>JAVLUX010000032.1:2669700-3369700 GCA_032164185.1 Moxostoma hubbsi
GTGCACCCTGATTCTTGGAAGTTATGTCAAGTCAGGCAATAAAATTGGAGCTTGCTGTTTTGAGAAATCTCTGGACATTTTTGTTTGCATTATAATCAGGCAGTCCATATATGGTCTGTGGACGGCACGTCTGAGGCTGAAACTATCAAATACACTGTGCCCTCCTAGACTATTGTATCCTTAGAGATGCAGAGAGCTCTTCCAACTACGGATATATTTTTCCTGTTTTTACAAGAAGTTCTTCCCCCTTGCAAAGTCATCAGACCACAAAATACAATTTTTTAATAAATCATGGGAGTTCTCAACCCCAACGGGTTTTTTGTTTTTTGATTATTGCAGTCATGTTGTGAGTTAATGGCTTTGGGTTTTATTGACTGTAAATGACAGGCTAATGCACTTCTATTAATAGATGTTAGATGTATTTGCAGTTCAGTTTCTATCCTTTTAATCTTCAAACTGTGTAACTCTCGGACTGTAGCAGCTGTTCTATGTATGTGTTGGGGATAATCACTGTGTGCAGCCAAATCGATCAAACCAACACACACATGCACACCCAGGAGGATCTTTGCTGAAATAAATAATGGCTTCGTTGCTCACAAAGGTTAACCTCTTAGTCACACACTACCAGAGCTTGATTGACAAGAACACACACGCTCTCAAATCCAGAACACATACTGGCCGACAAACAAATACACACATTTTTCCCTCAAAGAACAAGAATAAGTTAGAAGGATAGATAACATGCATAATCAGTGAAGATCAGAGTGTCTTAGCAGGCTACAGATTGATTTAGTTTCTTATCTTTAAGGTACATAATTAACTTTTTGTCACTATGCTAATGCCAGGTGAATTTAGAAGAGTTACTGGCCGTAAATAAATCTTACAAACCATCAAACTTTGCATTATTTGTTATTTGAAAATATGTTTGTCTATGTGGAAATGCAATAATTTTTTTTTCTTGTATATTTGTGACAATCTATGTTAGTATGTTTACATGTATTACAAACGTTCTACATCGGGTTTGTTTCAAGCAAGTCAACCAAGAGTCTTAATCTGTCCATCCATCTGTACGACACAATGTGTAATCAAAGATTTGAAGGAACACTTTTTTTTTTTACACGTTTTACACGTTTCTTTTATATGGCAGAATTTCATCAAATTGAATTGTGTAATATTTAACAAAATAATACAAAATTTAAAATGTTTTTAATTTGTTTTTAAATTACACAATTAAATTTGGTTGTATTTTATTATGAAAGTGAAATGTGTAACGGTGTGTTCAGACCAGTGGTACCGAGAGCATCAAATTGACTTTCATTTTCTATGGCAGTCAGGGTCTCTCTGCGGCGTGGAGTGGCGTGGCTGTGGGTTGCGTGGGGAGGAAAGTTCAAGTGCGGGCAACATTGTTAATGAGCTTTGACACGGTTCGGCAGAAACCTATTGGAGTATAGAAGTGCTCCGCTCTAGCGAAGTCTGGAGAACACAACAGTGTAAACTTTGGTTCCCACCAAACATTAATTCCGAAGACAAAATGGAGGAGAAACTGATTATTGCCATGACGGGTTTTCCCATAATATTTGATCTGTCCCCTGTTTGCTTACAAAGATATACATTTTGCAAATTTGGAGCAAATTTTGACGCTCTCACCGCCTCTGGTCTTAAAAATAAGATAAAATATTATTTGAATAAAGGATGTCAGCTAATGAGTTATTGTTTTCCAATAACAGACGTTGTGAAAAGGAAAAAAACGTAAACACAAAATTGATAAAACCTTTATAAACTTCTTATTTAAAAGTTTTCGTTGAGGTAAACGCTGTTAATAGACACAAATCGCAACAGGTCTTTTTAGTTTTTAGATCAAGATTTTCTCGTTGGCATCTACATTAATACGGATACATTTGAAAATGGCGTTTTCATTTGAAAACGATCTCCGTCCACACTAACGTTTTCAAGCGTTTTCCAAAAGTTGCTCGTCCACACTGAAATGTATGAAAATGTTTAAATCGTGTCACTGCGCATGCGGAAAATCCCCGCTGCATGTACTTGTTTGTCTGAAACGCAATTGTCCTCGTGTTCTGTCGCCGGATACCAATTCCGAGTAAACTTCCCTTCACCTTTGATGGAATGCAATGGGAAATTTGTAACATTTACATTTATGCATTTGGCAGACGCTTTTATCCAAAGCGACTTACAGTGCCCTTATTACAGGGACAAAACCACCGGAGCAACCTGGAGTTAAGTGCCTTACTCAAGGACACAATGGTGGTGGCTGTGGGGTTCGAACCAGCGGCCTTCTGACGCCACCACCACTCCACTTGTAAAAGCGACATTTATTTTTTTTTAACAACGCCATCAAAGTGAGTATCAGGCACAACAGCGCCGCTATAACACAGGCCGCCATCTTGATTGTTTTGATTGGATAGATCACATGACTAAAAATGCGTCATCGTTTTCCAAAGCATCCGTTTTCACCTTCCACACTAGAACGCGAAAACGGCGTTTTCAAAAAGCTCAGTTTTCGCGGACAAAAACGCCGTCTCAGTGTGGACGGAAGGCCAAAACGGAGAGAAAAAGATGCGTTTTCAAACTAAAACGTATTAGTGCGGACTAGGCCTTTGATTTAAATTGTTACATGTTGCACATCAGAGATTCATATGATCGTTCTTACAATTCGATTTAAAACGCTTCTATGGTCACATCACATACAAGTAACCAAAACAAATTTCACAGGTGCATGTTGTGTTAAATAAATACATTTCTAATCAGGCTGATATCTTCAGATGTCTGCCCATTTACTGACAAATTCACAGAAATCAAACACTAGATCAGGGGTGACCAACCTTGCTCCTGGAGAGCTACCTTCCTGCAGAGTTTAGCTCCAACACACCTGCCTGTCATTTTCAAGTAATCGTAAAGACCTTGATAAGCTGGTTCAGGTGTGTTTGATTAGGGTTGTATCTAAACTCTGCAGGAAGGTAGCTCTCCAGGAGCAAGGTTGGTCACCCCTGCACTAGATGCACAGCAAAGTGGTCCTGTCAAACACATGCAATCACAAACAAAACACACATTTTCCTTTGGAGCCACTGATGATTATTAAAAGTTTTGTGAGGCACAATCTTTTCAGCTGAAACTTTGCATATTGATCTGTGCTTATTGGTGATGTTACCCCATGCTTTTCTTTTCTTTGTAATACTGTTTCTCCATTATTGTGTCAACCACTACATTTAGCTTCTAAATATTTGATGCCTAAACAAATGTTTGAGCTCTTCACCAAATGATGATGATAATTTCACTGTTTGAAATATTCATGTTGATGACTAGCTAGCTTCACATTTGATTGAAATCATCCATAAGGTTTACAGATGTTTTCAATATTGGACATTTTTTATTAGTTTGATGTTTTGTTATTTACTATTATTATTTTTAAGAGGCCTGATGACTTCAGTGGTTCAAACCAATGATATGCTTCTTCACAGCCAGTACTCTAATGCCATTGGCTCGCGCTATAGTCGTACTTTAACAGCTGGACATAGAATCATAAATGGATTTTGCATGTCTAAAATTGTACGAAGACACTTACCAATGACAAGAAAACAGTATACAGTATTATTTGTCTTATATTTTGTCAAATGCTGGACTTCACTTTTATCAAGACAGTAAAAGTTCAAGAAAAGATCAAATAAAGTGCACCAAAGCATTCCAGTCATTTTTACACATTCATGAATTGGGGATTATGTTTTGTGCTTACCTATAAACTTTTCTTAGTGCATTTCACTCCACCTTTCTCTCCTTGTTAAACAAAACTGACTCCTCATTCAATCAGTCAGTGATTAATTCATTTCGTTCATGAACGAGGATACCAGTAACATTCAGTTTATTCATGAACGAGACATCTCAGCTCGTATAGACTCAAACGAACGACTCAACTGTTTCAGTGAAGTGTGTATTAGTTCAGTGATTGAAACCTATGATATTCTCCTTCACAGCCTGCACTCGAATGAGAATGCGAATTGACTCGTGCTATAATCTTTACAGGCATGAAAAACCACTAAAGCACTCTCGCGCTTCAAACTAGAGTTCATTGGCTTGGAAAGGGAAGGATGCCCGCAAACAAATAAGAGTCAGTGCATGGAGGTGAACGAGAACGATTCGTTTAAAAAAGACTTGATTGTTCATGAACAACACATCGCTTGTTTAAGTTCAATGTATTTGATATTTGTAAGTAAAGGTTACAGTATTTACTAAAATGTTCAAGTTAAATTTACGCACACATTTTCATCAATATTATGTCATAAAGTTATGTGGATTTCTATATGGATACTCTGACCCTGGAGTCAACATCCACACACCCTGCCTGGGGTCACATGATTCAAACAGTTTCATGGCTCAGTAGTGGGGATTGTAGCATGATTGAAGAAAAAGAGTGATAGAAACTTGTCTTTCACAGCAGGTTTATGAAGCCCAACCGTTCTGAATGCTCACAGCTAAAGAGAACTAGACAGGAAGCTTTTACATTTAGAGTCCAGGGAAAGGTGATTTAAGGCTGTATTTTGGGACCAGAATATCATAGAGACTACATATCTTGATATCAGAGAGAAAGAACATTTTATTATTTGTTTTAAGCCACAGTTTTGGATTTTAAGCTAATTTCCTTTTAAATATTCTCTAAATACACTAAGAATACTCTTTTACTAAAATTCAATACTGAATACCCCTTACTAATATAGAGTGACATTTTCAGTGATCCTCAAGAGTTAAAACTACCAAATCATGTTTTTTTTTTCTTCAAATCTACTGAAATTACCTCCATATAAACACCATTGAGTCTAGGAGATATACAAACTACTGCATATTATGTGTTTAAATGCAAGCGCTGTGTTTTCTTGCTTGCTGCAATGCACATCTTCCTCTTCAGGCAGTGAAAAATGTTTGTCTGATCTCTGACTCATAAAACAATCATGAGTTAATGATGCTCATATGTGGATTGAGATGATAATAGGCCTTTTTATGTGGATGAAATAATGTTTGTATCGGTTAAATAAATCTCTATATAAACCCTCAGTCCTTTTGGGATCCTCTTAATGCTGCAGATATGTATTAGACAACACATTTACAAACTACAATATTACTGCAGTTACTCTCACAAAATGTTCACAGTACTGAAGTGTCTGTCTGTTTTGGGCTCTGTGTTTGGAGAATTTAAATGGCCAGCCTTGTTACAAGGACCATTGTGCACCCTCTCGTGATTGGCTGTTATGTAACATGCTCATTACAACCGGCCAATCAGAGACATGTAGAGTCCGACCATCTGTCCATCTTCGGTCGGTCTGTCTGTCGATCGATCATTCTGTCTGTGTATCTATCTATCTATCGTCCGTCTGTCCATCTGTCTGTCTGCCTGTCTATCGATCGATCAATCTTTCTGTCTGTCGATCATTATATCTATCAATCCATCCATCCATCCGTCTGTCTGTCTGTCTGTCCATTCATCCATCTTCTGTCATTCTGTCTGTCTATCAATCGGACATTCAGTTCTGTCTATCTGTGTATCTATCTGTCTGTCTGTATGTCAGTTATTCCATCCATCTTCAGTCGTTCTGTCATCCGTCAATCGATTATTCTGTCTGTCTGCCCGTGTATATATCTATCTATCTCTGTCTGTATGACGATCATCCGCCTGTCCATCCATCCATCCATCCATCCATCTTCTGTCGTTCTGTCTATCAATCGGTCATTCTCTCTGTCTATCAATCTATCTGTCTCTCTGTCTCTGTCTCTGTCATCAATCATCCTCCATCTTCTGTCATTCTGTCTGTCTATCACTCTATCTATCTGTCTGCCTATCTACCATCCATCCATCTGTCTTCTGTCGTTGTGTCAATTGATTATTCTGTCTGTCATTCTGTGTATCTGTCTGTCATTTACATTTATGCATTTGGCAGATGCTTTTATCCAAAGCGACTTACAGTGCACTTATTACAGGGACAAAACCACCGGAGCAACCTGGAGTTAAGTGCCTTACTCAAGGGCACAATGGTGGTGGCCGTGGGGTTCGAACCAGCGGCCTTCTGATTAGCAGCCCTGTGCTCTAGCCACTATGCCATCACCACCTCACCATAGTCTGTCTGTCTATCTGTCTGTCTTTCTGTATGTCAATTATTCCTCCATCCAACGTCTGTCGTTCTGTCTGTCTATCGATCAATTATTCTGTCTGTCTGTATGTCGATCATTGTATCCATCTGTCCATCCATCCATCCATCCTCTGTCGTTTTCTCTGTCTGTATATCGATCATTGTATCCATTCGTCAGTCCATCCTCTGTCATTCTGTCTGTCTGTCTATCAATCGATCATTCTTTCTGTCTGTGTATCTATCTCTCTGTCTGTATGTCCGTCCGTCCGTCCATACATCATCCATCATATCCTTATGGCTCAGATTGCATTAATTATCAAATTTCCATACACTGGTATAATTTAGCATTATGTTGAGTCATTGCAAATGTGTGTTGTTTTTGTTTGTTTTTCCCCCATCTTGCTTAATGAAGCTCTCTGAAATCTGCTTCAGAGACTCATACAGGTGTGTGCATAATGAACGCAACACTTCCATACCAAAATAATTCTAACATGATGAATAAATTATGACTGTGTGATTTAATGAGAGATGAAACTTATTTAACTGTCATTTCATATTCAGTGCTTTTGGAAAACAAGTCGGCTGCTCTTTCTCTCTGTGGCAACCCAAAAGTCTGAGTTTGATTAAGCACAGCTGTTAATGGTCTAAATGAGGACACACTTCAGTTGTTTTTATGTAAGGCTAATTATAATGACTAGAGTATAACCCAGCACCTGAAATAACGCTTTTTGGCATATTTGGAATTAAAAACATGATTCACTTGATTTATTAATCGTTTTTCCAATTAGAGAATATTATATTTCTAGATTTAGCTCCTTTCTGGGTACAATTTTGTCACCAAAGTATAGCTTTTTTATTTTTATTTTTACTGTGTACCATTCAAAGTTAGAATTTGTTGTCCCAAAAATCATGTGAATTTGTCTGTGCATGCGTTTGGGGCTAATAATGCCTACAAGTCACAATGGAAATAGAGTTTGTAATGGTTCTCTTTTAACTTTAGGTGTAGTAAAATAGCAAAGAATGTGAAACCGAAGTGGTTTGTAAATGTGTGAATCTATAAGTGAAGTAATAATAACTTTTATTGTCATGAATTGAGCTATCTAACGCTTGCATGCCAATGCAGACTGTATGCCACAAGGGCTCTTTGTCTTTTGATGTTTGTTTTTTTTTGTCAGAGACTGTATAGAATGAGACGGGTCGCTAGAATACTTATGAATGGGAGAAACTGTAATGCTAAATATTGCCAATGCAGGAATGGAAGTCATGCCTTACAGATTCATTGCCATTCACAGAAAAATAGTGTTTGTTTTTGAGTGATCTGAGCTAAACTAGCACAATTTGTGATTTCATTGATATCAGATTATATTGCCTATTTGTAATAGGTTCTCTGCTCATAATCTTTACCATCCGATTTTGGAGATTTTGGAGATTTTGGTCTTTCCCCATTCAAATAGATAGAAGCTGTACTTGTATCCATAGTAAATAGCATCCGGCAGTAGTTATGAACATGGCTGCCAAGTGAACTGAGATCCCTTTAATGGACTAATGGGTTTTTTGTGTACTTTGCTAACTGCCTAAAAGGTTAGGCCTCTAAGCTCTTAATACAGACTGATCACTCCTTAGTCAAGATTCATTATCCCTCTGTATATCTTTCTCTCTCTCTGTCTCTGCATTCTATGTCTGTTACCTGTGATTAATGCAATTGTTTGAACCCAAAGCCTCAACTGTGTGTCTGTGTGTGCTTCGTCTTAGAAGTATATATGCCTTTACATGTTATACATTTTACCATCCAAGGTATATGCAGAATTTCAAGTATCACTCCTTTAATGGTACCACTTCACTCATCCCACTTCTTTCACAATGTAAAATATTTGCTCTAAACCACATGACGCTAATCAAAGCAACTTGTTTTGATTTTTTTCTACAGCAAATTGAAACATGCCATTGGATACTAAAAGTGTTCACTGGTTCTTTAATCCACTTTTGACTAATTGAAAGCTTCATAAGATCCTAAATATTTTGAGTCAATCTTTAGATGAAGATTGTAATGTGTATTAGGGGATATTTAACATTTGTGCCAACAAGGTTAATTAGAAACAAGTGTTGGTGACTTGGCATAGCAGCAATCTATTTGCTAACAGAAGCTGAGCAATCAATCTGCCATACTAGCAAAAAAGAGCCTTCAAATCCTGAGAAATTCCACCAAATTCGACATCCTCATTCCTCTTAATTGTGAAGACTTTTCTTTTGTGTTGATATAATGTATTGCTGTGTCTTGCAGACATTTCCATTTTCTTCTGTTTGGTCAGACGTCTGGATTCATAGTATCAAAACTTTTTTTTTCCTAGGATTAGGAATTGGCGGCTTTAGGCAGTTTTACTTTGTTCGATATACACTCACTGAGCACTTTATTAGGAACACCTGTACACCTACATATTCATGCTATTATCTAATCAGTCAATTGTTTGGCAGCATTGCAGTGCATAAAGTCAGGCAGATACAGGTCAGGAGCTTCAGTTATTGTTCACATCAACCATCAGAATGGGGAAAAAAATGTGATCATAGTGATTCCGTCCGTACCATGATTTTTGGTGCCAGACATGCTGGTTTGAGTATTTCTGTAACTGCTGATCTCTTGGGATTTTCATGCACAACAGTCTCTAGAGTTTACTCAGAATTGTGGAGATCGCCGACATCCAGTGTGTGTCAGTTCTATAGACGGAAACGCCTTGTTTGATGAGAGAGCTCAATGGAGAAAGGCCAGACTGGTTCATGCTGACAGAAAGGCTATGGTAACTCCGATAACACCTCTGTAAAATTGTATTGAGCAGAATAGCATCTCAGAATGCACAACACGTCGAACCTTGAGGTGAATAGTCTACAACAGTAGAAGACCACGTCAGGTTCCACTTCTGTCAGCCAAAAATGAACCCGACGTGGTCTTCTGTTGTAGCCATATGCATATTTAAAACTAAATACATGATTCACTTGGTTTATGAATTGTTTTTTCAAATGACAGAGTCTGATATTTCCAGATTTAGCTCCCATTTGGGTACAATTTTGTCCCCAAAGCATAGTCTTTTTATTTACTCTGTATGCTATCCAAAATATAATATGAAAATAGATTGCCAAAGGTGACTATCTCAGTTAGTATACATTTCATGTGAATTTGTGAAGTGTGTCTGTGAATTCCTTTGGGACTAATAATGCCTACAGGTCACAATGTAAATAGAGTTTGTAATGGTTCTCTTTTAACTTTAGGTGTAGAAAAATGCCAAAGAATGTGAAACCGAAGTGGTTTTTAAATGTGTAAATCTAAAAGTGAAGTAATAATAACATTTAATGTCATGAATTGCGTTAGATGCTAATGTTTACATGCCAATGCAGACTGTACGTGATAAATAGCTCTGTCTTTTAATGTCTTTTGTCAGAGACTGTATAGAATGAGATGGGTCACTAGTGTACCTATGAATGGGAGAAATCGTAACACAATCATAATAAAGTGCTAGGTGTGTGTAAATATATACACATTTGCAGTGTGTTTAGTGGGGACATTCTACTCATTTACACATTAAAAACAAACACACAACAGCGAGTCCGTGCAAATGATCAAATGCTCGAGAAAGAAACTCAGAGCCTGTCACAATAGGTGCGGTTTCCTTCCATGTCACTAGGGGGTGCCTTTGAGTAAGGGTGCCTTAAAAGAATGCCTCGGTAGAGGAAGAAGAGGATGTTAACAGGCTGTTTGTTCAGGGCAGCACGACCTGTTGGGAAGTTAGCCTTGAGCCTCTCCAACACCTGAGGGTTAAGAAACTGATGTTTTGAGCTTAACTAAGGTGATTTGTTGCTTTTCCTTTTGTTACTTATATGCAATTGAAAATACATTGTATGGAATATCCGTCTGTAGATATGAGGCTGTAGACAAAGAAAAGCACTAAAGATTGTGTGCGAGTTTGATTGGACTGCAAGTCAGATGGACAGCTGTAGAAGATAAGCTGAATTATTGCTGTGGGGAATGTGCACCGGTCAAAATGGTGTGAGTTAAGCATCCAGGATCTGGGGACGTCAGTTGTGGATTGCCTTACCAGACGTGATGCCCAGATTGGGAAAAAAAATCAAAACTTGTGCACCCATGATGTCCACGTCAATACAGATTCCTCCAAGCTCACTTCCCATCCCGCCAGTCTGTCAGGTCTCCAACAAAACCTACAACATCCAGAGAAGTTATACTCCCTCACTACCCACAGACAATACTCCAGCCATTCCCTGCCATCCTCCTGTCAATGTCGAGTTCCCACACTTTGGTGAGTGTGAAGCCAACGACCCTGTCTCCATCAAAAGGTGTGAGGAGTATTTGGCTTTACGTCCCCTTTTTGATGTAATGGTGTTAATCTGTGTTGAAAGGAATTGCCAAAGATTGGTAGTCACAGAAAGGAGAAATGTATGTTCTTTGTAGCAGTTCAAAGAAGCCTTTCTGCGATCATTGGTTAAGAATGATTATGAATCAGAAACTGCAAGACGGCTTTTGGAAAGGAGACAAGCAGCCCAGGAAATTATTAGATATTTCTCTTTCCAGTATAGAGCCCTGTGTCTGAGATGCAAGCGTGATATACCTGAAAAGGAGATTGTTCAAGCCATCCTGCAAAACTGCAATCCCAAAATAGATAGTTTGATACATGGCTCTGAGACGGATGTAAGAGAGTTGGGGAGGATTGAATGCAGATAAAGCGAGAATTTGAGGAAACCAAGCGCTATTGGAGCAGCATTAACTCAGCATTAAGCCCAGAAGCCCAGCTACCCAGTCACCTACTACAAATTCCCATACCATACAGTCAGCACAGGTTGACTCCAGACCCAGTAAGCAGTATTTGTGTGGCCAGTATTTCCAAGCAATGGTAGATACTGTTCCTGGAAGCACCAAGAATCCAGCCGGAGGCAGTTAGAGCCTAAAGAGTGTTGGAAGTCCAGTGGAGGGCAGACCTTCATGCTGGCCAAAGGACAAGCACATACTGCACTGGAACAGTCAAACTGGGAGGGTGAGCTGCAAGAAAGATAATTTGCTGTAACCTTGTATGTGATGTGAGATGCTGATCTAACTCTTCCTTTGATCTTGAAAGTAGATTTTCTGATTTCATCTGAGATTGTACTGGATTTCAAAACAGCCCAGTATACCGTTCCTTCAAAGATAGATGGTGAAGATGAGGTATATCCATTCATTCCTAATGAATAATTTTTTTTCTTGTTCTGCCTTCACCTCAATAGTCATCGGACACCATACAGTCATTATAACAACTAGTCCTAGCATATTACACAACAGGAGAGTTGACGTCATCATTAGTGGGATTAATGAGAGATTGGCCAACCATTTGCACCAGTGAGTTCGGACATAACAAATTCGTCAAACATTCCATCACTCCTGATGAAATGCCTGTCAGTAAAAGACCTTACCGTGTTTCACTAGAAAAGCAATGGCTCATTGACCAAGAAATTAAAGAAAATGCTATCTAGATAATTATCTTTCCTTTCACCTCTAACTGGGCCTCTCCCTTAGTTCTAGTACAGAAGAAAGGTGGTGGTACCAGGCTCTGTGTCGACTACAGGGGTCTTAATGCGAAGACGCACTTGGATTACTATCCTATGCCTCAAATCCAGGAGATACATGCATTATGAAAGGAAATAAGTATAGATAGTCAAGCTTTTCTACTTTTAAAATCTAAGATTAATCGTGATTTAATTATGAAAAATGTAAATTAATAATGATAAAAATTTTACTCTAATGACAGCCCTACTACTTGCCATTGATGTGGCTGTCATGTCGGGCACTTCTAATGCACCTTACAGTCTAGCTGATCCCACAAAAGCTCAATGGGGTTAAGATCCGTAACACTCTTTTCCAATGTCTGTTTCTTTGCCTAATCTAACCTTTTTGTTTTTCTGTTTCAAAAGTGTCTTTTTCTTTGCAATCCTTTCATAAGGCCCGCACCCGAGTCTTCTCTTTACTGTTGTACATGAAACTGGTGTTGAGCGGGTAGAATTCAATGAAGCTGTCAGCAGAGGACATGTGAGGCATCTATTTCTCAAACTAGAGACTCTGATGTACTTATCCTCTTGTTTAGTTGTACATCTGGTCTTCCACATCTCTTTCTGTCCTTGTTAGAGCCAGTTGTCCTTTGTCTTTGAAGACTTTAGTGTACAAATCTTCAGTTTTTGGCAATTTCAAGCATCATATAGTCTTCATTCCTCAAAATAATGATTGACTGACTAGTTTCTAGAAAAAGCTGTTTCTTTTTTGCCATTTTTGACCTAATATTGACCTTAAGACATGCCAGTCTATTGCATACTGTGTTAACTCAAAAACACACAAAGACAATGTTAAGCTTCATTTAACGATGCATATAGCTTTCAGTGGTAAATGCTGAAACAGCAAAGTCTGTACATTTATTCCAAACGTTTGGCCCCAATGTGTGTGTGTGTGTGTGTGTGTGTGTGTGTGTGTGTGTGTGTGTGTGTGTATATATATATATACACACACACACACACACACTGTACATTAGGGGTGGGAATCATAAGGTAACGGGATACAATGTAATATCAATATTTAGGTCATGATATGATTTTGCGATTTAATATTGGTGTATTGCTATTCAGAATGATGATATTTCACTCTTATTTCACTCTTCACATCTTCATTGCACTTAAGAGAACTAAAGCAAAACCCTAAAATGGGGATATTGTACTTGTAAACGTCTGTATGTAAACTTCATGTAAATTTCACAACCTGATGATTTCATTTGAAATGAAAATATTTTCATTAAAATAAAGTGTTCAAAATGGAGACATTCTCCACTTCTCTGGTTTAAATTCCAAATATTTTTTCTTTGAGAAAACATTCAATTTCAGACTATTCAAAAACTGAGGTGAGAAAAAACTAATACTTTCAAAAGTATTAGTTTGTCTTTCAGTCTCTCACTGCTGGAACAATACTGTGACAATGTTAAAATGACCAGAAGAATACTTGTTGCTGTAGTGTCTGATTCGTTTAGCCATTGGCCTACGCATCTGAGTGAGCGATAACGTTGAGGTGAGGAGTGCACGTGAATCAGCTGACATCTGTGTGCGTGATAGCACTCGACATCATCTTGACATCTAACAGTTGCGCTCTGGTGTATTGTGTGTGTCTGTGTCTTTGTGGTAAACAGAGACACAACTTTCTTAAACTACACAGAAAATGAGTTAACCAGTAACACAAGCCTTCATCTGATAAAATCAAAGGACAATGCATCTGCGTGTATTTCCTCAGTTTATTCTGGATGACTTCAAGGACTTTAACACTAAAACATATAGTTAATATAAAAATAATTTTGTTTAATCATTGACCCACAACACTTAGTTAACTAATTTGAACCACTAATATTTCTAAAACTAAACAACTAATATTGGCATTATATGCATTCATTTTCTATTATAACATAATTTCATGTACAGCTGCTTTGTGAAAGCCTGTTGTGAAAAGTGCAGTACAAATAAATCGGACTTGACTTGAACTTTTGGTTCAGGCGTGAGTTGTAAATAAAACGGATAAATAATGCATGGCAAACATTCTGTTGTAAACAAAAAGATTAAATTGGTAAATGTAAAATGCTTTGCATTTAGTTGCCTTTATGTATTGTACAATCACATATATTAAAGGAATAGTTCACACAGCTTTGCTGTTTTTGAACACCAATATCACTGTGGAACACAAAATTAGAGATCTCCGTAAAATAATCTTTATGCAGCTTTTTACATCTAACAGCAATTCATAGTGACCACATCTGTCAAACTCTGAAATGAAACAAAAAGTACCACAAATGTAGTCCATATGACTTTGTGTGAGGAACAGACATACATTTAAGTCATTTCTAGCACACATTTGTGCCCAGATAAAAAAAAAAGATGATGAGACAGATATGGAGCTTGACAGACGTGGTCACTATGAACTCTTTCACTGCATGTAAAGAGCTGCATGAAGATTCGTCATTTTATTTTCCTCAGGGGAGAAAACAACATACATGTTTGGAAAAAGGTTGGTCAAAAACTGACATTTTTGAGTGAACTATTTCTTTAAAAATTAACGAATAATGCCTGGCTTTCTTTAATTTCCCTTGTTTTCTTTATTTTTGGTTTTCATGTTTAGCAAAGGTTACTGATACGTATAGAGTGGTGTCTGATTTGCATTTCTGAATTGCATTTGTGTAAGCATGCACTTTAATCGTGTCATACTCAAGAATAAGTTTGAATAGAAAGCTCTTCAACTGTGGCTCAGGAAATTAACCTGGAAGTGTCCAAACATTTTGCAACCTGTTGCTGGAGTTTTGCTGTAGAAAATGTGATCCACATTGCGCTAGTTATGAGTTGGGTTGGGTTTTTTTTCTTTTGCCACTTGGAGAATGTATTGGCTCTGTTATGGCAAGTCAAAAAAAGTTAGAAAATTAAAATAGTCTTGAGACGCCTGTATTTTGTTCCATTCTAGCTTGTTTTAAATACAAGAAATGTCCTGCGTGAATGGCCCTTTAACAGCAGCTATCTGTCTAACCGTGCGCTCAGACCACAGGTGGCGAGAGCATAAAAATTCGCTCTGGCTGCCCTGCCAACAAAGCTACGGAAGATTCGTGGACGCTCTGGCGTAGTTGAGATAGGCAGCAACGTTCATTCAGGATACAGTTTTGTGAACTGTATTTAAAGGGGCAGCAAAACATCCAGACATGTCGACCGGTATCTTTTTGCCAACGTATCACAAGTAGAGTATATCCTCATGAAATATATTATTATATCATATTATATAAACCATAATATCCAAGTCATCAACTCACCTGGCACACCAACAATTTCTTGTAAACTAATGTTTGGTGGGAACCAACGTTTACACTGTTGTGTTCTCCAGACTTCGCTAGCACGGAGCACTTCTATACTCCAATAGGTTTCTGCCGAACCGCGTCAAAGCTCATTACCATAATGTTGCCCGCACTTGAACTTTCCTCTGATGCCCACACCAGCCAAGACGTGCCGCACCACAGCGCCGTGCCGCTGAGAGACGCTGGCTGCCATAGAAAATGAAGAACTTCCGGTTGATTTGACGCTCTCGACACCTGGTCTGAATGCACAATAAGGCAGCTCACTAGGTTTTGGAACTAATTTTACATTTTTAATTCATTGAGTCCGTCTTACTTTCCCTTTCCAGCAATTGATTTGGCAGCGTTTTGGTTCTGTTGTTATTTTCTGAAGATAGATGATTTGAATAGCCTGCAGAAAAAGCAGAGAGATGAGCTAGTGTTTATTTTTGTTCCACTCACCCCTGATGCATCTACAGGTCTCTGAACCCAACAACAGAGTGAAAATTCAAAAACTTGCCTCGATTGATCAGCCTAAAATAAAGTAGCCAATTAGATTTACGGGTCAACCGTTCCTTTCAAGGCCTGTCTGTGAACCCCAATCAGATCTAATTGGCATTTCCCACAGTTTTGTGAGGTCAATCAGTGCTGTAACGGTGCACAACGTTTCCTATGATGTCTAATTGTGTAATCACAATAATGATGATTGTGTCCTCTGCCTGCAGTCATTACTGTTTTATTCATGCATAATAGTTCAGCAGGAACGTGCCGATCTAACAGTTTTAGTTGTTGGCTTTTCCTCTTTCTCTTTCGCAGTTCATTAACATGATCATTTTTTCCAGTCGTATGGCTGTAATTTGATTTGCAATGTTTGCAACATGGCGGTAAGGGGCCGCTCACACCGGATGCATTTTTGCGCTGTTTTCAATTGTTTTTCTAGATAAAACTCTATTAAATGAACGTGGTTGGCTGTCACGTCTTGCTGTTCTTCAGCGTTGTGCACAGGAGCGCTGCATTTTTAGACGTTTTATCAGCTGTTCTCGAGACTGTTCCGTTTGTTGAACTGCATCTAGCTTTTTTAGTGCAAGACCATTTTCGCTCTGAACACATCTAGCTTGTGAAGCTCCGCTTTACTCATAGTGTAAAGCTGTTAAGCTACAGACAAGCTGTTTTGAAAAAAGTAGTTAGCTACACTCCAAGCTACTAAAAGTAGCAAACTACATTTGAAGCTATTTGAAGAATAAGAAAACACCCTAATTTCAGAGAGGAAAAACAAAGCGATGAACAGCAGCATTTTACTAAATAGTACATTTTGTTAAATTACTATTAAAAACTGGCAACATTTTTATATTGATAATGTATAAAAATAACATGCAGGGAGTCGAATCAATAAATAGTTTTTGAACCGGTTAATTTACATTAAACATAATTACACGGTATGATTTCAGCCGTGCATTGTTTGTGAACATTTGTTGATACACTTTCTGTGTACAACAGCCGCAGTCTCTAAACTGATGGCCATTTTATTCTCTCTGTCATTATCTATTTTGAGCAGTGGTGAGGGAAGATATTGATCTTTATTTCTCTTTCATGCTAATATGCTTTTGCTCTATGGATGAAGGAACTCAATGTAGATATTGTTTCAGTTCTTAACTGTATTTGAATTGATTGAATTAAATGACACAATGATCTGAACCAAGTGAACTGCTCTCAGGGTGTCACTTTATTTGAAATGCAAATAAAGTTACATTTGTTGAGGGGGTCACTGTAAGCGCCCACACTGGATGGATGTAATGGATCGATATATGGATGGATACTCAGATGTATGTACAGTATGTATGTATTGATGTATGTGTAGATACATAAATTAAATAAATTGATGTATGGATATGAATGGATATGAATGTAATGGATGGATTGGTTGGTGGAAATCGATGCATGGATGGATGGATATGTGGATGGATAAATGTAATGGATGGATACAAGTATGGATGGATGGATACATAAATGTAATGCATATGTATGGATGGACAGATTTATGGATAAATGGGATGGATTGATGGATGGATGGATATATGAATGGATGAATGAAATGTACGTATAGATGGGTGGAAAAAAAATATAATACAATGATTTATGGATGGATGGATGGATGGATAGATGGGTAATGCATAAATGTGATGGGTGGATGGATGGTTAGATGGATGTAAGTATGGATGGATGGATGGATACATGTAATAAATGATGGATGGATGGATGGATGGATACATGTAATAAATGATGGATGGATGGATGGATGGATGGATGGGCAGACGGATGGATGGATGGATGGATGGACAGACGGATGGATGGATACATAAATGTAATAAATGGATGGATGGATGGATGGATGGATGGATAAATGTAATAAATGGATGGATGGATGGATGGATAAATGTAATAAATGGATGGATGAACAGATGGATGGATAAATGTAATGGATGGATGGATGGATACATAAATGTAATAAATGGATGGATGAACGGATGGATGGATGGATGAACCGTTAACAAGTGAGTAAAACATTGTAAAATATAATTGTTTTGAATCGTAAAAACAAAGAATCACAATATGATTGTATCAAGATACAATTATTGATATCATATCACAACTTACCTGTTGATTTTTTTAGAATCAGAAACCGAATGAGCTTTATTGCCAAGTATGCTGACACATACAAGGAATTTGTCTTGGCGACAGAAGCTTCCAGTGTACAACAACACAAACAATACCAAAAACAGCAGCAAGACATAGGTAATTAAAACAAAAAACAAAAAAATAATATAAATAAATAATTATACATATACTGTATGTACATACACTCACCATCATACATACCCACATACACACACGTAGTGCAAATCTATTACAATCTGTTATATAAAGAACAAAAATACAGTATATTATGGACAGAGCAATGTAAGTAATGGCAGAAGTGGATATGTTGGATTTCCACCCCTATTTAAGGCTAGGAAGACACATATTGTGTAAAAAATATAAGGACTAAAGAATGAAGTGACTCAGTGAATCTAATCCATTAAAGAGGGCTAGATTAAGCCAAACTGTGAGCATAATGTTGACTGACATCAAGGGCAGCTCTGTCACAAAGGGTCTTTACTGCTCAGTCACATCCGCATACCTCAGCACTGCACTCTCGTGACCTTATTGTGCATAGTGCATGAGTCCGATCCATGGGCTCTTGTCCAGCAGGTGCATCCGTGCAGGGTCTAATCCAGGGCGATGTCTCTGCACCTGGGTCTGGACAAACAGACAAACTCGCTGAAGAATGATGGGAAGGGATTTGTTGGATGGAACAGGAAGCCATCCACTGCCTCAAGCCATGTCTGTTGCCATAACACTTTGATTAACGTTGTGGAATAGGAGAGTGTGGCTCTCGTTGATTTTGATCTTTTTTTAAAAAGCAGGATATATTTACTTCAGAGGCAAAAAGGCATATTATATTACCAAAACTTATAACTAAAATCACTTGAACAAACATAGGATGAATGGATGGATGGAGTTGAATGCTCTTGAATGCACATCACATTGTAATTACACTTTCTAAGATCATATTAGGCTGCATAATACCTCATACTAACCTCTTCTGCCTCCCTGATCCGCAGGTAGAGCGAAGACTTGCATAAATGATTTGTAATTAAACCGGCAAATCTGTGCCAAATGCCCTTGTGTGCACACTGTGCACACATTTAAAATAAGATATACTTTCCTAGCATTGAAGGTTCTTTACAGAAGCTAATCAACAAAACAACAGTGCACTAAAAACACAATATCTGCAGAGATAAACACGTCAACAGGGCCTTCACATGCACCAAGATCCTTCCAGAGGGTCTAATTATACAAGTGTTCTCTTCAGACGCACACTGCAGCTATGAAGTCTTCCTATGGAGTTTTCTTGTTTTCTAGGAACATTTCTAAACATCCTTAAAACAAAATACATTTACTTTCTTAGTTAAAGGGTTAGGTCACCCAAAATGGAAAATTCTCTCATGATTTACTAACCTTTAAGCTATCCCAGATGTGTGACTTCCCTTCTTCAACAGAACCGAAATTAAGATTTGTATTGGCCCATTTCAGCTTTGTTTGTCCAATGCAAGTAAACATGTGCCATCAGGCTGCTGGCTGTTTAACGGTCCAAAAGGCATGTTTAGGCAGCATAAAAGTAATCCACACAACTCCAGTTGATCAATTAATGTCTTCTGAAGCAAATCAATAGGTTTTTGACTTTAAATAGTTGCTTCCTGCCAGCGGTGGATTGCTGTTTGAAATGAACGATCTCTTGCGTGATGTTCTTTCCTCTGTTGTAAATAAAGCACGCAATCCTGACTTGTCGTGTGAACGCGCTATTGTGCTTGCATCACACGATGGTAACATGATACATCGACTGCTGGCAGGAAGCAATTTTTGAGAGTATATTATAAGTTTTAATTATCTTTTTTGTTTGTGAGTTCTAATGCAGGGTGTGCTGAGTGACTCCAGACAGTTTTGTTTTTCCCTTAACCCATTAGTTTAGCCCAGACATGGGCAATTTACAGCCCACGGGCCAGATCTGGCCCTCCACATGGTTTCATCTGGCCCATGGCTCGTTTGTCCTAGAAGCGTTTTTTCCATTGGATATTTCAGTTATCTTGCGTTGGGACATAATGCACTTCCACAATCATTTAAAATGCTCAGTGTTGAATATGTATTTTTTTTAATTGTGTCATTTAGAAATGTTGAAGTCCCTCTCACCTGTATGTTAAACTAACATTATATACACAAACCTCAGAAAATTGAGTTCACAACTGTTTCTGGGTTTAAAGATACAAGAACCAAATCAATGTGGAACATTGTATATCACAAGGAAAACAATGTGGCCCCCCATGTTCTGCTTAAAGCCTCATGTTTACACATTTTCTATGAAAAGTCATAATATCTTATGAAATTTTGCTTTGCAAGTAAATGTATCTTGTTTTGAGGATGTCAAGATAAAATTAAGACAAAATTAACATGATAATATAAAATAAAATAATGGAAAGGAAAAAGAAAATGTACAATTTTTAAACATGTGAAATAAAGCATTTTTACTCGCTAGTGTTCAGTCTTTATTTTTGTTAGCTTCTTATAAACTAAATTATTTATTTATGCCTTGCGCCCTGTCTGCCGGCGGGTCATCCCGCCTTGCTTGACCTGGGAGTAGGCAGGAGGGTAAAAACAACAACAAAACAATATAGGCGAGGGATAAATGCCAACACAGAGCGACAGAGTGAGAGAGAGAGAAAAATCTCATTCACCGGTTCTCTGATGCGCCGTCACGTGGTCCCCGATCATTCCTCCATCCTCTCAGGCAGACGGCAGCCGCTCCTCCCCGGGTGGTCCAGAGTCAGACCGACCCCCAGCGGACAGAATGCCAGTCCTCGTTCTCGGCGACCCGTGGGGACTCTCCTCCACCCCTGGCAGCAGCCCTACCACTCCAGGTGGTCAGGGAGTCGCTTCCCCCCTCCCATCACGGACGGCGGTCCTCTCGACCCCTCCTCGTTTCTAGGGGACGGCAGGGCACTCCTCCCCACCTCCCCAGTCCAGTCCCCACTCGCCTCGCGGATGGCTCCCCACGTCCGGTCGGTCGGGCTACTCAATCTCCCAGCAGATTGCAGTGGCGCTCCCCTGGGAGGACGGCAGTGTTGAGGACTCCGTGACGGGCATCCCTCCTCCCTCCCGGGTTTCGCACCAATGTAAAGTGGGTTTAGGGAAATGAGGAGGCGAGAACCGGCTTGGAAATATAAATAATAGTTTAATGAAAAACTGTACAAAAACACACAAACATAAACACAGAGCAGCTGGATGTCACTCTCTCTCTCTCGAACCATTGTCACCGGCCATCTTTATCCCTCGGGTGCCCACATCAGGCTGATTGGAGCCCTCCTCCACTCTACAATAACATTTATGTTGTGGATATATTTGATTAATGTTACATACTATATATAGGATGCATTTGGATGAGTTAATCTGTTAGTAAAGCTAATTGTACAGGTTTTCAGCTAATATATTCGTCTTTTGATATCATTGACAAATCAAAAAACCCTTGTTAAATGAATATTTTCATCAGTCATTATATCAGTCATTAGTTTATCACTGCTTGTGATCTCAGATATTTGGATCCAACTTTACAGGATACTGGCTATAGCGTGCAGTGTGACCCTCTGTCACACAGACTTTACAAGATTAAACATCATATTATATCAAAGATCAGCTCAAAAGCACCATGACGTCTTTACACAGCGCTGCCTGAGACTCTGTGAAGCTTTCTGTCGTTAAAACTTAGAGAACACACAGATGACGCTGGCAGGCTGCTTGGTGCCACCTGTTTATTTTCAGAGTGATCTGACTTTAAGAGGACATCTGTACGGCCCCATAATCTCACTGCTGTTGTTGTTTTGGCAAATTAAAACCCCTTTACAGAAGCGGCACAATTAGCAGTAATGAGAGACAAACGGTGTGTGTGTATGTTTATTCATGGTGGGCACAGTGCACTAGTCTTTTGCCTGTTGCAAAAAGCCTTTCACCTGCTGTATTCACTCACTAGAGGGGCACATAATTAACTGTGGCCTAAATAGCATTTTAGACAAACAAATAAACAAAGCCTGTCCATAGCGGGGAAAAACAGCATTGTGTTGCCATTCTATGGTTTAATGGTTTAGTCAGTGTAAGATGTCCGTTGTAAATCAATTTGTTTTTAATAGGAAAAAAAAGTAGTATGTAATGTAGCTGGCAACAGATATAATGACCACTACAACCAAAACTGAATTAAACGATAAAGTCAAATTAAAATATTGAGCTTTGGATTCTAAGAATCAATATCAGGATTGTTCAAATGAAGATCGTGATTAATCGGAAAAATCTATATATACCGGTAGACATAATAAACCAGTAATTTGGCAATTATCTTCTATATATATATATATATATATATATATACACACTCGCCTAAAGGATTATTAGGAACACCTGTTCAATTTCTCATTAATGCAATTATCTAATCAACCAATCACATGGCAGTTGCTTCAATGCATTTAGGGGTGTGGTCCTGGTCAAGACAATCTCCTGAACTCCAAACTGAATGTCAGAATGGGAAAGAAAGGTGATTTAAGCAATTTTGAGCGTGGCATGGTTGTTGGTGCCAGACGGGCCGGTCTGAGTATTTCACAATCTGCTCAGTTACTGGGATTTTCACACACAACCATTTCTAGGGTTTACAAAGAATGGTGTGAAAAGGGAAAAACATCCAGTATGCGGCAGTCCTGTGGGCGAAAATGCCTTGTTGATGCTAGAGGTCAGAGGAGAATGGGCCGACTAATTCAAGCTGATAGAAGAGCAACTTTGACTGAAATAACCACTCGTTACAACCGAGGTATGCAGCAAAGCATTTGTGAAGTCACAACACGCACAACCTTGAGGCGGATGGGCTACAACAGCAGAAGACCCCACCGGGTACCACTCATCTCCACTACAAATAGGAAAAAGAGGCTACAATTTGCAAGAGCTCACCAAAATTGGACAGTTGAAGACTGGAAAAATGTTGCCTGGTCTGATGAGTCTCGATTTCTGTTGAGACATTCAGATGGTAGAGTCAGAATTTGGCGTAAACAGAATGAGAACATGGATCCATCATGCCTTGTTACAACTGTGCAGGCTGGTGGTGGTGGTGTAATGGTGTGGGGGATGTTTTCTTGGCACACTTTAGGCCCCTTAGTGCCAATTGGGCATCGTTTAAATGCCACGGCCTACCTGAGCATTGTTTCTGACCATGTCCATCCCTTTGGATCAACAAGCATCAACAAGGCATTTTCGCCAACAACCATGCCACGCTCAAAATTGCTTAAATCACCTTTCTTTCCCATTCTGACATTCAGTTTGGAGTTCAGGAGATTGTCTTGACCAGGACCACACCCCTAAATGCATTGAAGCAACTGCCATGTGATTGGTTGATTAGATAATTGCATTAATGAGGAATTGAACAGGTGTTCCTAATAATCCTTTAGGTGAGTGTGTGTGTGTGTATGTATATATATATATATATATATATATATATATATATATATATATATATATATATATATATATTGGATCATCTTCTGTATCACGGTTACGCAAAACCATCACCACGTGGCAAGAAATGGGCAACTCATTTTTTATTTTTTTTTGCATAAAGTGCTATGGAGGAAGTCAAACATCTCAAACGGCAACAATTATTTTGTCTGTCATGCAGATTTTTTAAACTACACCTCATCACCCTTAATTAAATTCAGTTAGATATTAGAAAACAAACTGGCTTTGCTTTCAGATATTCAAATACTGTCTACATCGATGACTTAAACCATTAAGAGCATAATGAAGTGTTTTATAATAATAATAATAATATTAATAATAATAATACTAGTCAATAACATCAGACAAAAATGTGAAATTTAGCATTGTGGTAATACTGATTACCATTTTTTTTATACCACCAATATTTTTTTTTTGTATGGTTATTTAATATAGAAAGAAATTTGTATTCATATTTTTTTTTATTTAGCTTAATCATTATTGTGATATAAAATAATTTATAATGTGATAAAATCTTGGTCATATTGCTGACCCCTAGTTCAACTCTGAAACATTCAACCCAGAAACATTCAGTCCCATAACATTCAACCCAGAAACATTCAGTCCCATAACATTCAATCCTGTAACATTCAGTCCCATAACATTCAATGCTGTAACATTCAAGCCCATAATATTCAGCCCCATAACATTCAATCCTGTAACATTCAAGCCCATAATATTCAGCCAGAAACATTCAAGCCCGTAACATTCAGCCAGAAACATTCAAGCCCATAACATTCAATTCTGTAACATTCAAGCCCATAACATTCAATTCTGTAACATTCAAGCCAGAAACATTCAAGCCCGTAACATTCAAGCCAGAAACATTCAAGCCCGTAACATTCAAGCCAGAAACATTCAGGCCCGTAACATTCATTACTGTAACATTCAAGCCCGTAACATTCATTACTGTAACATTCAAGCCCGTAACATTCATTACTGTAACATTCAAGCACATTACATTCAATTCTGTAACATACAAGCCCATAACATTCATTACTGTAACATTCAAGCCCATAACATTCATTACTGTAACATTCAAACCCATTACATTCATTACTGTAACATTCAAGCCCATTACATTCATTACTGTAACATTCAAGCCCATAACATTCAGCCAGAAACATTCAAGCCCATTACATTCATTACTGTAACATTCAAGCCCATAACATTCAATTCTGTAACATTCAAGCCCATAACATTCAATTCTGTAACATTCAAGCCCATAACATTCAATTCTGTAACATTCAAGCCCATTACATTCATTACTGTAACATTCAAGCCCGTAACATTCATTACTGTAACATTCAAGCCCGTAACATTCAATTCTGTAACATTCAAGCCCATAACATTCAATTCTGTAACATTCAAGCCCATAACATTCAATTCTGTAACATTCAAGCCCATTACATTCAATTCTGTAACATTCAAGCCCATAACATTCATTACTGTAACATTCAGCCAGAAACATTCAAGCCCATAACATTCATTACTGTAACATTCAAGCCCATAACATTCAATTCTGTAACTTTCAAGCCCATTACATTCAATTCTGTAACATTCAAGCCCATTACATTCAATTCTGTAACATTCAAGCCCATAACATTCATTACTGTAACATTCAAGCCCATAACATTCATTACTGTAACTTTCAAGCCCATAACATTCAATTCTGTAACATTCAAGCCCATAACATTCAGCCCATAACATTCAGCCAGAAACATTCAAGCCCATAACATTCAGCCAGAAACATTCAACAAGCAACATTCAACCCGTAATGTTCTTGAAACATTCAATCCCAAAATATTCAACTCCACTCAACCCTGTAGCATTTTGAAAGTAACATTGCCCAGCTGTGGTTTCTGTAATGGAGTTTGTGTTATGAGAAATGTTTCAGCCAGAAACATTCAAGCCCATAACATTCATTACTGTAACGTTCAAGCCCATAACATTCATTACTGTAACATTCAAGCCCGTAACATTCATTACTGTAACATTCAAGCCCGTAACATTCATTACTGTAACATTCAAGCCCGTAACATTCATTACTGTAACATTCAAGCCCGTAACATTCAATTCTGTAACATTCAAGCCCGTAACATTCAATTCTGTAACATTCAAGCCCGTAACATTCAATTCTGTAACATTCAAGCTCGTAACATTCAATTCTGTAACATTCAAGCTCGTAACATTCAATTCTGTAACATTCAAGCTCGTAACATTCAGCCAGAAACTTTCAAGCCCATAACATTCAATTCTGTAACATTCAAGCCCGTAACATTCAATTCTGTAACATTCAGACCCGTAGCATTCAATTCTGTAACATTCAGACCCGTAACATTCAGACCCGTAACATTCAATTCTGTAACATTCAGACCCGTAACATTCAATTCTGTAACATTCAGACCCGTAACATTCAATTCTGTAACATTCAGACCCGTAACATTCAAGCCTGTAACATTCATTACTGTAACATTCAAGCCCGTAACATTCAATTCTGTAACATTCAAGCCCGTAACATTCAATTCTGTAACATTCAAGCCCATTACATTCAATTCTGTAACATTCATTACTGTAACATTCAAGCCCGTAACATTCATTACTGTAACATTCAAGCCCATTACATTCAATTCTGTAACATTCAAGCCCATTACATTCATTACTGTAACATTCAAGCCCATTACATTCATTACTGTAACATTCAAGCCCATTACATTCATTACTGTAACATTCAAGCCCATAACATTCAATTCTGTAACTTTCAAGCCCATAACATTCAATTCTGTAACATTCAGGCCCATTACATTCAATTCTGTAACATTCAAGCCCATAACATTCAGCCAGAAACATTCAAGCCCATAACATTCAATTCTGTAACTTTCAAGCCCATAACATTCAATTCTGTAACTTTCAAGCCCATTACATTCATTACTGTAACATTCAAGCCCATAACATTCAGCCAGAAACTTTCAAGCCCATAACATTCAATTCTGTAACATTCAAGCCCATAACATTCAATCCTGTAACATTCAGCCAGAAACATTCAAGCCCATAACATTCAGCCAGAAACATTCAATCCCATAACATTCAGCCAGAAACATTCAACAAGCAACATTCAACCCGTAATGTTCTTGAAACATTCAATCCCGAAATATTCAACTCCACTCAACCCTGTAGCATTTTGAAAGTAACATTGCCCAGCTGTGGTTTCTGTAATGGAGTTTGTGTTATGAGAAATGTTTTAGTTTTTGTGATGTTTTGTATGGTAAATGTTTATGGGTTAATTTTATGTTGTTTGTGGTGTTTGCTGTGTTTAGTAGTTTGTTTGATGGAGGTTGATCAGCATTCGTTTAAAGAAGTTCACCTGTCTTTGTTCCTGATGGTGGTTTATGGGACAGTTAGTTTTGTGTTCCGTTTTGAGGCTGTGTGAGAAGACATTGATTAATTCACTCTTTCCCTCCTGCTCTAGATGGTGAGAGCTGCTTAGGGTGTATCGTGGGGCGATAACTTTACTATACCTATATTTTGGCTAAATAAATTTTTCATGCCTCGTATGTAACGTGGCAGTGTTTTGATAAAATAAACACTAGAAGTGCTAAAACAAAGTCTTGTATTCACTTTTACACAAAACTCAAGTAAAACATCAGATTATCAGTTAATAATGTTCGTCCGTCGATGCGACGAGGACCATCTATTCATCCAATAGTGGGGGTTGGGGGAGCTCTGCGCTGTGGGTCCGCAGATGACTGTTGAGGCCAATCTGCGCACGGAAGAGTCTCTGGCAGTACGGACAGGGAATGGTTGCAGCATTGGCAGAGTTGATGGCTCTGTTTTTCCTGGCTTGCCTGCGGTTTTCAGCAACAGCGATCCTGTTGGCCTCGCATGTTTTGGCACCATTGCGAACTGCTGATCGCCATGCTCCTCTGTCTTGGGCTGCCTGCTCCCAAGTGCCCTGGCCGATGTTGAAAGCTTTCAGTGAGGCTTTCAGCGTGTCTTTGAAACGCTTTTTCTGGCCACCTTGAGAGCGCTTACCTTGCTGTAGCTCGCCGAACAGCAGTTTCTTGGGTATACGTTCGTCTGACATGCGAGCTACGTGACCTGCCCAGCGAAGCTGAGATTGCATCAAGATGGTGTGGATGCTAGGCAGGTCAGCACGTGATAGGACCTCAGTGTCTGGGATCCTATCTTGCCACTTGATGTCGAGGAGTTTTCTGAGGCAGGTAGTGTGGAAGTGGTTCAGCTTTCTGGCGTGACGCTGATAGACTGTCCATGTTTCACAGCCGTAGAGCAATGCAGTCAGAACAACAGCCCGATACACCTTGATCTTTGTCTCTGTGGTGATCCCTCTCCTGCTCCATACGTTCTTGTGAAGTCTGCCAAAGGCAGAGCTTGCTTTAGCAAGTCTGGCATTGACTTCGTTGTCAATGACAACATTCCTGGAGAGAGTGCTTCCAAGGTAAATGAACTTGTCCGCCGAGTTCAGCCGCTGCCCGTTGATGGTGATGTTTGGTTCAACGTATGGCTTACCTGGAGCTGGCTGATGCATTACCTCAGTCTTTTTTGTGCTGATGGTAAGGCCAAAGTTGTTGCAGGCGTCAGAGAACAGGTCAACGCTGTGTTGCATGTCTGCTTCAGTGGTAGCGTTGAGGGCGCAGTCATCGGCAAACAGGAAGTCATTGATGGTGTCAGTCGAAACCTTGGTTTTAGCTTGAAGCCTTCGGAGGTTGAACACTGAACCATCTGTCCGGTAGTTGATACCGATGCCCACGTCAGCGTCTTTGAAGGCGTCTGTCAGCATGGCTGAGAACATGGCTGAACAAAATGGGAGCAAAGACGCAGCCTTGTTTCACTCCGTTGGAGACAGAGAATGGAGTAGTTGTCTCTCCGTTGTCCTGGATTCTTGCCAGCATGCCGTCGTGTAGCTGTCGAACTATGGCGATGAACTTTCTGGGGCATCCGTACTTTGCGATAATTCTCCAAAGACCCTCTCTACTAACAGTGTCGAAGGCCTTGGTCAGATCGACATAGGTGGAGTAGAGATCGACGTTCTGTTCCTGACATTTTTCCTGTAGTTGTCTGGCAGCAAACACCATGTCAGTTGTCCCACGTTCTTTCCGGAAGCCACACTGGCTCTCAGGTAGGAGGCCTTGCTCCAAGTGCGTGATGAGGCGGTTGAGCAGAACTCTAGCCAGGATCTTGCTAGCGATGGACAGCAGGGAGATTCCGCGATGATTGTCACAGATTTGGCGGTTTCCTTTTCATTTGTAAAGGTGGATAATGGAGGCATCTTTGAAGTCTTGTGGCACTGTTTCGTGCTGCCAGATGAGCCGAAACAGCTGGTGAATTTTTTCAACCAGGGCCGCGCCACCCTCTTTGTAGATTTCAGCTGGGATGGAGTCCGAACCAGGTGCTTTGCCACTAGAGAGTAGTCGAACTGCTTTGTGAATTTCGACCGAGGTGGGTAGGGCATCCATGGTCTCTTCAACAGGGACTTGAGGTAGCCTGTTGATGGCGTCCTCGTTGATGGTGGAAGGCCTATTCAGGATGCTGTCGAAGTGTTCCGCCCATCTCTCCAAAACCCTCACCTTGTCGGTGATGAGGGTTGATCCGTCAGCACTGAGGAGAGGAAACAGTGATCCTGAAGTGGTAGGACCATAGACTTCCTTCAAGCTGTCGTAGAAGCACTTCATGTCGTTCCTGTCTGCAAAGCCCTGGATCTCATCCACTTTGCTGCTCAACCATGAATCCTGCATATGACGCAACTTCACTTGAATGTTGCTCCGTACAGTCCTCAGCGTGTCTTTCTTTGATATTGACTTTGGATCGTCGAGATGAGCTTTGTGTGCACGACGCTTTTCCTCTAGCAGCTGCTGGATCTCTGTGCAGTTTTCATCAAACCAGTCTTTGTGTTTCCTTGATGCTGGCCCGAGGCACTCCATGGCTGTGTTGTACAACGTCTCACGAAGCGCGGCCCACGCTGTCTCAACATCCTGGCCTTCCAGAACAGTGGAGTCTAGGCGTTTCTCCAGAGTGTCGGCAAAAGACTGCTTGATGTCGCTGACTTTCAGCTTGCTGATGTTCAGGCGTTTTGGCGTTTTCACTCCCTGCGGCCGTCTTTTGGGCTTGATGCGAAGGTTAAGCTTGGAGACAACAAGGCGGTGGTCTGTCCAGCACTCTGCACCACACATGGTCTTCGTGATTCGTACGTCTTGCCTGTCTCTCTTCCTTACGATGACGTAATCGATGAGATGCCAGTGCTTTGAGCGGGGATGCATCCATGATGTCCTGTTACGGGTAGGGAGGTTGAAGACGGTGTTGGTGATCAGAAGGCCATGCTCAGCGCAGGTCTGGAGGAGTAGTAAACCGTTGCTGTTGCAGTTGCCGACTCCATGCTTCCCGATCACACCTTCCCAGGAGACGCTGTCACGACCAACTCTCGCGTTAAAATCACCAAGAATGATGAGTTTGTCTGCGTGGGAAACAGCAGTGATGACCGTGTTCAGGTTTTCATAAAACCTGTCCTTGGTCTCATCTGGGTTGGTCATGGTGGGGGCATAGGCGCTGACAATGGTGACGTACTTCTGTCCACGAGAAAGGGGGAGTCTCATCGTCATAAGGCGATCACTCACACCCTTTGGGGGACCAGCCAACTTGCCGACCAACATCGTCTTAACTGCAAAGCCAACTCCTGCCTCTCTTCTCTCTTCAGGTCCACGTCCATTCCAAAAAAAGGTATATCCTGCACCTCTTTCACAGAGTTCCCCCTCTCCTGCCAGCCTGGTTTCGCTAAGAGCAGCGATGTCGATGTTGTACCTGGCGAGCTCACTTGCAATGAGCGCTGTGTGTCTCTGAGGTCTCTCTGACACATCTCTGTCAAGAAGTGTGCGAACGTTCCAAGCGGCAATGTTCAATGGTGTAATCTTTGTTTTTTTGTTTTTTCGACCGCATGTGTAAGGCCCCCTCCAGTCGCGGTGAACTGGCTAGGGTAGATAGAGCAGGCAATGTTTGGGACACCTTTTCTAGTCCGCTCCTCATGCCATGGAGGTGAGCAGTGCGTTCCTATAAAGGGCTGCTCAGTCGCTCAGACGGCTGCCGAAATCCACTGCTGCTCCGTTCAGTGATTAGCGACCCTATGGCCTGAGCCGCCTGTGTGCAGGTTTGCGGCTACGACTGCCAGTGTACCCACACCTGTCGCTTCGTCGCTCGCCTGTCGCCACAGGACTTGGGGTAGGGATGGGGTGAAGGATGATAAGATGACTTGCGCGATGACTTGGATTAAAGTGAGGAAGAGTTGCGCATCTCGTCGACCTCACTCTCTTGCCCAAAAACCATCTGGGTCCAGCAGCAAGACATAGTCGAGACGGCTGGAGATGGAGTTGGGTGCAGTAGATGACCGCGGCTTTCTACGTGTCTCGCCGCGCTCTCTGCGCTCCACAACGCGTTGCTGGGAATCGCCTTTCTGCCCGTTGAGCCTGCTGGCTTCTTCCGCGCAGTCCGCCGAGTCCAGTCTTCACATGCAGAGAGACAAACTCTGGAGCTGAGGATTGAAGATTCAGCAGCACACCAGCTGTTCTTGCGGCATGCTCGCAAGATAGCAGACTCGTGGAGTGGAAGCATCTCCACTCCTGCTTTTTCTGGGTTTACTCCCATAGCCTTTTCCAAAGAGTGGATCTAGCCGCAAGGCAGCGGAGGTTTGGAGTCAGGGTTTTCCTTCCCCTAGACAGATTGCCTTCCGAGGCTGACGAGTTCCGTCTACCCGAAGCGTTTTGGTTTTGAGGCGCCAAAAACCCGCCTTTGCCCCTTCTCCTGTTAGTGAAAAACAGTTCTGCCACATGAAGGCCAGAAGTTGGGCTTTGGTTGTCAGAGGCTATAGTGAGACGCAGGTCTTGAGGGTATTTGTAGATAACAGGAGCTTATCCCTGTTACCACCCTCGACCATGACAACCTTTAGAACCCAAAATTATCTTTTACCCAGTTAATAAAATCTTATTAACAATGCTATCTTATGAAGTCAAAACACTTAATGCGATACATGTATGCATTACATAACTAACATTTACAAGCTTATTCTTGCACAATCAAATTTTGCGGTTGATAAACTGATAGAACGTTGCAATTGCAATGCAAAGTACAAGTACAGAAGAGTTTAGAAGTTGACACATGAGCCAAAAGTATCACTAAAGCACTATAGATATCGCTTCAGCAATTGTGTTCTTAATCTCACATTTGCATTTTATAACTCCATTGATTAGGTTTAGGCAGGGCTGGGCTGGACTGGGAAGAGAAATCGTCTCAGGATTTTACATGCAACTGGCCCAAAAGTTGTTGAGGAGGTGGGGGGGGGATGTTGAGTTCACGGCCCTTTTCTGCATATCGTGGCGCCATTTTGTGGTCCGTTCTGCAACGGCTCATTTTTGCTTATTGCGGCCCATCTAGCAGGTTTCACGGCCAACTCACCGGCCCGCTCGGTTCTCCTGCTGGCCAGTCCGCCCCTGATCGGCCCCAAAGTGCATTGGCCCACCAGGAAAATGCCCAGTATGCCAGATTACCAGTCCAGCCCTGGGTTAAGGTTAGAAGTAGGTTTTGTTTATTTGAAACTCGATAGAGCATTAACCTTAACCTCATCCGTTTAAGAGAAAATGTAACACCGTTTCAGCACTACTCCGTGGACATGTCACCTTGGAACTCCCTGTGACGCGTATAAGGAACCATGTAATATCAATTTGCAAAAATGTTGCCACAGTCACGTAATTTTTATGAGATCAGACTGGTCATTAATAAGGTTTACTGCTCATCTGTCAGATCTTCTCTGTTAGAGTCAGTATTACACATTTATCAAATTCACACATTTACGTTCAACATTAAAGTACAATTTGCCATCTTAATACATATCATGTCACAATTATGGTCAATTCAAAATGTTTATCTCGGTAACCTTAAAACTTGATCTTAAAAACTCAATAATTAAAATGTAATAACTTGCTCTGAAACAACTTTTTAGATATGTAACACCCAATTTTCACGATCCAGTTAATTCCTGGTTGATAAAATCAAATTTCTCTGTCTTTTTTTTCCCCCTCATTGAATAATCCATTTCACTTTCAATATGTCATGATTACAGTTTCTTTTAATATCATGAATGCCATTTTTATTTAATTTTATCATTTTATTTATAATTATTTACAATAGGCCTTTTTTTGAGCCACAAAGTATTCATGTCTGAAATGTATTACTTTTGCTCAGCATTGAATTGTTTTTTTGTTTTTATTTATCTTAAATTGATTGTAAAATACACAAATCTTTGTTTATTAGTTGTTTTGACCAACAGATTTGTTTATCTGTGATTTTTCAGCCATGCTGATGTTTACAACAGGTTTATTTTAAGACCGTCTGCCTCTGCATCGCTCTGTTTCTTTCATTTTCTCATTCTCTTTCTCTTTCTAAATAATTGTCCCTGGAGAAGCCCTTGTCTGGATCGCTTAAAGAGCTGTGCAATTCTGCGACTTTGACCTAAACGCATCCCATAATTCCCTGTCCCCTGCTCATTCTCAATGCACGCGGTGACTAATGAACACTGGCAGACTAAATCTGGATTCTCTGTTCCCTTTTATAGCAGCCTGAGCTATTTCTGGAGTGCTCACGTGCAGCATACGGCACCTGAATTATTCATGATGGGAGAGGTGCAGAGGCAATGTGAGGTGAAGAAACTGCTTGTTTCTGTACGAATCCCGAAATTGACCATGTGTATGTGGGAATAGCAGTACTTTGGTTTTAATTATGTATTTTCTCTCTCTCTCTCTCTCTCTCTCTCTCTCTCTCTCTCTCTCTCTCTTTAACGTGTCTCCCAGATGCCCGTGCTCCAAACGAATCTGTTAATCTCCATCAAAAGGCATAATTTGTTTTAATTAGTACCATTACAGAGCAGCTGTTAAGACTATCATCAGTCCAATCGATTCATCTAAAGGTCACTTCTGCTGTTTTGGTGTGGCTTTTATGAAGGACTGAATTAAAAACCCTGTTCGGCAGAATAAAACATAGAAAAGGCAGGTCTGAAGTAATGTGAACCCATTGAACTGAAACACGTCACTCTGTTTCTGATCATAATCGCACTGCTGCGTCAGAGGAATCACAGACGTTTTCATCTCTTAGCACAGCAATACTGGATTACAATTTATGAAATAATGAGGTGGATTAGTGATGAGAATTGATTTGCCAACAGTCTTTGATCCACTCTCACACAAACTCTTCTTCTTTGTTATTTGGATGGAGGGATAGAATGATGGATAGATGGATGGACAGATAGATGGATGGAATGATGGATAGAATTATGGATAGATAGAAAGATGAATGGATAGATGGATGAATTGTTAGATAAATGGATGAACAGAATGATGAATATTAAGATAAATCAATGGATAGATCGATGGTAGATAAATTGATTGGATGGATCGATGGATGGGTAGATAAATGGATGGATGGATGGATGGATGGATGGGTAGATAAATCAATGGATGATGATAGAAGGTTGAATGTATGGATGATAGATCGATGGGTAGATAAATCGATGGATGGATGGATGGATGGATGGGTAGATAAATCGATGGATTTAAAGTGGTGGTGGCGTAGTGGCTAGAGCACAGGGCTGCTAATCAGAAGGTTGCTGGTTCGAACCCCACAGCCACCACCATTGTGCCCTTGAGCAAGGCACTTAACTCCAGGTTGCTCCTGGGGGATTGTCCCTATAATAAGTGCACTGTAAGTCGCTTTGGATAAAAGCGTCTGCCAAATGCATAAATGTAAAATGTAAATGTAAATAAATCGATGGATGGATGGATGGATGGGTAGATAAATCGATGGATAGATCGATGGTAGATAAATCGATGGATGGATGGATGGATGGATGGATGGGTAGATAAATGGATGGATGGATGGGTAGATAAATCAATGGATGATGATGATAGAAGGTTGAATGTATGGATGATAAATCGATGGGTAGATAAATCGATGGATAGATCGATGGTAGATAAATCGATTGATGGATGGATCGATGGATGGGTAGATGGATAGATGGATGGATGGATGGATGGATGGATGGGTAGATAAATCGATGGAAAGAGAGGGAGAAACAAACCGACAGAAAGACAGTTTCCTCTCTTACTTAATACTCACAATGCACGTACTGTATGTTGATAGATAGAGTTTAGACCTGTTGTCTTTCACAAATACTTTTACTGCCATTAATGGAAACTTTTACCAGATATATTCACCCTCACAATTTTCCAGACCAATAAGACTTTCTTATTTGAAGCACATAAGAGACTATGTTTGACAGAACAGTCTCACCATTCACTTTAATTATATCTTTTTTCCATACAATGAAAGCAAAAGTTGACCGAGTCAAATATTCTGGCAAAAATCTCCTTTTGTGTTACACAGAAGACAAAACGTCATACTGTACAAGCCCCTACAAGTCATCCAAACGTAAATATATTTTAGTATAGTTAGCCAACCCAAAGTTTTTGTCTACATCTGTAGTAAAAGAAATGGAAATCTCTCTATTTTTTAGTTTATGGGGGCTAAAGCTAAAGTTTATTGTTGAAGTCTGGAGGTTTTTATGTGGCAGTTCTAATAGGATTCGCTCAGAGATATGCTCAGGGTTAAGTGACTCTTCTCATAGACTCACCTCTGGTGAGTCTGAAGTCGCAGCGCTTTGTAGTCAAATCTATTCCCTGAGCTCTGCACTGTTGAGTATTCAAATGAGCAGTCTGATGCGTGCCTCTCACTTTACCAGTACTTTAAATACTTTTTGGTGAAATATTGTTTTGGTGTTAGTACAGTTCAATGAAGCATTGAACAAATTACATAATTGAATTAAAAATGATGGGGAAAAAAAAGATCTAATCATTGGTTTAAAGTTGATAGAAACACTATTTACATTTTATTGCAAAATATGAATATATATATACACTCACCTAAAGGATTATTAGGAACACCATACTAATACTGTGTTTGACCCCCTTTCGCCTTCAGAACTGCCTTAATTCTATGTGGCATTGATTCAACAAGGTGCTGAAAGCATTCTTTAGAAATGTTGGCCCATATTGATAGGATAGCATCTTGCAGTTGATGGAGATTTGTGGGATGTACATCCAGGGCACGAAGCTCCCGTTCCACCACATCCCAAAGATGCTATATTGGGTTGAGATCTGGTGACTGTGGGGGCCATTTTAGTACAGTGAACTCATTGTCATGTTCAAGAAACCAATTTGAAATGATTCAAGCTTTGTGACATGGTGCATTATCCTGCTGGAAGTACCATCAGAGGATGGGTACATGGTGGCCATAAAGGGATGGACATGGTCAGAAACAATGCTCAGGTAGGCCGTGGCATTTAAACGATGCCCAATTGGCACTAAGGGGCCTAAAGTGTGCCAAGAAAACATCCCCCACACCATTACACCACCACCACCAGCCTGCACAGTGGTAACAAGGCATGATGGATCCATGTTCTCATTCTGTTTACGCCAAATTCTGACTCTACCATCTGAATGTCTAAACAGAAATCGAGACTCATCAGACCAGGCAACATTTTTCCAGTCTTCAACTGTCCAATTTTGGTGAGCTCTTGCAAATTGTAGCCTCTTTTTCCTATTTGTAGTGGAGATGAGTGGTACCCGGTGGGGTCTTCTGCTGTTGTAGCCCATCCGCCTCAAGGTTGTGCATGTTGTGGCTTCACAAATGCTTTGCTGCATACCTCGGTTGTAACGAGTGGTTATTTCAGTCAAAGTTGCTCTTCTATCAGCTTGAATCAGTCGGCCCATTCTCCTCTGACCTCTAGCATCAACAAGGCATTTTCGCCCACAGGACTGCCGCATACTGGATGTTTTTCCCTTTTCACACCATTCTTTGTAAACCCTAGAAATGGTTGTGCGTGAAAATCCCAGTAACTGAGCAGATTGTGAAATACTCAGACCGGCCCGTCTGGCACCAACAACCATGCCACGCTCAAAATTGCTTAAATCACCTTTCTTTCCCATTCTGACATTCAGTTTGGAGTTCAGGAGATTGTCTTGACCAGGACCACACCCCTAAATGCATTGAAGCAACTGCCATGTGATTGGTTGATTAGATAATTGCATTAATGAGAAATTGAACAGGTGTTCCTAATAATCCTTTAGGTGAGTGTATATATATACACACACAAAATATATAAGTAGTTTGAGAGTGTTGGGAGGCTGACGAGATTGAATCATGGAAGTGAATCATGGAAGTGAGCAGTCGCTGTTGTGCAGTTTGCAGGGTTTGGTTTGCATTAAACACGACTTAGAAAAAAAATGAATTTGAAATAACGTAGACTGATAACATCAGCAGAATCATATACCCTTGATACCATGGTGCTGTTTTGATGAAAGATTGCAAACCTGAATCATTCACCTGAATCGCAGGGTTGGCGGATCGATTCCCGGCCCACACGACTCCACATGCCGAAGTGTCCTTGGGCAAGACACTGAACCCCAAGTTGCACCCAATGGCAGGCTAGCACCTTGCATGGCAGATCTGCCATCATTGGTGTGTGTGTGTGAATGGGCAAATAAAGTGATTCATTCTTAATGTTTGTAATTTATAGCAGAAGTCTGTGCATGCATACAGTTTCAAAAGTGCATTAATGAAATCCTACGTGCACCTCAACCTTAGTAGTGAACATTTAACTTCGGAACTAGCCGATCAAACAAGCCGTATTAATGTGGGTGGTGCGAGACGTGTGTTTTACTTGTTCGCACTTATTCTTCACATCAGTATTCTGTATTTCTTCCTCCTTTTTGTCTAAACAGATGGTGCTTAGCGTGCTAATGTTCACTTCATCTCTTGAAGTCTGCGAAATGGCGTCAAACGTGCTCTTCGACTTCTCTGCTTTGATGTTTGGTTTTTATGTTCCTAATCACCGCTGACATCGGCATCAGTATTCTCTCTCTCTAACTCCCCCTCTGCCTCTTCCTGTCTCTGATCAATTAGAGCGAGAGACCTTTAATGTTGTGATGTAATTCACTTAATCAAAACTGATTAAGGTCAAACAGCAAAGCCTAAGCTGTGAAAGGACTCGGTGTACTCTTCTTTCATCCCTCCACTTCTACTGTTTTCTTTCATGTTGTCTTGTCATCTCATCTGCCTCTTCTACGTAAGTGCAGTTCAACAGACGTGAACTGCATTTACTGTCAGCCTTTCAACAGCAGCTAAATTTATGATACGTATTAAATGTCTTTTTCTAGGCAAAAAGATGTCTCTTTTCTTCAGAAACCTATGTTAGCATGTTACAATCCTGATAGCATAAACATATCTCAAAGTAATCTGATATACATTCTTAGAGGTGTCCAATAAGTGAAGCTTTTAAGTTGCTATTTAACATGAAGTGTTTGTGGTTTGCTGTGTGAAGCTGCATAAAACTGTGTTGCCAAGTTATTATTCGACAGACAATTTATGTGAGCGCCTTTGTAAACAGAAGCCGTCTGTCCCGTGACATACTTCTACTGTAAATGAGCTGAACGAGATTACTGATGTAACACGCTCCGCCTTTGAAACAACCTTAATTTTCGGCTAATGTCATCAAGCACTCTTTTCAACCCTTTTCAAGTGTCATATCAAGACATACAGATACAATAAATTGTACAATAAATAAAAAAATGAAATGGGTTGTGCCCTTTTGTTATCTTTAGTGGCTTATTGTTTTTATAAAATGGTGCAATATGACTTAAATTGGTAGTTCTCCCAAAAATAAAATTAATCTCATCATTTGCTCACCTCACGCCATCCCAAATGTGTATGACTTTCGTTCTTCTGACCACAAAGGAAGATTTTTAGAAGAATATCTCAGCTCTGTAGGTCTTCCAAAAAGCATAAAAAGGCAGCATAAAAGTTATCCAGTGGTTAAATCCATGCCTTCTGAAGTGATATGAAAGGTGTGGGTGAGAAACATCAATATTTGTCGTTTTTTACTCTAAACTCTCCTCCCTGTCCAGTAGGTGGCGATATGCACCAAGAATGTGGAGATTTATATTCAAAAAACAAATTCAAATTTATATTCTCAAACAAACCTATCATATCGTTTCTGATGACATGGATTAAACAATTAAACAGTTGGTGTCATATGGATTACGTTTATGCTGCCTTAATGTGCTTTTTAGACCTTAACATTTCTGGCCACCATTCACTTGCATTGTATGGACCTACAGATCTGAAATATTCTTCTAAAAATCTTCATTTGTATTAAACACAAGTTACACTGTCTTAGACATTGAAAATAAATGTATTAGATCATTTATAAATGCTAATATAAATTGACTTCTACGCAGAGGCTCAAGCGAATCAGTGAATCTTTTATTTGAACTGGTTTATTTACATAAGCGTTAGTAAGGCCAATTTATTTGAATTAATCTGTTTGTTCGGACAGTTCAGTGAATGAACGAAACTCATGATATCCCAGGTGTGTATGACTTTCTTTCTTCACCAGAACACATTTGAAGAGAAGTTGAAAAATATCTCAGCTCAGTAGGTCCTTAAAATGCAAGTGGATGGTGATTTGACTTTTGAAGCTCCAAAAAGAACAAATAGTAATCTTAAACGTCATCCATACGACTCCAGTGGTTAAATGAATGTCTTACGAAGAGAAACGATTGCTTTTGGTGTGAAAAAAGATTAATATTCAAGTAATTTTTAACTATAATCCAACGCTTCCGGCAAGCTTCCCGAAAGGGTGGAGTTTCTCTCTTGTGACGTATTTGCCATGTTACGGATGTAATCTCACGTTCTTCAGAGGCTCAACTGAGTTATTGAAAGTGGTTCATTATAAGCACGATTCACATAAATTAATTTGACTTCCCAACACTTTTTACGAGTAAATCGGTTATTCTAACCACCTTATTTACATGAACCCTCCGAGTGAAACAATTCACTTGAATGTTTTGGTCCTTTCGCTGTTTTGCATCGCTACTTGTTGGGAAAGAAGCAAGTTATTGGAAAGCTATACTATTGTGAAAATAGCAGAACTGCTGTCACAATGCTGAAAAATGAAGTCCGCAGCGTCACTACCATTAGTTAGTATTTTCAAAATTGTGTACTTTGCTCTTGTAAGTAAAGTACATGGTTTTATTGCATGTTATAAGCATGTAATTGAACTGTGCCCGTTAAAGACTGTATGCGTCTAGCTTTCACATTCGGCTCCGGTCATACCAGACAGACTGCCTCGTTTTCCCATTGTGTGTGTGTAAATGTAAGATCAGGTCAGCGAAGGCCAGCAGTAAGACCCTTTTTGACTTTAAAGCCCACAGCATTTCAAATAAAGTGGATTCATCTCTTGAGAGAAGACATGCAATTAAAGACAAACACAGACATGCAATCAGTGCTTCCTGTGTCTCGCTTATGACTCATACCATATAATGAAGGAAACAAACACACTGTGTGCCTGTGTATAATCAGTATACATTCATATATTTTGCTTTTTCTCTATTGACGTTGATGTTTTTCTTTTATTTCTGAGTTTAAGTGAAAGACGAGAGCAGCTCCATTGAGGTCACTGATGACACTGCAGAAATAATTTTTGTAATCAGTATTTTTGTCTTGTATTTTAGTTTTTTTACTTTAGGCACCTTTCTGAGTCAATTCAAGAGACTGTTGGGTCAACAGTTACAGAAATACTCAAACCAGCCCATCTGGCACCAACAATCACCCATGTGATTAGCCAATCATGTGGCAGCAGTGCATAAAATCATTCAGATACGGGTCAGGAGCTTCAATTAATGTTCACATCAACCATCAGAATGGGGAAAAAAATGTGATCTCATTGATTTGGACCGTGGCATGATTGTTGGTGCCAGATGGGCTGGTTTGAGTATTTCTGTAACTGCTGAGAAGAATATCATATCCTAATGCTTTTCTGAGATGCGGGTTGGTGCTGTTTTGGCAGCACGAAGGGGACCTACACAATATTAGGAATGTTGTGGCTGATCTGTGTATGTGTATGTGTGTGTATATATATATATATATATATATATATATATATATATATAGATTGTGCAGTGGAAGTGTCTTGGTGTGTTGCTTTTTCAGCACTGCTCTTGTTTGTTGAAGCTGATTGGCTCTTTAAGCCCTCTGAGCTGAAGTTATTGATTCTGTCCTGGAGTTCCTCTGCGTTCCTCAGTAAAATGTATTTTCCATTAGCCAGCACCATTCTGGAAGTCAAGTTGTGTTCTGAAAGTCGTGTCCTTTAGTGAGCAAACTCGTTTTTGAGCCATTTTGCGATGCCGAGCATTGTAGTAACATGAGGTACACCCGGAGACAGCCACATATGATGGATAATGCTGTTGTTGTCTTGACTTTTAGTGGCCAAGGACAGCAAAACCATTAAGGCACTTTATATTTTAACTTGTCAGAGCAACAGCATAATTCTAGGATTTGTCATTTTCTAGTGCTCGTAAACTGATGTAATGGTTCATTTTATTCAGTTCGAATGTATTGATTCTTATATCAAGTTTTTATTTTTCATTTATTTAGTTGCTTTTTATATTAAATGTCATAGCGATTCAGCTGTACTTACACTGGGCTTTGACTTTTTCTTCTAAACTTTCCGTTTTCATTTCTTCTTTTTTGGGTCCTTAAAGATCAATATAAATTGTTTTTATATAAATCACCCGTCACATTTTTCTAGATGCAAATACATGCATGTCACGCATAACAGAGATGTGCGCAAACAGACAGTTATAGTGTCATTTCCAACTAAACAGGCTGTTTTTGATACTGTACCTTTAATACTTTTTTATATAAATGGCATAGTTGTAACTGTAATTTTTATAGTTGTTGACGTAAATGTGATTGGTCATATGTTAATTAGCTTATGGTAGTGCTGTCATAGCCATGACGATTTCTGAATGAGCCATATTTGCATCTTCATTTCAATAAATATTCTAGTTGGACAGGGGAGGGAGATTTGCATTATGAATATTAAGGGGCGTTCATGAAGGCAAAGCGTGAAAAATGAACAGATGTCATTTAATTTTCATGAAAATAAAAGTTCTGCTATCATTTATTCATTCCTATGTTCCAAATTCATACTTTTCTACTGTGAAACGCAAAAAGAGATGTTTGGCCAAAAGTTCGCCTCAGTCACCATTTGCTGTCATTGCATCTTTCACAATCTAATCCATATCATAAAAGTGAATGGTGACTGAGGCTGTCTATCCCACACATTCTTCCTCCATAATGGGTTTGGAAAGACAGGATGGTGATGGTAAAACTATCCCTTTCAATAACTGTCAGAACTGTTTTATTTCAAGTATTGGAAGCAAATTCCCATATTTTTACATACCTAAAATATCCATTCCATTAATGGCCATTATTAAGCTTGTTGTTCAGTTGGCATCTGTGTTGCTATGGTCAACCCCTCATATATATCACTGATAGTGATGCTCTTTTAGCAGCTACAGTCAACGTTATGTGCATATGCACAGGTGCATGTCTAGAAAAGCGTGCTGTACTGATGGAGAAAACCTTATGCACACTGTGCGAGATGTGGCAGCACGTGGAAAAGAGAAGTGTACTTTGGCCTTAAGTATTGCAGTAGTAATAGTGATGCTTGCCTTACAAAACATCACTAATAATGTCAGAGTCCACTTTTCACAATTCATACAAAATGCCTATGGATTATACGAAGTCAAGCCCCACATTATTTGCCTTTTTTTGACTGAGAATATATTATATTCTGAAAGATAAACACGATACGAAAGCCATTTAATGTTGTCTTAAAATTAAGTGTACTTCCTAGAAGATAAAGACACACGTTCACTCTTTCTCTTTCATACACAGATATGTAGGTGGCAGAAATACTCTGAATGACAGGATCAGACTGTGTCTGTTATGTTTGTCCTCATCATCTGTCAGTTCTTGACAGCTTCACTCAAAAGAACTCCTCTTCCATGTTTTTCGTTGTCAGAAAATCCAGAAACTCTGTCCAGTGGTTTTAGAGCACTTTTAGGAGAGAGAGAGAGAGAGAGAGAGAGAGAGAGAGGCTTCTATAGCAGGTGGGCATGGAAACTGGCCACTGCCAAAATATAGAAATTAAATTTTCTCAGGGTTTGGACATTTTTATAATTTAATAACCCCCTATGTCATCTTCACTGCTCTTTGAAGTATTTTTACTCTTATTTTAGCTCAAAGTGGGAAGACTTATTATATTTTATACAGTTTTTCCACAGTTTCTGTATGCCACAGCTCTGTGAGAGCTAGAATATGAGTCTTTTTTTTACCTTGAACATCTGACATTGAAGACTTGAGGAGTTTTAGTGCTGAGGGCAACTTGGCACTGGGTGTACAGACATCCTGCAATCCTAGAAACATACTCCACGCAAGGCCAACATTACAAATGCACTCTTTAGTTACATGCTCACCCAAAAACATCAGTTCTCTCATGATGTACTCGCCCACATGTCATTCCTAACAAGAGGTCAACATGTCAAATATTGGATTTTGCCGATACCAATAACAAGACTGTTGAAAGAAATCTGATAACCAATTTATTGACTGTTCAAAATATTTAGTGTCCAAAAAAAATATTTGTTTTTCCATACCGTGATGGGGCGGTCCAATCAAAGGGGCAAGCAGAAATCTAAAACTAATTAAATCTCAGATGAAGCTTATTGTGCAACCAGAATAACCAGAAGAAAAAAAATAAATAAAAGGATTTGGTGAATAACGCCGAACTTTTAACTATAAAGCCAGCAACACATTGGGGACTCTTATTTTGCCTTTTTTTTTTTTTTTTTTTTTTTTTTTACCGGAGAACTACTGTATTGACGTTTATTTTTTCCAATAATTGATAATTCAGCCAAATGTAGTAAATGGTTAACCTATTAAAAAAATGGATGACTTACTTTCTTATGTGGAATGCTTAAGGAAATATTGTAATTAATATTCCAGGCTGTCTTTTTAATACAATGAGAGTGAATTGTGCCTCATTTTAAAGCTAAAAAAGAATGCAAAAGTGTCATATTCGTAGTCCATTTGATTTGTGCATAATATTCTTAGGGTGTGTTCACACTTGTAGTTCGGTTCTCTTGGTCCGGACCAAAAATAATACATTTGGTCCTGGTTCGTTTAGCGTTCACACTGGCATTTATATCACTGAACCTAATGATACAAAACAAAAGGTATAAGTTCACAACCTGATTGACAAACTGATCATCCAAAACAATGCTGTCTTCTGGGCGAAATGCGCTCTTTATATTTATATATGTATATATGGTGGTATTTTTACCAGCTGAGAACAAACAAAGAGTAAATAAAATGTGTAAAGCAGTCACAATAGCACCAGGAATTCCTCCATTGTACACACAAATGAAGATATGCTGCAAGGACGGCTGACGGGTGGTTCTGATGCCTGTCCCGAACTGTAATGGGCAACACAGCTCCAATGATGAGAAGAACCAGGTGTGCTTGAGGTCAGTATTAGGCAAATTACTTCCTGTTTTTGGTCCGTTTAGGCGTCTTTGGTCCATGTTGCGATCATATATCAATGGAACCGCACCAGAGTTCGTTTGGAAGCGGCCCGAGACCCACTATTCAGGCGGTCTCTGCACACTTGGTTGGTGCGCACCAAGGTTCGGATGTCAGCGTTCAAACTTGTTCAAATGAACCGCACTAACAGAGCAATCGCACCAGAGTTCATTCTAATCGGACCAAACCTGCCAAGTGTGAACACACCCCAAGTCTTCTGAACGCAATAGATAGGTTTCACTGAACACACAAAACAAAATTAGATGTGGGTTTTTTTGTAAAAATCGTATTCATTCATACAGTACACCTATAGTGCGTTCATGAGTGCTATGAGAGAAGCTTTTTCGGCAATGCCTAAAAAGTACAAGTTATAAGTTGCACTCTGAACCATTTTGGAATTCAACGTGTACAGTGAAGCAACTAGAATACTTTAGCAATCAATGCAAACTGATTACCTCAATAAAGCCTGTACATTCTGAAGGTGACCAAGGACAAAAGTGATTAGACTATTTAAATGGGTTGTGTTATGTTTATATGTATGTGTGTGCGAGTTGCTGACTCATGGGTCCTGTAGGTTTTTTCCTGCACATTAAGTGTTTAGTGTGCACATGGAGAGTCTAATTTACTTAATTAGCCTACAACAACATGAGATGGAGAATGCTAGCAGAAAAGATGTTAAATGCATCTGCGAAATATGTCTTGAGTGTGTTTTTCTGTTTGTCTATGCAGGCACTCAACTATGTGATTTCCTGCCCCATTTGATGTACTTTAAGTAGTTTTTGACTGGATTGTTTTTTACAGTTTAAAACGAAGCACCGCTGTTTGCTTCCGCCACCCCTCACATCAGCGGAAAGTGCCGTACCCGCTACCCTCTTGTGTGTGCTCTGCATCCCAATTCAACAATTATACGTGTTTGCACGAATGCGTGTGCACGCATTTAACAGCTCCTTCAAGTATTGACGCAGCGTGTCGCCACCATTTAATACGTTTGTTCAGATTAGTTCCCACAAGAGCCAAATACTCTTTTTCTCACTTCCACATGTCTCCCGTGCAGACGCTGTCTGCGGCTGTTTGACTGATATGAGCCGCTGCTGTCCGTGTGTTTATCTTTCCATTCACTCAACTCGTGTCGTTAGAGAGACGTCCATGCTAATGTTTACAGGACGGCTTTGTGTGTCTCGCAGCTTGAATGATGCGAAGCCGTCAGGATGTGTTTAATGAAGGCTGTAAAGGCATTTTGTCTTGTTCTGTCACTCTATTTGTGTGATTCATTTCACATGTGTCTGTGTGGAATGCTGGGTGGTTGAAAAAGGAAGAGCTAAAGGTGAGGGGAGGGGGTCGGTGTCTTCTTAGAAAATGTTAAAAACTAGTTGGTTGATTTAAAAAAAATAAAAAATTCTGCCCACGTGGCCTTGATTATTTCAGCAGAATGGAAAAGTACATTTTAATTAAAGACTATGGAAAATGTTTTTTTTATTTTTAAATAATGTTTGGACTTTGCTAGCCAATTCTGGGACTTTATATGACTGCAATTGTGTTGATACTTTTGGGCCTTCCTATACAGGACTGCCAAGTGTTTTTTGTCCTGAGACCAAGTGTATTTTGTGCCTTTTTATTGACATTCATTGACATTCTTGTATCTGAGTAGACGCAGACGTGACGATAATTTTCAAACTTATTCAAAATGTTGCTTAACTGTCTGTTTGCGCACTACACACATCTCTGTTATGCCTGATGGGGATGTATTTGCATCTATTTTTTGGTTATAAAGCAACCTTGGGCATTGAGCAAAGAAGAATGATTAGTTTGTTTTATGTATGTGACTTTTTGTGAGAATGGCAACACAATGTCATGAAAATGACGTTACTCTGGAGACATTCGTGCAAAATTACATTACGTGATTCATTACACATATCGCGACTGTGGAAATGGGAAAATGTCTACTTTGTGGTGCCAAAGTGAGTTAAATGTTCTCCCAAACAGATTATGTTTTTCAGCTTAACACTTTATAAAGTTTTAAATCAATAAAACGCTTAAACGTAACCTTAACTGATACTGTCATAAAAAGAAAACATGAAATAAAATTAAAAAATGCAATTACTGAAGCAACCATGTAATTTGTAATGCTTCTATGACACTTTTGGCTCACATGTTGCTTGCGAGCTCTTCAGAACTCCCTCCCTACAGGTCAAAAGGTGTTTATAAACTGATAATTTTCAGTTTTACTTGTGACTTGTGTGAAAGCGAATAAAAGTAATTGTTGTTGTGGTGACTCTAGTGTTCATTTCACCAGGAAACCGTTGCAGTATATACAACGTTGCAGTATATACAACCCCAGGTATGAAAAAAAAATGTTTTTTTGAAAATTATATTCACCCTTTGCTATATTGAAAGCACCACAACTACTCATTATATGATGATTTTCCTTGTGAATTTCATTGTTTTTTGAAAATGTACAGTAATATCAAATCAGATGATTGCAACATTCTCCAAAAAAGTTGAGACGGGGGAAATTTAAGATTAATAACAATTTGACGAGTTGAAATAACAAGGCGATGTGAAACAGGAAATGTTAAACAGGTGAGGCAATTGTGTCATAGTTCTGTATACTGTATTAGGAGCCTCCAAAAACAGCCCAGTCCTTCAAGAGCAAGGATCGTTCAAGACTTGTAATTTTCCAACAGATGCTTCAGCTAATAATCCAGCACTTTGAGAACAATGTTCCCTAAAGACAAACTGGAAGGACTCTACAGTACAGTGCACAATATAGCTAAAAGATTCAAGGAATCTGGTCAAATCTTGGTCCGTAAAGGGCAAGACGAACACCACTTCTGAATGCGCATGATCTCTGATCCCTCAGACGTCACGGTCTTAAAAACATCATTAATTTGTAATGGATATCATGAACATGGGCTTGGGATAACTTTAGTTAACCTTTGTTGTCAACACCTCTCGCTGCTGCATCCACAGATGCAAGATAAGACTTTACTGTGCAAAGGAGAAGCCGTACATCAACACTGTCCAGAAGCGCTGCCGACTTCTCTGGACTCGGTCTCATCTGAAATGGAAAGTAGAAGAGTGGATCTGTGTTTTTTGGTCTGAAGAGACCACATTTCAAAACGTTTTTGAAAACAAAGCTGTCGTATTATCTGGGCCAAAGAGGAAAAGGGCCATCCAAGCTGTTATTAGCGTCAGGCCCAAAAGCCATTATCTGTATGGGTTAGGGGTGTGTCAGTGCCCATGGCATGGGTAACTCGCACATCTGTGAGAACACCATGAATGCAGACAGATATGTAAACATTTTGGGGCAACATATACTGACATCCAACACCGTCTTTTCCAGGGACGTCCTTGCATTCTCCAGCAGGACAACCTCAAACCACATACTGCCCAGATTACAAGTGCATGGCTGTGTAGGCAGAGAGCGTGGGTGCTAGATTGTCTCCAATTGAGAATGTGTGGCACATTATGAAGCACACCATACAGCAACGCAGACCCCGTACAATTGTGCAGTTAAAGACCTTCATAATGGATGAATGGGGGGAAATTCCACTTTCTAAAGTTAACAAACTTGTGTCATCAGTGCCCAAATGCTTAAAAAGTGTTATTAGAAGAAATGGTTATGTCTTACAGTTGTAAACACTCGACTGTCCCAACTTTTTTGGAGCGTGTTGCAATCATGTGATTTGAAATTACTGTACATTTTCAAAAAAACAAATGCAATTCACAAAGAAAAACATAATTTAATGTGTAGTTGTGGTGCTTTCAATATAGTAAAGGGTGAATATAATTTGAATATAGGTGTTAGCAAACTAGAGGGATGTGTCCTGGTGATGTGTGAAGTTCTACAATCATGAAAGTCTTTTTTTCAGCTTTTTAACCCGTAATTACCCTGGAAGGAGTGGATAAATTTAAACTCCACAGCAGGTCAACTCAGGAGTCAAATCAAATAGTAATCTCTATCGGATAATCAAGCAAGGCCTGATGATTAAGTCTGCCTGTGTTTTGTACGTGTTGGGCAGTTTTAAAGGTTTCCCCCTACAGCTGTTTGGATCTGGTCTGACGCTAGGTTGTGTAATTCCAGTCACGAATTGAAACTCTTAATTAGTTTCCTTTTGTACCTGATAAAGGGGGGATTCACAGTTAATAGCCGGTTAGCTCAGCCCTCAGAAGTGTCTGCCAAGCCAAGGGGTGAATTTGTCATGTTTACCTCTTTCTCAAGTCCTCAGATTACAAAGTCTCCTCAGTTAACTTTTCCCCTTTGATCCCAATGAATAAAATAGTGATTATTTTTCTTGGTTATTGTCAAAGGGATATTTCGTTCTACTAAAGGGGTATTTGGTTTTCCTCAGTTTAAGATGGATTCAACATAGATATAGAGGCCTGTTGACCATTTGCCAATGATCTATGTTTATATTTCTTCGCAAAATAATTTACACATTTTGTCATTTTTGTGGCACTAGTCTATAAACAAAGTTAAATAATAATAATAATGACTGTTTTTAGTGGCAGATTTCCTGAACACTGCCACTGTCTTCCTTTGGATGAATAAAACAGATCTCACCACTAGGGCTGGGAAAAAAATCGATTTGATTTAAAAATCGAGTTGGTAGGTCAAATCGATTCATATTTCAATCAAATCGATTTTTTTGATTTTTTTTTTCTCCCCCTCTTCAGGATAGCGAACATTCATTTTGCATTCGCCAAATCTTCCTTCAGGGTTTCCGTAGCACGCTCCCTGCGGCGCAGCCCTCTCTGCCCCTCCCCTCGCCTGAGGGAAGCACATGCATACACAAACAACATGGCAGAAACAGCCGGCGAAAGAGAACAGCTCCTTCCAAAGAAATGCTCTTCGTCTTCAGTCATGTGGAGTTGGTTTGGATTTACGGCATCTGATGAGGAACAGAAAACACCTCGATGCAAACTATGTCTTAAGGCTGTTGTTGTTGCTGGTAGCAGTACGACAAATCTGTTTCAGCATTTAAAGCGAAGACATGCGGCTGAGTGGGAGAAGTGTTGCCTTCTTCGAAAAGAAAACAACTCTAGTGGCGTTAGCGCTAGTACCGCGTTTGCAAAGCAAACAACTCTTCAAAAAAGCTTTTCAAACAGTGTACCGTATGAGAAGAGCGGGGCAAGGTGGAAAGCTATAACGGAGCCAATTACTGTTTACATGTTCAACTAAGAGTTACCTCAGGGTTTTTTGTAGTTTTATTAGCTTAATCCAAATACAGTGTACATAATTTGGATGTTTAACAATCTTTGTTGCACACTGCACAGTGACTTTTCAGTAATTTTGTTTATGTTGATGCACTTTAATTAATATATATATATACAATATATATATATATACAATAAATATATATATTTAAAATATATTTACAGTTTGCAGTTATTTTGTTTTAAATGGAAGAGGGGAAAAAAAAATCGAATCGAATCGTAAATCGAGTTTTTTATGAAAAAATCGCAGATTTTTTTAGGGGAAAAAAATCGCCCAGCTCTACTCACCACAAACTCATGCCATTGGTTGAGACTGTCCTGTCCCAAACTCGTGCCATTAGTTGAAATTATTCTGCAACAAACGCGCCACAATAGGTTGAGATAAATCTGCCCCAAACTTGCGTCTTTGTTTGACATAATTCAGTCACAATCTCACACGATTGGTTGAGATAATTCACTCTCAAACTTATGTCATTAGTTGAAATAAATCCATCACAAACTCATGCCATTGGTTGAGATAATTCTGCCCCAAACTCATGCCATTGGTTGAGATAATTCTGCCCCAAACTCATGCCATTGGTTGAGATAATTCTGTCCCAAACTCACGCCATTGGTTGAGGTAATTCTGTCCCAAACTTACGCCATTGGTTGAGATAATTCTGTCCCAAGCTCATGCCATTGTTTGATTATTCTGTCCCAAGCTCACGCCATTGGTTGAAATAATTATGTCCCAAACACACGCCATTGGTTGAGATAATTCTACAACAATCTCACAAATTTTGCTGAGATAATTCACTCTCAAACTTATGTCATTAGTTGAAATCCATCACAAACTCACGCCAGTGGTTGAGATAATTCTGTCCCAAACTCACGCCATTGGTTGAGATAATTCTGTCCCAAACTCACGCCATTGGTTGAGATAATTCTGTCCCAAACTCACGCCATTGGTTGAGATAATTCTGTCCCAAACTTACGCCATTGGTTGAGATAATTCTGTCCCAAACTCACGCCATTGGTTGAGATAATTCTACAACAATCTCACACATTTGGTTGAGATAATTCACTCTCAAACTTGTCATTAGTTGAAATAAATCCATCACAAACTCACGCCAGTGGTTGAGATAATTCTGTCCCAAACTCACGCCATTGGTTGAAATATTTCTGTCCCAAACTCACGCCATTGGTTGATTATTCTGTCCCAAACTCACGCCATTGGTTGAGATAATTCTGTCCCAAACTCACGCCATTGGTTGAGATAATTCTACAACAATCTCACACATTTGGCTGAGATAATTCACTCTCAAACTTATGTCATTAGTTGAAATAAATCCATCACAAACTCACGCCAGTGGTTGAGATAATTCTGTCCCAAACTCACACCATTGGTTGAGATAATTCTGTCCCAAACTCACGCCATTGGTTGATTATTCTGTCCCAAACTCGCACCATTGGTTGATTATTCTGCCACAAACTCACGCCATTGTTTAAGATAATTCCGCCACAAACTCACGGCATTGATATAGATCATTCTGCCCAAAACTTACAACATTGTTTAAGATAATTCAGCTACAAACTCATGCAAATGGTTGAGATTATTTTATCCCAAGCTTTACCCATTGATTGAGTCAATGTCGCAATGTTGGGCTGGTTGGGATGCACTAGCAAACAGAGCAAGGTTTTGATACCATCATAGAGCTAGTGTTGTAATTTTTTGGCAAATTAACCTATGAATTGGCTTATTTATAGTTATCCATTTAAAATATCCATTTTAAGCTTGGAAAAAAATTATTCAACATTAAAAATCACCATAAATATGCGCTCACCTTTAACACTTTAAATTTTACACTATTCTCTTGGATGCCGGTCATGTGGATGTTGGAAATGTATTCCTTAAGTATCACAGATCTGCGTTGTTGTGTTGGCATTATTGAGCAGGTTTTGGAAGCATGTTAGCGGTCGATGGTGCGTCATACCTGCATCCTCCAACATCAAATGCTTAATCAATTCCCCACCATCAAAAAGGATTTTGAGCACAAGCCTTTATGTGGAAGAGCTCCCAGTGGAGACCCAATTCCTGCTTGTTTGCCATCTAGATTCAATTGTGCTCCATCCTAACTTTGGGTTAGGGTTTTTGGTTAATAAAATATGCATTCCTGCTGACTTTATCATGTAATTTACAACTAAAAATACAACCCACTTTTGGAGCAACTCTGAGGACATTTCACCCAGAATCTGGAGCTCACCCATGCCCATACGTTCAACAAACCTTCCTGCTTCGGCCACCGGGGGCAGTATTTAAATCTTCAGTAAGCACAGACCGATTGCATCAGCAAAACTTTTGACCTACTCTTGCCAAATTCACAGTGCGATCAGTCTGGATGTATCATGGAATCTGAAATTTCATCACGATTCCTAATCATAATGATATTATGTTTTTATCATTTAGACAAGACATTTAGACAATTCGGTTTAATTATTTTGGTGCGATTTATTTCAGTGTACCACTTTTTCCATTTAGTTTTCCCATGTAATGCTTTGAACCTCTCAGTATGTGTCAGATCTTATTTAACCACACTGCAGTTACTGAACGAGAGAGTTACTGAAAGACTGTGGCTTTTACGATTCAGATTCACTCTGGGTGACTCAAAGTCTGTAATTAAATCTCAGTTCTTTGGTTCCACCTTCCAAAACATCTGTGTATTCATGACAGAATGCAGACTGAGTACTTCTAATGACACCATTATTTGAGAGAAGACATTGTTCTGTTCATTGAAATCAGAAAACCTTACTGTTTGGACATTTTTTTCATAATATACAACATATTTGATAGAGATCATCCACAATGTTGTCCCAGAAATGAACATTATATAGTTTATGCATCTTAATGTCATTACAACCTGTATGAATGTTCTTCTCCTTTTGTGTTCTGGAGAGGAAAGAAAGACTTAAGGGTTTGGAACAACATGAATTTTATTTTTTAGGTGAATTCTTTTTTTAGGTAACCCTATAAAATTAGTTGGCGCAAACACTATCCTCTTTCAGTTCCCTCTGGAAACATCCACAGTGGAGTATCAAAGATTGCCAGCATCAACTTCAAAGGAGGACAAAAGACAAATCGTTTATCGCTGTGAATCAAGTTAAAATTAATCATTTTTCCAGCCATAAGAAACCTTGAAAAGACACGGGCCTCCTGCAGTGATCGTTCCAACTTCCCTTCTCTTTTTATCTTTTATTTTGATCCTATGACAGCTCTGTATAGCAGCTTAATGCCCCAATCTTGCCAAGTGCCGTTTTCCCTCCATCATTGATCGGCTCTGTGGGTTGTGTTCGTAAAAGCGTCCATATTTTCACAGCTGAACTGACACGGTAACCTGTGTTTGCGATTCAGGCATCGCTGATTATTGATCACATTCTGTCAGGTTATCTGAGCAAAGAACATGAACTATGTGCTGATGGAGTCTCTGTGGACCTCTTCTGATCATTCCCACTGATTTTCACAGTGTCACAGTGCGAGATAAGGAAATAGAAACTTCATGGGTGAATCTCATGAAACAGAAGTCAAGAAAATGTACTTTGTATTTCACCTCAAAATCAAAAGAAAATATTATCTGCATTATCTTTAAAAACAAAACAAAAAAGGCTACTTTTGGGCTAGTATGAGTTTTTGGATTATTTTATATTATTTGCATTATATTTAAGCACATCTACCCCAATTGTAGCATAAGGTAAATTATGTGGGACAACCGGTAAAGTTTGGTTTTAATATTTCTTCCTCTGTGTAGTGTAGTGGAGATAAGTAGCTACTTAAAATGCTGTTAAATGGTATTCTGGGAGGGGCAAAGACACTTGGCATCATATTGTACAACAACAGGAATGATCAATTAAGTAATGTGATATTTTTAAATTATTTGAATTATTAAATTGTTTAAATAATTGTATTTTTATTAAAATATTTGTAACCATTTTTAAATTAAAAAAAAATCTAATATAATTTATTACAAATTATTAAAGTATTTTTAATTACTTGTTTAAAGTATTTTATATTATTAAAGTAGATTTAGAAACTGTATTTGATGTCATGAGAATCACTACTGAGAATAATCAGAATTGCACAAATCTCCAAAGTTATACGTCGGGACATACAACAATAATTCTAGTTTTGTAAATACAGGAAAAGTGGGATAACTAGTCAAGTGGGACAATTAGGTTTTTGTATTCATTCATTCATTTATTCTCAGGATTGTGTATAGGATATTTTTAGCTATTTTAGTGTTACACATAACTCTATTTGTGTTATGTGTTGCATTAAGCCATTTAGATATAAATAACAAATTATTAATATCAGTAAATCTTGGAAATCTAAAAATGGAAAATATGCTTACCTTTTGAAAATAATGCCACAATGCAGATTTTTATTTATTTATTTTTTTTATGGAAAAATATGTATTTTCCTTTTGGTTTTGTTCAAATATGACCTGGACATGTTTTCATGACATTCTCCCTTTTAGAAATGTGCATGTAGATTAATTTATATATTTATTAGATATGTTACCTGAAGAACATTAAAACTAGTTTTAATGTCGAGAAAGTTTATAGAAAGGGTTTGAGATTGGATCATTCCTACATGTGTTTGTCCAGGGGATTTTCTAGAATATTCCACTGATCTAGATTCTTAAAATTGTTGTGTTCTGTGAACCTTTGATTTATTTGTTTGTGAAAGTGTCGGCCCAGAAGCTTCTTTATCATCCAAACCGACGAGATATTTCTGTGCCTATAAATGTATCACCTTGTTGATTGTGAATTCCCAGCCAGACCATAAGCAGCTTAGAAATAACATTCCGGACCCGAGAGGGAACTTGGCAGAGTTATTAATCAAAACATTCCACCATAGAAGAGCATAATTAGGCCTGGAAATGAATTTGTGATTCTGAAATCGAGATGAATCCAGTGTCGCTCAGAAAAGTTCATATCTGATCTGATTCTCTCTGGAGAACTGGCATTGCCAGTTAGAGAATCCCGGACAAGTTTCATTACAAACCATACTTGGAGAATTTGATTAGAACATAAGACAGTATCATTTTTGGCCTGTTCACCCCTGGACCTTGAAAATAACTATTTTTATGGCATTGGCACAACTAAAAAAGGCAGAAACACTTCCCAACGTGTATCAACAGGATTTCTTGTAACTGAAATGTAGTTTCCCACTCCATAGTACAGTATTCACGGATGGATCCAAAACGGATAACGGTGTATCTGCAGCACTAGTGATTGGAGATCAACAATATGGCATACGTATTCCAGAACAGAGCTCTATCTTCACAGCTAAGGCCCGAGCGCTGCTACTGGAAAACATTGAGCAGGGTCGAGGACGAAACGTTTAAAGTCTTGCCTTCAAGCACTTGAATCCATGGAGAGACCGATCATCCCATAACCATAAGCATTTTGACTAATATGCATCGATTACAGAAGAAGGATTTCAACATTATTCTCTGTGGGTGCTGGAACATACTGGTCTGGCAGGAAATGGAAAAGAAAATATGGCTACAAAAGAGCCATTAAACTTGGAGATCTAGGAATGTCTGATACCACTATGACCTCAGGCCATTAATAAACTCGTATATCACCAATAAGTGGCAGTCCGAATGGAATGAGTGCAACAGCAATAAATTATATGAAATATACTCTAAAAATTTTAAGGCATGAACAAATAGTGTTTACCAGATGCCGACTTGGCCATTCAAGACTAACATGTTTTTACTGACTGGTGAAGATCCTTCCATATGTATACCTTGCCAAACGTCTATGCGAACAATCAGTGGAACCCTACGTCCTACACCACTACCATGGCTGCCAGTTCTCAGCAACATACCACCACCCAATCTCCAATGACAGGAGGCTACTGCCAAGCTGCTGACTAAAGTCCAAGTGAATAACAAATTGCCACTCAACCCGGACATCACAATGCATCCAGCAGCCTGCCTGCCATAGTGAAAACCTGTCTGGTTGAACCCGCCGCCAGAGGATATAACAGCTAACTTGGCATGGAGTGATAAGTGGGCAGCAACAGATGTTGTGAACCACACCCTCGTAGCTGAGCCGTCGGCCTAGCTTCGACCTTCCTCGACGACACTGGTCAACGCTGAACCGATTCCGGATGGGACAAGGTCGATGTGCAGTCAACCTTGTTTGGTGGGGTCAAGCCACCAACCTGAACTGCAGCTGTGGGGAACCAGAAACCATGTAGCACATTGTCAACGAGTGTCCACTAACTTATTTCAATGGCAGACTCGAGGCTCTACACCTGGCTGAACAAGATGATGTTTCTGTGGCTGGGCACGCAATGCAAACGCTAAGACGACGACAACCTTGCCAAACCCCTATGACCATCAAGGATGTTTTAATGAACAAAACTTTTGGAACTATCAGACAACGATTTTATACAGTACCATCTGAACAGATTTTACTGTTTTTATCTTGCATACATTTTAAGTGTCTTATTTAATATTGTAAATATATATTGATGTACCTTCGTTTGCCATGTGAATAGCCTGGTTGCTGACATGGCTGACAAGTTTCATTGCCAGTCTTAGAAGCGTTTCTGTTCCACGGCCAGCGTAAACGTGTCAGTTCAGAGATATAATGGAGTGTGCCCTTATCCCACTGAAACAAACGCCTTTCCATCGTCATGTGCTGCCCATTTGGTTAGGCTTTAAGACTATAGATGTGTGTGAGATGGCACAGTATGTCAAAGGATATCATGTGACGTGTTTCCAAAACGGAGGCAGTGCAAAAGATACATCTTTATTTCAAGATGTAGTCCATAAAGAATCCGGTTTGGCATGTGACAGCTGTGCTCAGCAATTGTCGAATATGCAGATAACATAGTATTTGTTTACTTTTGTCTGTATGTGATATACAGTGTACAGTATCCACCTTATTTTTCAGCAAAACTAGGATGCCGCCATTTGCAACATTGAATGTGGACCACTTACTGTATAAGCCATTTCCAGCTATTTTAGCTATGCAAAAGTACCACATTAGGCTGCTTTTTATTACAGGCTGGTAATAAATGTTGACATATTGTCATTTAATTACGTTAGATTTACCGTTTGTCACATTTTGCCATCATGTAATCACACACTGTTGCACAGGTAGAATGAATGAGAGAACAGTCGCTGACACGGACAGTCCTGGGTGCCGTCTGAAACGCCTCCGCAAACATTTCAACCAGCAGAGAGAAGAAAGATGAAAGATTTTCTTTGCACCAAAACTGCATCTTGCTTCATCTTGGCAAAATAATAAACACCTTTTACTCTCTGTTTTTGTCAGAGAGCATTCTCATTTTCTTAGCGGTGCATAGTAAAAAACCATGTAGATCTCACATTCAGCGTGGCTTATGAAACATCGCATCATCAGAGGTTATGCGGGTACATATAAATGGAGGTTTACATGGAGACAAGAGACTGCATCGTCACAATCTCAAGAAAGAAAGAAGCAGATTTTATTACCATCTCTTCAATGCAACACACAGCAACAAGTGAATGATTTACTTACTCTTTTACTATAAATGCTGACGTTAGGAAATTATCAGACATTGGCACAAATTCTGCTGTACATCCTGTGGTTGTGTGATACAAGCCTAGATCACTAACTCTGCTAACTGTCTAGTTATTTACACTGCGGTCAATGTCAGCAGAACTTACTCACATTTGCAGGAAATGCGGCCACGGCTTACTTCCACATTGCAAAACAAGATGGATATATCGGTTAAGGCTCAGGGTTACTGACCGAAAGGTTGGGGGTTCAAGCCCCAGCACCATCAAGATACCACTGTTGGGCCCTTGAGCAAGGCCCTTGACCCTATCTGCTCCAGGGTGCTGTTTCATGGCTGCCCCTGCGCTCTGACCCCAGCTTAGTTGGGATATGCAAAAAACTGCACAATGACAATAAAGTTGAATCTTAATCATTCTATTAGTTTAAGTCAGTGAGATCGTATGTGTAAATGTCAACATTTAGCACTGCAACAAAGTCTTTTTTAGCACGTCAGTCCATTCAGCGGCCATATTTGGAACGTAAAACAAGTGCAGCTCCTATGTACTTGAATGGGGAAAGACCACATTCACCAAAACGATAAGAATTAGGGCGAAAATTATGATCAAAGTACATATTTTCAAATCAGCAGTAAAATCTGACCAGAATTTAATCATAAGTTGTGCTTTCTTTAGATTTCTCAGATTACGCTAAAAAACTAAATTTTCCAGGCTTGTGTAGCTAATGCGCATGTAAGTTCTCGAGTTGATTGACAGGTGATATCGGTATCTAAAAGGTGATTGGCTCTTTTACTTGTAAGGTGGGACTTCCTTTTTACATCCGTTGACCGTTGGGTGTTCCAATTTCTCCCTTTCGTTTTAATAGAAGTGGCCCGTCTCTGCTAAATATTCTCTGGCTGCAAGTACAGGAATGAATATATCTTACAAAACCCCATTTTTAACCACTCAATAATTCAGCCACGATTGAGAAAGATATTCCTCTTGTTCTCTTTTATCTGTGATTAATAGTGGAGCGTCAAGCGAGCTGATCTGTCTTTGAAAGATGATGCTCTGCTCTCTAGTTTTACCCCTTAACAACAAACAGACATTAAAAAGGGTATTTTGTGCCTGTCAAACTAGACTCCCAATAGTTTTATTTTTCTTTTAACGTTGAGTAGTGCACTATGAAAAACACACTCCCTGATCTTGAGGTAGACAAAACGGATGTTTCCTTTAGCCTTGAGATATAAAACCCTTAAGCAGGTACAGCACTAGTGGCATTGCAATCACTTGAGAGCACCTTAAATGCTTTTAAAGTGAGTGATCACCCAAAAAATGAAGATTCTGTCATCGTCTCATCCTCAGTGTCATTTTTTGGTGAACTATGCCTTTAAGTTCTACCATTTGCTGACTTTAGACACATGAGTATCAGCGCTAATGTGTGGAGAATTAGATGAGAAGATATAGTGCAGATTCTGTGCTTTTAAAGAGATTTTGATGTAAAATGTATGCTGTGTTACATGATGGATGTCCTAAGAATATCTTAGTTTAATAATTCATCAAAATTAGCACATGGTTAAACATTAACATGAGGGCTGTCATCACATCGCTGACATTACCGTTCAGAGGGATCTAGAATCTAAGAAGGGTTCAGGTCGAGCTTATCATAACCTTTTGGTAGAAACCCTTGTTGTTTTGTTTAAATAAAGTATATTAGGAATCGTTGTGTCGTACACATCATTCTATAAATGTAGTGTTGTGGGAAGAGGTGACTTACAAAATGCTTTTGTGCTTTCCCAGTGTTGTAATTATAATCCCCAATTATACAGAGGTTTCGAAATGTTTTCAATTAATTTCTATTGGTAATATATAACAAACAATACGTTTGTCTAGCGCAACAGAATTACTAATCACTAGCACAGTAGACTGATCTCACAGTGAAATTGAAACCTGTAGATTGACTTCTTTAGAAAAAATCGGTGTGTGTTTACCGAAATTCGAAACACTGCCCCCAGTGGCCAAAGCAGTAAGTGTAGTTGAACGTATGGGCGTGTGTGAGCTCCCTTTGCTGGTTGAAATGTCCACAGAGATGCGCCAAAAGTGAGTTGTGAAGCAAGTTGTTTTCAGTTGTAATACAATGAGGAGGAATGCATGTTTTATAAACTGAACCTAAGCTTAACCACCAGTGGAGTCAACTTAGTTAGGAGGGAAAATGCAATTGTGCTTGTCGCTTATTATGTGATTGCGCTTACTTCCTGGTTTTAACACGGGATCCAAACCTGGGTCGTTCCCAGCATGCTTCTTGTCGTACCACATTGGAAGGTAAACAAGTTTGATGTAATGCAAAAATGTCTAACATGAGACGGTGCTTGTCAGCGAGTCGGCATATTGTGACCGATCCTAGGGCACTTGAACTTTCGAACACAACCTGCCGACTTCCCTTGTGATCAATTCGAGCCCATTTTGCCAAACGTCAACTATCTGCATCTATTATAAATCTACAACAAAGCAATAAATGATTATATTAGCTCCACTTATGTTATGACAATGTGGATAAACAAAGCTAAATCATTCCGCTTTTAACCAACGTATTTGTATGAATGTGTTCAATCAAAATTTTGTGGATTACTGAAATATTTGAAAATGCTATTGAAACCTTTATTTAATAGTGAAATCAAACTGTTTACTATTACTCTAATAGTAAATATCTGTTTAACATTAGTATACGCATCATTTGTCATTTGCAGCCTACGTGATGCATCCTACATGCAATGCAACGATTCTTTCTGCTTAAGGAATCAGTTGAACAGGTGTTTTTGCTGAGTCGTCGGTTTCCCAGCTTTCTGCTGCCTGGCACTTAACCACAACCGCTCGATGCAGTGGGCAAGCTTGGTTACCAAGGCGACCTGCTCCTTTTTTTGTGTGCTGTGACATCACGGTCACCCTCGACCACTGTTCCAGAGCAACACTATGCACACAATGCTGACGTAGTAAATCTGACAGATATAGCTCACCTTTAAATGCTAAACATGTATTGCTTTATTTGATAGCGAGAGCTTTATTGCACATAGACAAATGATTAAACCACAACTAAGAGATGAGATGATTAATGATTGTATAGATTTGCATGTGTTTTCCACAATGATTTATGTTTTTGAATGTACCCCAACCAGAAAGATTAATAATTGCAATCTTTCCTTATTATGGTTAATAAGGAAATGTTAAAAAAAATTTTAGTGACTGTTGATATTGAATTTTCTGTTCAATTCAAAAAAAAAAAAAAAAAAAAAAAAAAGTTTAAATATAGTTGTTTGTAGTTTTCTCTCTCTCTTATTGCATTCGATATTGTATAGCAATATCTCTCCACCCATTTGCAGCTGATTTACCTATCATTTTCACATCTCCTAGCAACAGGTCCAAAAAAATAAATAAATGAATGTGTATGTGTGGTGCAGTTGGATAAAACATTTTTATTCCATGTAGATGTGAAACACTGTTTGTGTAAACAAATGTGTATGTATTTATTTAAAAAGTATGTAATGTGTGTCTGTGTGTGTGTGTGTGTATATATATATATATATATATATATATATATATATATATATATATATATATATATATATATATATATATATATATATATATATACACACACACACACACACAGTTGAAGTCAGAAGATTATATACACTTATGTGAAAGTCATTAATACTCATTTTTTAACCATGTCACAGATTTAATATTAGCAAACTGGCAAGTCAAAACTGTTTTTGGCAAGTTGTTTAGTACATGACAAGTAATTTTTCTAACAATTGTGTACAGACAGATTGTTTCACTTTTTATTGACTATCACAAATCTAGTGGGTCAGAAGTTTACCAAGTTAACTGTACCTTTAAGCAACTTGGAAAAATCCAGAAAAGGATGTCAAGCCTTTAGACAAATAGCTTCTGATAGGAGGTGTTTATGTGGATGTATTTTAAGGCCTACCTTCAAACTGAGTGCCACTTTTCTTGACATCATGGGATAATCAAAAGAAATCAGCCAAGACCTCAGAAAAAAATTGTGGATCTCCACAAGACTGGTTCATCCTTGGGAACAATTTCCAAATGCCTGAAGGTTCCCACGTTCATCTGTACAAACAATAGTACACAAGTGTAAACACCATGGGACCACACAGCCATCATACCGCTCAGGAAGGAGACTCATTCTGTCTCCTAGAGAGGAACGTAGTTTGGTGTGAAAAGTGCAAATCAATCCCAGAACAACAGCAAAGGACCTTGTGAAGATGCTGGAGGAAACATGTACACAAGTATCTATATCCACAGTAAAACGAGTCCTATATCGACATAACCTGAAAGGCTGCTCAGCAAGGATGAAGTCACTGCTCCAAAACTGCCATAAAAAAGACATGCATGTGCACATGGGAACAAAGATCTTTTTGGAGAAATTTCCTCTGGTCTGATGAAACAAATATGGAACTGTTTGGCCATAATGACCATCGATATATTTGGAGGGTAAAGGGTGAGGCTTGCAAGCCGAAGAACACCATCCCATACGTGAAGCGTGGGGGGGGAGGGGGTGGCAGCATCATGTTGTGGGGGTGCTTTGCTGCAGGAGGGACTGGTGAACTTTATAAAATAGATGGCATCATGAGGAAGGAAAATTATGTGGATATATTGAAGCAACATCTCAACACATCAGCCAGGAAGTTAAAGCTCGGTCGCAAATGGGTCTTCCAAATGGACAATGACCCCCAAGTATACCTCCAAAGTTTTGGGAAAATGGCTTAAGGACAAGAAAGTCAAGGTATTGGAGTGGCCATCACAAAGTCCTGACCTCAATCCAAAAGAATATTGTAGGGCAGAACAGAAAAGGCGTGTGTGAGCAAGGAAGCCTACAAACCTGACTCAGTTACTCCAGTTCTGTCTGGAGGAATGGGACAAAATTCCAGCAACTTATAGTGAGAAGCTTGTGGAAGTCTACCCAAAATGTTTGACCCTAGTTAAACATTATAAAGGCAATGATACCAAATACTAACAGTGTATGTAAACTGCTGACCCACTGAGGATGTGATGAAAGAAATAAAAGCTGAAATAAATAATTCTCTACTTTATTTTAAGAATGAGAAATGTCAGAATAATAGTAATGATCCTGACTGAGCTGTTGTGAAGAAATACTCAAACCAGCCCGTCTGGCACCAACAATCATCCATGTGATTATCTAATCAGCCAATTGTGTGGCAGCAGTGCATTGCATAAAATCATGCAGATACGGGTCAGGAGCTTCAGTTAATGTTCATATCAACCATCAGAATGGGAACAAATTGTGATCTCAGTTATTTAAACAGTGGCATGATTGTTGGTATATATATATATAATTTATTTGTATTTTTTTCACATTGCGGTAATAAGAAAATCATACTGACCATTTTTTTTTTTGCATTTGCAGTAATGAGGATGGTGGGGTCAAATGTGCATATCTTTTATACAAATAATGTCACAACGTAAACATTCCAAAATGCCCTAAAATAGGCTTCATTTTCTATTTGCAAATTATAATTTCTTTTTTCTTTTGATTTTGGAGTAAAGTGGGACCAGGACATTTTCTTGACATGTTTTGCAAAAAATCCCCCAACTCTGGGGAAATGTGGATTTTTAAGTGCTCAGTGACATTTTTTCATCTGTATCTTTTCAGCATTTTAACCCAAACCTTTGAATTAAACAGGAGTGTTGGTGTACAAATCAAAAACTGCTTGTTTAATTTAAACACTTCCATCGGCATTGTTTTTGTTCCAAAACGCACTTTTTTTCTGTCAAGATGCTATTTTAAGTCTTAAAGTAACATTTCAGTGTTATTTAAGCACTGGCTTGCACACTGTGAAACTTTAATTTACCAAGTCTTGCATCAGTGACATGGGACTATGAATATTTGATGATGCGATGCAAAACATTTGAGTTCCACATACAAAACAGCTTGACATTTGCCTTCTTGGCTTTGATTGTCACCGTTCAAAGTGTATTGCTCAAACAGACGTCCATACCTGGCAGTTTCTCTGCGTTTAAACCGAGCCCGTGGAGAGCGACGCTGCTATTTGACATACAGCTGTCCTGTCAATGTGAGATTATTTATCCGAGTGTGTAGTGCTCGGATGGGAGAAAGCTGTAGTCCTCCAGGGTAGATTGTCTGTCTGTGTGTCATTGATAAAGGCCCGCCGGGACTGCATCTCCCAGCATGCCGCTTTCCGGAGACAGGACTCGTGTGACAACTCTGCCTCGAGCACTCAAAGAGACGTTGAGAACTTATAGCGACTCGTCATGATGTATACCGACAGCGGAGTCCATGTGAGAGAGAAAGAGACGACGTGAATTATTGATGCGAGAGAGCAAGACCAGTGTTTGGCGGGGGAGGGTGCAACGAAGTCGATTTATTGTTTAATGGGACATTTTTGTACGCAATGATGTCACGCCACAGCGCTATCCCACACTTTTTTGTTAAGGCAAAGTTTCTTTAGTGAGTAAAACCTGTAATAATTTTTTTAAAGTCTTGCACAAAATCTACCATTTTAACCTACTTCTATCGAAGTATTCTGATGTAAATAACTCTTGCACCTTTTGTGGGAATAATAGTGAAATTATGGATCATATATTTTTCTTTTAATATCTTCTGCTTTTTGGTACGAGTCTCCATTGTTTCAAATATATCATAAGTTAAAATATGATTTTTGTGTAAAAAACATTATTTTTTATTTTTAAAACCAAAAACAGATTTCTGGAAAATTTAAAATATATATCTATTTTTTTCTGGTTGCAAAATGTTATGTACTCAAACAGAAATGTCCTATATTTGCAGAATTCATGCTGGAAATCAAGTGCTTAATAAATGTGAAGAGATATATTAGTGAATAAAAAATATGTATTTTCTTGCTCGTTATGATGAGATCTTTCCTGCCTCCTGAGTGACGTGAATTAACAACATCAACAACATAAAATTCTCCTTTTTATTTCCTTTTTTTCTTTTTTGTGTACAAGTGATGTAAATGATTTAGCTACAAATGTGCAGGTCTGCATTGATACTCCTTTATTGCGCTTTGTCGTTGTGAGCCGGTCATTCTCTTAAATAATCCACAACAAGGTGATCCGGGCCCCAATGCGACGCCGTCTTTCATCACACTGAGTGAGGTTTGTTTTAAGATAATGACCGGCTGACTACATTTTCCCTTAATTATTGATCAACATCAGCGAACATGCATCAGCTAAAATAATAATGAATTATGTTGGTTATTTAGACATCACACTAATGGACAACTACATGTACAATACTTGTATAGCTGGTAAAACTTTACATTGTCCAGTGGCAAGTATTTGAGTTTTACTAAACTTTTTTTTTTTTAAATACTATTTCATTTATTATTTTAAAAACATACACTCAGATTGTTAAAGCGCTCCTCAGATCGGACCATCGCAATGACCGGCTCTGATTTTCCTTAACAAACAGATGCATGATGCGCTGTTGCGTCACGTCAGCGTGTACAAAAACGTCTCATTTCATTGGCTAGGCATCAACCAATAAAACGACTTCATTTCCCGCTCCCCCACCAAACACTGGTCTTGCTCGCTCACATCAGTATTTTACAAGTGAGTTTTGCTGCAGGTGTTTTTCACAAATGTTGTTGTAAAAGTCAAGGTGTGAAGATTTAAAGGTGCAGTGCCAGATTTGAGAGGTTGTAAGTGCTGATTTGTGGTTGTACTGCAAAAATGAATTTAATGTGTAAAAAAAGTTTGTTTCTATAGTTGTTTTTATGTGAATGTCATTTTACGCATTTGTGACGACTTGTCTGCAATTGTGAATTCAAAACGCAAGCTTTGAGTTATTGTCTGTAAGTGCAGATTGTAACATTAAATTTCACATTTTTATTAAAAAAAAAATTAAAAGTTTTCAAAGCGACACGTTTAAGGAATCACATAATATAACTTTGTGAAACTGTTGTCACAGTCACGTAATTTTCATGAGATCAGGCTGAACCAAGCAGGCTGTTTTTGCTTCTGCACCTTTAAATGACCATTTCATCTGTGCTCACATTTTGTAGACATTGTGTCAGGAAGAAAAGCAAATCATCTGCATCTAGCTTTTTATAGCACAAGAACACGTTTGGTCTGAACGGCCCCTAAAAGCTAGGCTATACTTTGTTTTTCTGCATGCCGTTCCGTCCCATTCATGGTCATGTGCTCAGCCTTCAGTCTAATGCATTTGATGCATCCGCACTTCAACTGCTTTGCAATACTCTTTCAGCACAGTCAACAGCAGGCGCATGCACCGAATATACACAGACTGTCTGTGTGTCTAGAAAAACTAGGCTGCATGTGCACAAGTACTTTGGACTTGAGCACTTATATGACTGGATAACATCTGTATACCAATATTTACACTGTCGGGGCAGGTCAAGTTGCTGAACACCGAATTGATGGGTATAGACATCGGAGGTCATATGTTAATAAGCCCTTGATTCTGATGTCATACTTCTGAACAATCAGTTTTGCTGTTTAGTGTTTGTAAATCTTTGAGTGGACGTAGTAAGGAGTTTTGCTTTGTGAATATACTCTTTGATTTCAAAATTCCTGTCTTCTGTTATTCGACCCCTTTAAGCTCTTCTGAGTATTTATAAATCCTCTGTCTCTCTCTCTCTCCAGATGTTGTGGTAAATGGTAAGCCATGCGACTGTGACATAGTCGCCGACTGCAGGGTCGGAGATGCTGTGTCGTTAGAGGTGAAACTGACCAATTGCAGCAAGAGTGCCGTCGGCCCGTTCTCTCTGACAGTCATCCCCTTCCAAGACTACCAGAACGGAGTCCAAAACTATGACCTACAAGACGCAGTCACTTTCATTGGCTCCAACACCTTTTACATCGGCTCGGTGAGTGAATGACGCACACAGAAAACCACATAACGGCAGGATACGGGCTGAGCTGGGTCACTTCCTCAAAATCAGAGAACAGGCTATCTGTGTCAGTCAGTGGAATAGTGTTGAAGGTGGTTGTTAACAGAGTAGCTCACTCTTCGTTTTGACATGAAGGTGAGTAAATGATGTCAGAATTTTCATTTCTGGGTGAATTATCCCTCATCTTCTGCTGAACACAAACAAAGATTTTAGAAGAATATCTCCGCTCTGTTGGTCCATTTTAATGCAAGTGAATGGTGACCAGAACGTAGAAGCTCAAAAAAGCACAAAGGCAGCATAAAAGTAATCCATAAGACTCCAGTGGTTCATTTCATCTGAAGCGATCTGATGTGGGTTGTGGGTAAGAAACTGATCAACATTTAAGTCCTTTTTAACATAAATTCTCCTCCCTACTAGTAGTTGGTGACGTGCATGAAGAATGTGAATTGGCAAAAAAAAGAAGCGGAAAAAAGTGAAAGTGAAAGTGGAGATTTGCAGTTTTAAAAAAAGGCCTTAAATATTTATCTGTTTTTCACCCACACCTATCATATCACTTCTGATTTGAGTTGATTTTATGCTGCCTTTATGTGCTTTTTGGAGCTTCAGAGTTTTGGCCACCATTTGCTTGCATTGTATAGACCTACAGAGCTGAAATATTCTTCTATAAATTGTCATGTGTGTTCTGCTGAAGAAGAAAAAAGGCACACACATCTGGGATGGATGAGAGGGAGTAAATGATGAGACTTTTCACTTTTGGGGGAACTGTCCCTTTAAATTTGCAGTGCGGTATTGCTATAGCAATATTATTAATATTCCAATATTTTTTAATAAACTGTTTGTTTGTAACAGGCTACCATATAAAGAAAACGATGCAAGTGAAGGTATACATTTTTAACGCAGGACTAAATTTGATGGTCGTAAATTTAGGCCTAATTTTGGAAATTATTCAAAAATAAACTTTCAAAACTCCACTTGAATAAAGACAGAAACATGTTGCTATTGTATAGTAATGTTGTAATAATATTTAGCTTGCTGTGCTGTAAATGTGATGTGATGAAGTCAGCAGGTGTGTTTGTTTCATCTCCAGGTGAACCCTGCGGAGAACTCTGTCTGTATTGGAGCGCTGCTCTTCTTATACACTGGAGATTTCTACCTGAACATCAAGTTTCAAGATGACAGCACGGGCCGCGACCTGCCGCCCACATGGTTCTGTTTACCCAGCGTCCACATCAAAGCCCAGGAGCAAATCGAAGCGGGCGTCTGAGCCTGTGAACACTGACTTTGACCTGAATGACTCAGTAGGCTCGTGAATTGGACCTTTGTCTCTCACAAGGGATCTGCTGTTGTCAAGATGACTACTGAGCTGCTCTAGACGGTCTCTACAGTCTAGAGCAAGTCAAATCTTATTTAAAACGCTTTTAGAGTGCGGAGATGTTTAAATTTATGCCAAACGTGATGCTTTATGGTCAGTTTGATGGTTTGGAACCGATTATTCTCATAGTGTTTCTGTATTTGTACTGTTTAGAGACAGCCAGGCGATCAAAATATGTCGGGTGTCCATTAAGTGAATATGTCAATGGCATTCTTACAGTTTAGTCTCTAAAGTTTTGTTGCCTCGAAATCTGGCTCTTTGACATGAAAGAGTGTTATTTCGGGCAAATGTTGCATATGCTACAGTTCATGACAACTACACGTTACGCTTTTAGTGAGTAAATCTGAGCAAAATGTATTTAGGTCATATTTCACACCAAAATCATAAGAAAAAATAAGTAATAATATTGTATTTTGCATAAAGAAAATAAAGCCTGGTTTTGGGATCATGAAGATGTTTTGCATTGTGACATTATTTCCATGACGGTTATATTTTCTCCCCAAATTTCTCCCCTTTAATGCGTCCAGACGTTTCACTCATTCTCATAATTTACAGGATTACAGTATTTATTATTACTAACAACATTTTGACATTTAAATCAGCATCAATTAAAGGCTGTAAAAGAAATACTACTTGACAATTACAATAAAAATTCCAGTTTTTTTTGTTTGTTTTTTATTTGAAAGAAAGTTTGCATGATTTCAGATGTCACAATGCAAAAAAAAACATCTTAATGGTCCCAAAAAATACAAGTAATTCTATATATGTATGTATGTTTGCTCTATTGTTCCAGAAATTGCCATTTTTCCGAGGTAACGCGTCTAGCGACCGGCGATGGCTGTAAATGTGTTATTAATGCTGTTGTTGCTCTGCACCAGTGGTGAGAACGCAAGAGGCGGTGTTGAAGGTCTGTGTTATGTTCTACAATAGTCAGTGATTGCAGTTGCATTAATTCAATTAGCATTAATGTCTACACTGGGATTCCACCGCTGAGTAACCCAAAACTTACACAACTCAGTCTAACAGCACATCTCCTGGGACAGTTCCTTTTAAATTGAGTGGGTTGTTAACTGTAATCGTTATTAAGGGATGGTCACACTAGATTTTGTATTAAATTTACTTTCATTTCCTATAACTAAATTATTCATTTCAATTTAATGATATAAAATTAAAAGCTAAATAAATTCGAGATTGTTCTTGCTACAGACCTTTATATTGAAAAATGTTTTCCATGCATCCAGGGACTCCTAATATACAGTTCTGCATGTATTATGTGTATTGATTTATACATTGAAAGGAAGAGTTCGCGCTTAACATTTAAACTGATGATTTTTGTTCTTGGACGACTTGTCAGATTGCTGTGATTATTTAAAACATCCCGACATTGAAATGTTGATCCAGATAAAATGTTCAAGACCGTTCTAACTGTAAGTCAGACAACAATGATCATGAAATTGAGTCATATTAATGTCATGTAAACTTTTCACATTCATCTCGATTAGAGATGATGAGCCGTGACATTTATACATGCACAGAAGCTCTGAATAATGAACCTGCAAACAAACACAGAACATAGACTTTCAATCTTTATGCAGCAGGCCTCACTGAGTTCAGTTATAAGTGTGTATGTGTGCTAACTTGAGTACACACATTTGCTGATTGAAAAGTGGGTGTGTGGGTGTATGTATGTATCAGTGTGTGTGTTTGTGTCTGTGTATGTATGTATGTGCGCGCGCGCGCGCGCGCGTGTGTCTGTGTGCATGTGTTCGTGTGTGTGTATGTATGTATGTGTCTGTCTGTGTGCGTGTGTGTCTGTGTGCGTGTGTGTCTGTGCGCGTGTGTGTCTGTGCATGTGTGTGGGTGTTCGTGTGTGTCTGTGCGCATGTGTTTGTGTGTATGTATCTGTTTGTGCGTGTGCGTCTGTGTATGTATGTGTGCGTGTGTCTGTGCGCGCGTGCGTGTCTGTGTCTCTGTGTGTGTGCGCGTGTGCGTGTGTATGTATGTGTGTGTGTGTCTGTTTGTGTGTGTGCCTGCGCGTGTGTTCATGTGTGTGTGTGCCTGCGCGTGTGTGTTCATGTGTGCGTGTGTGTCTGTCATTCTGTGTGTGTTTCTCTCTCTCTCTGTGTGTGTGTGTGTGTGTGTGTGTGTGTGTGTTTCTCTCTCTCTCTCTCTTTGTGTGTGTGTGTGTGTTTCGTCATGAATGTGATTACCTCAGCACACTTTGATGTGATGTGTTTGCATAGGATGGAAAAACTCAGTGACTTCATCAAACACGCACACACCAAAATACATTTAAAACTGGGTGAAATGCAGAACACTTTCATGTTAATCTTCTCAAGGGGATAAAATTCCACCAATGCTGTTTTACTGTTCCTCTTAAACACACACACACAGTTCTGCTAAACCTGTAACACATCAAAAGTTGTCACTGTTGGCCCATGACATCATCCATTCCAAACTATCCATTCAAACTTAATCTAAGTCTCAAGCCACGTCCACACTAATCTGTTTTTTGTCTGAAAACGCATTGATTTCACGACATTTAAGCCTCTCATCCACACTGGAATGGCGTTTTCCTCCACTGAAAATGGAGCATTTAGAAAATGCTCTTTATTACTGCATACTTTGTAATTCGATGCCGTTAGAGTATTAGTAAAAAACAAAAACAAATTAGTGTGGATGTGGCTTTAGGGACCTTCACTTAGGATGCATTTTCGTGCCCATCTGCACTGTTTTAGAATAGATTTTCTTTGCAAACATGCACTAGATGGTCATCTTTAACCTCATGCTTCCTCACGCCCACATGTGTGGATGATGAATTTTGGCTTCGCTCTACACACCGCATAACTTAAATGAACTGAAACCGACTGAATACGGTTCGCAAGACTCTACACTGTCATTTAAGGGTTAAACTTCTGGTGCACTGCGTCACATGACAACAGCATTACGTCAATTTCCGTGAAGTGCAACTACGGGCATCAGCGCCAACAAAAGTGCCTCTGGTGAGAAAAGTTTTTTGATTGAACACTGTTGAATAATTATCAACATTAACACAACTGTGGGTCATTTCTCTTCATTAAGTTTGCTCGCATTTGATTTTTGTAATCACTGTACTATACTTCTCTATTCATTAACTTTAGTAAATGCATTCATATATATTTAAAATGCATTTTCACCCCAAGAATAAATGTATTCATGCAAAAGCTGAACAAAGCTGTTCTGAGACCAGTGCAGACAGAGAGCACACTGGAGTTGAAGTCATTCACTAAATAGGGAGCAAGGGAGCATCCTATAGTGCATTCACTCCTAGAATCCAACCAAAAGTTCAGTTTCAGGCTGCAGATTATGCTTGGACCACTCAACATGCTTATCAGACATGGGACAATGGAAATCGGTGCATAGATTCAGAATTTTATAATACAACATTTTATTTTAACATGGTTGGCAGTGATTGGATGATGCTGGCCATTACTTTTATTAAGAATTATTAATTCTGGTTTATAGAAAATCAGCTGTAATGTCTCAAAAACACAAATAACCAGCATTCCTGGACACTCAATAAATTATTTGATGAATAAATCTGACTTTCTATTACTTAAAATTTCACAACTTACTCCCACTTTTAGGAGATCTATATTTGCTCTAGAATGTATTGTTTGTTTTTTGGCTTGTTTATTAGGTACTACTAGGTACAAATCAAAAAGGGGGATGGAAAATGCACACAGCAGTCATGCGGGGGTCTCGGGAGGTTAAACGCTGCAATGCATCTCAGTGCTTTTCAGCATCTCATGTGGCGATCGCTGCATTTTTAAGACACTGTGTCAAGTTTTAAAAATGCATCTCGAGACACCTGCAATCTATTCTCAAGAACACATTCTGTATAAGTGGCCCCTTGGGCTAGTGACTAGCAATTTGTCTGTCTGCACTGAACATGAAACTGTGATTTGAGGTATTTAATGTACAGTTGCCCTCAGTGATATCTGGTTTACTTGCTGCTTAGCGTTTCAAACTAAACTGAACAGACTTGCAACCTCACAAACACGGGGAAAACCCAGCTACTAGTGCTTCCTTGAAAGTTCTTGTTTTAGGAACATGGAAACTTATCACTGAAAGCACTTTACAATTTTGTGTTTGACTATCATCATATGGTCTGTTTGCATGCTTTCTAAAGGCTTCGACTGTGTAATGTGTGTCCTTATTTAAAAAATGCGCACACACACACACACACACACACACTACTGCAAACAAATATCGAACTCTGTCTGGTTTTGTAAGTACACACTTCTGTGACTTAAGTGCACTTTCACACACTCACTGTGACCAATATTTACTGAAGTGCTCTTGGAGCACATATAAGAAGAACAAGAGACCATTGAAGTTACTCTTGCTGATTCAGACACTTAGAAAGTAAGAGAAATCCAATGAATAAGTGGTTTAGCATTCAAGTGTTAATGTGTCAGTCCCGTTTTGCTTCCACAATAATCGAAAACTATTTTGTAGTATAAGTTGTGCGATTAAGGTCTTCAAACTGAAAGTGCATCGAGACGTAGTGTACTACGAGTACCAGAATCATGCACGTGCACAATCGCAAATCGAAGTGTTGCACACAGTGTTGCTGTGGACAAATTTCATTCTTAGTTAATTATTTATGACATATTTGACCGTTGAAATAAATAAATAAAAATGAAATATTAGTATTTCACTTGAGATGAAAATGGAAAAATGTCAACATTTACTGAATTTTGAGGTTATTACTTGACAATACAGTTTCACTCTGCCTTATTATAAGTTGAATTGAAAATGTTTTCTTCAGGTCTGTACTTGACATTAATAGGTATAGAAAAAAACGATACGCTGTTGACCTAATAAAAAATACATAAATTCCAGATAATATTTTAATATGTGTTTGGTGTTGGCTTTAGCACAATGACAACACAAAACACATTTAATTTTGCGAACAACATTGTTTATAATATCACGCTTGGTATTTTTTCACACTGTATAAATGGGTATTTTTATACATGCAAATTAGGGCTGTCAATAATTTGTTTTTATTATTATTATTAATATCACATTACACAGTGATACATAAAATACAACTAAAATCACAAATAAAATACAAGATTTTTTTTTTATTAAATAATGTATGTAATTCTAAGACCACAATACATACAACTTTTCTTTCTTCCAAAATAAGAATCATTAAAAAAATAAAATACAGAGGCACAACCATTTGGGTTACAACTGAAATTATATATATATATATATATATATATATATATATATATATATATATATATATATATATATATATATATATATATATATATAGTGTGTGTGTATATAGGGGATTTACATTTACATTTATTAATTTGGCAGACGCTTTTATCCAAAGCGATTTACAAAAGAGGAAAAACATAAGTGAATCATCTTAAGGAGACAGTGGTATGAAAAGTGCCATACTACAAAGTTTCACTATCATCAGAATAGTATACAAAACAGATTTAAGTGCAACAAGAATTGTTACATTTTTTTTTTAGTGTCTGGTTAAATACTCTTGAAAGAGTATTCCAATATATATATATATATATATGTATATGTATGTATGTGTATAAATGGATATATATATGGGGATAAATATATATATAGGATATATATTATGTATGTATGTATATGTGTGTGCGTGTGTATATATGAGGGATATATATATATATATATATATATATATATATATGTATGTGTGTGTGTGTGTGTATATGGATATATATCCCTATATAGACACACATATATATATACACCCTATATATATATTTATCCCCATATATATATCCATATATACATATACACACACATAGGGGATATATATATGATATACATACTGTATATGTTTTAATGTGTTGCAGTGAAATGCCAAACCTTAATCTCAGTGAATCTTCAAAAAGCTCACCAATTTTGCCCATTTTCTCAAACATTTCTACCAGTTTGAACTTTTGTCATTTTCATTTATTTATAAAACTCTAGATTTTAAATACAGGTGGAGTTAAACCTTTACTATCAACCATCTTGAAAATGTGTACTTTTCCATACAAGATAATACTAGAGATCAATAAATCTTTTTGTGCATGATTACCCCAAATTGCTATGTACGGACGCAATGTCCACACTAATCCATTTTGCAATTGAATTCATCAGTCTGAGATAAATTTGTTATAGGCTTGTCTAAAGACGTGTCCCCATACGTCAGTCGGACCCTTTTGGAGCATCTCACTTTGATTGCTTTGTGTCATAAACAGCATTTTAGGTCATTGAGGGAAGTTATCTGTACTCTGCATTCAGAATTGTGCTCTGTCCAGCTGTGTTTGAACACAAGAACATATTCTCATCTTGTGCTGACGTTAATGTCAAGCAAACCTGACTGTGGTTTGTTGTCTGTACACCTGTGCATTGCCTATACAGCTGGAGTTTCGCTAACTGCCCCCCGCTGAAACATTGACAATATTTTTCTGAATATTTTCGAAGCAAAATCAACTGATTAACGGACAGTTCAGATGATTTATTGTTATATGAGTGATGTCAGCGCTACAGTCGAAATAATGTTCTGCAGTGCTGATCATGTGGAGCTTGACGCTGGTGTTGAGTGTTGTGTTGATGCACCGATGCAAGTCATGTGAAAGTCTTTACAGGTTGCATTTATATTTTAGCACAGGAGTCCTTGACATCAATAAGTTTGAAAATCCCTGAACTCAGCGCTGGTGTATTCACAGTGTGTACGATGGAGCGACTCGACAGAAAATCAAAGACTTTTGTGTGGATTTCTGTGCATTAGTGGAGTTTCTCGTCACAGGTTGATCCTGATCTTTCTCTGTGAGGGTCTGACCGGCTCAGGTTTGTCTGAGTGGGCTCTCTGCACCTCTCCGTGTCCTTGGCAACCACCTGCGAATGGAGCGGCAGTCTTATCAGTCGGCAGACAGCATAATGTCTGTTCCCTTACCGACTCTCTCTCTAAAGGACAGCACAGCAGAACACATTGAGAACAGTTAACAGAATAAATGTTTTAATCCTTAAAATATCGCTTAAGTTAACCTCATATTTAACTATACATAAAAATTGTACCAACATTTTTTTTTAAAAGGTAGCTTGATATGTTTCCCCCACACATGTTGATTTCTAATAATTATATTTCAGTGGCATTAAAGGAATGGTTAAATCAAAAATGATCATTTACTCACCTTCATCATTTGAGAGGGAGAGAAGCATTTATAGTACAAAATGACAAAAAAAAAATCTGTTTCTCACCCACACCTATCATATTGATTCTAAAGACATGGATTTAACCACTAGAGTCGTATGGATTACTTTTATGCTGCCTTTATGTGCTTTTTGGAGCTTCTGAGTTTTGGTCACCATTCACTTACTTGCATTTTGAGAACCTAAAGATCTGAAATATTCTTTGTTTGTGTTCAGCAGAAGAAAGGAAGGAGTCATTTTTGGGTGAACTATCCCTTTAAAATACTGATTGAGATACGTTCCCCCATTTCTATGAGAGTGGCGTTAACTAAGACATAAAGCAAAATCTGCAGTCATTTGCTATCCATTTCTCTACAAGGGGACTCCGACCATTAACTTTGGTGTTTCTAGTCCCTCTGTGAACCTTTCGGACTGTTTTGAAGGGGCACATAAGAGCCATCATATCCAGAACTTTTTCTGTGGTTTTTGGTAGAGATCATTGGAGTGATCGTTGCATGGGCTGATGTTATGTCTTCCAGATGACATAAGATTCAAGCTCTGGATGTGTTTGTGTTCCTATGAAGTATGCATGTGTTGATGCTGAGATGCTACAAGAGAGATCCAACCTCCCTGTGAAGTCTGACAGCTTTTGTTTTGGTGTGTTGTAAATGCCCTGGAAAGAGATCGCTGTATTGTGTTGCGTTCAAAATATTCTTTATGTCTGTTTGTGGCATCTATCTCAGTGTGTGTGTGTGTGTGTGTGTGTGTGTGTGTGTGTGTGTGTATCTCTCCAGATCTCTCTGTGTCCCCAGAGGTAAGCTGAAAATGAGAAACTAATTTGTGAGATGAAAGGAAATCACTGGCTGGAACAACTTTTTTGTGATATTATCTCGTTTACGTTCCCTTGATGTATTCACTTTGAGTGGCTTTAATGCTTTTGAGTGCTTCTTTAGTTCCTGTAACAAAGAGCATGTTACTTGCACTGCCAGGGTCATGGGTTTGATTGATTCCCAGGGAAAACAAAAACGGATAATACTGTACATATACGCACCAATCAGCCATAACATTAAAACCACCTGCCTGATATTGTGTAGGTCCCCCTCATGTTGCCAAAACAGCACCAACCCACATCCCAGTATAACATTCAGAGATGTCATTCTTCTCATCACAATTGTACAGAGTGGTTATCTGAGTTATTGTAGACTTTGTCAGTTTGAACCAGTCTGGCCATTCTCTGTTGACCTCTCTCATCAACAAGACATTTCCATCCGCAGAACTGCCGCTTACTGGATGCTTTTATGTTTTTGGCATCATTCCGAGTAAATTCTAGAGACAAAATTCTGATGAGAGAGGTCAACAGAGAATGACCAGACTGGTTTGAACTGACAAAGTCTACAGTAACTCAGATAACCACTCTGTACAATTGTGCTGAGAAGAATATCATCTCTGAATGCTATACTGGGATGCAGGTTGGTGCTGTTTGGGTGGCACGAGGGTGACCTACACAATATTAGGCAGGTGGTTTTAATGTTGTGGCTGATCTGTGTATATATTGTGGATATATATACCTTGAATGCACTTTGTCGCTTTGGATAAAGCATCCATAATGAGTGTAATATAAATTGAGGGTGGCAAGAAAGATATGTGTGCCAACAGATACCGTAGTCCCAACTTTTATTGTGTTTATTTTCTTTTCTAACCACTATTTTCGAGGCAAATGTGTTTTTGGTTGCTAAAAATATCTAGAATGCCTAAAAATGAGAAATTAGTGAGAAACACAAATACGAAGTGTAACAAGTCAAGATTGTTCTGCTCATTGTTAACTTTGTGATGTTTTCTGAAAAGAGAGCTGCGTATTAATCGCTGATGTCACGTTAGCATTGGGATATCGAGCCAGACACTCACTAGGTGGTGTATCGAGTGTCTTTTAGCTGAAGTGGGTCTAATATTGCATCAATACATTCATTTAACCCTATAACACATACTGAGTATGTAACTTCATCCTCCCTCCTTAAATGCATACAGTGTGTGGGACAAAAAAAGACCTCTGTGAAACAATTCTACACAAACATATATATAAATATAATGGACTAGTATAAAGCAAATGACTTCTGGGTGGGCCTCAATAAAAATGGACGGGCCAAAAATTGTTGTGTTTTGCCAAATGTTCCTTAACAACAGAGAAGTAGCTCATTCAAACTGTTCTTTCACACTTTCAGAAATCAGAATTGATGCATTTTTTTTTAAACAATTTTATAAATGCATATTTGAAGTCGAAAGGAATAATCTCTAATATTCTGGGTGGGTCTGGGTCTAATTTTGGGGAGCCCCAGGCATTGACATGGATTTTACCACTGGAGTCATCTGAATTACTACTTTGCTGACTTTATGGGATTTTTGGAGATTCAAGGTTCTAGCCACCATTCACTTGAATTGGATGGACCAAAAGAGCTGAAACATTCTTCTAAAGATCTTTGTTTGTGGAAAGAAGAAATAAGGTCATACACATGTGGATTGGATGAGGGTGAGTAAATGATGAGAGGAGTTTCATTTGAGGGTGAAAACGGTCCCTTTAAATTCTGAGTAGCATAAGTGTATTTTCAAAATACCTTTCCGGTGATTAAATCGACAAAACTGACCTCCCTACCCTAAACTCTAAACCTAACCCTTACTGATAGTGTTATTAAAAGAAAATGAGACATGAACAACGGAATTGCTGAAGCAACTACGTCATTTTGTGGTACTTCTAAGACACTTTTGCATGCTCTTCAAGACTCATATCTCAGTCCTTTGCATCGCAGGTGCAGCGCTCTATCAGTTGAGCTACCATGCAATTTGATCGCACTTGAACAAGCTTGTAAATGTGGTTGGTTTTGTAATGCAAATGTTCAAATGTAAATGTTTATGAACTGATAATCTGCCATCAATGTATGCTTCATTTTTCTGTGTGCTGTTTTGTCTCATGCACATCAAGCATTCAGCCTTTCAAAGTATATTCTTTTGCCTGCTAACCCATTTGACGCATGCACACTATGACTGCTATGCAGTTCTCATTAGTTGAGTCAACGGTAAATGTATGCGCCGAAAACAATCAAAGACGTGGACTGTCCAAGTGTCAAAACTGGGCAGCTTGCGGTCAGTCCTCGTGTACTGTGCTGACATTATACCACAAATTATGTTGCTTGAGTTTAACTCAAGTATTGAACCCAGAATATTCCTTTAATCTACATAGACCTGTGACTAGTGGCTGTCGAGCTCTGAAAATAAAATAAAACATGTGCAATGAAGGTAATCCATACGGTACTTTGTGATTGGGATTTGAGTGAAGATATTGCAAGTCTTCTGAAGACATATGATAGTTTTGAGTTAGCTATTTCAGTTTTTCATTGAATATTTGCAGTTATGCAAATACTGTCCAAACTTGGACTGCCAAGAGGATGAGGTTTGAGAAGGGGAAGATTATCAGTGAATAACTACTTACGTTTCTGTCTGTTGCTTGCACAAAGCGTTGTATGACCTCAGAGGACGTGGGAAACAGCACATTAGTCATGTGGGCTACTTTTACAGTATTTTATAGTACTTTCTTGATCTTTACAGACACTTTTCACTATCTACTTTCATAGTATAGATCAGAGCAGCCTGGACATTGTGCAGTATTTCTCCCTTTGTGTTCCACAGAAGGAATTCAGTCATTCGGGTTTGGTACAACATCAGTGTATGAAATGAAGACAGAATTGTCATTTTGGGGGGAACTAATCCCTGAAGGCCAAAGCTGCAGACATGACGGTGCATATTTAGAATATCTTTTGGATGTTTAGAGAAAGTTGATTGTTTAAAAATATGATCTAAATTCCTTTAATATAATTGGAAACTTCTTTCTGGAGCCACACTGCTATAAATACTGGGGTAGGACCTACATTTATCTACAAAAATACTCTATGGTGTCCAGCACACCTACATTTATTTTAGTAACAGGTTGGATGTGCTAAAAATACTGAACTCTTTTTCAAATACTACTTTAGACCGGCTTAACAGTTAATTATAATGTTACAAGTCATTTTAAATAGCCCATTGTTTTTAAGTGGCAGATCTTCTTTTTTTTATTATTATTGTCTAGAGACCATGTTATAATTTCATAATATTACAAATAAAATCATATTTTTTTAGCTAACACTTTAAATATGTTCCTATACAGAAATGTGCTTCCAAAAATGAACCGACCCTGTGACATATTCCCTAAAGTAAAAGGTATGACACCCAGCCCGGTTCTCCCCAGAATAAAGGCGTTTAAATGCGTGATGCATTAGTGCACGTGCGCGCAGACTGCAGTGCTGACATCAAACACACAGGCGGTGTGTGTGTGTGTACTGATGATAATGCTTTATATTTTACTGGCTTCTTGGATGAGGTAATATTTGCCCATGTGACTGAGTGGCACATTCCGGTTACGCTCGTAACATGTTGCTGAGTGGGCGTGGTTACTGAGGAACGCTGGCACATCACAGACACGCGCTCACGCAGTGACCGGTGGAGGTAGAAACACCCACTGGAGACACTCAGCAGGGCGCACTGACCACTGCGATATCAAAGTCACTGTTCGAACAATAACCATTAAACATGACTGTAAATCAACGACAGTACAGACATACTGACACACTACTGTCTGTTCTGCATCTGTATATTGTATATTGTACTGTAAGTGAATTGCTCACAGTAATGCACATCTGCACATCCACTGTCTTGTGTCTTATAGCTGTAGTGCACCTACAACTCTTTCCACTTCCCCAGTCTTTATGCTATAAAGATTCTATTATATCTGGTTCTGTTCTGTTGCATTCTGTGTCGTTCTATTCTATGCATCTGTGTTCTATTTTACTCTATTCTAATCAGTTCTGTTCCATACATTTCCGTTCTATTTTATTTCATTATGGTTCTATTCTATTCTGATAGTTCTTTTTATTCTAATCTGTTCTGTTGTATTATATTTTATTATATTCAGTTCTATTTTATTCTGTGTGGTCGTGTTCAGTTCTATTCTATGGTATTTTATGTGGATCTATTCCATTACACTCTATTCTACTTATTCTTTATGGTTCTGCTGCATCCTATTCTATTTTGTTGTATTATATTCTAGTTCATTCTATTCTTTTCGGTTCTATTATTTTTCTTAATGTATGGTTCTTTTCTATTCAGTTCTGTTCTATTTTTCCTATATGATTCTATTCTAATCTAATCAGTTCTATTTTATTCCATATAGTTCTATTCAATTCAGTGATGTCCTGTTCCTTATATAGCTCTGTTCTATTTTTCTACATGGCTCTATTGGCTTTATTTGAATTCCATATAGTTATTTTATCCTGTTCTATCCAGTTCCATTGTGTTCTCTTCTGTTGTATTCTTTATAGTTATATTCTATTTTGTTCTATTCTGTTCTAACAGGCACATGCTTGTCCAAATGTATTAATTCAGAATGATATTACATATGCTTCCCTTTTCAAATGCCACCTGTTGAGAAGGTGCAAATTGCATTATTATTTCCAGCTGAGATTGTTAAACACGCGTGTGTGTGTGTGCTTGTGTGTGTGTGTGTGTGCGCGCGTGGTTGTGTGTGTGTGTGTGTGTGTGTGTGTGTGTGTGCGCGCGCTTCTCAGACTGGCACACGCTGAATTGGTGTCTACCCGCGGAGGCTTGTGGTGGCATACCGTGACAGTGCACCTTTCTATTTGTGCCATCTATTCGTCCGCGCGTCACCAGGGAAACCGATGACCACATATGTGTTCGGACCTGTTGTTACTGTAGTTTGATCGAGTTCGTGCTTGCGTGCAATCTGTCCCGTTAAACGGTCACTCAAGAAGAAACCTCGGGATTAAGTGAATTTATTCTGGCGATTCTGCGCCGGATCACGTTTTGGAGCATTGGTCGTGCTCTGCGCTCTGTTGCGCGTCTCCGTCGCTCATCAAATTATGCTGCGTATTCACGGGTCCTCCTCCGGTATCACCGGCATTACTCACGGACCGGCGGAGTGAGCGAGAGAGCGTCTCATCATGATATTCAGATGAATTTAGGTTAGGGAAACTTTGTGGAAGATGTTTAGAAAAGCTTCGCGCTTCGTTTTGGATATCTGTTTGTCACGACAATGAGTTTGTTTAAATACACAAAAGGAGGGAAATTAAGTTAACAGGTGCGTAATTGTTGCTGTATAGCATGAATCCCGGTGACGTCTTGCACCTTCTCCTGCTCGGAAGCTGCGTGCGCTCTGTGGATATCGCGGGGAGAGCGCGTTAGTTGATGGCACTGCGCACCAGGAGGACTTTGCTTTGGTTCGGCCAGGTTTTGCGCAGAGTCTCGCGGCTGCAGGGCTTCTGGTCACGGCGCTCCAGCAGTCTGCTGTGTCTCTCCACCAGCCAGGACCACGAGCAGGGGACCAGCCGCAACCAGTGTCCAAAAAGACATCCAGCGCAGCAGCAGCACTCTGGGGTCTGCCCCTATCCGCCCTTCCCCGACTGCTGCTGCGCCTTCCCGGGGGATCCGAGGGGACATGAACCCCTCAGCTGCCGGTTCCTTTTGGCCATGAAGAGGCAGAACGTGCGGACGCTGTCCCTGATTGTCTGCACGTTCACCTATCTGCTGGTCGGGGCCGCGGTGTTTGACGCGCTCGAGTCGGACTTCGAGATGCGGGAGAAGGAGCAGCTCGAGGCGGAGGAGAAGCGACTCCAGGGCAAGTACAACATCAGCGAGGACGACTATAGAAAGCTGGAGACCATCATCTTGGAGGCCGAGCCCCACAGAGCAGGGGTCCAGTGGAAATTTGCAGGGTCCTTTTACTTTGCCATCACTGTCATTACGACTATAGGTGGGCAACTCTTTCTTCACTTCTTCTCCGTTTGTCTTTTATTCAGGGTGGGAAAGTGTATAAATGCTTGCTTTGGTTGGATATGTTGCTTATCATAGCTTTTGCTCTCTTTTTGGCCATTGTTGTATCTCCGTCTGTCTTTCAAATATCATAGTAAATCACTTTACTTGGAGGAAAAGTGCATGTGACTTGGATTTGTAGAGAGTGACATTGTGCCATTAAAGCCGGTCTCCAATGCGCAGAATATTATCGCACTACAGGTGTGACATATGTTGCATAATTTCAGATATCACAACAAATACATAAATAACTAGTTCAGGCCCTTAGTTTATGATTCACAAGTCTATTTATTACGGGCATAGATATAAACAGCATTTCAAACTGGAAATGCATTTGTCATCAAATTATATACAAGCATGTCCACAGTTATTATAGTAGCTTCCATTAACAAGTCATCAACATGCATTACGTAATGCTTAACAGATCAATGGTTCATGTAAATTGAAATATGACTATATAGAGTAAATTAATATATAGACAAAAAGTCCCCCAACTAATAGTATTCACTGCTGATATGATCTATATTTACAGATATACTGCATGTCATTGTACATACTGTAAGGAATTTTGCAGTGCGCTTGCGCCATCGTGGTGCTGAAAGAACAGCTCCGCTGGCCGCGCACTCGTCACTACGGACGACCAGTTTGTATCAAACCCTGCCCGAAATGAAACATTCATAACGCGTCTTCAGTTGTCGTCTGTGGCTTTCACTTGCAATGAAAACTTGTCTCTCCTGATGAAGGCCTACGTGCCGAAACGCGTTGGTTAATGTTATTCATTTTAAGTTTAATAAAGGTTTTCACTGCAAGTGTTGCTGGATTCCTCTGTGCCATTCCTGTTGTTTCTATCCATGAACTTTGTGAGTAGGTAAAGTAGCGCCAGATCTACTTCTACAATAGTTCATTTGAGGACGTGATATGGTATGCTGGAAGGCAATGTGATCTCACAGACTCTCACACAGAGGTCAGCTAGATGCCGGATTTGCAGTGTTTCAGAACTGTCTCTCTGATTGAGTTCATTTTTCATTGCATCAAATTCAGTGTCACGAAAGCTTCAAAAGCAATAACAGTAACATCAATTTTATTCAACTGGTGCTAGTTAGAGCTCAAGTTGGGTCTATTGAGGAGATATATATATATATATATATATATATATATATATATATATATATATATATATATATATATATATTCAACTGATCACAATGTATAGTCAGGGCAATAATAACATGAAAAATTACTATTACAATTTAAAAAAAAAAACTTCAATGAGTTCTCATCATAAATCCTTCAGATTCTTGCCATTCTCGCAGTTTGTCCAGATACTCCGGTGACCTTTCACCCCACACTTCCTGTAGCACTTGCCATAGATGTGACTGTCTTGTCGGGCACTTCTCACACACCTTACAGTCTAACTGATCCCACAAAAGCTCAATGGGGTTAAGATCCATAACATTCTTTTCCAATTATCTGTTGACCAATGCCTGTGTTTTCTTTAGACACTTGTTTCAAAAGTGGCTTTTTCTTTGTAATTCTTCCCATAAGTCCTCCTGAGTCTTCTCTTTACTGTTGTACATGAAACTGGTGTTTAGCGGGTAGAATTCAATGAAGCTGTCAGCGGAGGAAATGTGAGGCGTCTATTTCTCAAACTAGAGACTCTGATGTACTTATCCTCTTGTTTAGGGATTTCTGAAGCCAGCTGAAAAGGAAAGTAGTTTCAGAAATACAAATATTACAAAGACATACATTTTCTTTTTTGTGAAAAAGAGGATTTCTGCACAAAAAGACCATGAATGTGCATTTAAAAGTAAATGGGGTCAATTTTGATTTCATTTGAAATGTCCAACTGAGCCCATTTCTAAAATCTGAGAAAATGTACAGTACTCATATGCATGTTGCCATATCTGTTATCCCTTGAGCCATGCTGCAGTGGATACACAGTTAAGTGCATAAGTTTGCATCCCGCCTTCGTATACACACTTCTTTCAAAATTCAAACAAATATAAGAGATCAAATATCATATTTTTGAGCAGGTCCGGCTCCACCCAGCTTGAATAGGCAAGGGCTGGCTGGGAGATGTCATTGGTGGGCATTTGTATATGTACACACTGGCGGTCAAAAGTTTGGAATAATGTGCAGATTTTGCTGTTTCGGAAGGAAATCAGTACTTTAATTCACCAACGTGGCATTCAACTGATCACACAGTGCAGTCGGGACATTACTGATGTAAAACAGCACCATCACTATCTGAAAAAAGTCATTTTTTATCAAATCTAGTCAGCAGCATCACTCCAACATCTTATCCTTGAGTAATCATGCTAAACTGATCATATGGTACTAGAAAATCACTTGCCATTATATCAAACACAGATATTTGGTTCATTAAATGAAGCTTAACATTGTCTTTGTGTTTGTTTTTGAGTTGTCACAGTATGCAATAGACTGGCATGTCTTAAGGTCAATATTAGGACAAAAATGGCAACAACAAAAAAAGAAACATCTGTCTCTAAAAACTCATCATTTAATCATTGTTTTGAGGAATGAAGGCGATACAATGCTTGAAGTTGCCAAAAAACTGGAGATTTCATACAAAGGTGTAACTAGTCTTCAAAGACAAAGCACAACTGTCTCTAACAAGGACAGAAAGAGATGTGGAAGACATCTTTCTTTTCCGTCTTTTTACTCATCCCTTCCAACCACCCAGCTCTATTCTGGTGTGTAGCATCCACTGTCCACATACAAAGCATCAAGTCCCATCAATTTATATCTTGTTTCACTTTAATAAACATCAATAATACATTTTAAGATTCCAAGATTTTTAACACACACCAGCTTCTATTTTTGTATCATAAAATATAAACAAAAGTTTAATTAATCAGCATACAGAATTTACATTCCAGTCTAATTCACATTTGTTATTATTATGTTTTGACATCTATAATGAGATTTAAAGTACATTTTATTTAGCACAGAGATTAATTTCTATTATTAGAACATGATTCAGCTTGCATTGCTTTTTGCATCTAAACAAACAAAGTATTTCAAATTGGACACGGTCTATCCTCTCTCCCCCCTCATTGGTTATTCATCAGGTTAGATGTCATGGTCACTATGCTTTATAATTTTATAATATGTTTATAATTTTATTCAGTTTGGTGCAATGATTTTAATTGCGCTGGCACATTTGGTTCATCACTGCTGAATCTATCTACAGAGAAATGGAGAGGTGGTCTTGATTTTAATTGATCTCTCGAGTTTGGAATTTGAAATGGAATTGGCTCTATTCTAAAGTGACCAGGTGGCTCAACCTGGTACATAAACACATACATTAGCAATGTAAAGCTGCCACATGGACACAGTGTACCTTTTTTTCAATCTAATAGACCATAAAACCAAACACTCAGGCTTTGGAAAAAAAGAGCAGAATATTTTTAAAACTTTGATAAAATTGTAAAGGCTTGATGTAGTTTTTCCTAGATAGACTAAGTTATTGTAGCTGATGTTGAAAAGGTATTATCTTCAAAACAAGCACAGATTGTTAGCTCAACCTTCATTTTTCTGCTTGTGCAACCATAATATTACTTTAAACTACACTGGTTTGTATTCAGTGCCCATTTCAAGTCAATTTTTGCTGGTAACATAAATAATAAATCTTGCACTCCTCATGGAGAAAAATGATCTGTCTGTTGATCAGAGTCTTCGGTGGAAACTGATAGCTGTTATCAACAGAGCAGTGAATGATGTTGGCATAGTACATTACTTCAGGTTAAATGATTTGTGCATCTTAAAAAAAGTTGCATTTATAATAAACAAATCAAAAGTTCTCCAAAGTGTATTACAGTGCATTCAGTGTCTACATTTTATCAATCTGTGTGTTCCCTGGGATTTTAACCCATGATCTAGGTGTTACTAACACCATGCTCCACCAGTTGAGCTACAGGAACCAATGTATTTGAAAGAAATTAATAGAGCAATGTCAAACCATATATTTATTTATTTGTTTATTTTCTCCCCAATTTAGAATGCCCAATACCCAATGTGCTTTAATTCCTCATGGTGGCGAAGTGCCTCAATCCGGGTGGCAGAGGATAAATTTCAGTTGCCACTGCATCCGAGACAATCAATCCGCGCATCTTATCACGTGGTTTGTTGAGCGCATTACCGTGGAGACGTAGTGCATCCACGCACATCTCACCATGCACCCCACCGAGAGCGAACCACATTATAGCGACCATGAGGAGGTTACCCCATGTGACTCTACCCTCCCTAGCAAACGGGCCAATTTGGTTGCTTAGGAGACCTGGCTGGAGTCACACAGCACACCCTGGATTCAAACTCGCGAACTACAGGGGGTGGTAGTCATCGTCAATACTCGCTGAGCTACCCAGGCCCCCCGTGTCAAACCATTTTAATAGTTTGCATTTGGTTTTGTTTTTTATTTTATTCCCTTTTCTCCCTGACATCGAATGCCCAACTCCCACTACTTACTAGGTACTCGTGGTGGTGCGGTTACTCACCTCAATCCGGGTGGCAGAGGAAAGTCTCAGTTGCCTCCGTTTCTGAGACCGTCAATCCGCGCATCTTGTCACATGGCTCGCTGTGCATGACACAACAGAGACTCACAGCATGTGGAGGCTCATGCTACTCTCTGTGATCCATGCGCAACTTACCACGCACCCCGTTGAGAGCGAGAACCACTAATCATGACCACAAGGGGGTTACGCCATGTGACTCTACCCTCCCTAGCAACTGGGCCAATTTGGTTGCTTATGAGACCTGGCTGGAGTCACTCAGCACACCCTGGATTCAGGGGTGGTAGAATAGTTTGCGTTTGTTAAATGTACAATATAAGTGCAAAAGTTACATTATACACTAAATGCATATACTGATTTCAGATTTATTATTTGTTATGAAATAGAGGAGTCAGGAAATATCCTGTAGCGTGTGTATGTGTGTGGGGGGTGGAAATGTCAGAGTAGCCTCGAGCTTTGGTTTCCGTGGAGACACTGTGTATCTTGGTCATGTGTGCGGCGCTAACTCGGCATAGAGCAGATTGCATGGGGAGCTGGTTCCACTTCCCATGATTAATTGCTCGGAATGTTTCCACCTTTCCACAGAGGCTGAGTGCAACTCAGTTTGTCCATGAAGCATGTGTTGCTCCTGAAAGAGTCACCCCTCCTTTTGCCATCACGTTTTACACACTATCCACAGCTCTGGGTGAACCATGAGAGCTGAAAAGGGTCAACCTCGGTGCAACTGCTGTAGCTATAGCACCGTGTCTGCAAAGCAAGTAAGCAGCTTGAAGAAACCAGAACGGTGCAACAAAGCTAGAATGATCCAGTTACTGTATAAACAACAAATATGTCCACACTAAAAGTGTTCAACTTTACTCTGTTGATTATAACTTTCATGCGTTATGTATTAAAGAGCACCTATTATGGTTTTCAAATATTACCTTTAATGTAGTGTGTTATATAACTGTTTGTGAATGTAAAAAAAGTCTGCAAAGTTTAAAAAAATCAAAGTGCACGAAATATGGAGTCCCTGAAAACGCCTGAAACGAATCTTTAGTAATTCCAGACTTACTTCCTGTTCTAACCTACGTAATTTGGTAACAATGTACTGTTTACATGTACAGCCAGTGCAAACTGTTAGCTGTTAGCCTCTGCTAACCGGCTAACTCACATTATTGTCAAACTACATATAAACTTACCACTGAGAAACATCCTGTTCTCGTCGTGCTTGCGATGGTTGTTCAGGTTGATCTTCCGATGTATCACTATTGGACTCGGGCTCAAATTGGTAAGGTAAAACAGACATTTTTCAGGCGGAGCTGAAACTCGGATATGGTAGTGGGCGTTTCCTTTCTGACATGCACTGTAAGTGGTAGACCAATCACAACAGATTGGGACATCGGACCAATCAGAGACGATTAGGCTCTCTGAAAGGAGGAGTTTAGAATGAATCCTTCAGAATGGATCATTGAAGGAGTCATTTTTGACACTGGGAAAAAAAGGTAATGCTGCAATTTAAATTATGAGCAAATTAAAGTGTTTTTTGACCTTGGATGCATGAAAATCTATTGTATGAGACCTTTAAAACAAAATTAGGCACGTTTAAAACCATAATAGGTGCTCTTTAAGTATGTCATGTTTAAATAGTTTAAATAAAAAATAAAAATAATAATTCTTTCTGCAACGTCAAATTAAAGTAGTTTAACTTTTTAAAAATATATATTTCTTTCTGTGATATGTTTTCTTACCCTGTGACCTGTCTAGGTGTTTTTTAACACAAGCATGCATCCTGTGTGAACAGCCCGCTTAGGCCCAAATCCGACTTTACTCAAGTACTTTATTGCAAAACACTTTTAGCTATGCAAGTTAAATTTTGTGAAATATGTCAGACTGCAATTCATTATGCGATGCAGACAACATGTCGTATAAAAAGTAGTCTTTCTGTCTGCATTTCTTTCTGTTCCTTTGTGTTCTGTCTAGCTGTTTTTGAACACAAGAGCGTGTCCTGTGTGAACAGCCCCCTTTAGGCTCAAAAACATACTCTTTACAAGTAAAATGAATGTAAACGCTTCTATATGTATAACTCCATTTAGTGCATTGTTGCACAGTACGCAAGTAAGTGAACGCAAACACTTTTAGCTAAGTGCACGATTCCTTGCATTGATGTGTTCTGAAATGTGTTGCATTTTCAGTACTGTTACAAGAGCCGCTTTAGTGGATATAACGTATATATCATAACTCTTCATTATGGTCAGTATTCTCTTTCAGATCACCTACTGGCAGAGTAACAGTTTCAAAAAATATTGCTGAGAATACTGATGTTGATGTCATTCAGACTGTAGAGGACGTGAAATATTTAGTAATGAAATTTCAAATCGCAAGGATTTTTGATCAGTAAAGCATGCTTGGTTGCACAAAATGTTTAAGTTTGTAGCAAGAGCCAGCATCAACAGCGGTCCCTTTCATCAGCCTGTTACCGTGGGAGCATCAGACCTCTCTCTCTCGTTTCACTTTCACTCTTAAACTATTTTTAGCTGCAGCTCTACAAGCCCACAGTCACACTCAGTAGCTTATCCAATAAGGATAAATCGATTTTCCTCTGATTTCCAACATGCTCTGTATATCAGTAACTCATATACACTGTATCATCTGACAGAAGACCCATATAAGATAATCTGCACAACAAATGCTTTTTTGGTATAGTTCAGCACTTTCCTTTCCTTTCCTTTCCTTTCATCCTTGCTTGTTTTCCTTCCTTTCCATTGCTACCTTCTTTCCTACCTTCCTTGCTCTTCCTTCCTTCCATCCTTGCTTGCTTTTCCTTCCTTTCAATTGCTCCTTTCTTTCCTTGCTTTTCCTTCTTTACATCCTTGTTTTCCTTCATCCTTGCTTGCTTATCCTTTCTTTCCATTACTCCTTTCTTTCCTTGCTTTTCCTTCCTTCCTTCCTTCCTTACTTACTTCCTTGTTTGCTTCCTTCCTTGCTTGCTTTTTCTTCCTTTCTTTCCTTGCTTTTCCTTCTTTACTTCCTTCCTTGTTTTCCTTCCATACTTGCTTTCTTTTCCTTTCTTTCCATTGCTCCTTTTCCTTCCTTCCTTCCTTCCTTGTTTTCCTTCCATCCATCCTTGCTTGCTCTTCCTTCATTTCCATTGCTCCTTTCTTTCTTTCTTTCTTTCTTTCTTGTTTTCCTTCCATCATTGCTTGCTTTTCCTTCCTTACCATTGCTCCCTCCCTTCCTTCCTTGTTTTCCTTCCATCCTTGCTTTCTTTTCTTTTCTTCCTTCCTTCCATCCTTGCTTGCTTTTCCTTCCTTTCTATTGCTCCTTTCCTTCCTTCCTTCCTTCCTTCCTTCCTTCAATTACTTTCAACTCACCGTCCAAACACAGGAAATTGTTTAAATAATTTTAAAAAAATCTTTGAGAACTGATTCAGCACAAAATCAAGGTATAAAGGAAAATTTGTCCATTTTAATTTTAAAGGAATATTCTAAGGTATACTGTTAAATGCAAATTCCTGGTAAGCATGATTTCTTGATTCCAAATAATAAAAAAAACAGTGTTTGCCTTCGTAATCTTTCATCAAAATGTATTAAGTTCCTATGCTTCTGAAACGACTTTATCTTTACTTTAAACACCTGTCATGTAGAGACCACTTTTCACAATTCTTGGTTCATAAAATCAAGTCCCACCCTATATATTTTAGTTGAATATCCTCTCAGAAATGGATAACAGGAGCTGTTTCATGTTGACTAAGAAATAATATCTTGTTTCACAGTTTTTTGTTGTGGCCCATCTCTGTTGTGCATGCTGGGACACACATGTTGGCATAAATAATATGTTTGGTGTTGATTAGAGGAACATAATGGCATGTGCAAAGATTCTCAAGCGAGATTTCTATTCCCACACTGGGGCAAAGGTCAACATTTAACCATGTTATACACCTACATGCATATATCCACTTCCTAACACACACATGCAGTCACATGCAGATTACATGTGTTCCTGACTAAGCAACGCACAGAAGCCTGCGATAACTGTCATTTTCTTATTCATAGAGTTGCAAATTAGTTGCGCATGTATGGCTGCAGATATCCGCAGAAAGAGAGGTGTGTGAGTGTGTGAACTGTGGTCATCTTAGTGAGAACATTGATATGATCTCTCCCTGGAAAACTCTTTCCAAAGCTGCAGTTTGATTGACAGCACTCAATGGATTTAATATGTCTCTCTCTTTCTTTGGATCTTGTTGGTAATGGAAAAAAACAGCGTCAATAGAGAATGATTTAACTATGGGTGTGATTACATACGTGTGTAACTGAGTACCACACTAATAAAAAAATACCATGGTAATACTGATACAGATGATAATTGTAACACCATGCTTTTGGACACCTACCAAGGTACTACCATGATTTTTGAACATATACCATGTTTTTATTTATGTACACATATCATAGTGATGTCATGCTTTTTGGACAAGTACCATGGTAATACCATCTTTTTTTGGGGGCATATACCATAGAAGAAGAATGTTTTTTTGTACATATACCATGGTGATACCATATCTTTTGCCTATGTAATGTGGTAATCCATAATTTTTTGGCATGTAGTATGGTAATACCATGTTTTTTGGGGGCATGCACCATAGCAATACTATGTTAATATCATGTAATTTATTATTATAATTTTTTTTACATATACCATGGTAATAACATGTTTTGGGCAATCAGAAACATGTTAATCATGGAAATGCCATGTTTTCAGGCATGCACCATGGTAATACTATGTTTGTTTTCTAAGGGGCGGCAGTGGCACAGTGGTAGAGCGGGTCGGCCACCAATCGTGGTGGTTCGAATCCCGGCCCACACGACTCCACGTGCCGAAGTGTCCTTGGGCAAGAACCCCAAGTTGCTCCCGATGGCAGGCTGGCGCCTTGCATGGCAGCTCTGTCGCCATTGGTGTATGAATGTGTGTGTGAATGGGTGAATGAGTCACAGTGTAAAGCGCTTTGAATACCGATAAGGTTAAAAAGGCGCTATATAAGTGAAGACCATTTACCATTACCATTTAGGCATGTGCATGGCACTACCATGGATTTGGGCATGGATTGGACACCATTATAGTAATACCATGTAATTAATTTTGAAGTACCATTCAGTGACATGGTATCTGTCAAATGAATGTATAAATGAATCCTTAATATACATTTTGAATGCAAACACACAAACATTTTATGCATAAACATTTCTACTACACAGATCTTTACTGGCATGCTTAGACTCTAGCAGGTGGTAAAAAGGTATTTAAACATAATTAGCAGTTTGTGTATGTACGAGTGTTTTTATGTGCTTGTATTTTTGTTTGTGTGGCAGTTGGACTCAGTCAGCTAAGTGGGTGGAAGATTCTAGAGGCGTTGAGATTCATTTAGATAATGACACATTATCCTCTCCTTTTTTCTCCCATCATGATGTTCTATCTTTACCTTAGGCTCTGCAGGAGAGACACAAACAAGAAAGCACATTCTCTCCTGTCTTCTACACTATCCGTTTAATACCATCTACCATAATATCCTAACCAGTGCACTTGCTTGCAGCATGTTTGATTGATGTCAATGACTTCAAATGCATTACGAGAACACAAGCCCTGTCAGATCACTTGGCAGTCTAGATTAAAAATATTGTTTTAATGAGCTGGTTTTATGATAAAAACACAGTGTTTGATAAAAGAAGTGCTGGATTTCATTTAGTTGTCTGAGAACATGGTTATGAATCAGTTTCGAATTGATTCAGTACAAGTTGAGAATGAATTAAATGGTGGATTTAATTATGGGCCATTTTCATAAAGGCTCCAATTTATTTCGGGTAATGAATGGAGGGAAATACGATATATACATAATTTCTAAATTCATGCATATGAAATAAGTGTCTGAGTGCTAGTTTCTGAAAAGAACTTAATTCTGAAAGACTTATGTGAAAATTGACAGCTTCATGCGAGCTAAATTGATTTATTTATTTTTGAGAGAGAAAGCTGCTTATATTTCTGGAGTCTTCTGGGGCTTTAATCTTGATGCGTTTTACTTTGGTGGCCACTAAGCGGAGCACCTCCAAGTTCTTTCTCAATGTTGCTACACCAGTATTAGCGTCAAAACTTGCAGTCATGCTAATAAATATTAACAAGTTATTTCTTATACTATGGATGTGATATCTGCAGGGTTGGGAGGGTTACATTTGAAATGTATTCACTACAGATTACAGAATACATGCTATAAAATGTAATTTGTAACTCATTCCATTAGAATAGAATAGCATTTTAGCTTAGCGTAAAGCTAACAATTTACACAAGGTTTATTTCTATTTCTTGTGCTCCAAACTTACTTCAAACGTACTTCTCTGTCTGCTCGTATGAATGTAACACATCATAAGAAAGTGTTTCACCGCTGTTCAAATGCACTTTGGATCACATCATTTATATGTAGAAATGTTTTCCATCTGAAATGACTAAATATTAAATTGCAATAAAATGCAAAGTAATCTCTTCAGTAATCAAAATACTTTTTGAATGTAACTGTGTTATAAATACCAATGATTTAAATTGTAACTGTAGTGGAATACAGTTACTTATATTTAATATTTTAAATACATAATCCCGTTACATGTATTCCGTTAGTCCCCGACCCTGGCTACCTGTGCAAGTTTTTTAATTAGTCTTTTTTTATTGGTTTATTCAAGTTTATGAGTTTTTTTTCTCTTTTTTTTTGTGTGTTATCTCAGTGTTGCAGATTAGCGCAATGTTATATGAACACTATCAGGAGACCGTTTCCCCCAAAATCCCTCCCACTCTTTACTCTGAACTCATAAGACATTCAGCTTGCCAGTGGATTTGCATCAAAAAGTAAATTTTTATTACTAAAGCATCGATATATGAAACTGTTATTTCTCTTAAATCTTGATCTGTCCATGAGAGACACACACTATCAAACACAGGAAGTTGTTCGGTCTGTGTCCTTTGGGTTCTATATGTGTTGTGTGTGTGTGTGTGTGTGTGTGTGTGTGTGTGAGAGAGAGAGAGAGAGACGCGAGAGTGAGTGTGTGGACTGCATTATAATTCATGGCAACATGAGAATTTAAAATTGTATTTTAAAGTTTTATAGGCTAGTGATTAAAGTATGATGTATTAATAATTTTATCAGAGGGCAAAGCATTCACATTAAACCCACATGGGTAAAAAAAATAGCTGGCTGCCTTCACTTCTCTTCACTTCTCTTCTCTTCTTCTTCTGTCTCTCACCATCTATTCTGGTCTTCTCATCTCTATCACACTTGTCTCTACTCTTCTTTTTTGTCTAATCAATTTTCAATTAAATTTTAAAGTACTTTATTGGCATGATTGTGTTTACATACAATATTGCCAAAGCATTAAAACACAAAACAGATAATGACAAGACAAATAATTATAATAATAATAATAATAATAATAATAATAATAATAATAATAAAATAGTAACAAATAATAAAAATAGAATTAAATTAAGGTGCCAGGTAATGAATAAAATAAAATAAAAACTATAATAACAATACACACTATACAATATAAAATAAAATATGTGTTTAACACAACATTATGAACATAAGAAAATAAAAGTACTGCAACTGAAGTACATTAAGGCAGTGATTGGTTTCTGAGGGTGTGCATCTCAAAAATGAATTTTGCTGCAACTGATGCATGATTGTCCTTCTCTTGTAACACCTGCATTTGATCTGTTTCTGCTGAACTGGGAAACTGTGGCATGAGGTTTGAGAGTTTGTGGAGGTATTTCTCTTTCACCTTTGTAAATTTCTTACAGTGAAGCAGAAAGTGTCTCTGTCTCGACCTCACCAGTGTCACCGTGAGCACAGACTTGCCCTTCCTTTGGAAGCCATTTTTGTCTGTCTGCCTTTTTCTATGGCTTTTTCTATGGCTAATCTTGCATTTTCTTTTCTCTCTTCTCATCTATTTTAGTCTCATTGTGTCTCCTTTCCTTTAACGCATGCTTGATTCTTCTTTTCAAGTCTCGGTTTGTCTCTTCTCGTCTCTTCACCTCAAGTTTCGTCTCTTCTGTGAGACAAACTGCTCATTCCGATTTTCTCTTTGTAGCCGAGCGGTCGCTATTCATTGAGCTGAATTCCCACGGCTTCCATTCACCTCTGCTGGATTCTGATGGTGCATTACAGTGGCTTCTCCCCCCTCTGCACTGGTGCACTGCAGAGATCGCCCCTGGGCACTTCGGCAGAACAACAAGAGTATATTCTAAAAGAGTATAAATCCAAAAAGAGTATATTATAGTATATACACAACCGGAAACATCTTTTTATTCCTGGTTAACATGTGTTATTCCTGGTTGTGGTCGTTATCTCTCACCTTCTGACAGCTTCCCTCAGGTGGTCCAGCTGATTTGGAGTCGATGCGGGCAGGTGCAGATAGACCTGTTCGCTCCCTTGGAATCCTCCCACTACCCGCTTTGGTACACCTTGACCGAGGCACCCCTCGGTTTAGATGCGCTGGCACTCAGCTGGCCCCCTGCACTACGCAATTATACGTTTTCCCCAGTGAGCAGATCATCCTAGTAGCACCATACTGGCCCACCCAGACTTGGTTCTCGGACCTCACGCTCCACGTGACATACCCCCCCGGCTGGGGAAGGACCTTCTTTCTCAGGGACAGGTCACCATCTGCCACCCGCGCAAGACCTCTGGAAACTTGTCTGGCCCCTGGACGGAAATGCGGTAGACCTAAGTGGCCTACCACCCGCCATGATAGACACAATCCCTCAGGCTAGGGCTCCCTCTACAAGGCACCTGTATTCCTTGAAGTGGCTCTGTTCGCTAAGTGAGGTTCTTCCCGACACGAAGACCCCCAGAGATGCGCAGTGCTTTCCTTACTGCAGGAGAGGTTGAACGGGCAGCTGTCCCCCTCCTCCTTGAAAATGTATGTAGCCGCTGCAGTGGCACACCACTGCACAGTAGACAGTAAGTCCTTAGGGAAGCAAGCCTGATCATCAGGTTCCTGAGAGGCGCCAGGAGGTTGAGGTCCTCCTGGGCCTTGGCCAGTTGTGCCCCTATGACAGGCATTTACAAAGCAGTGGGCTGGGCAACACCCAACACCTTTGCAAGGTTCTACAATTTTCGGGTTGAGCCAGTTTCGTCCCGTGTCTTGGCAGGAACGAACAGGTAAATCCGAGACAGTTGGCCGGGTGTATCACTTGCATATAGTGCCTTTCACCTCCGCTGAGCTGAAGATGTGCACGGTTGACTCCAAGTAGTGTTCACAAAATGTGTTCCCTGGATGACTTCCTCCTAGCCCTGTGGCAGACGAGGCCCCTCTGCCACAGTCACCATGTTTGTAGAAAATCCTCCCCTATTGGGAAGGACCTACCATGGGATTTCTCCACATGACATACTTCCGACAAGGCTCAGCAAGACCATGTGACGTATTTCCACTCAAAATACCCCCCCCCCCCTCCCTCTCTCACTCTGGGCTGGGTGTGGTATCCATGGTGTCTTCCCCTTGGGAGTGACACTCCCCCATACGTGGTGTTCCCAGTCGGTTGATGATTTTCACTCATTTTGGGGAAAAAAGAAGAAAAAAGGCAGGACTGGGCTAGACTGTCCCTATTTTTTGGGCAGTTGACTTGTCCCCGAAGGGCTGTTCGACGCTCATAACAGCATTGGGGGAGGTTACGTGTTGGCCTGGTGTGCTGGCTACGAGGCACACAGTAGTCTGCACATCTCACACCGCCAGTTCACGTAACACAGTTCAGCTAGTTGTGGTGTTTTGTATAGGGACCCCTAGTGTCACTTCATTGACACAACGTCGAGTGAGTGACATATAGGGAATGTCCTAGTTACTTCCGTAACCTCCGTTCCCTGATGGAGGAAACAAGATCTTGTGTCCCTCCTGGCACAACGCTGGACTACCTGCTGAAATGGCTGGGACCTTCTCTCTCGGCTCCTCAGCAAAAAACCTGAATAAGGGGTCACAGGTCTCCTTTATGCAAATACCACTCTCCAATTCCCATTGGCTTTTAATCAAAGATCAGAGGTGTCTCTGGCTCCCAAGAGAGATCCCTAGTGTCACTTCATCGACACTAACATCGTCTCGTTCCTCCATCAGGGAATGGAGGTTACGGATGTAACCATGATGTTTCATATCTTCTCATTTTGTCTCTTCTCATCTCATCATGTCTCTCTTTTTGTCTCTTCTCATCTGATGTCTTGTCTCATGTTGTCACATCTCTTCTCTTTTTGTCTCTAGTCTTTTCTTGTCTCACCTCTTTTCTCATAGTCTCTTCTCGTCTTGTCTCATCTCTTTTTGTTTCATATTGTCTCCTTTCCTCTAACACACTTGTGTCTTCTTTTTTGTCTCATTATGTCTTTTCTTTTCTCTCTTCTTTTAGTCTCAATGTGTCTCCTTTCCTTTACAAAATGCTTGTTTCTTCTTTTCTAGTCTTGGTTTGTCTCTTCTGCTCTCTTCTCATCTCTACTAGTCTAATTTCATATATCCTCTTTTCATTTGGTCTCTTCTCTTCTTATCTTCTGATCTCTTCATCTATACTTTCGTCTCTTCTCATTTCATTATGTTGCTGTTCTCGTCAAATTTCTCCATCTTTTCTCGTCTCTTCTATTCTTGTCTCATCATGTGTCTCATCTGATCACTTTTTGTCTTGTCTCCTCTTATTGTCTAATTTCACCTATTCTCTTTTCATCTATTTTTCTTTTGATCTCTTTGCATCTCTTTTCTTATCACTCATCTGATCCTGTCTCTTCTCTTCTCTTCTCTTCTCTTCTCACCCCTCCCCTCAATATGAAGTTGTGTAAGAAGCCAAAAGAGAACATATTGATCCATGAAGTTAAAATTGCACCCTCTCTCATTCCCCTCTCCTCGCTTCCTCCTCCACTCCTTCTAATTCCCCTCTTCCTATGAGTCAGCATAACTGTGAATATTTGGCTTCTTCACTCCAGTCTAGTGTGTGTGTATGTATGTGTGTGTGTGTGTGTGTGTGTGTGTGTGTGTATATGTGTAGTGTGTGCGCTCACTGACAACTTGTTGCTTCCACATTGGGTAATGATAAAGTGTAGCAGGTGTTGATTATGTAATTTTTATATTACAGTTGAGTTTTAAATTGGACATTCAGACAGCAATTGTCAGAAAAACTAAAATGTGATTGTAATTCGACCTGTAATTTCTAAACTGGGATTAAGTTAATATGTCTATGATACTTTGTCTAATTGGCCCCATATAACAGAAATTAAATGAAAACGTCTCAGTTACGAATGTAATCTTGGTTCCCTGAGAGGGAACGAGACGTTGCATAATGACACAATTGGGAATACGCCAGTGAGTCACTTGTTGTAATCCTGTATAAAATCATGCCAATTCATAGGCTGATGGTGCTGCCCATAGGAAGCTGCATCACAGAACCCATAAATGTGGCTGCTTTGGTGCCATTTCACCAGGATTCCTGTAACAGACACAAGCCTATGCAGCAACTAGAGAGTATGGCCAGCTACGAAACGTCTCGTTCACAATCAGGGAACCAAGGTTACATTCAAGGACACATCGACATTGCATAATAGTGCATTTTGGATGAGATACCATCACGCCATGAGAACAGTAGCTGCTAACTCTTTAAGCCTGTGTGGCAAGGACTTACGCCATTGGCTAGTACAGTTAGCATAAACCCACAGAGCCTGCTCTGTACGTAACCTATGTAGCCTTCTATGCTCTTCCAACTCAATTGGCAGAGGAGAAAATGACTGCAAATTAACAATTTTTGAGCGAAAGCATGTAGAGATGACTTTAGGAAAATATCCCAAATGAGGTCTCAGTATAATTTCAGATAACCCTGGTGCAAATTCCATATGCAAAGGAATGATCGACAGGGCATGCAAATCACCAACCCTCTTAAATGATGCCAATACTAATAACAGGGCCATTATAAGAATCAAAAATGTATCTGATACTGATGTTAAAGGCTCGAACAGAACAGACTAGAGCGACTCTAACACCACAGATAAATCCCATAAAGGGACGCGGATGGACGAAAAGGACTAAGCCTGCATGTTCCAAGCATAAAACGAGAGACAAGAGAAAGTCTTCTAATAGAATCCCAAAACACTCCAGTGAACCAACTGGGCAGTGGACTGGATTCTCACTCCATGCTGCACACCAAGAGGGGCCCCATTGAGGTGCCAAACCCACAATTTCCATTAACTCGGGCCAAGGGTGCCAAAAGCAGCCATGTGCCTGTGACAACATGTCCATTCTGTGTGGAATCTCCCAAGGTATTCTTTCCAGGAGAGAGACCAGAATTGAAAACCATACCTGAGATGGCCAATAAGGGCCAAACACGATCCTCCTGAACCCTCTGCAGAACAGAGTGCAGCAGGCTGATTGGTAGAAATGCATAAATATGCACAGTCGGCCACTAATGCGCCAACGCATCGATGCCCGGCATTGTCTGGGGGCGAGAAAGAAAACCAGAGAGGACAGTGTGATGTCTCACTTGATGCAAAAACAGGTCCACTTCTGCTCTGCTGAACCACATCCAGATTGGTTCCACAATCTACAGGTGTATTGTCCATTCTCCAGGCATCAGAACCTGTCTGGACAGGAGAGTGCACCCCTCCGTGATGGTTGATGTAAGCCACCACCGTTCAGTTGTCTGACCCATTGAGGACATGACTGCCCCGAATTTCTGGAAGGAAAAACCTTAAAGTCAACTGCTCCACTAGCATCTCCAGGCAGTTTATGTGCAAATTCAGCCACTGACCCTTCCATACTCCTTGAGCAGGATGGTTCTCGTACACAGCACCCCAACCCACAGAGGAGGCATCAGAAAAAAATCTCTTTCCTGGTGTTTTGAACGGGAAAGAATGTATGAACATTGGGGGAGAGCACCTGTTATGCCTGTCCCAAAACACTTGGCTATGGGGATAGAGGCCGAATTCAGTCTGGCAAGTATAAAAAGGGTCACTCTGAATGTATTTACAACAGAGAACGCTAGATAAACCATCTTCCCTAGCATTAGAATGGGGAGGAATGTGCAAACATGGGAGGAATTGAGAGAAAGCAGGTTTTTCACAACTGTCCCAGCATTTCTTATGAGGGGAACAGCATGCAACATTTATGAGTGTGTGATTTGTAAATATTTATTACATATTGAATTCTATTATGCCTGTCCTGAGACCCTTGGCCATGAGGCCAAATTAGATCAGGCAAATACAAAAAATGGGTCACTCAGAATGTATTTACAGCAGAGAACGCCAGATAGCCCATTTTCCCTAGCATTAGAAGGGGGAAGAATGTGTGAACATGGGAAAGAAATTAACATAAATTATGACATGTTTGGTCCTCCATACACACATCATGACCTACTCGATCATCCATACATGCTAAATCTCGAGTGGCTAATACGTATCAAACAGCAGACTCGTACAAGGAGAAGCAAGAGCGTGACCGATGGAGAAATCAAAACACAACTCCTTAACAAAGAAAAGACTGCAAAAACAGTAAGAACAGAGCTAATACATCTTAAAATTGAGGAGCATGAAGTATGTGCCGCCATTGAACAGGGACAGAGATAGCATTTGCTTCTCTTCACCCGTCAAAGAAAAGAAGGCACGCAACAATTTGAGTTTCACACACTTGCCATCTACTGATGGGACCCAGGGAGAATAGTAACACAGACAATGCACCCCATGTGTTGGTTCACGATATTGTAATGGAGAACAAAATTATTTTAATTCCCCAGGCTTGAGCACCAATCACTCGGGAGCTCACCCGCCGCGCAACAGCGCTCCAAAAACGGGAGAGAAAGAAAGAGGGCTGCACCCCGTGCCTCATTATGTTTCTGTAAACTTTCTAGGGTGACAAAATTGAAAAAATTAGGTATTTTAAACAACGCCTCCAAACTAGTGTTTCCTTGAAAACAGCCTATGTGAGGAGAGAGAGAGAGAGAGACAAACAAAATTACGGTGCCTGTCCTCAATCCTCCTCCTTGTGACAAGAGCCGGAGCCTCAAAGCACATATGACTCTCTTCATAGATCGCATGTTTTGACAGAGCCTCGATGAAGCGCCATCGGGCCTGTTTAACAATGCGCTTGAATCTGCACACAAACTGCTCATTTCCAACGACGTCCCCATGTGTTGTCACTCAAAAGGGAGAACACAGACGGCATGATTCGCTAGTAACCAACATGGGTTTTGACAAATTTGTGCACTGAAGTGAGAAATCTGGCGAAATGGCGCCAAAGCAGCCACCTATATAGGTACAGTGATGCAGCACCCTACGGGCATCGCTTAAGCGCTATCAGCCAATGAATAGGCATGATTGTATACAGGCTTCAGACCAATTGACTCACTCACGTAGTCCCAAATGCATCATTACGCAACGGCAATGTTTCCTTGAAAGGGAACTGTTTTTGAATGTTTGTTTAAAGTGACTATATATATATATATATATATATATATATATATATATATATATATATATATATATATACATATATATATATATATATATATACAATAAATTCATCTATTTGATGACCAGACCATTTTGGAGTTGGTACTAACTCACAAGGGCATGTTGATATTAGCTTGTTCACCAGAAAGACCCAATAGACTAGCTACAACTTGTGTGTAAATACACCACAGCACTATCAGTACAAATAAGAGCTGAATGTTTCTTTCCTCTCTCCTGAGGATTTTTATGCCTCTTCAATGCTTTTATTTTCTCCAGCTCTCATGAGCAGGTCTCAATAACATGCATTCTCTCTTCCAGGAGCTATTCACAGAGGAAAAACAACCGTTTAGGGGGCTTGTGTTGGACTAACAACAATGTGAAATGAATCACTTCATTCGTAGTGGTTTCTCTTGTCATGCACACACTTGAGATGCAAGAGATCACATTATCAGAATCAAGATGACCGCATGCAGCCAAATGATCTCAGTTCTGCCACAGTTGGTGAAGCAGATGGGATTTGTGTGTTAGACAAAGCGTGGGAGAGATGGTGTGTGTTTGTGTGTGTGTGTATGATGTGGTCAGTATGGTAAGGATGCCATAATTGAGTTGGTTCTAAGCTAATTGTTTCAGATTCATGCACAACTAGTTTAATACTGACTGAACAGCTCCGTCTACTGTTTGGAGCATGTAAGTGTGTGTGTGTGTGTTGCCGAGTTTGCATGTGTGGGAGTGTGTGTGTGACATCTGTGGTTAAATGTTTTTTGGCAGGGTGGCACTGTTTAAAATAGGCCTTCTTTTGCTGCTAGAATGTGATAGTATGGTCGTTTCTCTCACCATGTCTCTTAGTCTCCATCTCTCTTGTTGTACACACACACACACACATATAATATATCTAATATATAAATTCACACACATACACACACACATGTACAGGGCCCAAAAAAAATGGGCCACTATGTTTAATTGCTCCTATCATGAAAATGGATTAAGGCGTTTTCACCATTTTTGGCCTACTTCTATGACTTTTTGTAAACAACAAAATGACTTCACTATGACATCATCATGAGCAACAACTTGCTACAAATAAATAAGTAAATAATTTGAAAATTGGGGCCAAATGGCAAAAGAGAAGCACATAAGTCTTCTGCCATTAATCACTTAGCTAAATGATTTACTTCATTTATTTGTACAAAGTTGTTGCTCATGATGATGTCATGATATATATATATATATATATATATATATATATATATATATATATATATATATATATATATATATATGATGGGGGGGGTATTGTGCAGATATCCTTGTATTTATTTGCTTGAATATACATTTTGCAGTTTTGGAGCCATTCACACCAAACACTTATTGCCTCAAAAAACATAGCTGCAGTCACAGCGCCACAAATAGAACAGAATGTGGGTGTCTCGAGATGCATTTTTAATAGCTGAAGTTCCTTTTAACTCAACACTGGTGTCTAAAAATGTGGCACTACGGTCAAATATATCCATCTAGCCTATGTTAATATTGGAAAACATTTATAATTGCATGTTTACACACAAAAACAATTGAAAACACAGTGCGAACTTCTTAAAAAATTACTTCAGTGTAAACAGCCTCTTAGAATGTATAAAATACTTTATTTTATAGCCAAGTAAACCCACACACACAATCACACAGTTGCCTGCAGATAGACAGTCACACAGACTATAAATACACATGGTGTGATGTGCTTGAGTTCACAGAGCCTGTGTCTATGAGGTTACTCACGTAAAGCGTTATCAGTAGGAATAGAGGGAAATGTATTCACACCTGAATTGATGCAAAAATGTCCGAGAGGGGATGATGCTTGTCATTATATTTCGAGATAACCAGATGCCACTCGCTGAATTAAACATACAGTACAGTGTAATTTCTCGGTGCATACTGTTTCACACACTATTTAAAAAATATACAATAATAAAAATAAATATATATATATATATATATATATATATATATATATATATATTTTAAGTATGCTTGTGTACTGTGCAGTATATATACCATATATTATGGCTAGTTATCCATTCCGCACATATTCATGGCTGAGAAGCTGACATTGCAAACTGTTTCAGCATTCCTGTAAAAATATTTTTTATCTCTGTATCATTTTAACACAGGGTCACCACCAAACCAGTCAAAGATGTATTATGGGTAACCAAAAAACAAGACTGGTTACTCTAGTTTTATATATCACAGAGCATAACTTTGGCATAAAAACAAATAACAATAATTGGATAGATTTGATTGTCCATTGTGCAAAAATCTTAATTATGATCCATTCGAAAAGACACAGCAATCAGAACAGGAGAGTAAGAACAGTCTGAAGATTGTTTGGTGGCTGTAGCTTAAAAACTCTAAGAGGAGTCTTTTGGGATTTTGGAAAAACCCCAATGACCTGAAAATGTAGAACATTATGTTGATTGTTTTCAAGGTTCTGTGAAAACGCCCACCTGGGATTGGTCAGGCATACAGATAGTCCCGCCCCAAACTCGTGCCATTGGTTTGAGTTCTACCTCATGGGAGAAAACTATAGGTATTGAGTTTCTATGTGATTTCCAGTCCAGCGTTTTCTTTATTGAATAATGCAATCAGAGGATGTAGACAGCCTTTTCCCTTTCTTCAGATTTCCCATTAATTTGCCTTCATTCACTTGAGGATTATTTAATTTTTAATTATTAATTTCCATTCAATTCAGTTACACTGCACTCACTTCCAATCCTACTGGAGTGTTGTGGATTGGAAGTGAGTGCAGTATAACTGAATTGAATGGAAATTAATAAAAATTAATAATAGTAATAATCCTAGCATGCTGAGTAACACGCGGCGAGGCCTGGCATTCTCATTTCCTGCTGTGCTTGATGATTTACCCTCTGGCCTCATTCAGATTAGCACACTCAATGCAGTCTGACAGTACACAATGTTGTTAAATCTAGACTTCATGTAGCTTCCTATTACTGTACATTAGCCTGTGTGTGTGTGTGTGTGTGTGTGTGTGTGTGTGTCTGTGTGTCTGCAAAGTTGGGTATAGTAGCCAAAAGCTGTACTCAAGTAAATGTACAATTACTTTAAATAAATTACTCAAGTAGAAGTAAAAGTACTAACATAAATAATTACTTGAGTAAGAGTAAAGTATCCAATTAAAAGAGTACTTTGTTACTTTCACAAATGACATAATAGACATTTACTCCCCTATATTCCATTACATAATACACATTTAACATGTATTACAGAATTAATATTATTATTCTAATTAATGGAAATTCTGTCATCATTCACCATAATGTTGTTCCAAACCCATATGACTTACTTTCTTCCATGCAACACAATAAGGAGATATTTGACAGAATGATTGCCTGAGTCCCCATTCACTTTCAGTGAATGTGTTTTTGTTCTCCATATTTTGAAAGTCAATGGTGACCGAGACTGTTAATCTCTAACAGGGCTGGACTGGGAAGAGAAATCGGCCCAGGATTTTACATGGCAACTGGCCCAATTGTTGTGGGGGGTGGGGGGTGACAAAATGACAGAATATTAAATTATGGCTGAGCTATCACTTTAAAGGGATAGTTCTCCCAAAAATGTAAACTCTCATAATTTACTCACTCTCATGCCTTCCCAAATTTGTATGTCTTTCTTTCTTCAGAAGAACACAAATTAAGATATTTAGAAGAATATTTTAGCTCTGTAGGTCAGTACAATGCAATTTAAATTGTTGCCACCTATCCACTTGTATTGTATGAACCTTCAGAGCTGAGATATTCTTCTAGAAATAATTGAGTTCAGCAGAAAGAAAGTCATATACATTTGGGGTGGCATGAGGGTGAGTAATTAATGATAATTGTAATTTTTGGGTGAACTATCCCTTTTAAGGGCTCTTGTCAGATTCTGGATGAATTTGTCAATAATAAGAAAGGTTTGGACCTTTCTAGTATTTATTATGGTGAAAATGTGAAAATGTCCCACAGGGACATTATATATAATGCTGAAATATAAACCACCAAATATATCCACCTTATTTTTCAGCATAACTAGGGTGCCGCCATTATCAACCTTGAATGTGGACAACTTCCGGTATCAGCCATTTCCAGGTTTTTTAGCGATATAAAAATGTTAAATTATGCTGCTTTATATTACAGGCTGGCAATATTTGTAATCCAATTATTATCGTTAATTATGATTTTCATAAACGCATTGGTTTTGAATGCATATAGTTTTACTGTGTATCGCATTTTGCCATTGTTTTATCACACTGTTGCACAGGCAGAATGAATGAGAGATCAGGTGCTGACAGGACAGTCCACTGGCCCCGTCTGACATGCCACCATAAACTTTGCACAACCAGCGGAGAGAAGAAAGCAGCTGGGCAAATGCTGTTTTAACATTCTTTGCACCAAAACTGCATCTTGTTTCATCTTGGCAAAATAATAAACGCATTTTACTCTCTGTAAACTCAATATCTGCACATCTCTCACGCACACGCCTCGCTATGCATGCTCAAAAATGCTGTCTGTTCACGCTCAAGTTGTCAAGCACGTGAACAGCAGATCAAAAGGCATTTACACTTAACGTGGATGTTTAAATGGATTTATTAAGTTAATCCACCCGAAGTAGCTGCGATGGTTTCCAGTATCCCCACGAGGGTGTGGGTTAAATGCGTAAATACTGCTCATGACATGCGGGACATGGGACAAAGGGTACTGATATATTGCTGCATTGATTTATATACAAAATCATACACTTAAAAACTGATGTCATTGGAGCCCAGTTACAGAATCACCCTGAAAATAACCACATTACATCACATCACATTACAAAGAAAAGCATGTGTTAGCATTAGAGACACAACTTACCTCAGAGTGCTGCCTGCTGGAGTTTCAATTTTAATCTTGAAATATTTACTTGTCTAGGTGTTAAATGAAGGCATTGCATGATGAAACTATTCTTTTATCACTGTGTGGAGTGAAGAAAGTGTTTCACTTTGAAGAGATTGATGCTGCAGCAGTGATGGACTCGGCTTTAGTAACTGCTAGAGAGCTGTGTGAACTTCTGCTGTCGTAAAGGTCCCATTCAATAATCTCTCAATAAATCACACATGAACTAAAATTAAACCAGTAATGTAATGACAAGAATGCCTCCCATTGTAAAGAAGTACAGGTAAATGTTTTCATTAGAAATTTACTTGAGTGAGAGTAAAAAGTACCCACTTATAAACATACTCTAAAAGTAATTTCTTTCCAAAAAGTTACTCAAGTAAATGTAACGTAGTAAATGTAGCACATTACTACCCACCTGTGTGTGTGTGCTGTATGTGCGTGTGTGTTTGTCACTCAGGCAATAGGCTCAATATAAGTTTAGTGTTATTGTCAACGGAAATCACTTGACACTTTCTAAAGAATATCTTCTATATATTTCCCTATGCAAAGTTCGTCCCCCCCAAGCCTAGGGTGTTGTAGGTAGATGCTAGGGCATTGCTATTCAATTGCAAAGGTGTACTGAGTTAGCATGCTGCTGTGCTAGGGCATTGCTATGTAGTTGCTAGAGTGTTCTGGAGGGGTGCTAGGGCATTGCTATGTAGTTGCTAGAGTGTTCTGGAGGGGTGCTAGGGCATTGCTATGTAGTTTCTAGAGTGTTCTGGAGGGGTGCTGGAGCATTGCTATGTAGTCGCTAGAGCGTTCTGGAGGGTGCTAGAGCATTGCTATGTAGTTGCTAGAGTGTTCTGGAGGGGTGCTAGAGCATTGCTATGTAGTTGCTAGAGCGTTCTGGAGGGTGCTAGAGCATTGCTATGTAGTTGCTAGAGTGTTCTGGAGGGGTGCTAGAGCATTGCTATGTAGTTGCTAGAGTGTTCTGGAGGGGTGCTAGAGCATTGCTATGTAGTTGCTAGAGTGTTCTGGAGGGGTGCTAGAGCATTGCTATGTAGTTGCTAGAGTGTTCTGGAGGGGTGCTAGGGCATTGCTATGTAGTTGCTAGAGTGTTCTGGAGGGGTGCTAGGGCATTGCTATGTAGTTGCTAGAGTGTTCTGGAGGGGTGCTAGAGCATTGCTATGTAGTTTCAAGGGTGCTTTGTATAGTTGTTAGGGTGCTGCAATGGGATTGCTAGGGTGTTCTGAATGGTTGCTAGTGTTGCTATGTAGCTGCTAGGGTGTTTTGGATGGTTTGATTAGTGACCAAACAACATCCACCTCGAAGATAGGATTCTGTCTCCTTCAATGCAAGTCTGTGGGATTTTTTTCACCTGTTTTATTGTCCACCATGCAAATGCCGTCAGTCCAATTGGTTAGAATAGTGTAACCTCCGCTTAACCAGCCCAGCATGATTTGAGATTACATTCATGTCTGTAGAACAAACGGTATGGGACATTTTATGTGCTGAAGTAAAATAATTATAACCCTAAAATGAGCTTTAACAATAGCAATGCTTGCCTTAGGAATCACCACTATAATATTAAGAACAAAAGCAGTAACCATAAATAGGGAATTTACATATTTAAATATTTACAACATACAACAGCTGATTATAAAGTGTATTAGAATGTATTATGCAATCCATTCATTATAATAAATTAAGATTAACTGTATAATCCATTATATACGGGCTTCATAGAAAGTTTTTACGGTTGTCTTTTTGTTCTGTGGAAACATATGTTTTGTAGTTTGTGGCCCTCTGAATTGGATTCTTAGAGGACCTTTTGAAACATCTCCTGGGAGACGATATCTCAGTTCCACTTCAAGCCATATCCTAATACTAATAGTCTTGAGGAAAGCAAACTAATAATAAATGAGGCTCTTTAGCAGTCCTAATAACTGACCTTTGAGCTATCGACACGTGGTGTCAATACCTTTCAGTTTCAAACCACTGCTGGAATAATAGCCTCTTGAAAAGGTCAAATGTGTGTGTTTCCGCACACTACATTTTCTTATTTCACTCTGTGGTACTTAGGGATTTCTTTGTCTTCTTTGTTCAGTTCTTGTTCTTTTTCTTATTGTTGATGTTGCTTTAGTTTTTAACATTTTACATGCAAATGTGCCAGATGGGCTGGTTTGAGTATTTCTGGCATTTTCACACACAAAAGTCTCTAGAATTTACTCCGAATGATGCCAAAAACATAAAACATCCAGTGAGTGGCAGTTCTATGGACTGAAATGTCTTGTTGATGAGAGAGATCAACAGAGAATGGCCAGACTGATTCGAACCAACAAATTCTACAGTAACTCAGATAACCACTCTGTACAATGATGCAGGTTGGCGCTGTTTTGTAGGCACGAGAGGGACTTACACAATAGTAGGCAGGCGGTTTTAATGTTGTTGCTGATCGGAGTATAGCTCTGTGCGTTTTAATGTGGTTTAGGATCCATAATGGCCTCCCACCTTTTATGATGCTCTGTCAGAGTAAAAGCGCTCTTGTGTGCCTCATGCTGACCTTTAGGTAATGAGTCATTGTGTTCTCTGTACTCTAGTGTACACTATAATCTAGTGCTCCCAGCATCTCTGCTACGGTCTATATGCTCAGTGATCTGCACTGAGCTTCTGCTGGCCGCAACATCGCTGATCCGTGTGTTTATCTGGAAAGAGTGAGTAAAACATTAAACCACTCAGGGGCCAGATTTCTATCTGAACGAAGGATAGTCATAAATATCGATGACTCAGGGTTTAAAAAAGCACTTTTGGAAATTGAGTGATTGCTAAAAAGATGGATAGAATAGAATAGTAAAGAATAAAGATTTAAATGGAATTTAGTTTGAGTGTAAGCTGAATTGGATTTAATTAAACTGGATTTAATTGCATTGAATTGATCATAGTTTAATATGAAGTGATGTGAGGTGGACTGAACTGAATTGATTGAATTTAATTGATTTTATTGAATGTAAATTGAACTGAAATGAATTGCACTGATTTGAAATTGACTTAAATTGTATTGAAGTGATTATTATAGAACTGAATCTGAAGCGGATTGCACTAAACTAAATTAAACCGTACTGAAACTACATTTATGAATCAAACTGAATTGAACTGAATAGAAAGTGAGTGATGGTTGAGAGTGATCTGATAAGAACTCAATTTTAGTCTAAACAATTCTAATTGAATTGGATTGAATGAAATTAAATTGAAACTAGATTATAATCGCATTAAATTTATTTGAATTGAATAGTGATGTGAGGTGGACTTAACTGAATTGAACATTTTTGAACCTGAATTGAATTGATTTTAGTTTATGTGAGTTGGACTGAACTGAACAGAATTTAAACAGAATTTTATAGAAGTGATTATAATTGAATTTAATTGAATGGAAGTTCACTAACTTGAAACTAAATTGAATTGAAATTAAGTGATGGTTGAATAGAACAGAAAACTGAAGAGAACTGAACTCAATAGAATTACACTGAATTTAAATTGAATTTAATTGTACTGAAGTGCTTAGAATTGAATCAATCAGAAGTGAAGTGCACTGAAGTGAATTGAACAGAGTTGAACTATATTATGAGTAAATTAATGAGCTAAATTTAATTTAACTGAAAGATGGCTGAGAATAGAATACAATATAGAATAGAAAAGTAATCTGAGTCAAATGAAATTTGAGTCAAAGTGATTGTAATGGAATTGGATTGAAATGAACAGAATTGAAACTGGATTAAATTGTGTAGAATTGATTATATTTGAATATGAAGTGATGTGAGGTGGACAGAACTGAATTGATCAGACTTGAATCTGAAGTGAATTGATTTTAGTTGATGTAAATTGGACTAATCTGAAATGAACAGAATTACACTGATTTGAAACTGAATGGAATTGTATTAAAGTGATTATAATAGAATCGAATCTGAAGTGAAGTACACAGAACTGAATTAAACAGAGTTGAATTAAATTAAAACTAAATTGAAAAAAACGAATGTAATTTAATTGAAACTGAGTGATGGTTGAACAGCGTAGAATACTGACGACAACTGAACTGAACAGAGCTGCACTGAATTGAAACTGAATTAAATGTTATTGAAAAGCTTATAATTGAATTTAATCTAAAGTGCACTAAAGTGCAGAGTTGAACTGTATTATCACTACAATGACTAACCAAACTGAATGTAACTCTATAGAAATTGAGTATAATGAGAATAGAATAGAATACAATAGAAAAGTGATCCGAATGGAACTGAATTTGAGTCAAAGTGCTTCTAATGGAATTGGATTTGAATAAACTCAATTGAAACTAGATTTAATCGCATTGAATTGATTATAATTGAATCTGAAATCATGGGAAGTGGACTGAACTGAACTGATTTGATTCAAACCTGAATTGAAATTATTTTAAATAATGTAAATTGGACTGTACTGATTTAAACAGAACCACACTGATTTCAAACAAAAATTTATGTCATATTTGAATTGCCTCAGAAGGCTGTTACAACACACTCTGGTTCTAATGCAAACACTATAGGACTGACAGTAGCATGTCAGATATGATTGTCTAAAAGGCACAGCAGGTGCATTTCAACAGCAGGAATCTGATGAGAAATTAGACGCTCCAGCCCTCAGAGAGAGCTATAGCTAACAGGGTGACTGAGTTCATTAAAACACATTGCAGGATGACATTTGTGTGAGACACACTCTCTCTCTCTCTGTGTGTGTGTGTGTGTGTGTGTGTGTGTGTGTGCAAATTCATTCATGCATGTGTAAGAAAGAGTGTGTGCCTGTGTCCAGATGCTTTCATACATATACATTGTGTGTGTTGGTGTGTGTGTGTTTTGTAGGCAAGTGCATTCATGCATTTGTGTGAGAAAGAGATGAGGACTAAGTGTGAGCGTGTATGAATAGTTCACCCAAAATGTGCACTTCTTTTATTATTTAATCACCCTCATGTTGTTCCAAACCCGTATGACTTTCTTTATTCCGTGGAACACAAAAGGAGATGTTAGGCAGGATGACCACAGTCACCAATCACTGTCATTGCATCTTATTCTCCAAACAATGAAAGTGAATGGTGACTGAGGCTAACATTCTGCCTAACATCTTGTTTTTGCAGTCCGTGGAAGTAAGAAATAAATTTTAGAGCAGTCTAAATTTGTGATTTTTCTCTTTGGATTCAGAGTTAACCAGAGAATCAGTCCATGTGCTTTTCATATTGAATACGTTACTCTCCGTGGGGACAACCTGTGACTGCCATTACCTTAATCAGCTCTGGAACAATCAATGATGCTGCTCAACTCTGACTGGACAACTCCTCGCCATGGCGACAGGACATGCCCTTCACTTATTGGTTAATATTAAGCCTGTAACAGGGATGGGGAAAGGTTTCAAGGGTTGCATTGTTAAAGGGTGATTTATTGTACAATATAATTCTAAATAATGATAATTATATTTGTATTATTCTCTCTCTCTCTCTCTCTCTCTCTCTCTCTCTCTCTCTCTCTCTCTCTCTCTCTCTCTCTATATATATATATATATATATATATATATATATATATATATATATGTTATATTAATGAATAATTGTCCATTTGTTTTGCCCTTGAATATAATCGGACTTGTGTGGAATAATGGGAGTGAAATGCTCCATGTTTTACAGCTCACTTTTGTTCAGACACACACACACACACACACACAGAGAGAGAGAGAGAGAGAGAGAGAGAGAGAGAGAGAGAGAGAGAGAGAGTGTGTGTGACAGAAGACAGAATGTCAGATGAAGTCACATGGTTTTGAGAGTTCTGGAAAATGTTCTCTTTCTTTCATTTATTTCACTTAATTCCATGTCCTTCCTTGCCTGGTCCTTTCTTAATTTTTTATCCCTTCCTTCATTCCTTCCTTTCTTGCGTGCTCCTTTCTTTCTTTTTTCTCCTTTCCTTCCTTCCTTCCTGCCTTCCTTCCTTGCCTGCTCCTTTCTTAATTTTTTCTCCCTCCCTTCCTTCCTCCCTTCCTGCCTTCCTTCCTTGCCTGCTCCTTTCTTAATTTATTCTCCCTTCCTTCCTTCCTTCTTTCCTTCCTGCCTTCCTTCCTTGCCTGCTCCTTTCTTTATTTTTTCTTCCTTCCTGCCTTACTTCCTTCCTGCCTTCCTTCCTTGCCTGCTCCTTTCTTTATTTTTTCTCCCTTCCTTCCTTCCTGCCTTCCTTCCTTCCTTCCTTGCCTGCTCCTTTCTTTATTTTTTCTTCCTTCCTTCCTGCCTTCATTCCTTGCCTGCTCCTTTCTTTATTTTTTCTTCCTTCCTTCCTTCCTTCCTTCCTTCCTTCCTTCCTTCCTTCCTTCCTTCCTTCCTTCCTTCCTTCCTTCCTGCCTTCATTCCTTGCCTGCTCCTCTCTTTATTTTTTCTTCCTTCCTGCCTTCCTTCCTTCCTTGCCTGCTCCTTTCTTCATTTTTTTCTCCCTTCCTTCCTTCATTTCATTTCCATTGTTCCTTCATTCTTTCCTTTCTTCCCTGTCCTTTTGACATTTACTTAATATTTACACCATTGCATTCTTAAACGTTATTTTGGTGTCTCTCATAATTTAAACGCAGAAAAAAATATTTGCTTTAAAATATATGTCTTAGTTTCTTTAATTCAGGTTTGATGTTTTGATATTAATTTTCACCTTATTGAATTGTCCTCACTTTGGTTTTAAGATAGAAATGTCAGAATCTTCAGAATAGTGCTTAAAACCCCATTAACAGTTTTATTGTAGTAACTCTGTGTTTTGTTGTAAACTATGTGGCAAATTTTCGTAAAGGCTCCTTCTCTCTCTCTACCACTCACACACACCTGGGTCCGCATTTGTTCTGCAGAACGAATGTGCCTGTTACTGCAGTGATAGAATAATGAGATTATCAAATCAGAACACACATAATGTCATCTATCCAGACTGGCGGAAACAAAAAGAAATATTACCAACATCATCAAAATGGCACAGACAAACCTGATCTATGGAATAAAAACAATGACTGTGACAAATTGATGTTGTGTAGTGATAAAAAGTAATTGGGTTATCATGTATCTGTCTTCATTCAACGTCTAAAATTCAAGCGCATTAACTTCAGTGTCAATGTGACCTTATGAGTGATAACTCAAGTAGGCGTTCCTTCTTCACGGCACTATCCAACTGTAGGCGGCAGATCACGTGAACTTCCCCTTCTGCACTCTCAATAGTGGTACATTGGTACTGTGTAGATGAGGTTGTTTCATTAGTTGTATTCAGTGTCAGTGCACCAGCTCAAATTTAATGCGGTCACCATAGTTGAAATCCTCATTGTTTTTGTCCTGGATAAAAACCGCTGTGACTGCATCTGATGGTTATGTATTGAAAATATATTGCCTCCATGCATTTGGTTCTATAACACTGTTGACTACTGAATGCTTCAATGGTTTGGTTTATTTTGAATCTGAATCATTTTCAGTTTCCCATGCATTCCTCCTATCAACTCAGTTCATTTTATAGTGAGAGAGGCCACACACACACACACACACACACACACCACAGTATGACTAAGCTCATCAACAGCCAGGATTGGAACGAAAGCCCAACCGTATAAAAGATCAACCCTCTGCCACAGATAGCTATAAAACCGCTTTTAAATTCTCGCAGTATCAGAGCTGTGCAAGGCTCTGCATTGTATACAGTAAATAAACCACCTACGAGCGTCAGCTGTAATCTCCTCACATCCCACTCGAGAACTTGTGCTAAAGCAAGCGTTCATCTTCACACAGGGGAGGAAGACCATGGCAGAGTCTGGGGGGGCATTCTGACATCACCCTTCCATTCTGATGAAGAAACAAACACTTGCCCAACCTACAGATCAAAATGGCCCCCAAAAATGGCATCTTAGTACTGATTCTGAGGAGGACCACTGCCGAGGTGAACTGGGAATGATGAATCGAATACTATGCATGTTAATGTATTTACTCAAATCATGCAGTGTATTGAAGAGAGGTGTGGTACTACTTTCCTAACCTGTCCGGTAGATGAAAAAATCTGCATAACAAAAAATAATAAAAAAAATCCTGTAGACTTGCATTGAAGGAGAGACTTGAGATTTACTGAACAGTATCTGGGGACCAGAATATTATAGAGACTTGGGGCTGGTATCTTTTGGTTTTAGCTAGTATGGAACTACCCAGGACACCCTAGAAACCACACAACAATATGCTAAAAAAGAATGCTCAGAATTCCTTAACAACAACAAAGCAACACCATGGCAACCACCCAGAACACCCTAGCAAGGTGGTGGGAGTTCTACATGGGTAACAACTACCTATAAACTATTTTACAAGATTTTTCAATTATTTATTTTCAGAAAGGTTATAATCTAGTGTAATTCTAGACTTTCTATGTTGGCATGAAGTGCTGTTTTCCATGTGGGTTTCCATGTTATATGGGGACTTTCCATAGACATGATGGTTTTTATACTGTACAAACTTTATATTCTATCCCCTAAACCTAACTCAACCCCTAAACCTAACCTCACAAAAAACTTTCTGCATTTTTACATTTTTGTAGTATGATTTATAAGCTGTTTTCCTCATGGGGACCGACAATTGTCCCCACAACATAAACATTTTGGGGTTTTACTATCCTTATAGGGACATTTGGTCCCCACAAAGTGATAAACACACACACACACACACACAAAGGCTGTGAGTGATAGATGTACAGTTTGTTCAGTTGATTGAAATAATTTTTCATTATCACAACCAACGTTTTCTTGAATTTTGAGTTCCGTTAAATTGGTTAGGAACCAAGGTACTCTCTTTCCCAAGGTACAGCCATTCACTTCAAATTTAATACGCTGTCTTCCCTGACTAAGGTCCATTGGATGCTAAGCTTGGAAGTTAGTGTCCAGATTTTTCCTTAAAAAAGACTTAAATACTGGAGTGTTTTTCCACCAAAGCTTATAGACCTTATTCACAGTCCATCTTTGATATTTAACGGGAATGAAAACGAGGCTGTGAGGGATAGACTTACCATCTTTTCAATGACATGCATGGTATGAAAGCCAGGGAACTCAGAGATCCCATCTGACTTTCCACAACTCATTTTGTCTGGAGTTTTTGTCTACTGAAGGTTCCTGGAAATATATATTTTTAAACATGTTGTCCACGGAACGATCCAAAAACACTTTAAACTGGAGTACAGCCCACTAGTGAGACTGTACATCTATCCCTCACAGCCTTGTTGTCTTTCCTGTAAAAAAAAAATCAAAGATGCCGCTGCTGTGAATAAGGTCTATTTCATACCTTCAGAAGATTGAAGAATATGTTGCTTGAGTCACATGACAACTACTTTAATGATACCATTGAGTGCTTTCTTAAGCTTTCCAGTAAGGCTCTGTTAACTGCCGTAGTATTTAAAAGTCAGACTGCGATATGCATTAAAACATCTCCTTTTGTGTTTCGCATAAGAAAGAATGTCATACAAGTTTTGAACAACATAATATGTAATTATGACAGAATTTTAATTTTTCGGTGAACCATCCTATTAAACACCAAGCTCTCTAAAAGTATTTAAAATAAAGCCACAAGCACAGAAGTGTTAAATTCAGTGTTAAATCATCGACATCTTCACAGTGTGTTACACCAATAACATGCAGTTTTATTGAGTCTATTTTTATTCTCATGGAGAAGTCATATGTATGAAGCCAATTCTATCAAAGTGCACTTTGACCTCTCAACCTTTTGACCCAGGCAGTATTTTTCTTCAATATACCACCACAGCTGTGAATTACTTAGCTTTATTTCCAATATGTGCATAAGAGTGTGCACATGAGGTCAAAAGAGCAACTCCAACACAATAAGTACTCAGTGAAAATGAAAAATAAATCTCCTGGTGCCACTTGCAAAACAAATCGATCTGGCTTGACTTCTATAAATAGAACTCATAGCGGCACGCTCAAGTGGGCAGGCGGCCTTCAGGGGAGAACTGCACGATCAATCCTTACAAGTCCAAAAGATCAGTAAAAGCCGATTAAGTTCACAAAAGTGCATGGCAGGAGTTGTGCCATGTGGTCATGGTGTGTAGCAGTAATGAATGCATGTTTTTGTTGGTACTGAGCACTGCGGCGTGGGTGGACAAGTTGGCGTCTAGCGTTTAGAAGGTTTTGAAGAGGCTACATGTCAATGGGATGCATTCTCATTAAATGTGCTGCTGTTTCTGAAGGGATACAGTTATGGTCGACTCTCTTTTGGGCTTGACAGTTACATTTAGGTTGAGATTAAAACTTTGGTAACACTTTATAATAACTACATAGTATAAAGTATTTATAAAGCATTAGTTTATAGTCAATTGATCATTTATAAGTTATTGTATTGTCCTACATTAATAAGCTACATACAAATAGTTTGTAATTGGTTTATATTCACTTTAGCAGATGATGTATTATTGTTTAATAAGTTAATTTATAGGCAGTTTGATAATGTTTTTTTAACATTAATGGTAGATGGTAAATGGTCTGCACTTATATAGCGCCTTTTTAACCTTAACGGTATTCAAAGCGCTTTACACTGTGACTCATTCACCCATTCACACACACATTCACACACCAATGACAGTAGAGCTGCCATGCAAGGTGCTAGCCTGCCATTTTGAGCAACTTGGGGTTCAGTGTCTTGCCCCAGGACACTTCGGCATGTGGTGGGCCGGGTGTGGGCCGGGAATCGAACCGCCAACCCTGCAATTAGTGGCTGACCCGCTCTACCATCTGAGCCACAGCTGCCTCCGATGAACAAGTAAATAAAGAAATGATATACAGTATGTAATTAATTGGGTTTCCATTTTAAACGTAAGTAATGTATTTGTTACTGTTTTAGTAACACTTACTATTAAAGCAATTATTACTTAATGTATAGGCCATAAGCTATATAAACTAAGCATTTTGTGTGACCTAATCTAAAGTGAGAACTGTATATGCCTAATTAAACTTTTATTAATGATGCATTATTCTGAAAACTTGGTCGTGACAGACAATACATAAGTACAGGAGTAATAGTGACATTGGAAAATCCACAGTTCATTAAAAGATATTCTCTAATTGCTCAAACGCCACTTTAGCATGTTCCATCCTAATAAGCTTTATGAGCAGACTTGTTCTCATAATTACCAATTAAAATGACTGTTTAATTCAGATTCATCAGTGGACCTACTATAAATATTTCTTTCAATTTAATCAGATTCCAGAAGGAAAGCCCTAAAATCCCCCTTCAGTCTGTGCGCATGCTCTGGAAACAGCCAGCCTGTCACCACGGTCACAAAACAGTGATAAAATGGCAATAAAAAGAAAAGAAAACTGAAATAGGAAAGTGCATGTAACATTATATTATTGACTTTTAAATGATATTTGGCCAATTCAGTGTCTATTCAACTTCATTAGTGAAAATGTACGTACTATACTGCTGAAGTGTACAAGCGACGTCATGCCTTTCATGTTACTTTCTCAGTGCTGGATGGAACAATAAAAGTAGTTTGTGGTTACTGTCCTAAGATTTGAATGCTGATCAATAAATAATTCCTCTTTTAGGATTCTGGCCGGGAGGCGCCACTTTAGGAAGATACATTTTTCTCTCATAGAAAACACTTTTTAGCCAAATCACCACTTTGATCACAAGTTTCAATGGACAAAATTAGATATTCAATACACTAACAATGTTTTTACTTAAAATAAAATGTGAATGTTTAAGTTTGCATGGCATAGAACCTGATAATAATAAATTATTATAATTTTATTTTTTTTATTATAATTTTTTTTTATGGGATTAAAAATGAATGTTGCATTTTTACTATGCAGTAGTAATATATTTTTTGTCATAATGCCTTCAATTTCAAACGTCCATTTAAACCAAACTTTTATTTTGATGGATCACTTCGTCAGCTTCTGTGTCTGTTTGACGGAATTTTCACAATTCTGGATAAGCACTTCCCTATGTGGTCATGTGATCGTTACTCCATATGAGGCTGCGATTACTTTAAATAAATAGTCTTGAATGTGCTGTCCGCTTCGCATTAAATGAGCGTTTGGCTCTCCGTAATCTTATACACAGATTACAGTAGTCATATTGTGATGTTTTTAGAGAGTCAGCGCCATCACACATCACTTTGAAGTGTGCAACACAAGAGAACTGGATATTTCCTAAATGAAATCGCAAACTGCTGTAGTTTAATAATCAGACTAGGAAACATGTACAACACATTTACAAGATCAACTGAAGATTTAGTGAATCATTTGCTAAAGTGAATAGAAACATACAACATACGATTTATATGTAGCTTATTAATGTATTAATAATGTAGGCACAATAGTTTATAAATAATCAACTAACTATAAACTAATGCGTTACAAATACTTAACACCATGTAGTTATCATAAAGTGTTACAAAAACCTTTAAAGGGATACTTTAACCAAAAATGAAAATTCTGTCATTTACTTACCCGCAAACCTTTCAAAACTTGTATGACTTATTTTCTTCCGTGGAACACAAAGGGAGATGTTTTGATGCTCTTGATCACTAACATTTCACTTTTGTGTTCCACAAAAGAAAGAGAAAATGAGACAACTCCAATTTCAACTCTTTTTGGGTCAACTAACCCTTTAAATGCATTTTTTAACCCCCATCAAGACTGACTGTAGCAAAATTGCAACCTGTTTTAAGCGATTAAATAATATGTTTATTCCAGCCTATGCTAGTTTGCTGGTCTTAGCTGGTTTAAGATGAGTAGCTGGTCTCCTAGCCTAGCTAAGGGGGTGTTCAGTTGGTTTAGATGGTCAGCTAGTTTGTCAACAAGGCTGACTAGCTGACAAGAGCACTTTTTAAACCAGAAAACCAGACCAGCTAGAACAGGCTTGGAGACCAGCTAAGACCTGAAAACCATCTGGTCCATTAGTGCAGTTTAAGCATTTATTTATTATTGTCCTTTTTTTTGCAGAGAAAGTTAGCAAAACCTCTGAAATTGCTTGTTCTTATAACTTTATCTGTTTGACAATCATCTCGCTCACATCTAGTATGTTGAGCCAATCGGCTCACATGGTGTAAGATCATTAAGTCATTTTTTTTGAAGCAGAGGATATTAGCAAAACCTCTGTAATCGCTAACAGCGTCTTTAGTTAGCTTGGTGAAACCAATGACTAAGTTCAAACATGGAGCTCTGAATGGCGCAAGCTGATAGGTTCTTTGAACTTGTTACTCAATCAGCTCGCTCACATGTGGTATATTAAGTCAATTGCCTTACATGGTGTAAGATGATAGTTCTTTTGACGTGTAATCAGGTAGCCAATCAACTTGCTTACTCTCTCTTTGTCTAACATTTAAATTCATTCGGTTTGCAATTATGCTGGTTTAACTGGAGCACATTGCATGAATTGTCTATGAAAATGGTATTTGCTCAGGTGGTTGCTGGGATTTTCTTTAAAAGCTTGCATGGTAAGGTCTGCTTTTGGCCATGACACATAGAAGTGAATCTTTATCAAGTTAAGCCGTAGCCAAATCAAGCACTAGCATTCAGTACATTGCTATCTTAGGACATTAGTGTAAATAAATCCACACATAGCTAGGCTAAGTCCCTAGTCTAATAAGCTCTGGGCTTTACTGGTCCAGGTACACATTATGAGTCAGGTCACTAGCCGTTTAAGCCATTTGTTCAAGCAGTGCCTAGTCACTTATATATCTAGTTAATTAGTTTTATGCCATTCGGCCAAGCAGACCAAGGCTCACCAAGCTAGCATACACTCAGTGCACATGACTCTTCGGAACAGCATCAGTACACAATTCTTGGTGATAGATCTGCTTGTTTGGGGGGGTTGTGTTTTGTGTTATGAATCTGTGCAGCTTCCCTGATTTGTTGAGGGATTTTATTTGTCTAATTTTGCAGCAGAATGTCATACATGCTTGATACATTATATCTTGTGTTTTTCTAATTGTGCAGTAGTAGCATGTCCACATGCTTAACTCAGTATGTCTGTGTTTGTTCTAGCAGTAGCAAGTCTCCGTATTTGCACTGCAGCATCAGGAGCATAGCAGTACTAGTCCGCCAAGACCAATATCCTATCAATATGTCATACCCACATTAACATGCTAAATCTTCTCGAGTGTTGTCATGCCTGAACTATGTTGAAATCGCTCTTTCAAGAAAACATTTGAGCTAATGTACAGTTTAGCATTTTCGTAGAATCCCTTTGTAGCACAACAGCAACGCAAGCACTGTTGATCTTTTTCATTACTAGTGAAACAGAGAAGATAAATACTTAACAATTGTGGGCGGATGTGGCACAGAGAGAGCAGGTAGAGGGGTAGAGCGGTAGAGCGGGTTGGCCACTAATCGCAGGGTTGGTGGTTCGAATCCCAGCCCACAAGACTCCACATGCCGAAGTGTCCTTGGGCAAGACACTGAACACCAAGTTGCTCCCATTGGCAGGCTAGCACATTGCATGGCAGCTCTGCCGCCATTGGTGTATGAATGTGTGTGTGAATGGGTGAATGAGTCACAGTGTAAAGCGCTTTGAATACCATTAAGGTTAAAAAGGCGCTATATAAGTGAAGACCATTTACCATAAATACCTTTTTTGGCATGGTGTGGTGGAATGTAATACATTGTTACTAAAGTCTTATCTATTCTTTTCTTCCTCATCAGCAAAAATGTTATTGAAACGGCACACTAGCTTCAATATGAGTCAGCAAATTTTGCCTTTGTACTTCCAGATAAAGTCTAATTAAGCTAAAAGCTTTACTGGCTCCACTAGTATTCTATACTTTCTTTTGTAAACATATAATGCCTACACTTCCTTTCTCAGACCCCTCAGCAGTTGCCAAAGGATGGGAGGGGATTGGTGGGGGGGGGGGCATAAATTGGACACCCCCTCTAATCCCTGAGTCCAGAATAAGATCAAAGATGCTGCTGGTTTTGTGTGACCTATACTAGATGCCTGTTTTTGCCAAGCTAGTGGTGACTTAGCTCATATTTTCTGCTTGAGTGTGCTTGCAGGTGAAGCCAAGATTTGGGCAAATTTTCCTTCTTGGAAATTTTCTGATTGGCAAGGATGAAGGATGTTGGCCGCCCACCAAAACACAACTGGATTAAAGTGTGAAAGCACATCATGTTGCTAATTTCTGCTTGCCATACGCATTTCATTGTTGGTACTCTTGAAAGTAGATTCTCTGTCATATTACTTTAGGATTTTGCCATTTAGTTAGTGACTTTATTTACAGTAACTTACAATATAGTTCTCACATGGACAGTCCTTTGGAGAAACTTGGTTTAATTTCTTGTCTGAACACTTCCATTAAATGGTTTGTCAATGGTAGTCTGTTGTACCTTGGGTCAAGCAAGCAAGCTTTTCATGAACCAATTTCTTTATAGGGTTCTGGAGTTGACTATGTAGTTGTTTGGAGGTTAAACAAGTTATTGATGTTATGTGGTAGGTTCTTTAGATCACAATACTTGTTTCTGGTTTTTTTTCCAGTGAATACATAGATGGTTTTCTAAAGAACTAGAGAGTAAAACTTTTCCTTTTTGTGAAATTCATATGCCAATAGACAATTGCCAATGGGGTATAAACTTAATTCAAAGAGAAAACAAGTTTATTTTTCATACCCCTGTGGCAAATTGTTTTATTTTTTCCTGGAAAAAAAGACTGCACAAGATTATTATTTTTTATTTGCAGTGTATTGGCAGCATAGTCATTATTTTTGTGTTGCTGGAGGTGTATTTTTTGTTCTGATTTCTGTTCTCTCTTTGGTCCTCAGGTTATGGCCATGCGGCTCCAGGCACAGATGCAGGAAAGGCGTTCTGCATGTTTTATGCAGTGTTGGGCATTCCTCTCACGCTGGTGATGTTTCAAAGTCTCGGCGAGAGAATGAACACCTTCGTCAAGTATCTGCTCAAGCGTATCAAAAAGTGCTGTGGGATGCGCATAACGGATGTGTCCATGGAGAACATGGTGACTGTAGGGTTCTTCTCCTGCATGGGAACGCTCTGTATCGGAGCGGCGGCTTTCTCCCACTACGAGGACTGGAGTTTCTTCCAATCCTATTACTATTGTTTCATAACGCTCACTACCATTGGGTTCGGGGACTTTGTAGCCCTGCAGAAGAACAGAGCCTTGCAGAGAAAGCCACTCTATGTGGCCTTTAGCTTCATGTATATCTTAGTGGGGCTGACAGTAATCGGAGCGTTTCTCAATTTGGTGGTGTTGCGTTTCCTGACCATGAATAGTGAGGACGAGCGGCGGGATGCGGAGGAGAGAGCCTCGCTCGCGGGAAACCACAGTAGCATGATTATCCATATCCAGGAGGACACGCTTCAGAGGAGTCGACGGAGACGAGAGCAGCAGCAACAACGCTACAGATCAGAAGTCCCTGATCTCCAATCTGTGTGCTCATGCATGCATTACCATTCGCATGAGTTCGGGAGTTCGGTCGGTCTTGGGTTGGGCATGGGAGGAGGTGGAGGGGGAGCGTTTCTGCACCAGAACTCGTTCGGCTCCCAGTTGAGTCCACATCAGTACTACCACTCAGCTGTGTCCTACCGCATTGAGGAAATCTCACCAAGCACGTTGAAAAACAGCTTCCAACCCTCGCCCATCAGCTCCGTCTCACCTGGGCTGCACAGCTTCACGGAAAACCTACGATTGATGAGAAGACGCAAATCCATTTGAGGCTAAACGTAACCTGGTTTGGCAATCCTGCACTTTGTCCTTTTGTTATGCTCATACAAGATTATAAACACACGGAAGGGATGTCAGACCACGTGAGCAGGACAGTCGATTGGTTGACGTATATATGGCATATGACTTTGCTGATTAAGAAAAGCATGAAGCATGGATATCTATTTTTGCAGATAAACAGCACCTGGGCCTTCTTTACCTGTTTGATCAGCACCCAAACAGTGGGTTTGGATATATTATAACCCTGATATCATATCAGATGACACACACTTGAGTTTTGAATAATACAGAGGGAGATATATAATTTTTTAAAGGTTCTTTATGAAATTCAAGTGCCACACCACCGAAGGAGATATTAAGATAAAAACTGCTTTGAAAAGGACAACACAGTATCAGGTATTGTTTTCTATAAGCAATTCTATTTAAGAAAATGAGACATTAATTTGCATCATGCCAAAATATTGTTGCCAACCATAGCATGTGCATTCGTTGTTTGATGTGCGTCATCGTTTGCATTAGCTTTTGTTTTTCTGTTTTTGTTCCGTTAGTTTAAATTGAAAGTTTTTGTAAATTATACCCGTATGTAGAGACTTTCCAAGTGTTTTATATCTAAAGGTTACAGACGGAAGACAGCAAAAGTCGGTTTAAAGTGAAGAATCGCATGTGCTTTGTTAAAACTGGTATGCATATAGTGTCAACAAGGGAAAGCAATCACTTTTAGCACTGGATCCAATATAATAAACAAATAATCCTTTAAAGTATTTTATTTTATTTATTTTTTAAATAAAAGTTGAACTTCTGCCTCTAAAATGTCCACTAATCGAAACACCGAAATATACTGACATCACCAATGATTGTTGTTCATTGTTATTTATATAAACAACAGCACGTTGACTTAACTATTATTCCATTGTGAACAGATTCAAATGTAATGTATGCTATAATCCTAGGATTGATTGCTTTGCTCTCAACCATAACCATGACTTTTTATTTGAATGAAAACAATTTAAAATGCATCAGTAAATACAGTTATTTGTCTTTCGAGGATGCCATGATAATAAGTTGGTATTTTAAGCTCAAACATTTCTCTGGTATTGATTGAAAAATGTAGTGTACCTCTTTTAGCGGAATGGTTGGGATGCAACCAACATATAAAAACATAAAGAGACTGACAACTATCCAAACTGTATCTTTGATTTCAAAATAACAGCAATCATGACAGTTTTGTTAACTGTTTTACAAGGTTTCCTGAATATAATATCTTCATATCTTTGTTACAGTAAGGATTATCCAATAAACAGGGTTGGGGCTAAGAACATTACAAAACCTCTTTAGAATATAACCTAGATCATTACCAGACCAAGACCCAGTCCAATACCAGACCCCAAAAGACCTAGACTAATAACAGACCTCATATGTTCCACACCAATACCAGACTCCAAAAGACCCACACCAATATCAGACTCCATACGACCCAGACCCAAGCCTAGACTACACAAGACGCAGACCAATACCAGACCCCTAAAAAACAGACTAAGTCCAATACCAGACCCCCTATGACCCAGACAGATACTAGACACTCTAAGAATGAGACCCAGACTAGACCAATACCAGATCCCTATTGACCCATACCAATATAGGTCCCACTAAGACCATGAGCAAAATCAGACCCTTAAGACCAAGACCCACACAAATACCAGACTTTAAGTCAGAGATCCAGACTAATACCTGACCTTCTAAGATCCAGACCAGTATCAGACACTTTAAGGCTAAAAAACCCCCAGACCAATTCCAGACCCCTACGTTCAGACAAATACAAGACCTTAAGACAAAACAAAGACCATTTAAAGACCCCTAAGCATAAGACGCCCTAAGTCTGAAAAACCCACACCCAATCCAGACCCCCTGAGCCCCAGACCAATACCAGAACCTCTCTGACCAAAAAACCCTAACAGTTTCCAGACCCCCTAAGCCGCAGACAAACCTTACAAATTTTGAGATCCAGACAAATACCAAACCCTAAGACCCAGACCAAGATCTTCCAAACAAAGATTGAAATGAAATATGAAATGATGGTATCTTGCAGTAAATATTAAATACAACTGTACATTTTCTAGGTTCTTTCCTGAGAACCTAAGATGAGACCAAATCCAGACCAAACGTTTTTAGACTACCACAGAGTAATGAGATCCAGGCCCAGACCAAGGTCAAGACTCCAACTCTGCCAATTACCAATTAATAATCCACTTAGCACCACAAAAATGACTAAAATAATTTCTAAATGGATACAGAATGGAATTGGGCTTGAAGTTTGGATGACTTTTGGTTTTCCTTTATAAGGAAACTTCCATTTCACCAAGTTGGTCTTTAGATGTACAGTACCTCTGTGAACCACACCGTTTTTCCACCAGTCAGCATGTAAAGCTATTGGAATCTAAAATTCAGGATTCTAAGGAAGACAACTAAAAAACTAAAATTATTAAAACATTTGCCAAATATATTAGGAGGTAAATAATGTTTTGATTTAAGCTCTGCTTCTTTATTTTTGGAAAAATAAATAATGAATTATTGTCTTTATGTGGATTACTGAGGTATGCAATGTGCCCCCTAAAATAATTAAATAAAGAAAAGATTAATGAGAGATATTTCCAAGGGACTCTGGCACTCCTGTGCGCTTTTTCAGTCAGTTTTAGAATTTGCAGGTGAAAATAACTCACGATTCTAATACCAATCAACTTGACATCTGACTTTCTAGATTTCACAGCATATGATGCAGCATTCGTGTAAATTTATGTAAATCTCTACCATTTTGTAATATTGTACAGTGCATATATTGTAAGTAGTTATATCCTTATCAAATTACAAAGGCATATTTTAAACTCATAAAAATGGGAATGTGCATATTTTAAACGCATTCCCATTTTTATAGCATTCAGCATACTGTATGTGCCTTGAAGGGGTATCTTTCAAATGTGGAGTTTGTATTTCAGTAAGGCACATACTTTCAAATTCATTTTCACATTTAGATATTGAAAGAGTTCTTTGTCAAAAGCAAAAGCTCCCCCATGTTTTCACATGGAAAAAAGTTACATAAAACCAAAGCAACTTCATACATGCCGCAGCCCAAACAATGCACAAAATGTATATTTTAGCATAAACACAACACTGTCCACTGCCTCACCAGCACAATAGAAATCCTTACTTTCCACTTTTTTTGGTTGTCACTTTAAACTTTGTATTTTCATGATGATTCTTAAGTCCATGGGAGAATATCATGTATTTATACATCAATAAACTGTACTTGCATATTATATGTAATAATCTAATGAAACTGAATTACTCAAGACAGATGAACTTGTATGTATGGAGTAGATGAAATGTAAAAACTTTATGATTGGCAACAAATCCACTGCTATGGGCGGACATCGAAATAAATATATTAAAATACATTTCACTCCACTCACTTTACAAGATTGCATTGGGATTTATAAATAAATTGCATAAATGTAAAGATATTGTTTTTATATAAAATATAACAATAAATCAACATGAGCTCTACTACTACTAATAAATATTACAATTTAATTTATTTATACAATTTATTACTTAAAGTGGGGTCCAGAAGAGTATAAAGACTATTAATTCTTCTATTTGACTTTTTATTATTATTATTATTCATGCAAATCATTTCTTATTCATTTTAAATCATACCATTACCTTTGTTTTTTAAATCCTAAAACTTTTAAACGTTTATTTGCAGGCAAAAAATAGATGTTGAATACCAGATTTTCAATACACTGTCAGACTTTACAATCCTATACAAACTGTATAAATAATTTCATTGACAATATTTCATTCTGTTCATTTCATTTGTGTTAATACTTATATAATACTTAAATCTACCAGCAGGGAAATGATTGTTTTGACTCCTGCGTCTTGTCTGTTTACTCACAGCTACTTATACTTTTATCTTACTGCTACTGAAATCTTATTAAAGCTGTCTGTCCACCCACAGCAATGTGATTCATGCTGCTGTTTAAATATGACTATTCAAAAATAATCACATCATCACACATTGCTCTGTATTAAGTTCTTCTGCCAATAATCTCCTACTGCAATAGAATCCATTATTTGGGGATCTTCTAAGATCCTCTTACATCAAATATTCTGTGTAACCCTGTTTGATTTAAGCAAGAGAATCTGTCATGTCTATGATACGGATTCAAACTCCAGACTGTCAGAACAACATAAACTGTTTATTGTTTTTGCCTTTGGGAAAACTTGCAATGAGCATTTAAATTGGTTTGTTTGTCTTATTTCTTGTGTGTGCATGACATAGTGTGGGCGGCTGACCTCGTCACATGACTTGGGTGAAATTAAAAATTTGAATAATAAAAAAAAATGTGAAACTTCCTCTTCTCTTGACTGAGTCCTCTTTGACTGGCCGAGTTTCTGGGTACTGTTTCGATGTACAGTATATAAACACATCACACCACGCATGTTTATAAAAGCTATCTACAGCAACTAACAAAAAAAGTACCATGGTATTACCATTGTTGGTTGTTGAACCAAGGTAACACTATTATCATTTTATTTTGTTTTTGGACATACATTGAATGTGAAACAACATGGGATACTGCACAGTACCTTGGAGTACCATGTAAATTAATACCATTGTATTTGAATACTGAAATCATTCAGGACCACTGTATATCATTCTTACTAAAAAAATACAGCTCAAACCAGCCTAAAGTTGTTTACTGGTTTTAGCTGTTTTATACTGGATTAGCTGGTCTTCTACCCTTACAAGTTGAACAATGAGCCAAAATACCTCTAAGACCAGCAAACCAGGTCAGTACAAACCAGCCTGGTGGATGATTGAGGCCAACAGACCACCATATGTTAAAGTGGCTAACTAGTTTTAGACGGTTTTAACTAGTTTAGCTGGTCCCCAAGCCTTACGAGCTGAACAACTACCAAAACACCTCTAAATCCAGCAAACCAGACCAGCCTTGGGCAAGCTTAAGTTGATCGTACAGACCACTGACACCAATGATTCCAACGATCTACTTAGGCTTGCTATTCTTTTGGGAAACGCATCCCTGACTGGTGAAAACCAGCTTGGTGGCTGATTGAGATCAGGAATACATCATAGGTTGTTCCTTTTCAAGAGGGATAGCATCATTAATATTACTTTTAAAACATTATTGAACCATGCTACCACCACCTTAGGCTGGTTTAAGATGTTTTTAGGCAGGGATGATATATGCCATTGTATTGAATGATTACATACAGTATACAGTCCTATTCATGTACTGTACCAAGGTATACATTATATGGTATTATATATGGTTTATGATAAACCAGCTAAGACCAGCAAACTACTTAAAACTGCTTTAAGCAGTTGTTGTTGTTTTTTAAGCAGGGAGATTTTTTTAGCAGTTGTATAATGATGGTGGATGATGAAAAAACAACTTATTTTTAGATGTATTACTTATGCATAAAAAAGTGACTTTTCCATTTGAGGATTTCATCAAAATGAGGTTTAATTGGATTTTGCTAACTTTTGGGAACATTTTGAAAATACATTTGTCCCTGAATTATAAGCTAGGTTACAAAAACACACACACACACCTACCCCTTAAAACTATCTCAGACTTACACAATCTGCATTCACATCTGTGCAGTGACTTCGACAGCATTTCTGTTGGCAAATAATCATGTTGCCAAAATCTCTTTGGGGTGTTTCAGTCTGTGTTTCCATATGTGCTGTCAATAATCATGTCGATGCTCTGGGCCTAAAATTAGCTTGCTATTTCAATGCGTGATGGAAGGTGAGAGGTGCTGCTATAATCAGCAGTAAATCAGAGCAGTAACACACAACACCAATTCCTCCCACCTTATTTCGCACATCAGGATCTCTCCAGCAGCTGTTGAGAGGTGTGTACAAGTCTTTTGTGGCATACAAAAATCATTCTAATTCCTCAGGAAGCCATATTTCTGCAAATGGATTAAACGCTGTAACGTTTTTTTGCTGCCTACTGTCATTCTGCTGTAGTTATGTACGTTATGCAAACAGAAGATGTTGTAATTGATTGGTGATTGATGTCTATCAAAACTAACATTGCATAAAATCCTCTAGGCAAGTGACAGAAAAAAAATATTATGCTGTAGAAACAATTATATTTTATAGTGACATATAATATTTTATGACAAAACTCTTGTAATTTATCTAGACAAAGACATGCAGTAATGGATAATAACAGTCAGAAGAGGGGTCTTGTATCAGCCTGAAGGAGTTTATTGTGTGATAACAACTGCCTGACTGTACATTATCCTGCTTATTAAATGGATAATTGCCACATAAATGAATACATAAACCAAAAAAATGTATTTGCATTCAAATTATATAATGATGTAATTTGGTTGGTGTAGATGTACACGGTATAGATTAAAGTGCCCATGTACCTCCACCATTATATGTAGTAATAGTATGTGTGAGCTAGGAATTAAATTAAACTCTTTAGTCTACATTATTATGTAAGGAAATTTATAATGGAATTAGTCACGTTTGACAACCATTATAAGAAAGATAAATGACAAATAAAAAGATCATTTGTCTGAATAAAATTCTCCACCATTAAAATCGTAATACAAAGTCTTGTTGTATCCGCTAACAATTTCTATTGTAAGGAATTCACTTTAATAAGGGAATTATGATTAATTTATTTACTGGAGTAATATTATCATGGCTTATTGAAAATAATATCACACATATTTTGGAAAAGCTTTGAAGCTAAATCTTTTAAAAGCAGGGATGAGATAATTTATCAAAATATACCACAGTCAAATTATCTTTGAATACAGACAAACTTTAATGCTATTCTAAACATAAACTAATCTAACACATACAACATGAAACAGGTTGGTGAGTAAAGTGACAGTATTATCAATACAGTGAAAATGAACTTTATGGTGTCTATTGACAATGTCTTAAGAACATTTATCCTTCTTTGAGTCTAAATTGATTTGCAATCGGATTACCCAAAGTATTAAAATAATCCACCAGCACTTTGAGCAAAAGTCTGGAGAAGTACTTGTGTGTCATTACATTTCCTTGCTTTGCATTCTTTGTGTTGCATGGTTCTTTGGCTCATGTAGAAAGTTCCTTGCGTCGATGTCTTGGACTCGGACTTGGACTTTGTGACTATGTATAGTTATTGTCTGGATGAAGCGAGGCCTTCTGCAAGGAAGAATCATGACTCCTGTCTCCCATTGTGTGTGTGAGCCGTAGAGCAGAGAGTGAGAGGCTTCCTCTGGACTTTTGGTGTACCGAGTTTTCCTTGGACTCTACATGGTACGGAGGATCTGGAAGCAGCAAGAGACACTTCCAAAGAAAGTGTTGCAAGAGCGAAGTTCAGCAGAAGAGGAAGATAAAGAGAGAAGAGACCAGAGAGAAGCTGATGGCGTTCTTCCTTGGGTAGGACAGTTTTGAATTTAAATTGGCCGCACCCCAAAGGTGTCCTGAGCCAATCAGAAGTCACATCGGGAGTCACATGGTCGACCGGGCTGTCGTTTTCAAAAGTTGATTTATGATCCTTTGTGGAGGATTCTTACAAACTCCCGCTCAAAAATAGTGCATGTTTAATCATGAACTTTTATATCTTGAAAACGGTACAAGTAACATGACATTCGATGTCACCAACATTCTCTACATAAACAAGCAAGCATTTACATACTAAATGTGACATTCTTTCATGAATATTATATGTGTAAGTAACAAAACATGAAAATCCCTGGTAACAAATCAACATGGATAATACATGACATGTTATGAGAAACCTGATTGTCAGGGTATAATATCCAGTTGAACCTTGAATTTACCATACAAGATTAAAGATTATAATCATCGATTTGTTAGTTAGAAGTGATTATCAATCACTACACATATTTTAAAAGGTACATCAGCTATAATCATTAATTTGTCAGTTTTACAAATGATCACAGGTCATAGGTCATTTTCAGCAAGGCTAAGTATGGTGTATATTTTATAGGGTTAAATCACAAGTACTGGGTTCATGGATTCCCTTTTAGCTGCTGTTTGCAGGATACTAATCACAATGTCTCGTAATCTGATGAGTCTAAGTGTAGCAAATTGGTTTATATCGGAGGAGTTTGTTCTTAGTCTTTCTTGGGAATTCCAGGGAGTGTGTTCTCTGTCTTTTATTGCTTTTGACCCCTGCACCCAGGGGCCTCTTTGCAGAGATGGCCTTAATGGCATTTTAGGCACCATGGATGGTTTTATGACCCTCTAATCTGTGGAATGTGTTGTTGTGTTCATTTGATGGCTTTTTTTGAGGAATAAATTGCTGAACATCTGAAATCCACCTCTGGTTTGAGTTAGAGTTCTGTTGGTTTATTTAGTAATTAAATTGGTTTATCTGATTACTCATTATGCAAATTTTTGACAACTTTTTGACAAGACTACTTGCCAAATAAATAAATAAATGCTAATGAAATATTGATTTGACTTCAAATTGTTTTATTAACTTGTAGAGAAGCAGAAACAAAGACTCGCAATACCCTGATGAGCGGTCTGATAACGTGGATGTTCGGTTGTTACTGAGCAATATCAGACCACTAGATGGCGCCATTGACCAATCAGAATTGAGTATATCAGAGAGCCCACTAATAATATGTAATAACATTTATCACCAATATAATATTAATTTACTGTCTCTGTTTTTGATTTACTGAGCAATGACTAAGTGAGTGTCGTTGATGCAAATTCACGAGTTACCGGTACTTGCATTTTAAGGAGAAATGTTAGTGTTTAAATTGTGTTATTTCTGCATGGCTAGCAACAACAAACAAAATTGTATGTATAAACGGATGGTTTAATGAATGATTTAAAAATACATTCGTTCTGCTCATGTTTCATGAATTATTCCCAATTCCCATTGTACCAAATTAATATTTTCAAGGCCTGAAACCAATCCAACTGGATTGTTACAAAGATTATTGCATAAGAGTATACAGCAAATGTAGGTTCCAGACTTTAGAGCAATATGGAGTAAACTTCAAGCAGTTATAGATCAAATTTTGTTAGTGTGGATTTAGTGTGTTGTGAGCGAGAGAGAACACAGATACAGCTAATACACAGAGGAGATAACAGGCAACATAACCTTCTCAACGTGTGAAATATAAATGAAGCCCAGTAGTGACAGAGCAAGAATTGATGAGAGAAAAAAGAGGCATAGTGTGCCTGTGAATATCTCCAAAAATATTTGGCCAAAAAAACACGTTTGCCTCAGTTTTTATGAACTCGTTAGAGAAGTAGCTTCTGTTAGTTTGAGAGTTGCATTGTGGGAACTACTATAGTTGTTGAAGTATGTTCAAGTTCCAAGTTTTTATTAACATATTTCATTGCAGTAAACACTTTTTTTTTATCAAATGAATAATTATGGGTCTGAACATCTGATTGGATGAGCCTCGTTTTCTTGTGCCAAGCAACATGGGACCTTGACGCAGAATGTGTGGTCAAAGGTGTGTGAAAATTGAGACTTTTGAAAATGCTCTTTGATAACGATGATATTAAGAAACTGAAAACAGATGTTTCAACTTAAACAGATTGGTGTGGACATGTCTTTCATCACAATGTGTTTTATACCCTGGTAAAATCTTATACTAATCACAATGTTATCACCAATAGCGTAGCACATTCGCTAATATTCTAAAAAAATATACTATTTTCAATATTTTTTCCGGGTTCCTCACTAGGTGCAGTCCAATAAAAAAATGCTAAATCCAGCAAAAGCAGGTTTGCTAGTTTTAGCTGGTTTTCCAGCTGGGACAGTCTGGTCTTTTGGCTAGTTTTAGAAGCGATTTAGGAACTTTTCAACTGATCAGGCTGGGAGACCGGCTTAAACCAGTTTAGACTAGCAAACATGTTTAGGATGATTTTTCAGTGAGGAATCTTAGACCACATCCACACTAATCCATTTTGGCTTCAACCCTAACCCCATTTCAACTTTTGCTGCAACGCACTCATAGGCATGACGTAGGCATGCACAGCTGTGACTATTCAATGCTGGCAAGTGACCAAACAATTTGAATGCACTTGTTGGGTGGTTCATCTCCATGTCATGCATTTAATTAATTTAACACACAGCTAGCCATGTATTATCCTTACATTCATTATTTCATAGTTTTTCCAGGTTCCTTGTAAGGTTCCAGCTCCAAAGCCGCTTTGACATTATCATCCCCCGTGTTACATGGCTCTACAGCTGGATGCTGGCCTCCATTGAGTAGGTGGAAGCGAATGTTCCACGGCCCTATTCATCTCCTGCGGCTCCTCACTAATTAAGCTGTCAGGCAGAAGTTTAAGGCCAGGGGAGAGGGATGCTGAATCTCTGCCGTTTCATCCAGTCTGTAATTTAAACATGCTCCAAAAGCGCTACAGCACCCAGCCAAACCACCCGAAGAGGATATGAGTGGCCCGTCTAATATAGAAGTGCTACAAGACACATTTTAACACATGTTGCGTGAGGAACTTATAACGTACAGTATGTATGGTACATATATTAAGTGTTACATGTTGCATAATGCATACGCACATGCAACATGTTATACAAAACATTTGGATCCAAAAGTCTGACATCACACTGAAAATATACATAATATTTTCATATTTGTATATTTTTGAACAAAGAAATGTAAAATGAAATTAACTATCTAAAATTCAGCACTATTTCTATGTCATTATTCAAATGTAAGACGATTTGTGACATTTAGCACTTTTGTTATACTGATAATATAATTTCTAAAGAAAAAAATGTATTCAATAAAAAGAAAAACATGATCATTTTCACTTGTGGTCTCTTTTGGACCTCACTTTATATGTTGCATAACGCATAAACATACACTGTATACAACATGTTATGCAACACATCCAAGTTGTAATGTGTTGTTTTCGTGATATGGCTTTTTTGTATTTTATTAAAGACTAATGCAAAATTTAGATAATTCAGTAGGGCATTCTGGGACCAAATGAAACCACTTTCATCAGAAATGATTTTGTATCTTGTTTATTTCAAAAGTGGTTTTATTTCTAGCAGAGAGCACAGACATTCATGAAATTTTCATTTCATAGAATATCCTTTAGCACCAGATTGCCGTAATGTCAAATAAATTACATTTGCATGGAAAAGCATGCAAATGTGCAGCTGTGGAACTCATATACATTTGGTATATCATTATTTAATTCACACTATACAGCGTTCTCCTCTGATGACAATTCTGCGCTAAACTGTTCCTGTGTGGAATAGTTCATGCAATAATGAAAATTATGTCATTAATTATTCACCCACATGTTGTTCCAAACCCGAATGCTGATTACCCCTAGCCACTTCATATTATTGTCATTATTTGGAAATGAGCAGGGTAAACATTCTTCAAATCATTTCCTTTTGCATTCCACAGAAGAAAGAAAGCCATACAGGTTTGGAACCAGATGGGGCTAAGCAAATAATGACCAATTAAATCCAGACATTTTATCATACAGACATTTCAAAAGACATTTTGTGTTGGTTCAAGATTGAAACAGGTACAAGTATACAAGTGTACACAGTCAAGGGCTGTTGAGTTGGTAACGGTAAGTTCCCTCATGTAAAAGGTGGTCAGTGGCCCCACCACAGAAAACCTTGGTCTGAAGTATCGGAGTGTTTTTGTCCATCATGGGACTGTCTGGAGAACCACAGAGCCGACTGTTGGCTGTGAGTTTCTTCTGTCTGCTGTAATAACCTTTTTCTCAGTGCGCTACAGGTGTTTGACATTTCAACAGAAACAACACCAGACCCAGACACATCCAATGAACTCCATACGGCATCTGACAAGAAAATCGTATTTTTATTCATTAGGATGGTGAAACATCTTGAGAAAGCCGTGGAGACAACTTCCGAGAGCTCGTGAACATGAAATTGCATGTCTTGCACCTGACAATAGAAGAGGATAGAGCAAATTGTCACACTCTTAGGCATTAAATGGCAACTTGGATGTGAAGTATACACATTAAAACAAAGTTAGTAATTGTAACTGAAACATTTTTAAACTTTAGATATATATATGTATACAGCGCATCCGGAAAGTATTCACAGCGCTTCACTTTTTCCACATTTTGTTATGTTACAGCCTTATTCCAAAATGGATTAAGTGTGTGGGCCCCCCTCCAATGTCAGCAGCCAATCAAAGCCCTGAAACAGGAAGGTGCCAAACTGAAATCTCCTCCTCATCAGGAAAGTATAAAGCATCCTTACAACAGCCACAAATTTGTCCTGAGTCCCTGTCCAGAGGGTCATTAACAGGATACACTTCTATAACATTTCTCCATTCTGAGTTCCTGGCTGTTTGAGTTTGGGAGCAATAACAGAATAACAATCAACGTTCTGAATCTCTGGCCTGAGTGGTAGGAGATGTAACAGAATACAAACCATCCATCGTGCTAAGTCTCCTCTTCAAAGAGAGAGAGGATAACAGATCACCCAAAATTCTCAGTGTCCATCCGAGAGACAGTCGAAGATCGACAAAGTACCAAGACTCATTACAAGAGACTATTGCAATGGTAAGTTTGGAATCTACAGCGACAAGGTATAACTCTGATGAGCAAACCTTCTCTTCGTGCATCTGCATGTGCCAGATGATGAATCTTACACTGATATAAGGGCTTTATATCTGCATGTACCTGATTGAAAAAACCCTCTCAGTGCCTCCGGGAGATCATCATCATGTCTAAGGCTGTTGAATTAGAATCCAGCTCCTTCCCCACTGTAACATTGCCCTGAGCCCCAGTGGGAGATGTCGCCATCACCGAACTCATCGATCAAGGAGAACATAAATATCACTACTAAAACTGTTTCCAGAGACTTTGGCATTAGCGTATATGTGACAGGGTGGAGGGCGGGGCCGGGTCGTGATTATACACCCCCAGGTGTGTATAATCATGACCCAGCCCCGCCCTCCGCCCTGTCACATTATGCTATCAGTGTATGATTTTCTAATGTTCTTTAGATTACATAACCTGTGTATCAAATGTCTTGCGAAAGTTATTTTTTAAATAGAAATAAGGTTTTCACCTTATTAATTAACAGAGAAACAGCAACTTATCTTCCATCAGATAATAGTCATTCTTTGCCATTGCTACATCCAATTCAACCACTTGCATCTTCCAGTCCTATGCACTTTATTTACCTATTCATTTATTTGATCTTTTAGCATATTAGTACAATTTTGTAGTTTTTGCTAGTCATTCTTGTTTATCTCTTTGTAAATAAAACTCATTTTTTTCCTTGTGTTAATGATACAGAAGAGCTCTAAAGGGAATCTCACAAATCCTTCAGATTATTCAGATGACCAAACTTTACATCATTTGTATTTATTGAATAATCCATTTGGATCGTTTTTATACTGTTAAGGTGAAACTCCTTAGCTGGTGCCACGAGGATGGAGGGAAGGGCCATCTGATATTAATAATCACAAACACATACACCTTAATTTAAGTGTGATCAAAAATCACAACATACTTTGGTGTCTTGTGTGAGGCTCAGTTTATTTAAATTGGTGCCAGGGTGATTCTCACTACAATATATATATATATATATATATATATATATATATATATATATATATATATATATATATACACTGATCAGCCACAACATTAAAACCACCTGCCTAATATTGTGTAGGTTAAGATTTAATTTGGGTATATGTTAAAACAACAAAGGAGCCAATATGCGAGAAGGTGCTTCCTTTAGTGTGTGAATATTAGACTGATCACACTGAGAGATTATCACACTGATTGGTTTTACAGTCTAATACAAAGATAAAATTGATGATTTTATTTGTTCATTTGCGGGATTACATTTGAATACTTTTAACCACCATGTTATAGTTTGTGCGGTCTGTGCGGGAAATCCAGCATTATGAAGGCCAAGCGTTCAATAAAATCTCATGCCGAATTTGTATTATTACCAGTTATAAAACACATAACAATATAACTTTATAACATAAATAGCTAATATGTGCCTTACCTAGAAGCTTATAACAATGATGATAATTCTCTTCAATTGCCTGGTTCAGTTCTTAATGGCAAAACTGGCCCGACCAAGATAACAGTGAAGGAAGACGAATGAATTGAACGTGTGATGGCTCAAAGATTTTGTGCCCAGGGGCCTCTGCATTCTAAATCCATGCCTGCGTGGTACGGATTTTGATGTCACATCTGATGGAGCGCTTTGGAGAAAAGTAAGTATATTTGAATAGAATTAATGCATTTTAATGCATTTAAATTTTCAGACGGGATGTGTTTATGTCTATATTTTGTATTATTGTTTAAATTAAAATTATAGCGTTGTTGTTTTTAGTCCAACTGCAGATACCAAAGTCAAATTGGCTTCATCAATAGTTGAACAGATTCCATGCCTTAAGGACTGCCAGGGTAAAGGCTATGTGAATACAGTGACATTGTGATGGTGCATGAAAAATGTGTCCAGTTATGGCCATACGAGGTGCTACAACTAAAAAGGCATGGTTATACCAATAAATCTTCTGCTGAATTTTTACAAATATGTTACTGGGGCACTGGAGTAACAGATCTTCACATTTGTAACCAAAACTTTCACATTTGGATGCTCAGGCTTTTTCATAAATGAAAATATTTGGAGAATGCTCTCTCAGCTGTTCTTGTCCATATAATGAAAGATAATGATGATTTGTATTTTCAAGCTTAAAAAAGGACATAAAGGCATCATAAAATTTATCAGAATTGTTCTGAAGTGATCCCATCACTTTATATGATGATTGGATTGATAATTGTTGACTGCTCAAATCACGTCTCATTTAAAGTCCAGATAAATGGGCAGGGTTGCATCAGGAATGGCATCTGATGTAAAACGTGCCAAATAAAAGATGCAGATCAAGCGCTGTGGTGACCCCTGATGGGAGCAACCGAAAGAAGTAGATACACACTCAAATGAAATCACTACACCGATCAGCAAACACATAACGCATACAAAATGACATCACAAAACTCTGCTAGCATCAAACCTCATTGATTCTCAGTGACGTCATGGTGTCGTAACATTAGGTTTGATTTAATGGCAGTGTTGTAGTTTTTGGGTACACAAATTAGAATGAGTGTCATGCTTTGATTTGAGAGTAAATAATGACTTATTCAAATGTAAGTTCATCATATAAGCTTGAAAGTTTTGGTTTTGTTACTTTTGATTACATGGACAAAAACAGCTGAGCTTTTATTTATCAATTCAAGCCCTAATCAAATATGGGGCAATACCAATAACTTCAAACAATGGTTCTTGTCTCACCTGAGACCAAATGTCATGACATAAAAAACAGTGAGGATTTTATTGATGCAGCCACCATGTTGGATTTCAGCACCGTATACTGGCTGTGCAGCATGCAAAGTAATTGTGAGTCACATGAACTACTTCAATGAACCTAGAGTGCTTTAAGAGTAATAACCAGAAATTCAAGAGTTGTATTCTTCTTACATTGATGCAGAGTTACAGTATATTATGTTTTATTTATTTATTTTGTCTTTCCAAATTGGTACCAATATGTTTGAGTACCAAAAAACACCACCGGATTTCCATATGTCCTGATGCTTGGAGACAACAACCAGCGCTTTCAAGCCTTTGTTGTTATAAACGGAGAAGCACTTGAGCAAATCACATTGATGGCAGCAGTAGATGTTTGCTTTAAGGCATTCTACAACTTAGATGTCAATTTCCGCAAACTGTGTTCCACAGTGTGGTAATTTTTACAGATTGTGCTGTGTGGAATTCCTGGAAATGAATCCCCCACTTTTGGATCCTTATAGGATTCTGCGAGCATACATTTCTTATACATCTGTCTAAACTTATATCGCTGTAAATGTTTGCATTTAATGCATTCTACACATCCGGTATCAGTGTTTTCATCCTAAGCATTTCATTTTGTATTTTTTTTTTTTAGATGTTGAATGAGTTTTGTCAGTGCAGAGCCAGGGTCAAGGGCAAAAAACTGTTATAAATTATTTTTTAAGAATTCATATTTTTACTATGACTACAAAAATGTATTATTCTGACCTGTGCTTGTTGCTCAGCTTGTAGTGTGTTACATTAGACAGTTTGCTTGAATGCAAAAAGTTAATTTTGTATCCTTTGTAATTGCGCTTAATTTGCACAAACTCGTGCACACACACTGAAAACTGTTTTTAGTTGTGCATATTGTATACAATTCAGGGTGTTCTCCTCAATAAATGTTTACCATTTTATTATTACAATAGCCTGTGTTACTCTGTTCAGTGTGTGTGTGTGTGTGTGTGTGTATGTGTTGTTGTATTAATGACCAAGATTTCTGTGTAAATTTTCAACCAAATTGGGTTCATTTTAACACAGCAGTTTAGTCATTTTTAACAAATAGTTGGGTTAAAAAAAATTAACTCAGCATGCTGGGTCAAAACAACCCAGCACCAGGTTTGTCCCTTTTTGACCCAGCACTGGGTTGCTAAAATAACCCAAATTGGGTTGTTTTTAATCCAGCATTTTTTAAAATGTATGCGGTCTGTTTTGAACTCTGGGGAAAAACAGAGACATCTCCAGTCGGGGACAGACCATCAAAAACTGGTGTTGTCCCCAGAATATGGGGAGGTCTGGTCACCCTAGTGTAGGTCCCCCTCGTGCCTCCAAAACAGCACCATCCTGCATCTCAGAAAAGCATTCTGAGATGCTATACCTCTCATCACAAAATGTACATCTGAGTTACCATAGACCTGGGTTCCCCAATTAGTTTTCACCAAGTGCCAAATTCTGTCAACAATACAAAGCCAAGGGCCACCGCTCTCGATGTTATGACAAAAGTGCTTGTGCTGCTGTTATTATTATAATTATTAGTAGTAGTATTTTTACTATTTTTGAATTGGTTAAGAGTCACAACATAAATATTGTGATTTATTTGTATTTTTCTCAGTATTAGTAGCCTGTTTTATTTATTCAAACAATTATGAATATTTTGTTTGTATGCAGATACACAAAACTACACATCTATGCCTGTTGAAAATGTAAAAAAAATCCAAACTGTTCCTGCTTACCTCCAAACGAGATCTCCTCCCTTCAATTTCCATAATTGCAGATTGAATTATTAGACTTATTAGCATTAATATTGTTATTGCTCTTACTTAGATTTTATGGGAGTCAAGCTGTATCTGTATTAATTGACATCTACACCCCATTCAATGAGAGAAGTGACAGCGACAGGCTAAAGCAATACTGTTGGGGCTATACTCTGTTGAGACACTGATCAAGATGTGCAATATCCTGGTTCTTGATAATGTTCATTATAGAAAACGATGACTCACAGATGTTGGTGCAGCTGGTACCCCGAAAATGATATACTGGAACCCTATGTACTGCAGACATAAAAAGTCTTCTTATGGTGTTTTGTTAGGGTCACCAGATGTTCCCGTTTCCTGGGGACTGTCCCGGTTTTTGGTGGTCCATCCCCAGCTGGAACTGTCCCCGGAAATGTCCCCGTTTTTCCAGAGCATTCAAAATATGACAAGAAACTTAGCACGAGCAGCAAAGCCTACCGTGTGATATTTATTTTGACCATCAGAGGGGGCTGCTCGCTAAAGCAGCTTCAATTCATTCGTCTTCCTTCTCTGATTACTTGTTCGGGCCAGTATTTCCATTAAGAACTGGACAGGCAATTGAAGAGAATTATCATCATTGTTATAAACCTCAAGGTAGGGCACATATTAGCTATTTATGTTATAAAGTTATATTGTTATGTATTTTATAACTGGTTCTGAATTTGTCGCATGATTGTATTAAAAGTTTGACCTTCATAATGCAGGAATTCCCACACAGATCACATAAAATATAACATGCTGGTTTTCAAAGAATTAAAAAAAATATGATATAAAAAACATGGAAAAATAAATAAAAATGTATAATAAAATATCTGCAAAGAAATGTAGAAATAGTCAGTACATCACAGCATAGAGTACATTGTGCCTTGCAGGGAAACTAGTGACTGAAAAGGAGCACCATAATGCATAAGACTTAACCAAAATAAAAGGTCTCAATGATCAATTGAACTTGAAATGTCCCCATTTATAAAATCAGAAATCCAGTCACCTTATGTTTTGTCTTAATATACATTATTAAGTATATCACTGTGCCTGTTATATTGTCATGACATTGAAAATATCAACGAGGTTCGGCAATTCATTTGCAACAAGCTTGTAATAACATATCTCATTAAAAAAGACTCTTTACATGCAATATTTTACTGTAAACAAACAGTAGAATGGCAGAACCACACTGCTATTTTAATTGCAAGGATAACATAATAAAGTATTGAAATAATTTAGATAAAGAAAAGGCTGTGAGCCAGTGTTTTATTATATATTATTTTTAATATTATGCATCATATTTTATACTGCACTAGGGTTGCACCGATGCCAAAAGTTTGGCTTCGGTACGATACCAGTCCTGGTTCCTCTGTATCGATACAACTCGAAACTCAGATTTTTTATGAAATTACACAAGTCTAAAAGATCTGCATGAAGATACAAATGATGCCTTTTCTGTTTTATTTTTTCTGGATTCCATGTAAAATTTTTCTATGAAATGTTAGGATCAAATTGTGTTTAATCAAATATATACTGTATAGCTTTAATCAGATGAAAATATAATACTTTTCAACAATGCTGCCATGGCTGAATCACAACATGCTGATATTCAGTACACTTGCTTATGGGATATTGCATACGATAATAATACTAATAATATACCCATTTTATATTAGATTATTGTTACTATGAGTATTATTGTGAATGCTTTGAATTTTACACCTTTATACCGTAGTAATATTTTTCTGTCCTAATGACTTCAATTTCACGCATCCATTTAATTAAAGCTCTCATTTTAGAGGGACTTTTATTTTGAAAGACATTTGAAGTTCTTCCTGTTTGTGAAGAGCTTGTTATATCAAGCTCCCCATGACGCGTGAGCTGAAATCTCCGAGCTGCAATGGAGAAAGAGTTAATTTGAGAGTTCACAGCCGTTTATTAACTCAACACACTGATCTGTGGCAATGAATATGTATACTATTGGACACACTGCATGAAAATCATTCATTAATAGTGTGTGCTGCTTTGTGTGTGTTCGTGTGCATGCCTGTGTGTGTGTGTGTGTGTTCGTGTGTGCCTGTTTGCGTGTGAAGGGGATGACAGGGCAGACAGGCGCCTCTTATTCATACTGTGGTGCACAGCACATGTGACTCTATATTATCTCATTAAATGACATCCTTCTGCTGTTTAATGATCACACTTGGCCACATAGAGGCTCTTTTTTCCATTTTCAAATGGTCTTTGATTTAATCAAACAAATCTCACACTAATTTATATTTTGCTAATGGCAGCATACTTTAAATGGCACTGAAGTTAACAACAAGATAATATCGTACAGTTTAAAAATGTTTGGTTTCGTGATATTTCGTTAGTACCGGTATACCGTGCAACCCTATACTGTACTATACAAAATTCTTAATGAACACTATTGTGCATGTGTATTTGTATCACAATACCTTGTGTTATATTATCCAGGAATTAATCCAGACATTATTAAAAGAGTAGTTGGATTCAGGAGTCCGTTTGAAATGTACTCCCTGGCCTGGGAGGAGGCCTCATGGTAGAGGCGGGGTCAGGCGACCTGGGAGGAGGACTCAGGGCAGAGGCGGTGTCCGGCGGCCTGGGAGGAGGCCTCAGGGCAGAGGCGGGGTCCGGTGGCTTGGGAGGAGGCCGCAGGGCAGAGGTGGGGTCAGGGGACCTAGGAGGAGGCCTCAGGGCAGAGGTGGGGTCCGGTGGTCTGGGATGAGGTTTTAGTGAGGGAACGGATGAGAAGAGGAGGATAGCAAGGACATTAAGGGCAGTAGACTAGGCGGCAGCCACTGGACAAGGGTCAGAGAACTGGGCAGTGGTGTGAGAGTTCGGCTTCTAATAAACCTGACAAAATGACCGAAACTCCACATAACATGAAGACCGATCATGCAGGGCAATGTGAGCGCAACATGAAGCGTGTCCGTGGTTGTGAGAGACAGACATAAATGATTGACGTGAGTGATTTCAATCGGGAAGACCCGCAGACTGAGTGAAATTAAGATGACATTTATTTAATGAATATAAAACAGGAATGTAATGTCTCTCTTTGGCGTAAGCCCCGTCTGGCAGTCCGAAGTTGTAGTACTTGGAACCATCATATCCTGCCGGAGATAGAAGGCAGGGGCGAGGAGCCTACCCCTGTACAGGATGGCACTCAACTGGTGGTGGTGGGGTGGTGGAGGTTAATGTGTTAGCACACTGAAACAGCAACGTGACAGATTTTGAGCAGACTTATAAAGCAATGGCTTACATGATAGAACTACGATGCGCTTACATGTACTGTATGTGGTAGCGAGGGCGTGGTGGAGCATGTGACTGGGGGAGAGTGAACATGGTAATGCTTCACCCCTGGGTGACTTATGACCAAGATAGCAATAAGAGGGGGGCTGACGCAACAGAAAGGGAGAGAGAGTGCTTGCACACTCATGCCTAAACTGTGCTCCTTTGAGCTAAAAATTTGTGTGAAAGGAATAAATATTACCTTGTTTGAGTTTAAACATTGCCCGTCTCCCGCTTCCTCCTTTACGGTAGACAAGAACCTTGACACAATATAGATTATAAATATAAATGGAGAAACAGTTCATCTAATATTTAGTTTGACATCCTGAGACTATCAACATTTTCTGAAGGTTAAGTGCAAAAACTACCTTTCGCCACACATTTGTTGGGGAAAAAAGGGCTTTCTTTTTTAAGAGTTTCAGGCTCTATATTTTCTACCCTATTTCACGATTCCCTTTAAAACGTATCTTAAAAGTGTAAGTACACTCAAATGTCTCATTAAAGTCTCACAAAGTCCCTGGGGGAGGGCGTGCCTTATGCCCCATCTGCAGGCAAGTCATCCCTGCCTTACTGAGTCTGGGAGGGGACAGGGGGAGGGAAACAATAATGAAAAATTGGGGGGGTATTTCCTGTAACAGTGCAGTACCCCCCCCAACAAAAAAACAGTAACATTTAAAAGATTGGGAAAAGGCCAATGTGGAGCGGCAGTGGGAGTGAAGAGATAGGAGAGAGAGAGAAAGAAAAAAAAACATACTCATCAGTTCTCCAATACAGCATAGCTTGCACTCCTCCACCCTCTAACGGACGACAGCCGCTCCTCCCTGGGCAGATCGGAGGCAGTCCTCCAGCCCCTGGTGGATGGAATGCCCCGCTGTGTTCTTGGGGAACAGAAGGGGTCTCCCCTGCCCCTGGCAGCGGTTCTCCCGCTCCAAGCGGTCGGAAGTGAGCCGAAGTCTCAGACCCTGCTTCGTTTCAGCGACTGGTAGGGGACTCCTCCACCCCTGGCAGCGGCCCTGACCGCTTCAGGTGGTTGGTTAGGAGCCCCTTCTCCCTCCGCTGTCAATGGCCGTTCCTCCGCTTCCAGGTGGCCGGGCTCCTCCATCCCCCGACAGATGGCCGCAGCTGCTCCGTTGAGGTGGATGGTAGCGGCGAGAACTCCACTACAGCGTATCCGTCCTCCTTCCCAGTTTCAGGCACAAGTGTAGAGCAGTTCAAGGGAAAGGAGGAAGCGAGAACCGACTTAACAATATTGTGGCACGGTGGAGGGCGGGACCGGCGCGTGATTACGCACGCCCGGTCCCGTATTAGGCTAATTAAGCCGTCAAGAGGGATAAAGGCCACTCGCAGACGGCGATCGAGAGAGAGAGCTCAATTACGGACATGTCCGTCCTCTTATGTGTTTGTCTTTTGAGTTTTCCATTAAACCTATTATTTATATGTCAAGCCGGTTTCTCGCCTCTTCCTTGCCCACGAATTTGATCTGTGTTACAAATATAAATAATTGTTTAATGAAAAATTAAACCAAACAACACAAACACACACATAGGACGGACAGCTGCCCGTAAACGTTCTCTCTCTGTCGCACCACTGTCCGCAGTCGGCCTTTATCCCTCTCGGAGGCTTGATTAGCCTGATAAGGGTGTGTAGAATCACGACCTGGCCCCGCCCTCCGCCCTGTCACAGCATTCTTTGTGCATATCGGAACCTACTGGTCGGGGATGGTCAAAGGTGGAGATATATATTAAAAAGGACTTACATATTGATCTGTTTCTCATCCACAACTATCATGTCTCTTCAGAAGAAATGGATTTAACCATTGGAGTTTTATGCAGTCTTTATATGCTTTTTGAAGATTCAAAGTTTTGGTCACCATTCAGTTGTATTGTGAGGCAGGGGCGGACTGGGACTTTCTGGCCCAGAGTAGCCCACCAAACCCGGCCCACAACACACCACACTGTAACACACCGGCTCATTGATTTAATTTTCCAGCTCAATTTCCAAATTTTTCAAAATTTCTATTGAATGCTAGTCATGACAACGGGCCCCCAGTGCAAAATTTTCATAAAATTGTGATGAGTGGATTTTTTGGAGAAAGCACTAAAAATAAGTAATTTATAGATCAGACAAATAACATGTATGAAAACGTATTTTTTTCTAACATACAGATGTTAGATTAAAATGTACAAGGGAAAGCGTGTATTTTAGGTGCTGTGACAAGTCAGCATTTCTTCAAAGTTTTTAAAGATCTTAATCCCTTTCAACTTTTTTCTAGAAGTGCAAATAAACTATTTTCTCAGTTAAAGTTAATATGAGGTTGTGGAAACAACTATAATATAATTATAATAATATATTATATGTATTTATAGCTATACAGATCATAAAATGTGGTTTAAAATAGTTTGATGAAGAAAGTGTCACACAGCAGGACACAGATGACAATGCTTAAAATGTCATGTCAATTACACACTTTACTGTTTGTAAATGTTTATAAAATAAATGTTTATAAAATAAATGAAAACATAGTTGGCCAGAATATGTACATATATGAATATAAACAAATATTAATATATGTAAAACAAGTAATCATACCTCTTCAAATGTAGATCTTTGCAGATATTTTGTAGATTAATTGCTCATATTTGTCCTCTATGTGAGATTTGTTGCATCTTTATATCTGCAGCTTTTTAATTCCTTCCCAAGATTATATTTGAGAAATAGTGAAAAGCCCTGTGCTTTGACCAGCACTGTTTCTGCTATCCTTTAAACAAAGTAATATTGTACATGGCTTATTCTCTGCCTGTTTATAGGGATGAGCAGCAAGCCGCGCTTCAGCTCCCAGAAATGCTTTGCGGTATGAATACATTATGCAAATGTCTATATACTGCTCATTGCTTTACAGTTTGCAGATTTTATATACGCTACTATTATTGTATTTGTTGTAAATTGCAGTTATTTGTCATTTAGTGTTTATTCAGAGCCAGGGTTGGACTGGTAAGCTGGCATACCGGGCATTTTTCCGGTGAGCCAGTGCACTTTAGGGCCGATCAGGGCAGACTGGCCATTGGGAGAACGTGATAAGCTAAAATGAGCTAGTGACTTCTGCAGAACGGACCACAAAACAGAGCGGCGATATGCAGAAAAGGATAGCGAACACCATTGAGATTTTGTATGTCAAATAATCAGGTCCACATGAGGTATGAATTTGATTGTACATACGGATATGCACTCCGATGTATAAGTGATTTCTAAATAAAAGCCATTGTATTGGCTTGCCTTGCAGAATTTATTAAAGTTTCGCTTTGTTATGAGTTCCACACGGGTGTGTTGGAGCCCATGGTGGCTGTCTATATCATCTGTGAGATGGGCCGGTACTTGCTCAGCAGCGGGCTGGCCAAAATTACCCAGAGGCCCACCGGGAAATCGCCTGGTGCTCCCTATGCCCAGTCCGCCCCTGTTGTGAGGACCTACAGCTCTGAAATATTCTTCTAAAAATCTTGATTTGTGTTCTGCAGAAGAAAGAAAGTCGTACACATCTGGGATGGCATGAGTGTGAGTAAATGATGAGAGAATTTTCATTTTGGGTGAACTGTCCCTTTAAAGATGGAAACTTTCCATTCTTGTTCATTCATATTTAGAAATCAGCAAAACACATAAATATTCAGTTTATTTGTCTCATTCCCAACTGCGATGGCTGTGAAATGAAGCTGTTATAACTAGTTTCTCACAAGTTTCTTTGTGGGGCTTAAATGGACAGATGGATATGGTTTCCTTTTCGGTCTGGAGGCTTCAGGCAGATTGTTACAATCCTTCATCAGATTTGAGAGGCTGAGTGGGGCTGATGCTCGTTAAGCCCGTTGCCCTTTTGAAACCAATTCCGGGGTTCAAAGTTTTCTGTGTGATGTGTGTGTAAATAGGCAGCCTGTTTTTCCAACTGTCACACCCCTTGAGGTGCTTTGGCTCAGGCCTGGATTACGATAGCAATTTCCCTGGTCTGGGTCACTAAGATCAGGGCTCACTCAATACTGGCATCCTACATATAATCCCATCAGCACTAGCATGGAAGAAGAGGATTTCAGGTTGATGACGAGGTCTTTGAGAAAAGATTAAGTGACTAGATATCTAATTCTGCCACACAGAGTGAAAAACGTTTAAATCTTGGATCGTTTACTTGCTTATCATTTCAACAAGTGCTGATTTAATGGGATTGGTCACTTAAAAATTAACATTCAATCATCATTTACTTACCCTCATTATGATTCATTCCCATACAACTTACTTTCTTAAGTATCCATTCACTTTCATTACATAGAAAAATAAAATTCGATTTAAAGCCACAAAACACCAATTTGTAGTTAATGGGGTTCATGGAATGAAACTGGTCTTCATCTTATGTCTACTACATCATTTTAAACATATCAGTCAAAACAGGGTACAATGTGGCTAATGTTTTTTTCTTCTCTCAATGTGTTGTTTTTTAAAAATAAAATCTGTTTATTTTTTATCAAATTCTGATGGAGCAACAATAATCAAAAATTTTTGGGTAGACTTCCACAAGCTTCTCACAATAAGTTGCTGGAATTTGTCCCATTCCTCCAGACAGAACTGGTGTAACTGTGTCGGATTTGTAGACCTCCTTGTTCACACATGCTTTTTCAGTTCTGCCCAACAATTTTCTATTACTATGTAATAGTTAATTAATTAGAGCAAGTATAAAGTGTTACCCATTACAAGTAATTAAAATAACATTTAATAAAATCTATTCATTTAAATAAATATTTAAAATCAAGTTTTGGTTGTTTTAGTAGTGTACTGTACACCATACCAGCAAGAAACTGTCTTACCCTGACATGCATGTTGTAAATTCAAATGGGATTACAACAGACCATAAATTATTATTAATATTTATGTATGTAATGAAAAATATCATTTTCTTACACCTTTTTATATTAAAGTAATGCAGGGACAAGTCGAAATAATTATTGTGGTAGTCAAAATTATTCCACAAATGCCGTCGATTGAGTTTAACATGAATTGAAACCGGAATATTGCTAAAAGTGGGAAACAATTTGACTACTTTCTTTACTTTTCTGTGTTATGCTGATTTGTAAGTGGTTGCATTTACATTTATTAATTTCGCAGATGCTTTTATCCAAAGTGACTTACAAATGAGCAATAGAGCAAGCAATCTGTCAAACAAAAGTCAACAACATCTGCAGTATTTCACAGCCTGTTACAGTCTTGAGTGCCATCTGGTGGCAATTAACAAAAATAATCACTTTGGTAAGAAGAAGAAAAGGCCATGTGTCATTGAGCGTATGTGTGTGTTTGTGTGGCTTTGATCTTATACACCTAGACACTGACCCCAATCCTAATAAGGATATTAATGTTAATCACTGTGTTTGTCTGTTAGTCTTTCTCTCTCTCTCTCTCTCTCTCTCTCTCTCTCTCTCTCACACACACACACACTGTCTCGTGCAGGATGCAGGAAAACACAAACACACACGCAGTCTGATGATTGGGCAAAAACCCACGCAGGAAATGATGGCATCAGTTGTAAGTATATGAATCTTCATTCTATTCTATTCTATTCTATTCTATTCTGTGGCTGTTCTATATGCCTGAAATTGTACAGTTAATTAAGAGAAATATCAACATTCATTCATAACAAGGCGAAAATATTTATTGTTTAATTCACAAATGCCAGATCTTTTCTCAACACTAAATTAATTTTTCTGAAATATTGTATTTTTTAATGTTTGTTTGTGTGTATATATATACATACATTCATACCGATCAGCCACAACATTAAAACCACCTGCCTAATATTGTGTAGGTCCCCTTCAAGCCGCCAAAACAGCGCCAACCCACATGCTATTCTTCTCACTACAAAGTACAGAGTGGTTATCTGAGTTATTAAAGACTTTGTCAATTCGAACCAGTCTGGTCATTCTCTGTTGACCTCTCTCATCAACAAGACATTTTCATCCACAGAACTGCCGCTCACTGTCACTGATGTTTTTTTGTTTTTGGCACCATTCTGAGTAAACTCTAGAGACTGTTGTGTGTGAAAATCCCAGAAATACTCAAATCAGCCCATCTGGCACCAACAAACATGCCATGGTCCAAATCACTGAGATCACATTTTTTTCCCCATTCTGATGGTTGATGTGAACATTAACTGATGCTCCCAACCCGTATCTGCATGATTTTACGCATTGCACTGCTGCCACACGATTGGCTGATTCAACTCATTCTCACACCCAACTCGTCACATATTGACGCTTTTGACAGGACCCCTTGGCGTCACATTTTAACGCCCTGGGTATACCTTTGGCGTCATTTTTCGACACGTTGGGTAGTCCGATAGATTTCTATAGAGGATTTTAAAAATACAAATATAAAAACTTTGATTAATTGAACACAATCGTAGCATATTATATATATTTATTAACATCAACAAACCTCCGATAAAAATACGTTATCCAGCATGCTCTAGTTACCAGTACCTAAGAAAACGCTTAAACTGCTTACTTGCACACGCCGTGGAGCATTGTTAAACTCACCTTGAATGCGGTTTTGGTTAAGACTACCCAACGCGACGAAAAATGACGCCAAAGGTATACCCAGGGCGTTAAAATGTGACGCCAAGGGGTCCTGTCAAAAGCGTCAATATGTGACGAGTTGGGTGTGAGAATGTGTTGGCTGATTAGATAATCACATGAATAATTGTTGGTGCCAGATGGGCTGGTTTGAGTATTTCTGTAACTGCTGATCTCCTGGGATTTTCACGCAATTATATATTTAAACAATATCACTCGAGCAAAAGTGCGATATGGCCCTACTTCAGCCTGTGGCCTCGTGCCTGCTGCCGAATCACATCAGTGTTGATTTTGGGCCATATAGCATGATTGCGAGTGTGATATTGCTTATATATAACAGTACAAAGAACAATACATTTAAAAAAATTAGGAAAAACTGAGTACGTTCATAAAAAATTAATTTGTGCATGGAACTACTTTATTACGCTACGGATCAGACGGACCAAATGATGTGTCCAAGCCTCCGTTAGTAATTAAAAAATTTAATTTCAGAAATAGTATCATGGCTTGTGCTGTTTCGAACAAGTTATTGGATAAACAAGAATGGATGTGTGTGTGTGTGTGTGTGTGTGAGAGAGAGAGAGAGAGTGTGTGCGCTCATCTGTTGCCACACCCAAGCAGAGATGCTGTCAGCTTTCTGAAGATCAGCTTTCTCAGTGTAAAAATAGTGTCCAAGCAGGGGAATATCTCTCTGTTTCACGGTAGCTAGTGCGCAAGAGTCGATTACTATAAACCGCAATGTCCTCCGCCATTTTAAACAGCACCCATTGTGTAATTAATCAGTATGTTGTGTCTCTCAGCTGTGATGAGCTGTAATGCTGAAGTTGTTTGTTCAAAGCTGTTTAAAGCTATTTCCTAGATTTAGTAGTCTAGTGTAGTAAGTGATCACAAAGAGCTGTTGTATGTAAATGGGGGACGCAAATTCACTTCCCGCCAACTAACTGCCTCATATTACACACAAAAATTATCTTTTGCCACCACCTGCTGGATAATATATGTAATAAAAAAAGATAAACAGTAGCTATTAACACATCTGCACTGCTCTTACAATTTAGTTTAGTGCTCATGGAACGTCTCTCGTCCAATCAGATTCGAGGACAGGAACTAACTGTTGTATGTATATATATATATATATATACACTCACCTAAAGGATTATTAGGAACACCATACTAATACTGTGTTTGACCCCCTTTCGCCTTCAGAACTGCCTTAATTCTACGTGGCATTGATTCAACAAGGTGCTGAAAGCATTCTTTAGAAATGTTGGCCCATATTGATAGGATAGCATCTTGCAGTTGATGGAGATTTGTGGGATGCACATCCAGGGCACGAAGCTCCCGTTCCACCACATCCCAAAGATGCTCTATTGGGTTGAGATCTGGTGACTGTGGGGGCCATTTTAGTACAGTGAACTCATTGTCATGTTCAAGAAACCAATTTGAAATGATTCGAGCTTTGTGACATGGTGCATTATCCTGCTGGAAGTAGCCATCAGAGGATGGGTACATGGTGGCCATAAAGGGATGGACATGGTCAGAAACAATGCTCAGGTAGGCCGTGGCATTTAAACGATGCCCAATTGGCACTAAGGGGCCTAAAGTGTGCCAAGAAAACATCCCCCACACCATTACACCACCATCACCAGCCTGAACAGTGGTAACAAGGCATGATGGATCCATGTTCTCATTCTGTTTATGCCAAATTCTGACTCAACCATCTGAATGTCTCAACAGAAATCGAGACTCATCAGACCAGGCAACATTTTTCCAGTCTTCAACTGTCCAATTTTGGTGAGCTCTTGCAAATTGTAGCCTCTTTTTCCTATTTGTAGTGGAGATGAGTGGTACCCGGTGGGGTCCTCTGCTGTTGTAGCCCATCCGCCTCAAGGTTGTGCGTGTTGTGGCTTCACAAATGCTTTGCTGCATACCTCGGTTGTAACGAGTGGTTATTTCAGTCAAAGTTGCTCTTCTATCAGCTTGAATCAGTCGGCCCATTCTCCTCTGACCTCTAGCATCAACAAGGCATTTTCACCCACAGGACTGCCGCATTCTGGATGTTTTTCCCTTTTCACACCATTCTTTGTAAACCCTAGAAATGGTTGTGCGTGAAAATCCCAGTAACTGAGCAGATTGTGAAATACTCAGACCGGCCCGTCTGGCACCAACAACCATGCCACGCTCAAAATTGCTTAAATCACCTTTCTTTCCCATTCTGACATTCAGTTTGGAGTTCAGGAGATTGTCTTGACCAGGACCACACCCCTAAATGCATTGAAACAACTGCCATGTGATTGGTTGATTAGATAATTGCATTAATGAGAAATTGAACAGGTGTTCCTAATAATCCTTTAGGTGAGTGTATATATATATATATATATATATATATATATATATATAATAAAAGCATGTTTAAACATTTTGAGCTTGGCCCATTTTTGCCCAGGAGTGTACATACATACATACAATACCTACATAGATATTATATGAAACATTGTAAATGTCATCTCCATCACCGTTGTTTCCACCACAAAATTCTGCTGCACAAATATAGAAATTGAGATGTGCTGGAAATTAAACTGTGGTGTGAATTTTCAGGACTTTAATAATGATTAAAAAAAACATAAATCCTAAAATAATGTTTAAGTAAATCTTTAACATTTGTCTGTGCGTGTTTGTGTGTGTTCCTCACCCAGGAGGTGTTGGCCTGCTAAGCTAAAAATATGATGGCTGTGGCATTCAAATGGAGGCTAATAATCATCTCTCATGCACACCTGCCCTCCATCTGTTGCCCACACATGCTAAGGACTCTTAACCATGCTTAACACTCTCCTCTTCCTCCTCTTCTTCCTCATCTTCCTCCTCCATGCCGGATCAGCCCAGAGTCCCCCCTCAACCCTTAGTGAGAGAGAAGGTGGCTGAGAATTTGTCCCTAAGATGCCCTCTCAATCTCGCTCCTTTAGAACTCCTCCTAGAGGTGGAGTCGCAGCATGTCCAACATGATGACAAAGTGACAAAATGAGACAGAAGACAGGGAAAAACTCATGGGAAGAATGGACCACCTAAGTCGCCAGAATGTTCCCCTATTGAGTACCATCGTAGAGCCCCACAAACTCCCAAAAGATCAACCAGAGCACTTATAAACCCTGTCAATTAAGCCAAGCTTGACTCTGATAGGTCAATGGCCAAGGAGGTGGGGCATGGGGAATCTTATTCAACTGTCCCGCTGTCTCATCCACCATCCCTCTGCCAAAGCAAACAAACACAACAAAGTCCAGGTGGCATGTGCTCAATCAGAACACAAAATCAGCCAATCAGCTGCCCACTTTAAGAACCAGGAAGCAGTGAAGTGGCGTCTAAGTTTGCGACAGACCCAGCGGCTTGAAGAGGATCAGAGTAAATTTAGCTTATCTGCAGGTAGATTATCTGCTGACGAGGATAAAAAGATGCAACCCGCCCTTCTGCGCACCAGTGTTCCCAATTACTCATTCGGCTGGCAATCACCTGTAAACACAAATGCAACATACACACAGAGAGTGCCTCTCATTTCCTAAATTGTGCATACTTGTTTCCTCGCTCCTACGTCCTCAAGCACGTGACCCGGAAACCGATCTAAGTCCGCCATCATTAAGGACATACCAATTTTCTAAATGCACCATGAGGAGATGAGGATTGAGGATGGAGGAAGCTTATCGAGTACGCTTAAAGAAACAGTTCACCCAAACGTGAAAATTTGCTGATAGTTAACTCAACCTCTTTCTTCATCAGAACAGGAATTAAGATTTTTAAGAAAGTATCCCTGGTTTTTAGCTTCATCTAAATGCAAGAGAATGGACACAGTCATTTTTGATCGTCCAAAAAGCACACTTAGTCAGCATCAAAGTAATCCACATCAAGTAATGCCTTCTGAAGTAAATCGATACGTTTGTGTGAAAAACGAATGCATCTACGTGGGTCGTTCGGTTTATTCTTAAACCGATTATGACCTCACCCCAATAAAGGAAAGATGATTATGGCACATGACCAAAATTTACAAGACCACACATGCTTAATGTTGCTTTATGAATTAGATCTGAATGCATAATTCAAATTGAATTAATATCCACATATGTGGACATCAGGACTAAGTTATGACATTTTAAATAATACCAAGCCATAGAATGTCAGACATTTTTTTTTTATCAAATTGTTTATTATGTTTCCAGGAATGCTGGTTATTCATGTTTTTAAGATATTATGGGCATTACAACTGATTTTATATAAAGCTGAATAAACAATTTTTATTCCAAGTAATGGCCAGCATCATCCAATCACTGCCAACCATGTTAAAATAAAATTTTGCATTATAAAATTCTGAATCTATGTACTGATTATCATTGTCCACATATCAGCCAAACAGGCTGAGTGGTCCAAACATCATCTGCAGCTTGAAACAGAACTTTTGGTCAGATTTTAGGAGTGAATGCACTTAGCTGCATAAAAAGCTATAGGATGCACCCTGGCTACCTATTAAGTGCTGTCTGTCAGCACTGGTCTCCGAACCGTTAGAAATGCACCTTATTTTCAATATAACTCCCTATAAAGCATCTGAAAGCAACATTTTTCAGCTTTTGGGCGAATACATTGATTCTCAATGTGTATGTATCATCATAACACTGCAGAAACATTGTTATGACTTTATCACATCAGCACATCTCCTTGTGATGTTTTAGCAACCTACTTACGCATCAGCATGTGTGATTACGTTAAACACAAAACACATTTAGTTACTCATTGTGCCATCACACTGGTACACTCATAAAGATTTGTGTGTTGTCACATGGGGAAGTTCTTACAAAGGCTATATCTCAGTAGTTATAAGATTTAGAATCGGAAGTCCAATTGCACAAATATGTGGTTTCAAATACCTAGTTTAAAACCCTCTTAAATTAAAATATTTTTGTTAATTATACCTTCCAAAGTAATATTTTACTATCATCATATTTTTGTTATAGCTCATGCGTAAACAAGAAAATATAATCAAATCATACTTGCATACATTAAAGGAATGGACATTACATTTTCCATTTATGTTGTTCACATTCTTTTGTGCCTGAATTGTTTTACTTTTTATATATTCCTGAAAAACTATTTAACGCAGGTGTAGATTTAACACTCCTATAGTCTTAAGAAACTGCACCCTCCATTTGTCCTTCGGGTCATTTTTGACCCATTCTGAAAACCATCAAAATGCATAAATTCTTGATTAGTGTTCAATAGCACTAAATATATAATAATAATAATAATAATATCTGGAGCCCTGCAGTGATGATTTTCAGCCCACTCCTGTATTCCCTGTACACACATTACTGTGTGGCAACACATAGCTCCAATGCCATCATCAAGATTGCTGATGATATGACGGTGGAAGGTCTGATCACTGACAATGATGAAACAGCCTACAGAGAGGAGGTGCACACTCTGACACGCTGGTGTCAGGAGCACAACCTCTCCCTCAACGTCAGTAAGAACAAGGAGCTTGTGGTGGACTACAGGAGAAAAGAGAGAACATAGCCCCATCACCATTAATGGAGCACCGGTGGAGAGAGTCAGCAGCTTCAAGTTTCCCCTCACATGGACTCACATGTTTGTCCACACTGAGGCCGTTGTGAAGAAGGCACACTAGCGCCTCTTCTTCCTGAGACGGCTGAGGAAGTTTGGATTGAACCACCGCATCCTCACACGGTTCTACACCAGCACTGTAGAGAGCATACTGACTGGTTGACATTAGCAAAACTGACCGGTATGGCAACAACACCGCCCTCAACCACAAAGCCCTGCAAAGGGTAGTGCAAACTGCCAGACTCATCATCGGAGGTGAGCTTCCCTCCCACCAAGGGGAGCTACACCAGCGGTGTGTGAGAAAAGCTCAGAGAATCATCAGAGACTCCCGCCACCCAAGCCATGGGCTGCTCTCATGGCTACCATCAGACAGGTGGTATTGCCGCACCAGCCGACTTCACGACAGCTTCTTCCCCCAAGCGATCAGATTTTTGAACTCTTGATCTACATTTACATTTATTCATTTGGCAGATGCTTTTATCCAAAGTGACTTCCAAAAGAGGAAAACATAAGCAAATCATCTTAAGGAGACATTTGTATGAAAAGTGCCATACTACAAAGTTTCACTAGCATCAGAATAGTATTCAAAACAGATTTAAGTGCCAACAAGTTAATTTATTTTTTTAGTGACTGGTTAAGCTGTTTTTTGAAGACAGAAATTATGGAGTTGGGAAGGTCATTCCTCCAACGTGGTATGATGAAACTGAAAGTCCGGGAAAGTGTTTTGGTGCCTCTTTGTGTTGGTACAACAAGGCGACGTTCCTTAGCCGACCGCAGGCTTCTGGTGGGCGTGTAGATCTGCATAAATGATTTTAGGTATGCTAGATCAGACCCAGTGACTCTTTTATATGCCAGCATCAGAGCCTTGAATTTAATACGTGCATCAACCGGCAGCCAGTGGAGAAAGACAAAGAGTGGTGTAACATGCGCTCTCTTTGGTTCATTAAAGACCAGACGTGCTGCTGCATTCTGGATCATTTGCAGAGGTTTAATTGCACATGCAGGAAGGCCTACAATGAGAGCATTACAGTAGTCCAGTCTAGTTATGACAAGTGACTGAACAAGCAGTTGTGTGGCATGTTCAGAGAGGAAAGGTCTTATTTTCCTGATATTGTAGAGTGTAAATCTTCATGATCTCTCACGATAATATACATCATCACTGCACTTTATTAATCTCACGCTGGACTGACATAAATTCTATTTTCTCTTAACAACACACTGGCAACTAGCTATCAACTGACAGTCTGAATGTCAATACAACACTATACAACCTACTGTTTTTTTTTTATATATAATATTTGTATTGTGTATTCTTTATTGTGTGTATTGTTTACTGTACATTGTATATTATTATTTGTATATTGTGTTGTGAGTAATTATGTAAATATTACTTTCATAAAGTGTGTTGTGTAAATCTGATGTTTCTAAATCTATTGACACAAAGTTAACAGCTAACACACACCCATCAGCTCTACGGCAGACCATCAGCTGTCTATTCTTTTGTTATACTGGCCTGGAGAGAGAGGACATACTGTATCTTTATAGCCATAGAAACAAGAGGAGAGAGAGAGAGAGAGAGAGAGAGAGAGAGAGAGAGAGAGAGAGAGAGAGAGAGAGAGAGAGAGAGAGAGAGAGAGAGAGAGAGAAGAACTGGTGTGAGAGTAAAATAGAGAGATGACAAGGAAGAAAGCAACAAAAATATCCCGAAAAGTTGCTCTATAATTGGCACAGTCTGTCAGAACCCTATTTTATGTGACTGAGCTGGGCAGGGCAGCCATCGCGTCCCCACTGGAACACATCACTTAGAGGAGCGGTTCCTCCTTCCTTCCACTTCCCAAGAGAGGAGAGCAGACTCCACATCATAGAACAGCAGTGTGCTCTTCACTGAGGATTACTTTGTGTGTGAGTGTGTGTGTGAATTTATCACACCTATATACAAGCTTAGCTGGGACATTGTAGGAGAATGGTACCTTGATACCTGGCTGAGGTGCATGTGTGTGAGGTGTGTATGAGTTTCTGGAGGAGGTATAGGAAGATCTTTCCTATAGGAAGAACAGGCAAGAAACACAGGTAAGAGGGAAGGTGATGAGGGTTTCTGCAGCTTTGGACACATTTACTTTTTTGACGCAAAGCCAATAATTCCCTACACAAAATACGATGTGATAGGCTCACACCATATTTATCGCTGTTGCAAGTAAACACATATTTTATGTAGTCTGGGTAATTACTGGGTCTGTAATGTCTTTTACTTTATGTTGCTTTCATGGATTTTGAGGATGTTCATGTTGGCATTTGCCCAATTTTGGCTAGTGTCTACCAAGTGTCAGATGAATTTGTGCCCAAATGTATAGTTTGATTGAGACATGGACTTTGATGTCAACAACAAAGGATATGGGATGCATTTTGTCCTCCATAAAAAGTTGATGATTCTTTCACAACCAACCTGCAACCCATTTGGGTCATGACCCACCAGTTGAGAACCACTTTCTTACACTTTCTTCTTTCTTTATAGTTTTTTGGAGAACTTTAGAAAAAGAATGGCTGTTTTTTCATTTCAGATAGAGTAAGTGCTGGTTTGTTCATCTGCAGTTTGTTCCCAGTCTGATTGTTTAGCAGAGTTTTGGAGTTTGGCCCCTAGCAGGGCCCGGAGTGCATTAGCTGAGATATCCCCACTAAGGGTTTCAGAACCTACAAACTTGGACATTAGCAAAACATACCAGTAGACAATTAAAAATATGCACACATTTGCATTTTGTTTTGATAGTTTGGAAAATTGCAAAATGTTAAAAAATTATATAACAGATATTAAGCTATATAGGGTTGATCTGGACTAGAAACCAAAGGTTAGTAGGTTGTATGACTGGCTGATAACCAAAAGGTTGTAGTGTTATGTTGTACATTTTAGGACTGGTAACCGAAATGTTGTAGGGTTTGGTTGTGGGGTTGTTTGTACAGTAAGTTGTAGGGCAGGTAACCAAAATAATAGAAGGTTAGATTGTAGGGCTAATAAGGTTGGTGTTGGTTTTAAGGCTGGTAACAGAGAGTTTGCAGAGCTGATAACATTATAAAATTAAAGGTTAATAGGTCAGATTTTAAAGGCATGTTAATCTTCGAGGACTTTATGATTTCATTTTTTATAAAAAAAAAAAAAAAAATACATATATATATATATATATATATATATATATATATATAAAAAAAACCTGACAAATATAGCACTAAACAGCAGGGCTGAAAATAGAACTGGGTGTTCACTTCCACAAGCATTTATTTTTCTGTTGTGAAACCAATTTTGATTTTCAGTCTTCTTTTTAAGGCAAGCATGGATCAAATAGTTTAAAAAGAAGCAGGTCATTTAACCTAACAGCTTGACCAGGGATCTTAATAAGCTAATTAATGCCTTAATAAGAGCTTAATAACAATGAGCCCTTTAATACTCTGGACAATTGGATTGCCTGCTAGAAAACAGGACTGATTGAGGTCTCTTGCATTCAAGCCATATTTACTCAGAAGCCTTTACTACTCTAAACTTTGATGCCCACTGACCAAAGAGATACTGTAACAATCTTAAGGTCTTGTACACACAGTCAGTGTATATATATATATATTTATACCCTTATCTAGTGTATGTGTATTCTACATTGTGTGTATTGTGTACATTTGTTATGTAAATTGTTGTGTAGGTATGTGTACATTTGTTATGTAAATTGTTGTGTAAGTTTGTTATGTAAATTGTTTTGCGTAAATATGTTGTTTATTGTAAAGTGGTTTATGTCCCGTCACTGTCATTACTGCAATGTTGCTCGGAACTGCACACAAGAATTTCACCTGCTGTTGCACTCGTGTACACAGTAGTGTGACAATAAAGTGATTTGATTTGATTTGATTTGACACAGTATATCACTAGTTCTACTTTACCTGCCCGGGCAGGATTCGAACCTGCAATCCCCACCATGGGAGTCGGACAAGCTAGTAAAGAGGCTACAAAAGCCATGGCCCCTAGCCTTGGTCGCTATTTCATCTCTTACGACCAGGAGAGTGAGGTTTACACAATGTACAGCTATCACGTACTAGCTGGCTATCGTTACACTCATCCCCCTAAACCTCACTCCCATTCAGGTCATGGCACCACTGTCACTGGTCTTACTCAACCTGCCCCGATAGGGATTCGAACCGGCGATCCCCGGCATCGGAGGCAGATGCGCTAGCAAGGAGGCTATAAAAGCTATGGCCCATAGCCTTGGTCACTAGAGCATCTCTTAAGGCCAGGAGAGTGAGGTTTACACACTGCAAAGGTATCACGTACCAGCTGGCTACTGTTACACATATATATATATATAGTGTTTGTTCTCTTTATTTTCAAATAGAAGCAACAGTTAAAACTTATCTGAATTCAAAGTTACAGGAGAGAATTATTTTCAGAGACAGAAAAGGCCCATATAAAAATTGTATACTGATAATAAATGCTCAGATATTTCTTCGGTGCACAAACTAAATTGATGCTTTTGCTGCCTCAAAGACATCAGAAGATCTGCTCTGGCCACATAGTTCAAAGAAATTACCACGCTGAGAGATACTGTGGACATTTAAGACTAAGCGCAAAGAGCAAGTAGGGTTTTCTGGATCTTATAATAATAGAGCAAACCTTGAGTCATGAAGAAAAAAAAAGAAATGAGCTATGGAAGGCAACAACGAAAGCCCCACCAGATTAAATGAAAGAAAAAGGCAGGCGCCAGCCCAAGAGGAATAGGGCCATTATTGTGTTGGCCCGACAGTTAAAAAAAATGGACAGTATTCCTATTTCTAGATAGATCTTTAGGGTTTCTTTAACCTAACTTTCAGTATCTCACAAAAATAATTTTTCCATTTGTGGTGTTTCTGTAGCTCACATGGTAAATCATGGTGCTACCAATACTAAGGACATGGGTTTGAGTCCCAGGGAAAATATATACCTTGTCATTGTAAGTTGCTTTGAATAAAAGCAACTACCGAGTGTACAAATAGCACTTCAATGTTTTGCTAAATTTCCCATTTTAACCCTATCAATGCAACTTCAGTTCCTCATGATTGTCCTTCGAGAAGGTTCTTCAGATGAACAGCACTTGCGTCCAACTGAAAGTGAGAGAACTTTGTTGTTTTAAAGTGACTGTGAGGAAAGAATGCCACATCATCAAGGCTCTCTGGACCATAATTCAATACTTCTCTACGTATTTTTCTCAGTCTCTGACAATGTGCTCCCTGGGGCCTACTGTACTCAGCTAAATCATAAGAACACCCTATTTACAGCAAAACATAGTTCAGCTCTGCCAGAGGAGGCTTACTTGCCAGTGGCTAAATATCTAGTTTAGCCAGAGGGGAATTAATTACAATTGCAACATAAAACTTTGTCATTTCTGGGTTTATAATGATTTTTATGTATATATACACTACCCCCATACCTTTATTTTTTCATTCTGTGTTGATTAGAGAACATTTTTATGCAGTATTGGAGAGTACATAGCTCCCCAAAAGTAGCAACAGTAATATAAAATTTGTAGTAGTGTGATTAGCTTAGCTGCTTTAAAACCAGTAACAGAAAAAAAACTTTTTCAACTTGCTATTTTTTGGTCAAATTGTGTTGCCCACACAGCTTTACATCCCATTTTTCTGCCTCAGTCTATGTATTACCTCTCATTCCTGCTAGCACTTGCTAACATTAGCATCTATGAGAGTGTCGGATATTTCATCAGCAAGCACTTAACAATACTTATCTATTATCACCTTCAGTTAAGACATTTATCAAATGTAGAGCATCTTCATTTCTAGAAGTGTCCATTTGGTCAATCGTGATTGAGTGTGCCTCATCTAATTAAAGTCTCAAACTGGGTGCTCAAACTGAAACGGTGACTTGGAAAGTAAATATCAGGATTAATGTGAGCTGTTACCTGCAGTACATCAGAAAGACATATGTTCAGCACCCAAACAACATGAATAATACACCTTGCTTGATTTATCGTTTGAAATAACTCTGCTCCAAATTCTTGTGACTGATCACCTTATTTGTTGTCATGTCTTAACAGGTGTAGCAACTTGATGATCATCACAATCGCTCATTAGCAGAAATATCAGTGAACTATAGCAGACAGGGAGATGGAGTTTCGATTTGGGCTCAGGATCATTTTGGTCCTGACCATACTGGCTTTGGCGTTGTATGGAGGTGGCGTTGAAGGACAAAGGGCAGGTATGGTCAACCAAGTTCACATAGGCTACTAACCTAAATATACAGTTTACATGACCACTAATCATTGTCATAGTTTAACTTTAGTTTGAAGCTTGGAATTCAGAGTTTCTAATTTTACCTTTCAAGGAGTCTTGTATTTTAATGTGTGTGCAGTTGACTGGAGTTTTGCACATGACATAATCATAGTTTAGACCAGTGGTTCTGAACTGGTATTGCTTCAGGACCCAGATTTTACACCAGACATCAAGTGGTGACCCAACACAGTACCAAATTTGTTTATCCTAGAAAAGTAAACCAAAAATGTCCATAAAATCAAACAATGAACAGTTTCTAAATGTCTTTTAAATTTGTATGGTTTCATGCTATTGGCAGTCAATAATTAAAGCAAACAAAAGCAATCTAAAAAACAATGTATATTCTTGTTGCTTGTGAATCAGTGGTGGCATTTCTCAAAAAACTAAAATTGGGGAACACTAACATCCCATTAGAACATTGCAATTTAAAATTTAAGGCTATTTAAAAAATGCTTGCTGAATGCAATTTCTGCAGTCCAACTCGATCTAAAAGATTTAATTTCCAAAAACCAGGTAAGAAACTATACTACCTGAAGTGGATCCAATTAGAGAAGTCACCATTACAATGAAAACAGAGCTCATTAGTTACCTCCTGCTGCCATAAATCATTGCTTTTGATGGACCCTTCCTGACTATGTCACGTTCAGATTTAAGTCTGTTCTGTAAATAATTATCTTCAATGAGCATCTTAACGAGGTGTATATATCCCTGGTTATGTCTGCATGCTAGTGTATGGCAACTGCCATGCTCTGCCATATGCAAAGAGCCCTTACAGGTGGCTACATTTATAGTGCTGAAATTTGCACCATGTGCACTATGCGTGAGGCATACTGGCACGGAAAACCGAAGAATACTTTGGCCTTTAGATATCAACAACAAAAAATACTGGAAGCATTTTCTCTCTACTTTTCTGAGCTAATGAGCCTATTTTTTTTTCTATCCTATCTACAGTATACATTAGTAAGGTTAGTTGCAATTTGCATTTAGCAAAATTTTCCCCCGCTGCTAGAGTCACTATCAGAAAAGACCTGTGACCCATTTTTGGGTTGTGACCCTGACCACTATTTGAGAACCACTGGTTTAGAGTTTGTAAAATGCAGTCCATGCATATACCCAAAGTGATCCATGGTACACTAACAGAAGTACAAGCCTCATAAATCTGTGGCTAAACACAGTTCAGTTAGGACAACTCTTGGAGTAGTATAACATAAATGTATTCTATATATATATATATATATGACATGGTATGGGCTTGGTCTTGGCAGACAAGATCTGCTATATGCATGCTGCTGCTGCTGCTACTTTATATGAGTTAATATGCTGCTGCTGTTGCAAATACCCTGTGCGCTGCTGCTAATCACAGAGAAGCATACCACTTCTACTGAACAAACAGAGCAGACCTAGACAAGTGGTGCTGGGGAGGTGGAGGGAGAAGCGCTGCATGTTACCATGCTGCTGCAGCTGTGCCACTACGATGCATAGGCAGGTTTTTCATATATATATATATATATATATATATATATATATATATATATATAATTTGATGAAGTAAAAAGGGGTTCTGATTGGTTAAGGTAACAAGGTGTGCCGGGGTGATCTATCAGCCTGCCACATAGTTTCTTAACTGAACTTAATTTGTAATTTTCATTCATAAACTTTAAGGCAGTCCTGTTAACACACTGTCTTAATATTTTTCCCTCTGTCCCAGGCTGCAAAAACGTCCACTATGATCTGGTTTTCATCTTGGATACCTCTTCCAGTGTGGGCAAGGAAAACTTCGAGAAGATCCGCCAATGGGTGTCAAACCTGGTGGAATCGTTTGACTTAGGTGTGGATAAGACACATGTGGCTGTGGTCCGCTATAGTGACCATCCCACCACCGAATTCAACCTGAGAAGGTACAGAACTCTCCAGGAAGTCAAACGTGCTGCTGCAAACATCCGCTACCTGGGTGGGAACACCAAGACTGGAGATGCCATCAGCTTCACGGTTAATAACATCTTCACTGAGAGGGCAGGGGCACGGCCTGCCACCAGAGGCATTCAGAAAGTGGCGATCTTGTTAACTGACGGTAAGAGTCAGGATTATGTTTTGGAGCCATCTATAGCAGCAGCGGCTGCTGGGATCAGGTTGTTCGCAGTGGGGATCGGAGAAGCTCTGAGGGAGGAGCTAGAAGAGATTGCTGCAGAGCCCAAAAATGCTCATGTGTTCCATGTGACAGACTTTGATGCCATTGACAAGATCAGGGGCAGGTTGAGGAGGCGACTCTGTGAGAGTGAGTAATGAAATGTTTGACTTTACACTACATACACTTTAATGTTCATTTTTGCCTCAAAGCCCAGATTTTACATTGGAGATCAAATAGCAACTCAATAAAGTACCAGAATGTTTTATAGTATGGAAGCAAACATAAAAATATCCTTAAAGACTAGCACAGTTTTATTTTCTGTTTTGATGTTTTTCCAATTGAAACAAGATGTTGGGGCAGGACATATCGAAGGGTTCGTCTTTTTTATTAGTTAGCCAAAGCCATTCATTTATGAAACTAAAAGCCACAAAACATCAATTTTGATATCATGGGTTAAGGTAATTTGCATTTAATGCAGCGTAATTTGTCTTCAATATTAAGTATTTACAACCCCTTTTTGGGCCATGACCCACCAATTGACAATCACTGGTCTAGGGTACCTAGGTTAGCTGTTATAACATGGGACTCAAAATTCACTTGACAGTTGTAAAAAAATAAAAATAAAAAAATGAGTCAAGGCATCAACATTAAAACTATTTTTGGCATAAAATCCTATTTTCATGAAGGTCTGTTCTGTGCCATATTGGACAGGGTCTGGCCTTGCAAATGAATCCTCTGTGGCCCAGTCATTTCTGTGGTTTCTTGCTTCTGTGAATTCTGATTATAGAGCTGAAGAAAGTACAGGAGACAGAAAAGCTTCCAATCTCAAGTGCTTTTCCAGATCACGTCAATTCCACATGCAAAGATAAACCTAAATAATATTTAGGACAGTCTTAGGAGGTAATTACAAACAACAAGCTTGCTAAGAATACAGATTCAAAAATACATTAACCCAAAATATTGGGATGTGTGGCCTGGAATGACCGTCCAGAAGCAGATGATGTGTGGGCATGTTGTTTTTAGCAGAAATTAGGAGAAAGCAATGTTAGCGAATAGCACAAAATTGAGCTTGCTTATCTAGAAGAGTTTCCTTCATGTAATTGTGTAGAGAATGTTTTGGGCCTTGTACAAGTTGCAAACAGTAGAAAATCAGTGTTTTGTTGAAGGCACTCTCCTTCAACAATCATTGGTATTTGAAGAGGTTGTAACGAGTGTTCATACATCCTCATTGAGAGTGGCATGAGCGAGGCGGTCGTGTCAGAGGTTCACATTGCCCGTGTCTCTTCTGCGAGAAACAGCAGAGCCTCTGTTCAGAAAATAAAGTTATCTATGGTGTCCTATGCAATAAAGTCATAAACTGAGATTCATGGACAGCAGCGGGCAGTCACATGCACTTCATCTTGATCAGCACACTTGGATGTGATTGGTTAATGTTGTGTCTATTGTATACTGTACACCTATATACACAGAATGGCAAAAGGTTGGGCAGTTTATTAATTCTCTCCTTTATTAAGCTATTTTTTGAGTTTACTCGCATGTGGACATGTAAATTGTAGAGTACCATATGTTCGGTTTGAATAATTTTGATTATTTGATTTGCTTTTGTGCCTTTTCTGTAATCTCCTGATTATTTTAGTGTTGTATTGCACCAAGAGCTTCTGAGCTCAGCATGAGCTGTGTGGCAAAAATAGGCTCAATGCCAAAAATGTCCGCTAACTGCCACTTCTGGGACGTGTCACCTCCGACTCACGCTTGCAGTGTGAATGGTGTAATCTGTTAATATTGGTGCCAAAATTAAAAAGCGCCGCTCATGCCTCGACCACGCTCCGCTCACAGAGGATATGTGAACCCGGCGTAACACAAGCCATTACCAATGCCTAATTTAAGTTAGACAGCCTTGTGGGAAGATAGGCAACCACTTTGATTTGTCAGAGAGGTGGAGAGATAAAAAGAGAGAGATAGAGAGCACTTATTCATTCTAACCCTTAACCCTGATACTGCCCAATGCCAAAAGAGATTCCAACCAAGAGATCCTCCAATTTTTTAGTGACTCTTAACAACAAAGATGACTCAATGGAAATGTCAATTAAAAGATTTCACTGCCATCAATAAACTCTATTTTCCAATCAGGGATTATGCTTTCAACATCAAGAAAGACTTTAACTATGTATCAGGTCTAGTTCTGTGATAAACCAAGATCATCTGGCACCAGCATTGGTGTCTAGGTATTCTGGTGGCTAGAAAACATGGCATCTCAATGGTCCAAGTTATTTTTACCTTGAAAATGATAGTCCTAATGTTTTGAGTGGAAATGGGGTTCACCAGTCTGGGTTTTTACTTTTTAATCTGCAGCTTTTAATGTGTTTTGTGTGCAAAGATCAAATGAAGTACCTCATTTAAGAGCGAGAATATTATTCTAATTTTGGTGTAGGGATGTAATAACTGCTTTTTCACATCAGTGATGTCAAAAGTACCGGTACTTTGCTACCAAGTCGACATTAAAATATAAGATATATCCCAATACCAGTATCTACAGTACCATAGTACATAGCAGAGACTTGATTCGATACCCGCACACGGCTGCTTGCAAATCCTCACATGCTTTATTTGAGTGAAATGCACAATTAATCAATTTATAAATCGGCCAGGCAGCTTCATCACTTACTGTATCTTGGCTTTGGTTCAGGCCTGTGGTCCACCCATAACCACAGCACGCCAGGTCTGTAATCAGTAGTATATGTTGCTATACTGAACAGCAATGCATTGTAATAGTGTTGGTTGTGCTAATTTACTAGTGTTTGCTTTAGCATCTGTTGTCCCTGTTTCCTAAATATGCTTCTGATTAGCATAATGGGCATTTTAAACATGAGAGACAACATTTAATTATCGGCTCCTCTTCATGTGTCCCAGAGGACAGTTTGGTGAAATCCAGCTTGCCAGCAGAATTCCGATATGCTAACCAGAAAGTAGTGGATATTTATTTCAGTTGGAGAAATTCTGAATAGACTGTAGAAGAATTGTCTCTGTATTGCTGCTAGCAGGTTATTGTGGATAATTTCCAGGGGTTTATCGTACTTTGATTAAAGTGGTTGATTACTGGCCCAAGTTAAAAGAGCTTCTATGATATTCTGTTCCTTAGATATGGCTTGGGTCCATCCTTCAGTGTAATTCTATGGATGTTTCAACCTGATCTTTTTGCTCCAGAATTGCTCACAGAAACTTAAACACACTTGCTTTGAGATATAATTTATGTCCGGAGTAGGAAAAGTTACACAGCAAAGTTTAAGATTAGGGTTTGTTTTTATATTTATTCAATGTAATGCTTGTTAAATGATTGTTATCAAAGGAACAGGAAGTTAACTTCTTTGATAAATCACTTCATTTAGTGTGCAAATTGCCCCATGCATTTGTATGCATTACTGTTCATCATTAATTACATCTGGAATCACTTTGCAGGTGCACCATGATTCATATCAGTCTCTTCCAGTTTATTATATTTTTCATCTCTGATAATTTGACCCTAATCCAATCAGAATTTCATCCAGTCAAAGAAATAAGCAAGAGATCATTTTCAAGAGATCAGAAAACTATATGGAAATGCAGGATCTCAAGTCTACATTCTGCTCAATACAGCCATGATTGTAGACTGGCAACTTTCTAAATTATAGTCTCAATGCCACATCTAAAGGAAGTTGCCCTTGGTAGAGCACAGTTAGAAAGCACTCAAACATGCCACCATTTAAACAATGACGCACAACTGGCTTTTCATTGCTTGTCATTTAGCCAGTCAAATTAAATAGTGTAAAACAGATCATAATCATGGGCAAGGAAGAGGCGAGAAACCGGCTTGTCAACATAAATAATAATTTAATAAAGAACTTAAAACAAACATTTAGGACAGCAGACATGTCTGCTGATTAAGCTCTCTCTCCCGATCTCCGTCCGCGAGTGGCCTTTATCCCTCTTGACGGCTCAATTTAGCCTGATACGGGACCGGGCGTGCGCAATCACGCGCCGGTCCCGCCCTCCACCGTGCCACATTCCTCCCCCGTTCTCTCAGGCTGGGGACCCCCGGCCTGACGTACATCCCCTGGGGGGGGGGGGGGGGGCGCCTCCCGCGCGGTCTGCCGGCGGGTCATCCCCATCAGCCTGGACGAGGGAGGGGGCAAGGGGGAGGGAAACAACAATTAAAAATAGGGGGGGGGAGGGTTCCTGCACTGGGCAGTACCTCCCCTCCCACAAACACCATAATTTAAAAAAAAGAGGGAAAAGGCCAACGCAGAGCGGTATCGAGAGAGAGAGGAGAGAGAGATTAAAGGAAAGAAAGAAAAAAAAAACGTACTCACCGGCTCTCTGATACGCCGTAGCTCGTTCCTCAGCCACTTCTCCACCCTCCACAGGACAACAGCTGCGCCTCTCCGGGCAGATTGGAGGCAGTCCTCAGCCCCTGGCGGACGGAACGCCCCGCTGCGTTCCCGGGGTGTCGAAGGGGCCTCCCCCCGCCCCTGGCAGCGGTTCTCCCACTCCAGGCGGTCGGCGGCGAGCCCCTCCCCGCACGCGGTCGGCGGTCTCCAACCCCGCCGCGTTCCAGCGGCTACTAGGGGACTCCCCCGCCCCTGGCAGCGGCCCCAACCGCTCCAGGCGGTCGGCCAGGAGCCCCTCCTCCCCTCGCGGTCGGCGGCCGCTCCTCCGCGTCCAGGTGGCTGGGCTCCTCCGTCTCCCGGCAGATGGCCGCGGCTGCTCCATTGAGAAGTGGCGAGAACTCCGCTACGGCGCATCCCTCTTCCTTCCCGGGCTTTCGGCACCAATGTAAAACAGATCATAATCATGGGCAAGGAAGAGGCGAGAAACCGGCTTGTCAACATAAATAATAATTTAATAAAGAACTTAAAACAAACATTTAGGACAGCAGACATGTCTGCTGATTAAGCTCTCTCTCCCGATCTCCGTCCGCGAGTGGCCTTTATCCCTCTTGACGGCTCAATTTAGCCTGATACGGGACCGGGCGTGCGCAATCACGCGCCGGTCCCGCCCTCCACCGTGCCACAAATAGGTACTACTGTAATGCCAAAATCAGCTCTTTATAGACTGCAACATTTAATTGCTTGCTTGTCACTTAGCAGTACACTAACTGTGGGGTCAATTCCCCTCGAGAAACCATGCGAGGGTGAGAAATGATGTCATTCTCCAAATCAAAGGTTGCACATACTTGGGATCAGCTGACAGTAGTGATGTTTCAAACACATGTGTTGAGTTGCCGCTAGTTTTAACATGTTAGCCATACTTATACGAACACTAAAATCTCAAATAATGTACTTTGTCATGCAGCCTAGTTTTTCAAGTGCACGATCACAAATGCATCACAAAAAAAGTAGTGCAAGACGATGATGTAAACACAGATAAAGTTGGCAACACACTAGCCAATTTTTTTCCAGTGATTTTCATGTGTGAGCTTCATTAACATAATCGCTGGCCAGGCAGTGGGAGACAAAGCACATGTGATGCTCCTGTTCTACCCGCTCCGTACAGGACTCGAACCAGCATCTCTGACATGGAAGGAGGGTGCACTAACAAGGAGGCTAAAGACTACAGCCTCTAGCGTCAGTCACTAGTGCTACTCTTGAGGTCAGGAGAGTGAGGTTTATACACAATGCACAGCTATCTATCAGCTGTCCACTGTTACACGCGCATTAGTGTCTGCCATCAGGAGTTTGTTAATGAATTGAACGTCGGGACTCCCTGCTGAGTTAATAACATCAAAAACTGAAATAGCACATTAGGCTTGCTTGAAAAAATTTGTTATGTCACTAGAGCAGGCTCTTGTACTCATGTCAAGTGACCAATGAGTTTCTTCTTTTACTGAAGAACTGACAAGACGTCAAGTTGATCTAAACGTTTTCATTACACTCAGCTGCATATTATCACAAACACTGATTGTATTCCATAGTTATTCTGTCACCAAGCATTTTTCCTGTCTTTTTGCCTACATTAAAATGACATCAGAAAGCGGAGCCACAACAGTTGGTTTTTATTGTAATTTCTTTACTTACTGAAGATGCATATGGACATACATGTTCTATAGGGATAAACATACAATCATGCCCTTTTACAATGTAAAGCATGACATGAATCGCTTCCTAAGGGCATTTTCACACCTGACTTGTTTGGAGCATGTGTTTTCGCCCTCGGTTCATATAGGTATATGCGAACATGGTAATTGCACTTAGATCAGCTCCAAAACAATCGGTCTGAGACCACCTGGATGGATGGAGAAGAAATATGTAGGTTAGCTTGTCACTGTAATCCAACATCAAAACATCGTCAACCGCTTATCCTGTGTACAGGGTCGAAGGGGGGGCTGGAGCCTATCCCAGCTAACATTGGGCAAAAGGCAGGGTACACCTGGACAGGTTGCCAGTCCATCGCAGGGCCACACACTCACATCCACACCTAGGACAATTTTTGGAGACATCAATTTACCTAGTCTGCATGTCTTTGGATGGTAGCCAGAGCACCCAGAGAGAACCCACGCAGACACAGGGAGAACATGCAAACTCCACACAGAAAGGCCAGGGCAACCGGGGTTTGAACCCACAACCTTCTTGCTGTGAGGCGACAGTGCTAACCACTGCACCACTGTGTCACCCATTGACACATTTTATTGGTATATATGAATATATGAATGAAATACATATGACTGAAATACATCCCAGAACAGCGCATTGACATTGTGCTCACATTTGACTTTTATTAACACAGTTTTGGTTCATTTTGAAATATAACCTTGTGAAAGCGAACTGAACCATGAAGAAAATACAACATTGTAACTATTTTAACCCCTGTTCCAGAACAAATCAAGCAAGCTACAGGTCTGAAACCACCCTCAATCACTCTATTGCAATTGTTTATGCTCACGTGGTACTCCTAGGACTGGACTAGTAATCTGGCATAAAGGGCATTTTCCCGGTGGTCCGACACAATTTGGGGCTGATCAGGAACCGAGCGGGCCGGTGGGTCGGCCGCGAAACTGGCCGAATGGGCCACGATAAGCTAAAATGAGCAGCCGCGTTATGCAAAACGCCGCCGCAATATGCAGACGCGAGCCAGATGCTATGTAAAATCCTGATTTCCGATTTCTCTTCCCAGTCCAGCCCTTGGTACTCCTGTTGCTATTTCGGCGAGCTTCACGTAACAGGATATCAGAGAGAGTTGCAGTGAGTTGGTATGTTTGCCACCCCTACACCATTTTGTAACGGCAAGTGTTTCATATCTCCGACTGCAAAACTGTCTGCATGATTAACACCCTCTGCCAAAATCGAGTTGTTCAGGGTCTGCTAGTTTGGCACCAGCTTAAACAACAGAAGAAAAAAGGGGGAAACAACAACAGTGGATGTACGTAATACCATCACAGATATGGTAGTATGCACTACCATACGAGTGAGTGACAAAGTATTCTTTTTGCTTAAGCCTAGCCCTATCTCTAAAAGCTGAGGGCAATGATTGCTTGATGTTGTTTCAAGACCAAGAAGGATGTAGATCCAGGAACAGTTCCTACTTAGGTAAATCATGCAAAACCACAGGAGAATTCTAACACTTAATCACCAATATCCATAGTGTAATGTTCTGGCAAGGCTATGAACTACCAAAGGGTTGTAGATAGAAGGAAGGAACATGGCTTATTTGTTAGTAGGGATGCAGATAAAGCAATACAATTATCATTATATGTCATTATAAGTGGATGTCACAGTTGTCACTTGGCAAATACGGCTGTAATTGAATGCAACAAAAATATCCAACCAGGTGCTCTTTTTTCCAATCATTATTTATCCTGGGTAGGGCAGCAGAGCAGTTTTTCGTTGTCAGGAGGGGACTGTTTGGTATAGGGCAGGGACATGGTCAGGGGTGTGGGCTTTAGAGAGAGTTACTCTGAGGACACTATAAGACAGAGATGTAATTGTGTCAAGTGACCCAACCTCTGTAAAGTGGAATTCGCAGTGAAGCTGAGGCATCTATAACTCTACAAAGTGCTTTTTATAGGAGTGATTAAAGAAAATTACAGGGTCTGATCGTATATGATTGTCAGGGATGCGATCAGCCATTGTGGTTTGGGCGTCTGCCTGGTTCATGCCAAGACTGTGTGCATGTGTGGGAGAGAATGAGAGAGTAAGAGAGAGAATGGAATTAAAAGACATTCAAAAGCATGTAATCAAAGGCATATTCAGGTATTTTGGTATGATTTTGTTGATACACTGCCAAGGAAAGTCCATTTTAAGTGAAGTCAGATTTGGTGCTATAACAAGGATTAAGTGGGCTGACCAGTGCACTTGCAAAAAAGTGCCTTGGTACTACCACGTTGGGGTAGACTTGGTACCATATATATTTGGACATGTGCCTTGGTAATACAATGATATTCTTGAATGCACCATCATGTCATTACTGCTAATGGAGTCACTATGGGGTTTTCGTCGGAATAGCTAACATCATTTATGCAGCATTTACTCTAATTCCGAAAGTTCCAAAGTATTCATATCCAATTGCTAACCTGAGACCAATTCCCACTCACTACACCTACATAACCTTGCTTTCGTATGCTAATGTAGGTGAAGCCATTTGAAGTCCAGCAATTTATGATTTTACACCAGGAAAGCTTAAACCAATGCTTAACTACTTGGTATCGTCATCAGGAATAAGGATTTTTCTAGGGTCGTTCACAGTCTCAAAAATAGCAAGAGTCGTTTTGTTGGTCTTAGTGGGTGTTCATACTGCTGAATGTCTTAATTTTATTGGTGGGCTTCACAACTAGTTATGGCTTTTGAAAATCTGATTACAAATCTGATTAAAAATGGGATGTGTTGCTGGTAAAAAATAAGAGAGTTGACAAATGTAACAAGTAAATTGGGATTTTTTGCCACATATTAGAGGGGGGGGGGGGGGGGGGGGGGCTCATACAGAAAGTTGGTATGGCAATATATGCAAATACATATTTTAAGTATATATTTATATACATTATGATTTTAGCTGATATAAAAAAGTCACTTACTTCACTAACAGTTGTTCAACATATATTTCAAAATACTGCAGAAATGGCCATTCATACTGTATGTAAGGTAAAATTCCCAAATACTAGTGGAATTTGAATATGACATATATGCTTACATTTGTAATATGTTCATGTTTGGACTTGTTCAGAGTTTGTATATTACTGCATAATGCATCATATCATGAACAAGATAAATAATTATCAAGACATGAATCAAACACTTCAAATTCCCACTATTTCTGACTTGGTTTTCCATTGATCATTTTATAATTATCTCTGCATGTGGGCAGAGACTTTGCTGAATTGCCCACATTGTACCCCCAATGATCACTGTCACTCTTATCATCATAAATCAAAACTTTCTTTAAATTATTTGTGAGAAACTTTTTTTTTTTTTTTTTTTGTTGCTCTGTATGTGTGAATGCCCTTTTACAATAACAGCTAGTAAAAGCCATTGCTAGCTGTTAGCATATGTGCTCCCACGTTGAGCTGTGGTGGTCATGCGGGCAGCGTAAGTTTAAGTTCAGCTTGTGACATTTGAGATCCCTCTTCTAACATTCCCTGTCCTCCTCAATCTCCCTTTCAATTGAAGTTGACAAAAAGTCCAAAGAAACAATATAGAAATACAATAGCGTCTAATATTAGCATTGTTCCTTCGCACTAGCAAGTTCCTCTCTACAAATAGCACATTCCCATCACAAGTGCCATAGTAAAGCGAGTCTGGTGTTGCCTTTAATCCTGTCACCAGTGCTTCCACTAGCTATGAATCACTATTTGAAATCTGCCCATTTGAATGTCCTAAATTATCACCACTCTGACGTTAGCATAGCTACGCTCAACAATATTGTAAGCTCAGTGGATCAACCTGTAACTTTCCTCACATAAATGTGTCACTGCCAACAGCCAGAGTCCTAAATTATGCCACCATGTCTTCTCTGGAGGGCTGGAATTGATCATTTAACAGCCTGTCTTTATGCTCAGAGAGGAAGTTAGTGGCAGTATTGCAGTGGCAATACCTCTCAATTGCATTTCTGTAAATAATGTCTTCAACTAGTGAATCTGATTTTCCATCTCATTAAGAACTCTTTAAGAGCTTTGTCTCAAAACTGAGAAAATTGTTATCTATAACATTATAGAGCTGTAAAATGTATTTGGATATTTGGGTCTTTCTCATAAGAATATGGTGAAGAGTCTTTTAGTTATTATTAAAATATCTGACTTTTGATTGCAAACTTGGCACATCAAAGCAAAGTTTGAGACTTTGTTGAGATCTCTTCTGAAACTCTGGATGAGAAAATTAAGGAATCAATTACTTAAAAATATTAGAATATATATTTAGAAATGTCATAAAAATGTTGAACCGATAAGATAAATGACAATGACACATTTTTAAAGAAAAGTAATTGGCAAATTGTTTTTTTTTTTTTTTTGTAATTTAAAAACTTATTTGAAAACGTATTGATTTTATTGACACATATAACTGCATTTTTAAACAAGAATTACATAAACTACTTTGTCAATTTGTCATTTTGAAAAGTTAACATTTTTGTATAAGACATTACAGCATTTATTTATTTAAACATTTTTGTTGTGTCTGTTCTTGTAAAGCTGCTTTGGAACGATAGCTGTTGTGAAAAGTGCTATACAAATAAAATTATGACTTATTTATATTCATAAATTGATAATTGGGACTAGATCTCTTCTGGAACACATGTGAGATAACTCGGGACTTTTTCTCAGGAGAAAATTTTGATATTAAGATATCTTGTATAATTCTGGAGTTATAGACACCCCAGATTTCAAAAAGCAAAAAAGTTTATTTTATGTAAAAACAGCTATCTTTGTGTAAAAGTAAAATAATGACTGACACTTTCTTTGACCTGTGCTCCAAAATCATAGGCAAAAATTGTAATTTTGACCCCCCCCCCCCAAATTAATTACTCTATAAATCTATGACATTTAATATTTTGACTTTCATAATCATTTATGTTTATCTTTCTTCCGAAAAAGTGTTATCAAAACAAAAAATCTCAGCCAGGGAAGTTTTTGAAATTTGGTTGATTTGACATGGAGTAACCCATAAGAGAAAGCGTCAGCATTATTTGTGCGTCAATAGAAAAAAGTTACTCAGAGGTCCTTAGAAGACCAAAATGTCTGTCAACTATTTTCCATATGCAAAATGCTGAGGGGAATTTTATTATAATTATTTATTTTTTGGGGGGATTATCACAGTCCGGGATATGTCAATGATTAGCAGCAACACTGATTTTGATGCATTATTATTTTTTGCACAGTATACGCCCCCCCCCCCCACCCCCCACACCAAAAAAAACAAAAAACATCAACTCAGGACCTTAGAAGTCAAAAATGCCCTCATCAAAATAACTGCCATAAAAATATTACATATTAATATTATTTTTCACTTTCACTGACTGATTTTTAGTCCTGATTATAACATTTAACATTCATTTTCAGGATTTTAACCCTTTAAATGCAAGTTTGTTTATATAATGCCACTGTTGTTTTTTACACACACATTTGTCAATTCACACATACAAAACACACTCTGACATCCATTCCAACACACCCACACAATTATAATGTATTCAACTGGCCTGCAGTGCTCTATAATACAGCAAACAGAAAATAGGAAAAAAGCATATAATTGGCTAAACATGTGGAAAATTGTGCTATCTGGTGGAAAATATTAAAAATGTACATTTTGAAGCCAGGGATCCAGAATGAAAGTGTAATATCATAGAATTCATGATTGTATGTTTTAATGGCACTGGGATCAAATATTGCAGTTTTAAAGGGTTTGAATGGGCACATTTTTTTGTCCTGAAGGTCCCGAGTGTAACTATATTGTGTACACAGTGTATTATAGATGTATTATAGGAACTGAGGTTGAAATATGAAACTTTCCCCAGAAACACACACCTTTGGCCAAATGTATGCCGTTGCCATTAACACAGCCAAAATGATCTAAAAAAACAAAAATTTTAAAGACAAAAATGAACCTAAGGTCGCACAATGGTTAAAAAGTAAATTTATTTTATCCTAATTATGTCTGTGCTCATAACCTAAAATGCATAAATGTTAAATATATATAAATACATATAAATATATAAAGTTTGCTATTGGCAAAATACAATGACAGATTGCTCGGCCACTTGGAGCAAGTACAATAAAATGTCAACAAAACAAATTCCATCTCACAATATGCATTACTGATGAAGGCTGCGCTCATAAAAGCAGATGTTTAGAAAATCAAGCCATCATCAAGAGACCCGGTATGGTTAATAAAGCACAGATTGGAATATAAGCTATAAATATATCAGTTACCTCATATAGGGTTAGAATTACATTTCAACAATATAAATAAATGACTCTTTATAATCCAAACACAGTGGAGTGGTGGGTAGTTCATAAGCCCATAAAAACAAAGGATTGCCATCCTTATATATGTTCACTCATTATGTTGTTTCTTTCTGCAGATGTTCTGTGTCCCAACATGAAAGTTCAAGCAGGCCGTTTTCGGCTAAACAGCACCAGTGCAGGACTGACGGAGGTGCCAGGTGATGTCCCCTTTTTTCTATATGTTCTTTTATAATGCTTTGGTGTTAAAGTTGTTTCAGGGTTAGTACTACTGTTTACTCGTAAAGATTACACTTTTGTCTTTCCTCTTGAGTCAGCTCTGTAGGGTTGACGTTTGTGTTTAAATGTCTTTGGTTATGGTTGTGTTGGCTAGCCCTGACTAGACTAAATCTCGCCTCCTTTGGGGACAGTAAGTGTTAATTATATTGTCTTGCTCTTGTAATCTGCAATATTTATGAGATCAACATGAGCTAAATCTTCAGGGAAATTCCAGGTTCACGAGATGTCACATTGTTCACCAAAGCTGCCAACATTTGCGAGCTCTTTCTGAAGATGGTTTGGAACAACAGTGTTGCCAAAGGAAGGAGGAAATTCACACAAGTGTTTGCTGACTCAATAGGAACTATGACACTGAACACCGCTCGTAGAAAATACCTTATTAATGAGATTCAGAAAAGTTGTAAAGATTATGCCACAAATCTGGCAGTGATGAAACAAACACAATGTATCCTCAGTACGAGCTACTTTTAATAATTGAACATGGGTAGCACATTTTAACAGCAGGAAATACTTATCAGGATGTACAGTAGCCTAAGGTTAGCTATACTGTAACTTTACTGAGGTAATAACATGTATACCATATCTTGTATGGAGGGACATACCAAAAACCGCAATCCAAACCCTTCAAATATTGTCCAATATCATGCAGGCATTAAAAAGTAATAATAATAATAATAATAATAATAATAATAATAATAATAATAGCTATTCCATATAATATTTCAAATTAAGAATCATTTATAGAAATGCTATCATATGTTCATTCAGGAAAGAGGTGTGCAATCGTGTCCTGCCTTATTATGGTGTGGTAGTGGTGTATCATTCATAAATTAATTGTGTTTTAAGGCCCCTTTGCTCAGAGCCTAAAAGAAGTTCGAAACAGCCAAGAAACGGCCTAATGTTTGTGAACATTCAGATACCGGTCAAACATCTGTGGGAGGCATTTAGAGGAGCACTTATATATGAGGACACTGAAGACTACATGTAAAACCTTAACTTATGTGACATTAAAATGTGCTTTCATTGACTTCATGCCATATTATATGAGTAGAATTGACATGAAATCAGTAAAAGTAGCTGTTTTAACCAAACGATGAGGATGATGATTTAAAGTAATATACTGTATATGCAGTAGATAATGTGTTAATTGTCATGTTTACATTCTACATTCATAAAGTTATTGCGCTAACATATAGAAATAACATATACGCAGCCATAATATGTGCCAGCTACACTTTTTATTGTATTTTACGATGACACTGATACTACTGCAAAGATGGGTGAATAAAACAGTTTTAATGGGTAGAATAGAGACAAAAGATGATGATGATGAGCACATCTCACTTTGGGCAGATGTGCATGGATGCAAATGGATTCTGGCTGCAGATCGCAAATGAGTGAAGCAGCAAATCAAACAACAGAGGGAATGGGTAACAAGAATATTTGAGTAGATATGATTCCTTCACTTACATTTACATTTATGCATTTGGCAGATGCTTTTATCCAAAGCGACTTACAGAGCACTTATTACAGGGACAATCCCCCCGGAGCAACCTGGAGTTAAGTGCCTTGCTCAAGGGCACAATGGTGGTGGCTGTGGGGATCGAACCAGCAACCTTCTGATTACCAGTTATGTGCTTTAGTCCCAATTTTTGCAAAGGGGACCAATGATGGTAAGAAGGTGTTTAGCAGCCATTACGAGGTTTTCCTGAAAGTTTTTGCTGGCGAGCTATTACGAACTACTGAAACAAACTCTAAAACATCTTTGTTTAGGCCAGATTTTGTTCTAAATTACATAACAACTGTTATATGATATATGCTGGAGCCTTTAAAATGAATCTTTTAAGTGAACAAATAATTAGCGTTCACTTCCATTGTTTCGGTCAATCAGTTGAATCGAGGTAATGGTTCAGTGACTCGCTCATAACACAATAGATGCACATTTGATGCCACCAGCTCTCCTATGATCACTGAATGAACTTGAACTGGTGGTGGCGTAGTGGGCTAAAGCCCATAACTGGTAATCAGAAGGTTGCTGGTTCGATCCCCACAGCCATCACCATTGTGTCCTTGAGCAAGGCACTTAACTCCAGGTTGCTCCGGGGGGATTGTCCCTGTAATAAGTGCACTGTAAGACGCTTTGGATAAAAGCATCTGCCAAATGCATAAATGTAAATGTTATGATGTTTTGAATGCAGTTCAAAACAATGTTTTCAAAGCGTGAACTGCATTGTGCGTATGTATATAGTGAGATGCACATGTTCAGAGGGCTGGTAATATTTTCAAAGGAATGTAACAGAACACTTGGTTCTGGAGAAGCATCATAGTTGATTTTCGTGAGACACGCATCATAAAAACACGACCCAACGGACAACGGGGCCTTTCAGGCCGAATGTGTTCTTACGCTAAAAAAACGAAACACAGTGCAACAAATAAAACAGAACACAGATGTCTTAAATCACGTTTTTAACAGTTGAAGCTCTCTTTTATTAAAGACTCTGCCATTTTAATGTTAAATAGTTGCGTTGTGTGCACAAGTACCCATGTGTTTGAATAGAAGGCATGTGCTATAATGTGCTCATCTGCACTGCACCACAGAACCCACCCAGCCTCTCTCTCTCTCTCTCTCTCTCTCTCTCTCTCTCTCTCTCTCTCTCTCTGTTTAAAATAAGACTCAACCATGATTATACACTTTCACTTGCCAGACCCTAAATTATAGGTCCCGTTCCACGTGTGAGCAAAATTCCTCCAGGCTTAGAAAAAGGAGAAAATAAAATGCTAACGACAGAGTCGTGCCTCACGCATGGACAGAATCGTGGAAATTAGCTCATGAAACGTGAACAGCTAAGTAAGAGCTGATCAAAGTGTGAAATAAATAAATCAAACAGATTAAAACTAAATATACAACATTCTCTAGCCTAGAGCTAAACAGGTTGTAGTCCAAAAACCCAGAAGAGAATTAGCATTTTCGAGCCAAATGTTTTCTCGTAATTTTTCTATGTTTTTTTTAGAACGGAGTAATTATTTATACAAGGTGTAAATAGCACCTGCCACACAGCGCGGCTAGTTGCATTCCAGTAGTCTGTTAGAAATGAATAACTTAAAGACAAATGGTGCCCTAGTGTTGCAGCAGTGGCGTTGGGTGTAACGACGGCTTGGGTGTGCTTTTCCATGTGGACAACCCGGGTTCGATTCCCTATTTTGTCCAACTTTTCACTTTTCTCTTTCCTGTCTCCACTCTTAATATTTCCTTAATACTACTACTGATAATAAAAATGTATATATACAAATATATTCCCTCTCATGGCCAACACGGAGCGGCAGTGGGAGATACTCGCCGGTTCTTCGATATGCCGCAGTTTGGTCCTCGGCCACTCCTCCACCATCTAATGGACAACAGCCGTGCCTCCCCGGGTGGATCAGAGACAGTCTTCTGGCCCCTGGTGGACGGAACGCCCCGCCGCGTTTTTGGAAAACAGAAGGGTTCTCCCCCGCCCCTGGCGGCGGTTCTTCCAGTCCAGGCGGTCGGCTAGGAGCCCCTCTCCGCTCGCGGTCAGCGGTCTTTGACCCCGCCGCATTTCAGCCGCTGGTAGGGGTCTCCTCCGCCCCTGGCAGCGGCCCTGACCACTCCGTGCTGTCGCTTAGGAGCCCTTTCTCCCTTTGCGGTCGGCGGCCGGGCTCCTCCGTCCCCCGGCAGATGGCCTCGGCTGCTCCGTTGGGGTGGATGGTAGCGGCGAGGACTCTGCTACGGCGCATTCCTCCTCCTTCCTGGATTTCGGCACCAGTAAAAAGGGATTAATGGAAAGGAGGAGGCGAGAACCAGTTTGACATATAAATAATAGTTTCATATAAAACTGAAACAAAAAGACAAACACACAAAAGTGTCAGACAGCTGCCAGTAAATCTCTCTCTCTCTCTGTAGCAATGCCATCTTCGGTCAGCCCTTATACCTCTCGAGGGCTAATTAGCCTGATTAGGGGCCGGGTGTGTAGCATCACGACCCGGCCCCGCCCTCCGCCCTGCCACACCATGTTTACTTTTGTGGTTGCTATGATTTTATTACAAAGTACCATAGTGATACTATTGTTACTGTAGTAAACCAAGGTTCATTTTTGTAAGATAAGGTTAGGTTTAGGGGTAGGGGTGGCTGTAGGGTTTCTGTGGGATGCCTCTGTGATGCAAAAAGCATCAAAAAATATTTGCACTTAGTGCAAAGAAGATGATTTTTGTTGCTATTCACACTTAGTGGAGTGAAGTGTATTGTTTGCCACAGACCTTATTTTACTAATTTTGTTAAGTATTATACATTGAAAAACCCCATTATTAAAACCCACAGGAAATTCCAGAAGCAAATGGCAAAGTAGTATTCTGGGTGTGCCTAAATTGACGTCACATGGCTAAACAGCTCTATATCTAATATAAAAACTCTCAGACGTTCAAAAACAACAAATTTATGTTGAATTAGGTCATTACAATTTATAATCTGTAAACGATGACCGAGTTTTCATTTTTGGGTCTACTATGAAAAGATGTAAATTTATGTAAATTTTTTGTACTTTGCTGTTAACACAGTATCTAATTTGCATATCTTGAGCTACCTGTTACCCTACTACTGCTATAGACACAAGCACACACGCGCACACAGTCTCGGCTAGACAAGAAGTCTGGCACATTCTCACATTACCACCAAGTTAAACAACTCCAAACTTCTTTTAGTTCAAATAATCTTCCTCTCCAGACTGTTTATAAGAACATGTGTTTGCTGACCCAAGCACACCTGCCCTAAAAAAACAACACATAATAGTGATCATCAAGTGAATGTGCAGATGTGACACTTGAAGGGCTCATTTACACCCCTCACTTCCCTCACAAAACTTCTATGTTTTCTTTACAGAAAGCTGGAAATTCTGTTAAAATTTGCTTTCGAACCATGCTTGACTTTCTGTCATCTGTGAAACACAAGATGTTTAGCAGAATGTTCAAGCTGCTCTTTTACATACAATGAAAGTGAATGGTGACTTTGGCTGTAAAGCAATATTTTCAGTGAATAACAACTTAAATTTCAGTCTATTCCACAAACTAAGCTATCATATGGCTTCGGACGACTTGGAATATAGTCAAATAGACTACTTTTGTGATGATTAATATGGTGCTTTTTTTGCTCATTTTGAAACTGGACAGCCCCTAGTCTCCATTCACTTTCAGTGTAAGTTCGGACATTCAGCTAAACTTCACCTTTGATGTTCCACAGAAGAAAGAAAGCCATATGGGTTTGGATAGTTGTGAGGGTGGGTAAAAGACGACATAATTTTTAATTTTCGGGTGAACTATGCCTTAAAACTGATTATATACTTGAGGCTTCGTTTGAAAGTTTCACTCAACCATCATTAGCGTGTCGCCAGATCGACCCTTGACTTCCTTCCCCAGGCAACGCCCAGGGACTGGCTAGCATCGCCATGGCGACAGACTATATATTGGTGATAGAAGAGCCCTAGTTTGGCCACTATAATAGGGTGGATGGCCAAGACTACCAACCTCAGCTTATGCAGTGGATTTGCACACATACACACACATGCCGGAGCCCCAGTGACATAATTGCACTTGAATGGCTACAGCAAGTGCAGTTTAATGACTGTTGGCTCAGGATCTAAAGCATTAATTAGTAGGGCTGATTTCCACAAACAGAGCAGAGCTCTACTTTACTTTTTTGAAAAACAACAAAAACAAAAACAAAACAATGATGTCATATCTGATCCTAGAGGCACAACATTTTTTATTCTTGACTGTGGTTTGGATAGTATTTAAAAACGTTAATTTATGTCCTTTTATTTATACCTTTTCATATAAAACGTCTTTCTGGGATACTTGATTCTGGTTCATCAACTGCAGCATTCTGCTGTCAAATATTTTTGAATTATTGCTGCTTAATTGTATAATTGACAATTTTCCCAGGCAAATGATGTCCTACATAACTGTAGTTTTATGCGTCTTTTATCGCTTCGCTGTCCCTTCGCAGTCTCTTAGCCATGCACTGAGCAGGATATTGTACAGTTAACCATTCATTATTGCAAAGTAAACCCCTGCAGGGTGATTTAAAGCTCTTCCGTGCATTACCGTTTACTTTGATTTATTTTATACAGTTTTATTATTTATTATACAGTTTATCTTAGTCATTTATTCGTTTTGGGGCATTTTAAACTAACTTTTGATCTTAAATTAGATTTTATTTCCATTTATTTCTTTTTTTAATTCTATCTGTATACAGTAGATAGACACAATCTTGTCTAGATAGGGTAGCTCAGCGGTTAATGCTATGGGTTACTGACCGAAAGTTCGGGGGTTCAAGCCCCAACACTGTCAAGAGCTGTTGGGCCCTTGAGCAAGGCCCTTGACCCTACCTGCTCCAGGGGTGCTGTTTCATGGCTGCCCCTGTGCTCTGACCCCAGCTTAGTTGGGATATGTGAAAAAAATGTATTTCATTGTCCCTGTACTCAATGACAATAAAGTTGAGTCTTATGTATTTTTTTTTTCCAAGATATGAATGTAAGTATTTATTATTATTATTATTATTATTATTATTATTATTATCATTTCTGTAAGATTATATTTTACCCATATTTATATTTGAGTATAAAAGCAAATTCTTTTATGGTTTGGGAAAGTTTCACCCAGTAAAGATCCTATTTATTTTTTCCAATGTTTTCCTGTTTCATGGACTCCATCTGGTGGATATAGATGGAAAGACAGTCCACAAAAATCAGGGGCCTTTGCCCAATTGCAACAACCCCCATTTGTTAAGACAGGGGTTTTCACATTTTTAATTGCCATGGACACCCAAATATGATTTCAGTTTGTTTTCTTCCCAATTTTAGAAAATTAGAAAAACTTTAGTGCTTTTTTTAATATTTATTTTGTATTTATAAATTAATATTCTATTTTATTTATTTATTTTTTATTGTTCCAAAGCAGCTTTACAGGATATATTGTAATTTAAATGAAAAACAACATTGGAGAAAAAATAAATAAATCAAAAGATTACATTTTCATTGCAAGAATAGTGAAATGAGCACTGAAAAAAAAAAAAAATAATAATAACAAAAATGGTAAAAATTATTTGTATTGTTTCATTCCACATAAACAATTGTGGTTTAAACGTGTTTCCCTCTTGTTGGTCTCAGGTTTTGATTTAATGGAATACTACAATGTGAGAGATTTTCTCGGTGAGCAGCTTGAGCCGGGTCAGACCCCCTATGTTCGGCTCGGTACCATGCCCATCGTCCAACAAACAGAGTAGGTGACATTTAAACCACACACAATGAAATGTGTAAAATTCACAACTTCAGTATGTACTGTTAATGATATTTTTCTTTCTCTCTCTACTCCTGTGTTTTAGAGATGTGTTGCCTCAAGGTCTACCTGATGAATATGCATTTGTGACTACATTTAAGTTCCGAAAGACCTCTAATAAAGAAGACTGGTACCTGTGGCAGGTCAATGACAAATATGGCATCCCACAGGTGTGTACTGAGGGGCAAGATTTCAGAATAAAAAAGAGAGGGAAAAGTTTTCAACTTTTACTCTTTCCGGAATAAACAACAGATGAAGTTACTGTACCATAATTCAAAAATTATTTTTATGAATTGAACTAATCTAAATGTATGAATAATGTCAATTATGGATGTTTTATCAACTTTTGGCTCTTTTATGGCACTTGTGTATACTTTTAGAAAAACTTTATTTAAATAAATTAAAAATTTGTACTTACCATCTTGTCATTCCAAACCCAAATGTATTTCTTTCTTATGCGGAACATAAAATGGCTAATTTAATTGAATATGTCGCTTCGTCTCTTCAATGTGATGGCAGTGGAAAGCGACTCACTGTAAAGCTAAAAAAAAGCACTTACAATTATTCCAAGTCTTCTGAAGACATATGATAGGTTTTGGTGAGAAACAAACTGAAATTTAAGTCGGGATATTCATTCAAATGTCTCTTTTTGTGTTCTGCATTAGAAATAAAGTCATGTTTGTTTGGGTCGAAATCAGGATGAGTAAATGAATGTGAAAGTAAATGAAAAAATAACTTTTTCTTTTTGTTATAAGTCTTGAACTTTCAGGAAAAAAAATAACAGAATTATTCTGAGATTTATATTTGTGCACAGTCAACAATTAAATAAACAAGCTAGAGCACGACAAGTGTGTTTTAACAGAGTTTGTTTTCTAAAAGTCCACAGGAACTAAAGTGTCATACTGTAGTTGAACGAACACCCCTAAATTCTCCAATTATTCTCCAGGTTTCGATCCGTCTGGACGGGGAGAATAAAGCAGTGGAGTACAATGCTGTTGGCCCGATGAAGGACGCTGTCCGGGCGGTCTTTAAAAACCCAGAGGTGGACAACCTGTTTGACCATAGCTGGCATAAGATCGGTATGAGGGTGGACTCCAAGTCTGTGTCCCTGTTTCTGGACTGTAAACACATTGCGTCACTGCCCATAGAGGACAGAGAAGACATCGACATCCAGGGAAAGACCGTCATTGGCAAGAGACTCTACGACAGTGTTCCCATTGATGTAAGATGTGTTGAAAATGACGCCATCAATATTTACATTTGAAATGTTTAAATGAAAATTCTTGTTCGTTAATTTTATGCAAGCTGAAATTTGTGTATCATTAGCATCACCAAACAGAACTGCAAAAATAATGACCACAACACAAAAAGTATTTTCTCATTTATGTGCTAGTTGTGTCAATGAAGTTTAGAGTCATCAATCTCTGCTAACACAGTGTCTTCCCTCTATAGTTTGACCTTCAGAGGATGGTGATCTACTGTGATGGTAAAAAGGCAGAGCAGGAGACATGCCGTGATATTCCTGGTGGCCCTGTAAGTACACACACACACACACACACACACACACACACGTTGGATTTCCATGTTGTATGAGGACTTTCCATAGACATAATGATTTTTATACTGTTCAAATTATATATTCTATCCCCTAAACCCAACACAACCCCTAAACCCAACACAACCCCTAAACCTAACACAACCGCTAAACCCAACACAACCCCTAAACCTAACTCAACCCCTAAACCCAACACAACCCCTAAACCTAACTCAACCCCTAAACCCAACACAACCCCTAAACCTAACTCAACCCCTAAACCCAACACAACCCCTAAACCTAACTCAACCCCTAAACCCAACACAACCCCTAAACCCATCACAACCTCTACCCAACACAACCCCTAAACCTAACTCAACCCCTAAACCCAACACAACCCCTAAACCCAACACAACCTCTAAACCCAACACAACCCCTAAACCCAACAAAACCCCAAACTCAACACAACCCCTAAACCCAACACAACCCCTAACCCAACACAACCCCTAAACCCAACAAAACCCCAAACTCAACACAACCCCTAAACCTAACTCAACCCCTAAACCCAACACAACCCCTAACCCAACACAACCTCTAAACCCAACACAACCCCTAAACCTAACACAACCCCAAAACCCAACACAACCCCTAAACCCAACACAACCCCTACACCCAACACAACCTCTAAACCCAACACAACCCCTAAACCCAACACAACCCCAAAACCCAACACAACCTCTAAACTCAACACAACCCCTAAACCTAACACAACCCCAAAACCCAACACAACCCCTAAACCCAACACAACCCCAAACCCAACACAACCTCTAAATCCAACACAACCCCTAAACCTAACTCAACACCCTAAACCCAACACAACCCCTAAACCCAACACAACCCCTAAACCTAACACAACCCCTAAACCCAACACAACCCCTAAACCCAACACATCCCCTAAACCCTACACATCCCCTAAACCCAATACATCCCCTAAACCCAACACATCCCCTAAACCCAACACATCCCTTAAACCCAACACATCCCCTAAACCCAACACATCCCTTAAACCCAACTGTGGGTTTCTCGCCTCTTCCTTGCCCGTGACCTTGAACGTCTTTACATTAGAGCCCCTCCTCCCCTCGCGGTCGGCGGCCGTTCATCCGCGTCCAGGTGGCTGGGCTCCTCCGTCCCCCGGCAGATGGCCGCGGCTGCTCCACTGAGAAGTGGCGAGAACACTCCGCTACGGCGTATCCCTCTTCCTTCCCGGGTTTCGGCACCAATGTAAAGACGTTCAAGGTCACGGGCAAGGAAGAGGCGAGAAACCGGCTTGACATATAAATAATAGGTTTAATGGAAAACTCAAAAGACAAACACATAAGATAACGGACGTCCGTAATTGAGCTCTCTCTCTCGATCGCCGTCTACGAGTGGCCTTTATCCCTCTTGACGGCTTAATTAGCCTAATACGGGACCGGGCGTGCGTAATCACGCGCTGGACCCGCCCTCCACCGTGCCTCACCAACACATCCCTTAAACCCAACACAATCCCTAAACCCAACACATCCCTTAATCCCAACACATCCCCTAAACCCAACACAACCCCTAAACCCAACACAACCCCTAACCCAACACAACCCCTAAACCCAACACAACCCCTACACCCAACACATCCCCTAAACCCAACACATCCCCTAAACCCAACACAACCCCTAAACCCAACACATCCCCTAAACCCTACACAACCCCTAAACCCAACACATCCCCTAAACCCAACACAACCCCTAAACCAAACACTACCCCTACACCCAACACTACCCCTAACCCAACACAACCCCTAACCCAACACAACCCCTAAACCCAACACAACCCCTAACCCAACACAACCCCTAAACCTAACACAACCCCTAAACCCAACACATCCCCTAAACCCAACACATCCCCTAAACCCAACTCAACCCCTAAACCCAACACATCCCCTAAACCCTACACAACCCCTAAACCCAACTCAACCCCTAAACCCAACACATCCCCTAAACCCTACACAACCCCTAAACCCAACACATCCCCTAAACCCAACACATCCCTTAAACCCAACACATCCCCTAAACCCAACACATCCCCTAAACCCAACACAATCCCCTAAAACCTACACAACCCCTAAACCCTACACAGTTTATAAAATATGCATTCATTTTCACTATTTGTAACTATAAAATACAGTATAATCCCTAGAAAACATTTCTATGAACCCAAAGTCTAAGATTACAAACATTGTAGAACATAAATGACCAATTTTTTTTAAGGATAAAAAGTAACATAATGCAATACAATTACTTTTAATACATTTACTTTAAATGTTTGTAAACGTCTTTCACATCAGATTCACATAACTCCAATTTTATTTATTTGAAAATAAATAATTTTTCGTCCACAAGTCTTTTTATTTCCACAATACCTCCCGCACTCACGTTCATTCTCAACATCTGTAATTTTCTGTCATTTTATGGGCCTATTTGACAAAATCCATCTTTCTTGTAAATGTTAGTCTATGCTCGTGGAGTGGTGCTGGAGCAATGGTAATGCTGATGTCCAGACTTTCAGAGAGAGAGAAAAAAAATATGCTCCTCCGTGGTGGGCAAATTTCTCAGTTTCACTTCTATTCCACAACACTCCTGCAACATGCGCCTCGTTCACTGATCGGGACGATTGGGACCACAGTCAGCTACGATGTACAACGTGCAGTCTGACATAATGTCGCACAGTGTGCCATGGTGATATCAATGCCTTCATATCATACAGTCTGACAAGCAACAATCGTAAAGGACTATTATAAATCGTACAGTGTGCACCCGCCTTAAGTTACATGTGCTTCCATGTACAGAGTATGCATTTTAAAAAACACTGATGAAATTATTTAAAAATAGAGTATACACATTTCCATTATATTGAACTTTTTCAGTATTTTTATTATTATGAATTTCTTGATTTTTTACATAAAGGTGACTTTTTTATGTTGGACCTGTTTGTCCCTTATCTCAAGAATCAGTAAATTACATATTGCTCATATTTTGAACAACTATGTTTTCGCCAACTTCCGCGCATTTGCGATGCAAGAAGCATAGCACATCCAGACATACCACTTATAACTGACTCCCTCTGCTTCTATGCAGACAATGATACAGTCTCCAGGGCATAATCATCTCAGCATAATATCATTATTAACCTCTATCATTTAGAGATTTGACGACTGTGGTGTTGGTAACAGAACAGTCACAGTCAGTTTTTTTTATTTAAACATTGACATGGGCTGCCAACCTGCCATCATAAATGTCGTTTACAGTATCATCTGTGCATTGCATTATTCACACAGTAAATATCTATGTTTTATTGCATATTTCCATACATACATTTAAATATATATATATATATATATATATATATATATATATATATATATATGTATGTATGTATGTATGTATGTGTGTGTGTGTGTGTGTGTGTGTGTGTGTGTGTGTGTGTGTGTGTGTGTGTGTGTGTGTGTGTGTGTGTGTGTGTGTATGAGTTGTTTCCATGTACTCACATGTATCTATGTGTTAATATGTTAGTTAGTTAAACACAGAGGAGTTTGATGGTTAAACTGCATTTTCAAATTGAAATGATTGTTGGTTGTCTTGTTGGTGCTGTGGTGCAGCAGTTCATTCATTTGCTTTGACATGTTGAGGCTAGGTGCTGATGTGGGTGACACAGGTTCGAGTCTGGACTGTAATGTGTCCTGATCGATTTCCCCTCTCTCCTCATTACTTCATTTTGGCTGATATCTAAGGGAGCATAACATGTAGTCTTCATGGAAAAGGCACCAATCCATGCATCGAATCAGTGAATTCTGGACCAGAACATTTCTGTAAAAATAAAATGCAACCTACTAGTAAACATACTTAAAATATTGCCAGTGGGCAGTGCCCAACACGAGAGACAGCGGTAGTGGCCGTGGGAAGCGTAGAGGTAACGATCGCAACCAGGATACACACACAAACGAAAATGAAAACGTTTGCGCCACTCTTTTAGAGGAAAACCTACTCTTTTTATTTGTGTGTATATATATATATATATATATATATATATATATAAGCGCCCAGGGGTGTTACTCAACACCACTATTGTATGTGAGGTGGAGAACCGCTGTAAAGCGCCATAGATCCAACAGCTTTTCAGAGAGAGAGATGAATGGAACAGCAGGAGAAATTCAGCTCTGTGAATACGTCCGCTCGGCTCCGAAGAAGAAATCTGAGTGTGTGTTTGAAAGCGGCACTCCTTTTATACCCGTATGTCCGGGGGAGTGGCATGCAAATTCCACATGCCAATTCTCATTGGCCTTTTCTCAAAGATCAGAGATGTCTGGGCTCCCAAGAGTGAACCCCTAGTGTCAACTTAACAGACAGGCTTGGTACCATTGCTTCTCAACTGATTTGCTGTGAGGAGAATACCTCCTTTCCTCAGGACTGGTTCTCTGCCAGATGTCATGTGACATCATTATGCACAGCCATGATGAAGTTCCATCTCTCTCCACAGGGGAACAGTGGTGAGCACGGTGAACCTGGAGCTAGAGGAGATAAGGGCGAGAGAGTAAAACACAACAAAAATTTAAATATATTAAATATTGTATAAATGTATGTGTATATATATATATATATATATATATATATATATATATATATATATATTATTCTTAGGAATAACTTGCACTGATGAATTGTGCACAACATTTATTAGGAAATTAAACTGGTTCATTTTGATTCTTCAAAATACTAGTGATTTATTATTTATTCCCATACACTTTATATAGGTGTTCATGTTCTTTTCTAATAAATGCATTCCTGAGAAGAGACCGTGAGATATAAATGACACTGAGATGTTCCCTGTTGTAATATCATCTGGTTCCTGTTTATTTTACTATTGGGCATTATTTAGGGATCAGATGGTTTGCCTGGTCTGGCTGGGAAACAAGGAGATAAAGTAGAGAAAGTGAGTACTGTGACTTGTTATTTTGTTTGCATGTATTTTGTAGTTTATTACATTGTACATTAAATTGATCCAGAATATCATGTTAATAAATAGGGTGAGCAAGGACTCTCAGGTGAAGCTGGGATTCCTGGACCTTTTGGACCGAAGGTAAGAGATAATTTCCTCTACATTCTTCTCAAATCTCTTTTTTTTTTGACATGGTCTGAATTTTTTAACCCATATTCAAACAGGGTATCCAAGGTGATGCTGGTCCTCCCGGAGCGCCAGGTCCAGAAGGGGTGTCTGTAAGTTTGACCTGTGGATTGTAAAAAACTTTACACTGTATACTTACAGTTTAATCACTTAATTAAAAACCAACTGAAATCACTTTTTCCACACTATTGTGTTACATGTATCTGCAGGACTGTTCGCAGCGTATCAAATGTGTTTCTCTACAAAGTTTGCAATATACTAAGTTTGCTTTTCTTCAGGGTGGCGCAGGAGTAAAAGGAGACAAAGGATCACCCGGAGATCAGGTGAGGGAGAATTACCACCTGGCAATCAAGCCACTGTAACACTGAAATACATCACATTTTCGGTATATAATAAAAATTCATAGTTATTTAGAGCAGATGCTCCCAATTCAAATGGGCCCAAATGTGATATGTAAAGATCTTGATATAATCTTATGACTTATAACTTGACATGTTAAGTGGCTAAATGGAAGTTGGCTGTTCCTGGGTTCTAATGCCTCCCAGGTGTGTTCCTCATTGAATTAGCATGGTAGGTGCTTTAGATTTTCCCCATTTCCTTTGTCTGTTCAATTCTTATTCTTGCTTGCTTAAATTTTTAATGGCAAATAATTGTCAGTTGATTAATCGTTAAAAACACTAGTCCATTGCCCTTCATTACCAACTGTCCCGAGCAGTGAAATGAAATTAAACTGATAGAGACCATTATATACTGAAATATTAACATTTTATACGTTGCTTGCAAAAAATATAATTTAGTCTAGGGCTACTTTTGATTGCCCGTCAATGGAGAAATGTTGATGTTTTTTGGACCAGGTTGTGTATTTACCAGCTGAAGCTAACTAGAGCATGCTAACCAATCAAACCTTGACCTCTTAGTTGAGTCCAGGGACACAAGCATGTTTTAAAGAGCACAAGACTAACTCTGGAATAACTTGGACTGAGCCCAAACTGGTAATTGTCACAATGTACTGTATATACCTGTCATAGTTAGGCACTACATAGGGAATTGTTCTATACAGGGGGTGTTTGTGAGTACTGAGTGAGGATAATAACTCAAACTGATGTCACAGTGTTGATGAAGACTCCATATTTCCTGTCAGGTTCATGTGTGGGTGTCATGCAGTAGTCAGACTGGCCTTAAAATAGTTTCTCACGAAGCAATACTGCCACCATACCACAGTCTGCTGTCTGTCTGATAGTCCACCTTCACACACAGTGAAAACTTTCTAGAATCTGCTAAATCTGCTTTCTAGAATCCTCATTCAAGTACTTAAATCATAGAGAGGGAACTGAAACTAGAAAAGGAAAATCAGTCAATATTTATAATGTTGGCTTGACAAAGTACTGTCTGAAAGTTTAAAACAGTTGATGGTTAGTTTGAAGTCAGAAGGTTTTACAAACTTGGGTAGTTTGAATGCTTGAGCAGTTTGAAGAAAGATTTGAAGTTTATATAAGCCTGTTATATGTGCCTTGCTACATGGTTGCTAAGGTGCCAAATGCTTTAGTTGCTAATGTGTTCTAAAGAGTAGATTGGTAGTTGCTAGTGTATTAAAAGGAGCTAAGGCATTTCCAAGTAGTAGCTACGGTGATTACAGATGTAGACAGAGACAGACAAACAGTGCAAACATACTCAAACCCAATATTTTCACTGGGCAGACAGTCCTAGATCTCAATGGCTTAGTTGAGGCTAAAATGTCCTTATTTATAACACAAATAATGCTGGCAATCCAAAGCCCTGCCAAAAATTAATATATTTTTGGACGCAATACATGGCTCATTACAAAAGGAAATATCAGATTATACTGTTTTACTGCTTATGGCTTTTCATTTTAATTTAAATGGCATTGAATTAAAAATAAATACTCCATAGAAAATTCATTTATCTTCTGTTATTCCCTGAATTCATGAGCTGAAACAGCAGGGGCTGCAGACTACATATATTGCACATTATCTAGAAATTCTAGAGCCATCGTGTTTGAGTCATTTTCCAGCAAAACACTCTGGTATTTAATAAATAAAGCACCTGTACAGATAAACATGCATGGTTCAAAGATGATTTACAACATCTTTTGTGACACAAGCTGTAGTTAAGTAGAACAAAGTGCTTTCTCCGTTGGCATACTGATGGTACTGATGGTGCAAAATGCAGAAATGTTGGACAATTAAAGTCTTTAGATGACTATAAAAATGGTTAGTGCTTCAAAATCTGAAGTGGAATACGTAATGTAAACAAATAATACATCTGTATATTTTTATTACAGTCATTTTACATTCAATTATGTCTTGTGGCGATCCAGGTTTAGACGGGTTTCCAGGGAAACCTGGTGTTCCAGGAAAAGATGTGAGTATTCAGATACAGAGTTATGTATATAATTTGTTCTTTTTCTCTATAAACAGGGTCTTAGGGGATTAATTGGTGCTCCTGGCCCCAATGGAGTCAAAGGAGAAAATGTATGTATACACTTTTTGTGGTACTAGTTGCAAATGATAAGTGATTTCAAGTGGGCAATTCAGCTGGAGTATTTGTGGAATACAATATCATCATCGTGCCCTTTTGTAAGGGACACACTCCTTTCAAACCCTTGCATAAGGGTTAATTCATTTAAATGTTGGATATGTTGCTTTCTATAGGAACACAATGTAACACCATTATTCAAGCCTCCATTTTATGGATTTCTGGTCACGCGTTTAGCACATTTCAAGTAAACATACAATGGAGCAACTGCTTTTGCAAACTGTTACTGTAAACTGCTTTGATGTTCATGATGTGTCATAAACTGGCTGGTCAGTACTTGCAAAAGGTTTGAACATCAAAGACATTGATCTTTAAAGATTGGATGCACCAAAATTTTAGCCACCAAATATTGTTAGCTAAAAGTGCCTCTGAATGCCATTTTTGGTTAATGGCACCAGTTTGTCCCAAATCTCAGTTTTGGCCAAGAATTTTCATTTCGTGCATTGGTACTTGTACAGCAAAAGCATGTTAAGAGACTATTCTCATTGATTTTCTTTTCTTTGGATCTGGTCAACGCTGTCGTGAAAACTCATGTGTTATTAAGGATGAATATATTTGAGTGTTCATTATTTCACATTCAGTAAAAGCCCCAAAACACAAATCGTTTCTAGACAATTAACATTTTTAATTGTTTTCATACTGCTGAATTTGTCAAACACTTATTCCACAAAGACATACTTATTCCACAAATAGAGTACATACACACCAACTTACATCCAGTCTGTATAATTTTATCCCTCACTCTCTGTCTCACACACACTTTTAGGAACATTTTCACAAAGGCAATTAAAATTGCTACTTTGTCAGATGTGGTAACTTGTGGTACTGGCAATTCAAAGCACTCCACTCAAAATATCAAATCAGATGTTTTAAGGAATTTAAACTAGCACTGAATGAAAATAAATGCTTTAGCAAAAATCATATATTAAAATGCATTGTCAGACGTCTCTTAAAGCACATTGTGATGGTTTGGTTGATAGGGAGAAAGAGGCCTGACTGGAATGCCTGGTGATGCGGTAAGACCTTTAATTTGTTTTACAGAATAAATCACATATAAAATGGTTAATTTTGAGTTGCTGATGGTGATTCTTTGTGTTTTCCCAGGTTCAGCTGGCAGGATTCAAAGGGGAGACTGTAAGTCTGATAACAATCTACAAGAATAGAGACAATGCTCAGGCTAGTTCCAAATACTCTTCTTAACTGTTTGTGTGTTTTCAGGGCATCCCTGGCCCACATGGGCCCCCAGGGGCCGATGGCCCTCCTGGACCTCCTGTAAGATATACACTGTGATCTATTTACAGCTTTGTTTTGCTCCAAAAATGCCATATATATTTTTTAAACTTATTGTTGATATATTATCACAATCCATATTTTATTAATAGCTACATTTTAACATTAATGTCATTGCATTAGATTGCATACGACATCGAACCAAGTGACATTTATTTTAAGAAAGGTGGCAAAAACACACTTTTTAAGCAAAATATTCAGTTAGCTTAGTTGAAATGATAAAATGATAAATAGGACAACAAAATAAGAGATAGGACAACAATACATTTGACTTCAGAATACTTTTCAAAATAAAGACAATAAGTATTTGGATACTGCTACGTTCTGGTTGTCAAACATTAGTGGAGCTAATTCATCATTATTGAGATAAATGACATCAGTGGACTTGAGGGTAACTGACTTCATGCGCCCACTAAAAATCACATCGAGAAAAGTTTGTTCAGAGAAAAGTTCTAATATCATTTGTTTGTAGATGCCACTTGCTTTGATATTGTATTACCTAATACAGTGCCATTGTACAAAATACTATGGGCCTCAGAAGCCTCTGCATTTTTTTATTAGTATTATTATTATTGATTATATTTTTCTCAGGGCCCACCTGGACCCCCAGGTTTGGCTGGGGAGCCTGGTGAGAATGGACAAAGGGTAAGACATTTATATTTTATATATATATATAAAAGATCTCTTTGGCTTGTTTAATGGAGATGGATGATGTTCTATAACTTGATACATTGTTAACATGGTGACAGGAAGCTGCAGATCACAGTGTGGCTTGGAAGCGTTCTGGTTAAATTAAACCGTGTAAGCTCGTAATGAAGAGAGAAAGGAAGCATTCAAACACTGATGAGCCTTACGCTCACAGATGACCTCAAACTGAGGAGATGATGGCATCATTAAAATGTACTCTGAGTCCTTCAAAAACAATCGCTCCTGCCAAAATGTTTAAATAGCACTTAGATCAGTGGTTACCAAGCCTGTTCTTGGAGGCTTGTGTCCTTTTCTGACACACCCAATTCAGGTCTTGGAGTCTCCACTAATGAGCTGATGAGTTGAATGTTTCATTAGGGAGATAGTGTTGGGGGGGGGGGGGGGGGGTCTCCAGGAACAGAGTTGGGAACCACTGACTTAGATAACAGTGTGAAACAGAAAAAGTGCAATATATGCAGTATATGTATTTGTATATTATTGAAATAGTTCACCTGTTCAACACATGAGGAACAATTTTGAAGAACATTGCTTCAAAATGGAGCATGGAACTTAACATTGCTTCAAAATGGCTTTTTGACCATACACTAAGTGGATGGTGACTGGGGTTGTCAGTCACTAACATTTAACATCTTCAGTTTTTCACTGAATTAAGTTATACAGGTTTGGAATGACATGATGTTGAGTAGATTTTGACAGCTTTTTGGGTGTACTATTTTTTTGACCTCACTGACTTGTACTGATTGTTGCTTGGGTTCTCAGCACTCATTGGAGGAGATGAGGACTGAGAGCTCTTTAAGAGAGGGAATTGTAAGACAGATCTTGTTGTGCACAGTTGTGAAAGCTGCAGGTGGCGTTTGAGTGAGTGAGTGTAGAATGATGCAGAACTGCAGAACAGCAGGGATCCCTATGTGACAAGCTTGAAGAATGTCATTTTCTCTGCTTTGAGTCCTTATATCTGTAATACTGTACCTTCAACTGCCTATCTTCCCTTGTGCATCAACAACAGCAGGGACTGCTTAAGTCAATATGTTCTAAACATTATTAAATGAATTTTCTGAACAAGTATAAACAACACGTTTGTGAGGTAGAGAAGGATCATTTTACCATGGCTTCTAACATTGTTGTTAATTGTTTATTCCCTGATGGCATTGACACTTTGTATTGTGATGAATTTCTATTGTTGTTTAGGAACTTAATAAAGTATAAGTGTAAGCAATGTTGTCATGCTTACAGCTCTCACAACATTAACAGCAGTGTAAAAAATGTGTAATATCCACTGATGTCCAGATAAGGGCAGCACAACCCTTGTTATGTATCTCTAAGATGAAAGATTCTTCATTTATTTGAGTCATTGTACAATGTCAGACAGAGATCATCCACTCTGCATACTGTTCTGAAACATAAATATATATTGTTTTTAAATTAGGAAAAAATATCTATCTATCTATCTATCTATCTATCTATCTATCTATCTATCTATCTGTCTGTCTGTCTGTCTGTCTGTCTGTCTATCGGCATATAGTTTTATCTGTCTGTCTGTCTGTCTATCTATCTATCTAACTATTTATCTGTCTGTCTGTCTGTCTGCCTGTCGGCATATAGTTTTATCTGTCTGTCTGTCTGTCTGTCTGTCTGTCTATCTATCTATTTATCTGTCTGTCTGCCTGTCTGTCGGCATCTAGTTTTGTCTGTCTGTCTGTCTGTCTGTCTAACTATCTATCTATCTGTCTGTCTGTCTATCGGCATATAGTTTTATCTGTCTGTCTGTCTGTCTGTCTGTCTGTCTATCTATCTATCTATCTATCTATCTATCTATCTATCTATCTATCTATCTATCTATCTATCTATCTATCTAACTATTTATCTGTCTGTCTGTCTGTCTGCCTGTCTGTCGGCATATAGTTTTATCTGTCTATCTATCTATCTATCTATCTATCTATCTATCTATCTATCTATCTATCTATCTATCTATCTATCTATCTATCTATCTATCTGTCTGTCTGTCTGTCTATCTGTCTGTCGGCATATAGTTTTATCTATCTATCTATCTATCTATCTATCTATCTATCTATCTGTCTGTCTGTCTGTCTGTCTGTCTATCGGCATATAGTTTTATCTGTCTGTCTGTCTGTCTATCTATCTATTTACCTGTCTGTCTGTCTGTCTGCCTGTCTGTCAGCATCTAGTTTTATCTATCTGTCTGTCTGTCTGTCTATCGGCATATAGTTTTATCTGTCTGTCTGTCTCTCTGTCTGTCTGTCTGTCTATCTATCTATCTATCTGTCTGTCTGTCTCTCTGTCTGTCTATCTATCTATCTATCTATCTATCTATCTGTCTGTCTGTCTGTCTGTCTGTCTGTCTGTCTATTGTCCGTCCGTCCGCTTGTCTGTATACACACATTAATACATTAATAAATAAGTGGATTACAATACAATATTATACAAATCAAAAAATACTGTAGACTAACTGACAACTTTCCAGCAGTGCATAAACAAAAATAGGGATGCACAGTATATTTGTGACTTTATCGGTCAAAACTGGACCATGGAGCAATGGAAGAAGGTGGCCTGGTCTGATGAATCACATTTTCTTTTAGATCATGTGGACTGCTGGGTTCGTGTGTGTGTCATTTACCTGGGGAAGAGATGGCAGCAGTCCTACATATGAGATGTTAAATTGAGGTCCTGGGTCTCTGTGGTCATTAAAAATCCCAGGACACTTCTCAATAAAAGAGTAAGGGTGTAACCCTGGTGTCCTGGCCAAATTCCCCCCACTGGACCTTATCAATTATGGCCTCCTAATAATCCCAATGAATTGGCACTATCACTCCACACTCTCCTCTCCACCAATAGCTGGTGTGTGGTGAATGTACTGGTGCACTATGGCTGCCGTCGCATCATCCTGGTGGATGCTGCACACTGGTGGTGCTTGAGGAGATTCCCCTGTTCACTGTGTGAAACGCTTTGAGTGTAGTGTCAGAGAAGTGCTATATAAATGTAACATTCGTTCATTCATTCACATATGTGAGTGTGTGTGTGTGTATGTGTGTGTGTGTGTTTTCTATAAGTCCTAATTACAGACGATACTGATATGACACTGATACCAATCTATTGTGCATCCCTATTTTTGCATTCTAATTTTTATTTCATATATGGAATAACTCTCCTGAGTTTCTTCTTTCTCTTTATTTTTTTTTTGTTTAGGGTAAAAAAGGTGATGCAGGAGTGCCTGGAGTTGATGGTCTCCCAGGACCACATGTAAGAATTATAGACTCACGTCACAAACATCAACTATCAATTACACATGCAACACTCATTATCAGCCATTAAATCTTCCTGTAAGATGTACTTCAGTTTTGGCTTGTGTTATGAACAACGATAATGGCTGTGTTTCGAATGGAATACTAGAATACTTACTTCATGCTGTATTTAGTGTATTCTGCATACTATATATGCTACACAATTTTTTATTAATTTTTTGGCTATGTGATGGAGTAGCATACTGTTCCAATATGCTGTAAGCAACAATTAATGTTTAGATAGTAGTGTTATACATTGTCACAGGACATCAATAAATTGCATGTTTAGTTTGACAAATAAATGCAGCTATTTAATTTTTTTTTGTCCAATTCATCCATTCCAAAAATGTCTTAATTGTTGCTGTCTGCATTGCAGTAAATATAGTAGATCATCCAGGTATTCCATGCATACAGAAATTTGCATACTATGCTAAGTTTATAAACTTTAAACATTTTAAACTAGTATTATGGTAGTATGTATGCATACTACAGTATGCACATAATATGTATTATATACTACCAAAAAACAGTAATTTGGTGGCATACTGTATATGCATACGATGCACAGTATACATTACATTTGCATCCTGCAAAAAAAAAAACAGAGACCAAAAAAACAAAGATTACCCAAAACTATTATTAAGCATTTAATTTTAAATTTCATTTTTTTAATGCTTTGTTTTTTACATTTTTGTTTTGTTTTGTTGCAGGGTCCTCAAGGGCCTCCTGGACCTGCTGGTAGCCCTGGGCAGATAGGACCTCCAGTGAGTTTACATACAGTACATCACAAACATACATGAGATTTTTATCTGTTAGTGGTTGATTCAAGCATATGGTAAACTATAGAGCAGGACAGTATCAGATACCATTAAGTGAGCTATTTATTGTTCTAACAGGGATTACCTGGTGAATTCGGATTTTCGGGTAAACCAGGAGAAGCAGGAAAACCAGTAAGTCACTGTGACTTTGCACTGAAAACTCAAACATGCTATGTACAGACTTTAACAATCTGTTATCCTATTAACTGAGCTCTAATGTTCTGGTGCAAAAACTTGAAATAAAGCTTTTTAATGGTAATTATTTTTTCAGGGCATGCCAGGAAAGGATGGACTGGACGGTTTCCCTGGAAACGATGGAGAGAAGGTTAGAGATGTTTTAATGAGGGAATCTTTAAATTGGTTTCTTGGAGGCAGAACTTAGTTTATATCATTTATACGCTGGTCTGAAGACCAGATCTGTGTTTGACCTCTCTGTGGGTGTTTTATTGTAGTGCGGTCTGCAATTAATCATTTTATTATTTCCTTTTAGGGGCAAAGAGGAGAACCTGGACAGGATGGCTTCCCTGGCAATCCTGGGCCAAAGGTAAAGGCCCATTACAGTTCGGTACAGGCATCAGAACCACCCGTCAGCTGTCTTCGCAGCATATCTTAGTTTGTTCTCAGCTGGTAAAAATACCACCATATATACATATATAAATATAAAGAGCGCATTTCGCCCAGAAGACAGTGTTGTTTTGGATGATCAGCAAATTCTGTCAAAAAATATACGTCATAAAAGCTGTCCAATCAGGTTGTGACTTTTTCATGATGTCTTTGGTTTTGTATCATTAGGTTCAGTGTTAAAAATGCAAGCATGAATGCTAAACGAACCAGGACCAAATGTAGCATTTTCTTTTTTGGTCCGGACCAAGAGAACCAAGAGAACCGAACTACAAGTGTGAACGCACCCTAAGAATGTGAAACGAACAGAAAAGTTACATAAATGCCACAACAATTAAGTTAGTTTCTTTGTCACTAATGTCTTTCTTTCTCTGTCAGGGAGATGAAGGCCCTCCGGGGCCACGAGGACCTGCGGGTGAACGGGTGAGGAAAGCAAAACGTAAATCAATCTCGACAAAGTCTTGACAAAAAGACATGACACAACAAACTTTCTCTTTCTTGTTCTGAATCAGGGAGAGCCCGGATTAGCTGGGCAGTCTGGCCCAGTTGGACTCAAAGGAGAGAGAGGAGGCCAGGTAAGACTTACATGGACATACACTTTTCTTTTCTTCTTTTTTATGCAATAATGAGAATTCGGGGGGAAATGTGCTTGATTGTCATTGTCAAATGCCAAGTTTTTTTTGTCTTTTCTGATGTGGTTTTCTTTGAGTCTTGCTTTTGTTGAGATTTTGTCCATTCTTCTCTCTTGTAGGGAGAGAGAGGAATAGATGGACCAACTGGAGCAAAAGGAGATAAAGGAGACAGGGTGAGGAAGATAAGCAAATATGAAACGCAGACCCTGTTGAAATTACCATTTTAAACCGGCATCAACATCCATGTTGGTTTGTGCTGGTTTGCTGCTGGTGGACCAGCACAACGTAACTGGTGAACGGGGTCATCAGTCATGGTTGATCAATAGCATTTCTTGGTGACCAGCATCCAAAACTGAATATACGCTGGTGACCAGCTAAACATTTTTACAGAGGCTGAGCATCCCTCATCATATGTTTTGTTCTTTTTAGATTAACCCTTAAATGCCTGTGTGTTTGCCAAATATTATTACATATTTAAGGACCCGGCACATATATATCCATCACAAATGGATCTACAAAATGCCCAGATGGCGTCAAATTTGTATAAAACATTTTCATGACAATTAGAAAATAAAATAATATATTCTGATATATTTTTTAATGTTATATTTTTCATATATCAAAGAGATGTTGTAACAAATATATAACAGGATTCATCAGTAACAGACTGAAATTTCATGAGACGCAACTGGCTGTCAAACACGTATAGAGCTACAAATAAGATACAAATATGTATTTTCTCAGGCACTTATTGTGTCTAAATAGATGCACAACTTATATCACTTCAGTAGTACACACACATGTCAATAGCCATATAATACTGTTCATGTGTTATACTTGCTATAGTTTACTTCCATGTTGCTTTTTTGTCAAATAGCAATGTCAAATGTAAACCAAGTCAGTCACTGAACACATGAATATCAACTAGGATGCAGATATTGTCAAATAATCTGTTCCTGTTTTGATTGTCAAACGCTCCAATAGATATATCACATAATTAATTTGACAACTTGATCTGTTCTGTACATCTAACACAGACATTGTCACCATCTGGGGATTTTGTTAGTCGGTGGATAAATACATGGATCTGCTAAATCTTCAGCTAGTGACTGAATGATTATATGGCAAATTATGGTCTTTGACTCCAGTACAAAAATACCAGGTTCTAATCTGCCCTAATATATAAATATATAAATATACATATATATATGTAGAATTTAATGTACAAAGATTGCATCTGACGGTCAGTAGATGTATATCAACAGCAGAGACACATCTGTTATTAAAAATAACAATCTACAGGCCTGGATCGTCACTTATTATAGCAGACACAAACGAATTGTAACTCCTACTTAAGAACTGGAGTTGTTTCCTTTGCATAAGAGGGGTACAAAAAAAGTGGTAGGGACATGTCCCACCCATAAATGACGTGTATATATATATATATATATATATATATATATATATATATATATATATATATATATTATTTTTTCTTCTACTATTCAGAAGAGAAAGGTTGAGGAATACTAAAGAGGTGTGGGCATATCTCCTAATAAAATGGATGCGGTACAGGAGGTGGATTAAGGTCCCGGGTCACTGAAGACCTGAGATATGCATTAAAAAGTTAATCTGTTTCCTGAAGCCATTAGATCTTTTATGATATAATTAGCATGCTGACAGAATATAGATATAACCTCTCTTTCCCTCTGTTACTGTCTTTATTCATACAGGGTGAGATGGGCCCCAGTGGGCCAGCAGGGACCCCAGGAAATGTGAGGACAACTTTTAATGACATATACTGTATATCAATTTATAACCTCTGTAATCACCATACGCATATCTGATATCACATTTCTCCTGGTAAATGAGAATACACTATAGCTGTTATGCCATCATCTATCTTTGTATTTAATCATATATTGATTTGCATGAAAACGATGCACCGTTTATACGGAGCTGTGACTCCTAATTCACCATTTACATTTTTCTAGGTGGCCAATGTGATCCCTGAACCGGGTGAACCGGTAAGACAATTGTCATGCATGCACAGCGTCTCTCAACCTGAATGCGGAAAGACTAAAACTGTTTGACATACCGTTTCAATCACATCCCAATGCTGAGAGTCCCGTCTACACCTCCTTATCTGCTATTTCTCTCTAGGGTAATCCCGGAGAGAAGGGAGAGAAAGGGGACCCAGGAAAACCAGGCGAGATGGTGAGGTTTAGTTCTTCCAAAGCTTCTAAAATACTTTTTATATCAAATCTAATAACACTTGCAGTTTGTATGAACGAGCATAAGAGGGCAGTAGTGAGTCAGAATCGCATAAACTACCTGCGAGTCCTCTCTTGTACCCCCTAAATATTATTTCATGTTAGTGTCACTACCATATTAATAATAGAAGCATACAAGCAAATCCAATGGAAAATAAACAATGAAGTATGTGCTTTTCATTTGTGAGAACATTAAGACATTTTAAGGTCATGACATCATAATTCCAGGAAGCTGTCTGCTTCAGTTAAATTAGCTTTATTGGCATGAACGTGTACAATGTACAATGTTGCCAAAGTATTTAGCTCAAAGAAACACTGCTAATTTGTTAATTTATATTCTGTCTTAAGTTTTTGGAAATAAGGATAATTTGATTATTTCTTTGCGTTTGCTGTGCCAATGTGTTTTGTATTGTTATAATTTTGCCTGCCTGAATTAATTTGATACATTTAGCTGATGTTGGTCCCCTCGGGGTGTTGGTCCCCTCTCTTTTGAATGTCGGTCAAGAGAGGGCACGTGCCCAGTTCTGCCCTACAGCCCAGGTTAAAAGCACTTCTGTGAACTCCAAGGATATTTTTACAAAATTCAAGGTGGATGATTTCAACTGGACTTTTGTCCCAGGTCTCATAATTCAGTTTATATTTGGGGCCCCAGATTTCACTTCCATACAGAGGGATGGGCTTTGATGATGCTGAGACAGATGTTCATGCTATAATATGCCCACCGAGCCTGGTCTGTTAAGTCTTTTACTGCTAGGTCAAATTGTCCAGAGGCCGAAATTGTCATACCTAGATATTTTAAACTAGAAACATGACTAAGATTTGTTCCCCCAAGTGCCAAAATATATTTGTTTGACCTCAAGATGATTTTTCTTTTGAAAAAAGATCCCTTTTGACTTGTCCATGTTGATTGGTAGTGTCCAACTGCTGCAGTAATTTTCAAGAATTGAGAGCCTTTCACATCATCCCTCTTCAGTAGGTGACAAAAGCAGTAGGTTGTCTACTTATAGAAGACGTTTGATTTCTCTGTCTCCTAGAGTAAGTCCGGGGCTAGATGAGATTTGAAGCATATTAGCCAATTAATTTATGTAAATATTAAATCATCATCATAATAATAATAATGGCTGCAGCCTTGACGGACTCCCTTATTTTGGCTGAAATATTCACTTTTAATGCAGCATTTGTAGTCTTTCGCCCAGCAGCCAGCGTTGTTTTGGATGATTGTCAAGTTCCGTCAAAAATATACGTCATTAAAGCTGTCCAATCAGTTTGTGACCTTATCCTGATGCCTTTTGTTTCGGATCTTCAGGTTCACTGTTACAAATGCCAGTGTGACTGCTAAGCGAACCAGGACTAAATGTATCCTTTTCTTTTTTAGTCCGGACCAAGAGAACCAAGAGAATCGAACTACAAGTGTGAACACCCCCTTACAGGACTTAGTTTAAAAATGCTTCTGTCTCTTTTGATCTTAGTTTAGTTTCCAATCATTTAAGTAGTGTTTGAGTCATAAAAACATGACTCTCTCTCTCTCTCTCTCTCTCTCTCTCTCTCTCTCTCACATTAAAAAACGACAGAGAGCAATGCATCATTTAAACATATACAGACAAGCTTATTACTATGAAGTATCTGCTCTCACCTGAATTTATTAGTGTGAAATGAGAACTCTGTTGAATTAGAGCACTTCTCAGTAGTGTAGCCAAATACAATCACTTCTGTCAGAGGAACTGGTCTGGAATATTCTTAAAAGCAGGCCAGGAGGCTTTTTAAGGCTTTTGAAGGTTTTATCTAGCATGCCGTGTAAACTCTGTGAAAGGAGATTACCAAGAGGTTACTTGTTCAAATCCCAGGATGTAGGTTGTAAGACCTCTGATCTGCCTCTGTGCCTTTGAACTTTTGAGTCAATTCATAATTATAACAGTTAATGAAGAAAAATATATGAGATAAAATACATTTACAATTAATATATTAATGGCCCAAGTTCCAACAAACAATAGTGTGCATGTAATGTGGACCGAGACCTGCTCAGAATAAGTGGGCCAAAATGAGATCTGAGTTCACTTATAAGGCCAGTGTGAATGCAAAGAGACTTTATACAGATTTGGTAACAACCTTTACATCTCTGATGTTCCTAGGGTCAAAGAGGACTTCCTGGAGAGCAGGGCTTCAGAGGACAACTCGGACCTCTGGTAAACTAAAAACCCTTTGTTAAGCTGCTTTTACAAAATATCTGCGGTGCTTTTGTTTCTATAGTCAGGTTTCCATCCAAGTTGGGAATTTGAATTGTGAAAAATTGTTATATTGTGAAAACAGCATTTTATTTTATTTTTATCTGATATTCCAAAATTTGCATCAAATACAGAGATGGAAACTCAGAATATGAGATCATCTATGACTTTAAATATTTGAAACCTCTATAGAGGCAGTAAATTGCATGCAAAACATGAAGTTCTACTATTAGCATTTGACGCATTCATTCATTCAATCTTACCTGCACGCTGCTATTCTGTAGATCTATTTCTGTATTCCACACACAAACATCTGATCTCTTTCTGTTGTGCTCAGGGCCCTAAGGGGGATTTGGGTGATAAAGGAGAGGCCGGGAGAAATGGAGATCCAGTGAGTTTTTCTTCTAATCACACATCATGTTTTTTAATTATTTTATGATCATTCACTTCTCATTGTCACACTCTTCGCTCTTTTCAGGGTCCACCAGGATTGACGGGCCCTCAGGGGCCCAGAGGACTGCCAGGCAATGTGGTACGTTCTGAAATGAATACATTCTTTCCGTTTGGTTTTTCACATCCAAAATGTGTGGCTAGTAATTTTGTCCCAGATGTCATATTTTTGGTCTCGTTCTGTGTGTTTTCCAGGGTGTTCAGGGCAGTATCGGTCCACCTGGTGTTGCTGGACAGAGAGGAGAGAAGGTATAAAAGTTTACTTTTTCAACAAATAGCTTTAAAATGATCAAAACTGAGAGGAAAAGTGACTGAATCTGGCTTTAAAGTAAAAGTAAAGTCATGCTGTATTTTAGGAAATCATATTTCCAATGTCTGCTGTGTACGTTGTTGTTTTTGTGCTATTTTGGCTTTAACATCTACCAGTTACTGTAACTGAACTTCATATAATTATGAATGATATTAAATGTTGAGTCATAATAATGGTTAATTAACTCCTTCTCAGGTGTAGAATATATATAGAAATATATTTGGATATTTGTTGGAGGAGCCAGCAAGTTGATATGCAAAATTATGACTTAAGTTACATAATTTGAAACACTAAAATGCACATCTATATTTCCTCAGGGTGATGCAGGCAAAGATGGTCACCCTGGACCCCCGGGTACAATTGGTGAGCCGGGTTTAAGAGGAGAAATCGGTTTGCCAGGAAAAGGCAAAGAAGGAGCAAAGGTAAGATATTCATTCATCCAGGAATTCATTAGTTAAGAAATTATATATAAAAAATCAGTTGTTGATTGGAACATCTAATATTTTTACAATTATGATGTTATCAGTTGTCACAGATTGTGTGTTCCAAATATTTTGCAAATGAGGCCATTTTTAAATAGCGAAGTATTGCGTTCATGTAGCCTTTAGGGAATCTAGCTCTTGCTAAACTGCATTGATTCTCTTAAACCACTGGAAAGTTTACCTGGGACAAAAGGAATTCCAATTTTGTTGACTTAATTTGCTTCGTTTTACAGTTCCCCACCATCTAAGTGTAAGGTTTCATTTAATTATCTGTCATGTTGCATGTAATTCCTGTGTGTTGGAGAATCCAGCAACCTCTAATGTTGTTTACGGTAACTTTTTCCATTTAAATGTGCTGATTGTGGTTAAAAGCACTGAAACTTGGAGAATTAAAGCACCACACATTAAACTAATGAGTCAATGAGAGAGCGGCTGCAGGTGTTACTGGGACTGGGTTTGTTTTATAGCACCACAGTTCAGCAGGCTTCGGTTTGTACCGCCATACGCGCTCACGTCAAGTCTCACACAGAGATACATGTAAAGGATAATGTGTAGTTAGGCAGCCCCGAAAGGGTTTGTTTTGTGAACATTTTACTATGTGAGAAGAAAGAGACAGTGTAGTGATTTAGGGGACATGAAACACAGATATGTAGGACATCGGTTGCCTGGGACAATGGCCTATTATTCAATTTAACGGTCATATTTGTCCAACCATGCCGTGAAGCACACTTTGTGTTAAATCTCACACTTGTTGTGTTCATAAAACACACTGTTGTATGAAACTCACAAGATGACTCTGTGAACTTGAACAGATTTCCTACCACAACGTTGTTACAGGCTTTCATTTTTAGAGAGAAAAATGAAAGAACAAAGAAAAGCAGGAGAGAAATAGTGAAAGTAGCACAAAAGTAGTAATTTGCGTTCTTTAATTACAGGGTGATGTGGGACCTCCGGGGCCAGCCGGCCCTCCAGGACTGAAGGTAATGACACTTTCTGTTCTTGTTAAAATGTCTCAGAGTTAAAGCAATAAAGATACAGACTTTATTTTGTCTTCCATCAGCATATTTTGCTCTCTTCAGACAATTCTTTGTTATGAGCAGGTGTGTGTTCCTCACAGGAAAGAGTTGAAGGTCTGCATTTTACTAATGTGGTTTTAATACAATTTTAGACCACCGTGCAAGTTTGGGAAATATGTTTTCCTGGAAAAAAAGTGGCAATTATGTATTTACCTTGTGCTACAGGGACTAAGAGACTTCATTATTCCTCTTGTAGACAGACAGGCAGACAGACAGGCAGGCAGACAGATAAGCAGACGGACAGATAGAGAGAGACAGACAGAGACATGCTGACAGACAAACAGACAGATGGACAGACATATGGACTGACAGACAGACAGACAGGCAGACAGACAGACAGAGGGACAGACAGACAGATAGAGAGAGTGACAGGCAGGCAGATAGATAGACAGGATGACAGACAGACAGAGACAGACAGATAGATAGACAGACAGACAGACAGACAGACAGACAGACAGACAGATAGATAGATAGATAGATAGATAGATAGATAGATAGATAGATAGATAGATAGATAGATAGATAGATAGATAGATTTTCTTCTACTTTAATGCTAATGTTTGTTTTATTTTGTGTTTAGGGTCTGCCTGGTCCTCAGGGAATGCAGGGGATGCCAGGAAACAGAGGACCTCCAGGAGAAGGGACAACTGGACCCCCAGTATGAAAGCATGCACACACACACACACACACACACACTCAGTCAGTAGCTTTTGAAATATATATAAATATGGTAGTTATGCTTATTGGATGAAATGTCAGTTGGAATATCCAATCAACATCGAAAGGGGAATGATGCTTGGAAACTAAAGCTACTGTAACAACTCCTGACAGTTATCAGTACAAACAAATGAAGAAACATATAAACATATACAGCCATACCCCCACTTCAGCCATTAAAAGATGTGTGATTTTCATTGCATAAGATACAATGTGATTATCTAGTGCACTTACATTTCTACATGTTTGAGTGTGTCTCAAGTGTCCTATAATCATGCACATTTACACAAACACGTGCACTGTTATAAAAAGATGTGTGCATACAAATATAAACATTTACACAGGACAAAATAGTTTCATAGACACACACATGTCATTTATCTCACTGATGTTTTGCATTTTGTCATTTTCAGGGGCCTCCTGGACCCGATGGGCCACAAGGAGCTGCGGTAAACAGTCCGCCTTTATTTATATCACTTTCAAATGAGACAGACACTGAACAATCTTAACTGACATGTGCTGTTTGATGTTTAGGGTTTGAGTGGACCTCCCGGAGTGAGTGGACCACAGGGACCTGCAGGACACAATGTACGAGCAAACAATACACTATGCAATACACAACACTAATGGGACAGATGATTTAGGTGAAATTATGTTTTAACAGAGTTTGATCGCTGGATGTTTTAAAACATTGAAATGATTGCAGACTGAATGTTTGCAATACACAAAATGAGACTTTGACTGAGTTTATATATTTCCTTTTATTTCCTACATATCAAATGGCTCATCCTTTTTTAGAATAGCCAATAGCCTTTAGGTTACGTCACAGCCCGCCAAAGCCATCATAAATGAAGATTCACGGACAAGACCTAATTTGCTTCTTAGTAATGCTTTCAATACTTTTGATCACCAAAACTTTGGTCTTTACTGTATTTAGTTCTTTTTTCTAGGAAGAGAAAGACTGCACATTTTATGATTATTTGCTGAAATTTTGTTTTGTCAATGTTTAGGAGTATATTATAGATAACCGATATATTCATGGTATACCTTTGTGGAACCTCTTTATTTAAACTAATGTTATCACACATGTACAATGACAATGCAGAGCTTAGATCTTTGATCTTGAGCAGAGTGTCATGACTGATGTATGCATGTGTGTGTATTTGTCCGCAGGGTTTGCCAGGAAGACCTGGAGACAAGGGCTCCCCTGGAGAACCGGTGAGTGTCTGATGGATATTGACTAATCTAGTTGGCATAATATTTTTTACTTTTAGCTAATGGATTATACTGTATATGCATAGAGGTGATGTGTGTAATTTTTTATATTTATATTTCATATCTTTTCCTGTCCCAGTTTAATATGCAAAGACAACTAGAAGTCAGCCATTTGTAGGTAGATTTCACCTAATGGAGTCACTCTGTGGTGCTTTCAAAACATTTCTCTTGTTTGTTTGAGCGGACTGACAAGTTCAATGCACCTACATGGGCTCAAGCAATGGCGTGTGTTTTGGGCAGGACAATCAGTTTTACATTTTCAGGAATGCCACTAGAGTTGCAAAATTACACACTGCATTTTTTTCAAGAATTAAACTGATTACATTTTTCTCAACATCCATTTCTTCCAGGGAAAAGCTGCAGACCTTTCTGATCTGAATCTGAAGGTAGAGTCTATCTGTTTTCATTTATCCATTTCTGCATTTTTATATCCATCCATCCATCCATCCATCCATCCACTTCTCCATGTATTCATCCATCCATCCATCATCCATCCATCAATCCACCCATCCATCACACTTTTACATGTATCCATTTATCCATCCATCCATCCATCATCCACTTTTACATGTATACATCAATCCATCCATCCATCCATCATCCACTTTTACATGTATACATCAATCCATCCACTTTTAGATTTATACATTCATTTATCACTTTTCCATCCATCCATCCATTTACTTTTCCATCCATTAACACCGTTTCCATCCATCCATCCATCCATCCATCCATCCAACCATCAATCCACTCATCTATCACACTTTTACATTCATCCACCCATCCATCTATCCACATTTCTATTTAACAATCCATCCATTCATTCACTTTTCCATTTATTCAACCATCCAATTATCCACCCATTCATCAATCCAGCTATCATTCCACTTTTACATTTATCCATCAGTCCATCCACTTTTACATTTATACATTAATTTATCACTTTTCTATCCACCAACCATTAACACCGTTTCCATCCATCCATCCATCCATCCATCCATCCACTTTTCTATTTAACAATCCATCCATTCATTCACTTTTCCATTTATTCAACCATCCAATTATCCACCCATTCATCAATCCAGCTATTATTCCACTTTTACATTTATCCATCAGTCCATCCACTTTTACATTTATACATTCATTTATCACATTTCCATCCATCTGTCCTTCCTTCCATCCATCTATCTATCCATTCTTTCTTTCTTTTCACTTTTCCATTTTTATCCACCTCTTCATATTTCATTTTTTGTATTTCAAAGATATAATGAACCCCTCTCTCTTTCTCGTTCACAGGATGTTTGCTCAGAATGTCCTCCAGGACCAGCTGGACCCCTGGGTATGCCTGGAGCTCCAGGTGACCAAGGTCAAACTGGGCCACCTGGAAAAAATGGCCAAGATGGCTATCAGGTGAGAAAACATGATTCAAAAGATACACACATATGCTATTTAACTGAAATAAAATGCTCTTCCATTATGTAGTAGTTCTTACACTTTTGCTTGAGAATCAGAAAAAGTATGAAGGGAACTCAAGCTTACTTTATGGTCGTTTAAAAAGGAATTGTTCTGGTTTGTTCTCAAAGGGCCCACCTGGACCAACAGGACCTCCAGGGAAACCTGGTGCTGATGGAACCAAGGTTAGCGCATAAAAGACAAATACTCACATGCACGCAGCACATCAAGGTCCACAGACAAAATACCAATGCATGTCAAATGGAAGAACTGCATCACTACATAACCTCTATAATGTCCATCTAACAGTTGTTTGTCTGATAATGTTTAACTATGTGTCCATTACAGGGGGTCAAAGGTGACATTGGACCTCTAGGTACACCTGGTGATAAAGGTGAAAAGGTACAATCAACCAATTACCTTAATTCAAGGTTAATGTTACTATTTCAGCACATCTATCACATGTACACTATGTATTTAATTCCCTGTTGCACACTTTGTATTTCCCCCTATTTAATATCCTAATTCTGCCACTTTCTGTGTTGATTTGTGTTACAACAGGGGCCCCCAGGACCTCCTGGTTATCCAGGGGCTGCAGGAGCCATGGGTCAACCTGTGAGTATCTACAAAATCACTTTCAAAAGAACACTTCAGGCTTCTCATATTGTCTAATGTTGCACTTTTTCACTGTATTTATAGGGTAATGATGGAAACCCAGGTCCTATTGGGCCACCGGGTAGTCCTGGAGAAAAGGTTAGGACATCATTTGTGCTCTCTGATTTGATTATTGGAGTTGGCTAACTGTGAGATTACAGTTTGTCCACTCTTTATAGTATTAATTAATTCAGTGTTTCAGGGAATGTGTTTCTTTTTTTTTTTTACCAGGGTAAAGAAGGGCTAAGGGGAATCCAGGGACCACCAGGTCTGCCAGGTTTAATGGTGCGTAAATAATAATAATTTCATTATTTTAAAATACTTTGGCATTTATTAAAAAAAATGGTATTATAACTTTAGTAAGACAGGACATTACAATTTTAAAAATGGATTCTTTTCCCCCCGCTGTGCTCACAAATTTCCTGATGCTAAATGTTATATGCTGAAGGGCATGATGGGTAAATCTGGAAAGGATGGAAGAGCAGGAGAACCAGGAGATCCGGTAGTTATACAGAAATAATACATTTTGATTAGAGTGTTTTTATAATAATACAAATAGATAGATATCATTATTAGAATCTTTTTACTTCTTGCAGGGCAAGCAGGGTGAGGCCGGATCACCAGGTAGAGACGGACCCAGAGGAATGCCTGTGAGTGAAACAATCACTCTATGTTGGTAATGGCACACTTTTTGTAAGGGTAAAATGTTCAAATATATTTATTTCTCGTTATGCTTTTCTAGGGTTTCAAAGGTCATAGAGGGGAACCAGGACCATCAGGGTCAAAGGTTAGGCGATTCCTGTTGAAATTCATGCACATAGATACATGTTTTTAATCTCGTGCCACTAATGCATACTTCAAAAATAATCCAGAAACATCATGTAATTTGTTTACAAATGCTGTCTTGTCATGTTAGGGCGAAGAAGGGAAGCAGGGAACTCCTGGACATGAAGGTCCACCTGGGAAAGACGTGAGTCAGAACTCAACTGTCTTTTGCTGTCCACCTCTTCATGTCACATGAAGGCCGTGCACAGATGGTTTTGAGTTTTAACTGGTATTTGTGTGTCAATCAGGGGAACGCAGGACCACCAGGGCCAGAGGGCACGAGGGGGCCAAGAGGAGAACCGGTGAGGAATGTTTAAGGAACCAATTATAAATAATAAAAAAAAAGCACTTGTGTGATTATTTTGTGACTATTCTGTATTTTGAAGGGTCAACCAGGAGAACCAGGAGCACAAGGCAAGTCCGGAAATCAGGGAAATCCGGTAAGTTGTGTGGAAGTGCATCACCATGGGTGACCATCTTGATCCATAACTAGAGATCTAGATTATAATCTATAATCAAAAAAAGAATTATTCTCCCAGAGTCCCATTTAATGAGGTGCGCTATGTGGACAAGGAAAGAACATATATAAAAATAATTTCTTCATTTTAACATGTCTCAGGGTCAGCCAGGACACAAAGGTGAGGCGGGGAGCCCAGGATTACCCGGTTTTCTAGGCCCGAAAGGACCATCGGTGAGTGGACATGTTTGTGCTGTTCTGATCGGAATTCCAATGCTTTCATATCAGGATTTTCAGCTTATCCATATTAAAATTCTAGCTGGTATCTATCTGTTCGTATGTTCTATCTAACTTTCTATCTATCTATCAGCCTTAAGTGAAAATGAAGTGGTTTTAGATAAAGTGCAAGATATTTACACTCTTCTTTTTACCTTAGGGTCCACCTGGTCCAGCTGGCCAGGAGGGCAAACAAGTGAGTGATGGGTCTTGAAAGAGGTTGAATATTATACTCATTATTATGACTTTTTCTTTTTGGACTAATCTTGTTTCTGTTATAAGGGTATACAAGGAATCCAAGGAGACAGAGGACACAAGGGAAACAAGGTTATCTATCTATCTATCTATCTATCTATCTGTCTATCTGTCTATCTATCTATCTATCTATCTATCTATCTATCTATCTATCTATCTATCTATCTATCTGTCTATCTACGTATATGTCTGTCTGTCTATCTATCTATCTATCTATCTATCTATCTATCTATCTATCTATCTATCTATCTATCTATCTGTCTATTTATCTATCTACGTATATGTCTGTCTGTCTGTCTATTTTTTTTAGAATTTTGTTCATTCTTTTGTTTTTTTTTATCTGTCATTCTGTCCACCTCTCATTCGTTCTTTTGTTAATTCGCTATCTATGTGTTATTCTATCTGTCGTTCATGCATTCTATCTATTTTAGTTAGTTTGTTCATTCTTTTGTTTGTTCTAGCTTTTGTTCCATCCATCAATTGTTTCTCATTCTAAACAGATATATAGTATATTTACCTCTTGAATCAAATCTAAGCTTTTAAGATTCTGTTGCTTGTTTCTGCAGGGTGATAATGGAATTAAAGGAGACAAAGGACCCACTGGAGATCCGGGCATGCCGGGTCACCCTGGGCCTCCAGGCAGGAAGGGACACACAGGGATGATGGGCATGGCGGGACCCCCAGGGGAAGTGGGTCCTGCTGGGCCCCCTGGTCAACCAGGACAGCCGGGACTCCCAGGAATCAGAGTGATTATACATTACATTTATTTTTGCATGGACAGTTGTTTATCTTTGATGGCATATTGAAGAGTATGAGGTCATTTCGACATCTCTTTTAAGGGGGAGACGCCATCAATGGAACAAATGCGACGGCTGATTCAAGAGGAGCTATCCAAACAATTAGATGGTGAGATTCATAAATGCACAAATTTCACTTAAAACACAATTTATGTTTAAGTTTCTGTCACCAAATGTTAGTTGTGCCAAATGTAAACTGAAAGTTTTGTCAACATTTGCTCACCCTCTTGATTTTTTCCTGTAGAACACAAAATGAGATATTAGTCAGTTTGTTCTAGTCCTAGTCAACATATATTTTGTTGCATCTTATATAAATACAATACAATTGAATAATGACAGAAGGTTTGAAAACAATGCAATTTTCCATTTTGGGGTGTACTATTCCTTCAAGACCTTCCGTCTGAATTGTTTGTGTATACAATACATAGTTTCATATTCTCCAAAATTTTAATTGGTTTTCTGAATCACAGCTAAGTTGGCCTACCTCATGGCCCAAATACAGCCCGCTCATATCAAAAGCCCGGCTGGACGTCCCGGGCCACCTGGTCCCCCAGGTATAGATGGATCCCCTGGCCGACAAGGCCCACCTGGAGAGTCTGGGATGCCTGGACAAAATGGAGCAGAGGGACCCAGAGGCCCAGTTGGTCCTAAAGGTACTACTTTGGTGATTCTTTATCAGATTTCAAGGGACAAAAGCTTAGTAAAAACATCTGTTGCTCATGCATGATACACCACTGAACGATTGGTTGAGGTTTGGCGTCTTTCAAACCATTTCGATGTCCTTAGGTGAACGAGGTGCAAGAGGTGAAAAAGGAGAGGACGGTGTTGGACAGAGAGGAGAACCTGGTCCAACTGGTCCCATTGGTAAGTCCTAATGCTCAGTTTTACTTCTGTTACTCAAATGATGTATTGGGTGAATCTCAAGAAAACTGCCAAGAACATGTCCAGGTTATATTGAACCCCAAAATCATTCTATTACTATCACCCCAAGAAATTAAGAATATATATTTTCCATAAGGAAAATTAAGTCTATTTTTTTAATATATTTTTTATTTTATTTTCAAGTAACCAAAAAGTTCATTCGCATTACTGTAATTTTCCCTGATGTGATATTTCTGTGATAGGTCCTGTGGGAATGCCGGGTTATGGAAAAGATGGTCTTCCTGGATCCGCAGGAGCTCAGGGACAGCCTGGTAATCCTGGCCCACATGGTCAGCCTGGACCACCGGGATCACCAGGCCAGTGTGACCCCTCCCAGTGTGCATACTATGCCAGCCTGGCCTCAAGACCTCACACTAAAAATGTCAAGGGGACTTAACGCACCTCTTACTGTCCTGGGCTAGCAGCTAATTATGAACTTGGACATTCAGTAAGCCAAGAATATCTTCTCTTAAGATCAAGAGAACTCCAATCTGGAGCATCTGAGGGGTGTGTGAATGTATGTGAATGTGTGTGTGTGTGTGTGTGTGTGTGTGTGTGTGTGTGTGTTTATAATAGGCCTTTCACACTGCGCCCAAACCTTGGGTTAACGTCATCATAACCCTGGGCTATGCAATGTTTCACATTTGTAATTTTGAAAGGGTGTTATTGGTTTTAACCCTGGGTTATGAAGCCCTGCTCTACCTGCTCTAAACATTTTTTTTCCATTATTCCCATGGATAGACATTGTGAGCTGTGCTTGTCCAGTCAGTGCTATTAACCGCATAGTAACATAGCAAGTAAGAAAGTAAACCCAGGGTTTACAAATGTACAATATAAAATCTCAAAAATCTGAATACCCTGGGTTTAATTACTAACCCAGAATGAAGAGTGTGAAACATTGAACCCAGTATCACATAAACCCAGGGTTAAAAATGGCCCTCGGTCAACAATTTCAAGTGTGAAAAGCCTATAAATGTCCTGCCGGTCAGAGGTAGATATGATTTTTTAAGGTGATTGGGTGATATTTTGGAGTTTTAGGTACTGTTACAGAGTAAAAACATGTCCTACCTTTATGATGTCATAATGATACAACTTGTCCTCCAAGGTTGTGCCGCTCCTGCTCAAAAGGTTTGTTGACACCATGTGGTCAGTAAACAGGTATTGATCCAGTGTAAGAAACGTCTGTACAGAGTCAGGATGTGTTTATCAAGTCTGGGGAATTTTCTACTTGAGGTTTATCGATGAAGCGCTCTGTTCTGCTGGAGGGAAAAAGAAAAAGCAGGGTATTATTTCCCTCATCAATAGCTGATCTCAACAAGGATCATTAGAGGCCTTGAAAGATGTGAGGAAATGCATACAGTGCCTTTTATCTGCTCTTTTTTAATTTAGCAATAGGTTTGTAAGACATATCTCTTTTTTAAGCCATGAATTGTGGTGAAAATATGCAGTTTTAACATTTAGATCATTAAAGTTTTTCGATGGCTTTTGTTTCCTCAGGCAGTTTTTCAAATGGTTAGGCTTTAAAGAGGATTCAAAGCCTTGGTAGCACAGCTGGTTTGTCATATAAAATTACCACTGAAGGTTTAAGGAATGTTCTGGGTTCAATATAAGTTAAGCTCAATCGACAGCACTTGTGGTATAATGTTGATTACCATATGAAGTCCTTTTCTTAAAAGAAAAAAAAAAGAAGCAAAACTTGAGGTTACAGTGGGGCACTTACAGTGGAAGTGAAGGGGGACGATGTTTTGGAGGGTTAAATGGCAGAATTGTGAAGCTTATAATTTCATAAAAGCACTTACATTAACACTTCTGTTAAAACATGTATTATTTGAGCTGTAGAGTTGTTTAAATTGTCATTTTTATGCTCGTTTTAAGGTTTACGGTGTTACGTCGTCATGGCAAGAAGCTGTTAAATTGGATATAACTTTGCGCAGTTAAGGTTAGTTAGTGATTTTAGCACATTGAAATCATGTTAACACGCAAATTGTTTACATGTTGTGGCTATACTTTTGAAACAGTGAGCATTTTAACATTTACAGATTGGCCCCATTCACTTCCATTGTAAGTGCTTCACTGTAACCCTTTTAAAGCTACCCTATGTAAGATTTTATTACCAAAATGTAAAAAAATAAATAAACAAAATGTAATTAATGATCAAGTACACCAACAATCCGTCTTCCAAACTATGTATTTGCCTTATACCCCGACAGGGGCGAGGCCAGAAGAGTAAAATGAACTTTTCCACCCCACTTGCCAACCCAACTCGGACCACTCGCATCCTGGAGAAGGTGTGCAATGGCTTAACCCGTCCGTGTTGCACATGGTCCATAACAATGTTCCGCTCGTGTCTGGGATGAAACTAGACCATTGCTGCGTCCCAATTCGCCTACTTATACTACGACCTAAAAGTATGTACTCTTTTTTTGAAGAAAATGTACATACTTTTGAGTGTGTAGCAAAAGAGTATGCACGTTCTGGGACATACTACGAAGACGTCATGCAATGGAAGAGAACGTGGTTGCCTAGTTACGCACACCGCGACAGTTAAACAAACATCGTCGTTGGCAATGCGCCAGTTAATGAGGCGCTCAGTGTCTTCATCGGACCCTACAAGATAAACACGGTACTTTTTTTGCACAACACAAATCCATTAATATTATGAGACAATAAAATATAACTTTAATTAGCGCTAAACGTTTAAGTTCTTACACTTAAAAACTGAGGGCGCATCTCCGCTGCCGCATCCGGCCGCCATGTTTGCATCATCTCAAAGCTCCTCCCTCCCGCACGCAATGGGTTGTGGGCAATATTAGCCGTTAGAGTGTGCATCGATCTACACTTCGGATTCTGACCGGAAATAGTAGACCATCCGGGTATCTTTGGAACACTCATTTCAACATACTACGATTTGGGACGTACTAATTCTATTTTCGAATACTATTTAGGACGGATAGTATGCGAATTGGGACGCAGCACATATCTCTAGACCAGTTACTACCTTGGTCTATTTGCTTGCTAGCTAAGCTATAATAGTTTCCAACGTTTGACTTTCTAATATGACTAGAAATCGTTATGTCTAATGCCATCAATATTTATTTTGAAATAAACTACACTACTAATCAAAACTACAGCCAAAAATGTGTTACTTACCTGCTAATAAGACATATTTTTTTCGGATATCCGTCTTTTTCTTCCTTTCGTTATTTATTTATTTTTTTGTGGGTAGGTGGCGAGTTTTGTGTTAGTGGCATTTGGTCTGATAAGTCTATCATTTGTATCCATGGTTACAATGGTACTCGTAGAAGAGCAGAGCCAAAACATGACTGATGTCATTTCCATAGCAATGTTCCTCCGCTAGTAACTTGCAGTTCTGCGCTTCAACCGCTAGAGGGACAAACGTTACATAGTGCAGCTTTAAAGGGGGGAAAAGTCTAAATACATTTTTGTGGTCACCAACATTGTCACAAATGCTGTTAATTAAAAGTCACTTGTATTGAAGCCGGACTATTAAAAATATCCTTTAAAGCAAATTATGAAGTTTCTGTCATTATTTATGACACCCTCTCACTCACTCACCCTTACAGAAAAGTATGACTTTTTCCGTAAAACACAAAATGAGATGTTTTGAATAATGTGCATGCTGCTGTTTTCCATATAATGAAAGCATAGTGACCAGGGGCTGTCAAGCTCCAAGAAAGCCAAATAAAGTAATAAATGCACCATAAACGTATGAAACAAATTGGATGACAGTAAGGCACGAACAATGGAAGTGAATGGGGCAAAAATCTGTAAACTTTCGCTGTTTCAAAAGTATTGCCAAAAGATGAAAAATAATATGCGCATTGTTCATTTTGACATGATTTTAGATTCTGTGTAAGTTATATTCAATTTTACAGCTTTGTTGCCATGACAACGTTACTCCGTAAACCCCTAATACTGTATGACTGTTAAAACGACAATTTAAAAAATCTTTACAGCTCAAATATTAAACAAGTTTTAACAATTCTTGTGCTTTTACTCAATTATGAGCATTTTTGCCTTTAAACCCTCCATAAATTGGCCCCATTCACTCCCATTGTAAGTGCCTCCCTGTAACTTAGAAAATATTTGAATGTGATAATCAACATTATGCCACAAATGCTGTCGATTTAGCTTAACTTTAATTATATTCCTTGGTAAGAATGAATTGCATTTGTTAATTATACTTTAATTGTATAATGTTACAGGTATGCTGTTCTGCTTGCACCCAAAAAAGCAACAACAATTTGACTGAATCTCTTATTATTTCATATGATTTACATGCATAATGATTCCCCATGTTAAGAACCAATATAAACTGTTATTATTTCATATTTGTCATTGTTTGCCCTGCCTTGAGGACTCACATTCAAGCAATGTTTTGATGCAACTTCATTTGAGAAACTGATCTTATGCAAATGTATGTAAACCCATGGTGCTTTTGTCCATGCAAGCCAAAGAGAAACACACTATCAGCATCTCAGTCATTTTCTCCGCCACTTCATTCAAATATAGTTGGGTTTTGACTTCATATCCACTTGTTCATTTGGCTTCTTTAAGCCATTAATGACTGTAATTTTTTTTTTACATCAATTTGCATTAAATTATTCTAATGAGCTACAGGTGCAGGCGATGTAAAAATAGCTTAATTTATGCATGGTGTAATCAACCTATTTATACTGGTTCTCTGGTGCTATAATTAATTTTAATTAGATTGATATGTGTACGTGTGGTGGGGGGGGGGGGGGGGGGGGGGGTTGGGCACATGTGTTAATAAAGTGTTGATCAGGTCCATTTTATAGAACTGGGTTGTTATTGTAAATAATCATATTATAACGTGTGTATATGTTCTGTATTTGTTCTTCAGTGGATCTGTGATTGATTTTTCAGGTTTAGATGCTTCATTCTTTCAAAGTTATCTAAATAATAAATAAACAAAAAAGATCAAATGGATGATTTTCATAAAACCTGTCAAGAAAATGAAAGAAGAAAGAAACTGGTCCTACTTAACTCAAAATCATACTAAACAAATAAGTCATATTTTGCATATAGAAAATTAAGCATTTTTTAGGGCCATTAAGATATTTGACATTGCGGTATTATTTTCATGACAATTTCACGTTTACTTTACTCCCCATTTCTCATTACCGCAACAGGAACAAAAGATAGTCATTATGATATATTTATTACTGCAACTTGAAAAAAAGTATATATGTTATTTATATTGTAAGGTATTCATACATCATAGTATTCCATTGGTTCTGCCTTTCATTTTTGTTGAGTTTAATATAAACTTTTTTTCCTGTATACATTTAAAAACAAATGTGTTACGGTAATGAAAATCATCATTGGAACAATGGGAATATTGTTCCCCGTCTGTCGCTCACTTCGACGTCGTGTCGAAGAAGCGACACTAGGGGTCTCTCTTGAGCGCCGAAAGATACCTCTGATCTATGAAAAAAGGCCAATGAGAGTTGGCGAACAGTATTTGCATACTCCGCCTCCGGATACGGATATAAAGGCGAGAGAAATACGCTCGTTCATTCAGTAATTTTCTTCGGAGCCGATGGTCGTGTGTATGCAGTCAGCTGCGAGTAACACAACTGATCCTGCTTCTGATCCTCTGACGCTCTGCTTTGCTGTTGGATTTACGGCGCACTACAGCGGCTTTTCTCTTCACTGCCGGCGTGCAGTTTGCCCCTGGGCGCTTCGACAGTGCAGAGTTAAAAGAGTTGAAAGAGTGATTCTCTCCGTAAAAGAGTTTATTTCTCTGAAAGAGCATTACACAGCGGCGTTGAACGTCCTTTTCAGGACGCGTCTTTATAAAGATGTAATTTCCGCCCCTGTGTAGTTTCTGGATGCGGTGATTTCTCCCCACCTCTCTCGGTCATAAAACACTGTCTTGCATGCCTGGGCTGCGATCACACGCAGGCAGTGTTTTATGAATGGTTTATGTTCTCAGTGCGAGAACATAGCCATGGCAACATTGCGGTCGTGTGGCTTTCTTTTGTAATGAGAGAAAGCCGTTTCAGCCGCCTTCCGCGCCTCGCCTCCTTCCTACGGGATTGACGCAGGCGCCGCGGGCGATGAACACGATTTGGGGACAATGACGGGCTCTGTTCGCCGGGTAAATCCCCTCGAACCTCCCGCCTCCCCGGCACGCTTGTTTGCTTCCGTCTGAGCTCGGGATGAGCATTCTCTCCAATGGTTCATCTTCTCTGTGTGAGAACATGGCCGTTATAGCATTGCGGTCGCACGGCTTTCTTTTGTAATGAGAGAAAGCCACTTCAGCCGCCCCCCGCGCCTCGCCTCCTTCCTACGGGATTGACGCAGGCGCCGCGGGCAATGAATCCCCTTAAAACTTTTCCAGAGGCTCCTGGGGCATATGGCGTCCTCCGCGGCGGTCGCGCCGCTGGGGTTGATGCATATGAGACCGCTCCAACACTGGCTCCAGACCCGAGTCCCGAGACGAGCATGGCGCCACGGCATGCACCGGGTAACAATCACCCCCGCCTGCCGTCAGACATTCAACCCCTGGACAGACCTGTTTCTTACGGGCTGGAGTGCCCCTATAGCAGGTGTCCAGACGCGTCCTGGTCACGACCGACGCCTTCAGATTGGGTTGGAGCGCCGTTTGCAACGGGCACGCAGCCTCAGGCCATTGGAAAGGGGCCCAGCTGCGTTGGCACATCAACTGCCTCGAGTTGTTGACTGTCCTTTTGGCCCTGCGGAAGTCTCTCCCGTTAATTCGGGACGAACATATCCTAGTCAGGTCGGACAGCACCACTGCGGTCGCGTACATAAATCGCCAAGGCGGCGTACGCTCCCGTCACATGTCACAACTCACCCGTCGTCTCCTCCTTTGGAGCCAGCACCGACTCAAGTCGCTGCGTGCCACTCACATCCCCGGCAACCTCAATGTGATAGCGGATGCGCTGTCATGACAACGCTTGCCTGGCGGAGAGTGGAGGCTTCACCCCCACTCGGTTCAGCTGATTTGGGAACGGTTCGGCAAGGCCCAGGTAGACCCCTCTGCCTCCCGAGAGACCTCCCACTGCCCGCTCTGGTACGCCCGTTCAGAGGCTCCCCTCGGGGCAGATGCACCGGCACACAGCTGGCCGGCTGGGCTGTGCAAGTACGCATTCCCCCAGTGAGCCTTCTTGCACAGGTGCTGTGCAAGGTCAGGGAGGACGAGGAGCAAGTCACTCTCGTGGCTCCTTACTGGCCCACTTGGGCCTGGTTCTTGGACCTTGTACTCCTTGCGACAGCCCCTCCCTGGCGAAAATCGTTGACCCAACCACTAACAAAAAAGTTGTGTGCCTCCATATTTTTGTATGCTTTCATTTGTTTTCTGGAGTAGAAGGATGTCTGGAGGACAAGGTAGTTGCTTATATATTTCAATTCAGTCCATCTCGTCCATTCTGCTTTTCACTTCCTGCCCTCCATCTGAATTTCGCGCATCATCAGAATCACGTGACTGCAAACAAGCAATCGAGGGAGAGTTTACTGAAAACAAAGTTCCCCACATTTCTAAAAGCGAGATCTAACCTTGAGGACGAGTTGAGGATCTAACCTTGAACTAACTTAGATTACCGAAACAACAGTAATTAAGGGCATATGCAAATGAACTGACCTAATCGTAGTACAGGTCATCCTAGAAACATCCAAACATGATGTTCAGTTCAACTATGCGAATGCAGTTCTTCAACACTCAAGTTGGGCTGCTGATTCAGGTCAGAGGTGAGTCATAGATCGAAAGGGCTTTTCGCCTTTTAGACACCCTTGGCATACAGTTCCTCTAACTTAGTCACATTCACATTCATAATTATGACATAACCTGAATAAATGCACGTGAATAAAAACGCTTTGATTACAATAATTGCGTGTGAATGTTAACCCATCCTTTCATTCGACTCTTATCTATATTGAAAGCATTCTGTTGTTAGTGCCCGGGGGTCCTGTTGCTTCTCTGGCACTGTCGTCGCCATCCTTACTGATGCCAGACTTGCCAGCTGGTACTGTTTTATAAAATCAGATTTCATAAGTGAGGGTTTTGAATCACAGATGGAAAATGCTTACAAAACAACACTAACAACATTTGTTAACATTGGCATCATGCACTAATTAAGAACAATATCTTTTTTACAGTGTATATTAATCTTGGTTGATGATCATTTATAAATTGCATAAGATTTGTTCACTGTTAGATCATTATGCATTAATGTTAACATATAAAATGTTTAATTTGAAAATTGTATTGGTACATTTTGGCATTAAAATGAACCAAGTGCTGTGAAAGATTCACAGTGTTGCATTACAGTATTATATAGTTAGTGTTATTTGTTAGCATTAGGTAACTACATTATTGTAAAGTGCTATCAAAACATCCTTAATCCTCAGAGACCCAAACATCGATACTGAAACAGATTATATAAATTTGTGATTGTGAAAATTGGGATGATGTTTTGACTGATTAAAAATATTTTAATCAGCTGAAAATCATTTGGAAAAGTTTATCTGTGATTTACTGAAAAGACTCCATTGAGTCTTTTGACCACTAATGCCCAGCAAAAATGCAAAGTGAAGCTTAGAAATTTGTTTAGAAATGTTTTGTGTTAAATTAGTAAAAAAAAAGTACACTTTTCTGGAAATTAAACATCAGTAGGTCTACATCAGTAAACATGTTGGAATTAAGAAAAAGATTACAGTTGAAACACTAACTTGGACAAATGCAGAACAGTTCTGGTAAGAAAAAGGAGAAAAAAGCTAGTTAACACAATTGCCTGACTTTAGCTAGCTCTAGAAGTTAATATGCAATCACTGTCCCATGACTGCTTTTGTTATACAGTTGAGAGTGTCACCGATTGTTGTGTAGTTTTTACCCATTTGTAATGAGTATTAGCCTGTATTTTATAGCATTTCTACTACACTGAATCTCTGAGAGTTAAAAGTACTTGTGAACCAAAACCTTTTAATATGATGTTTTGTTTCCAGAAAATATATTTATATTTTTCTTACTCCATTTGCAAAAAAAAAAAAGAAAAAAAAAGTAATAATAATAATAATAATTATAAAAATTACTTAATAAAGAGAAATCTCTTTACAGTGTTGCAAAGAAATCTAATGCAAAAAAATACAATAAAAATCTCTAATTTCATTAAAAAAAAAAAAAAAAAAAACGTTTTAATACATGAGAAGAATTTGTTATACTTTTTGGATGTTTACTTGTCAATCATATATATTTCAGTCATATAGAGATCACTTTTAATCATCCAATCCATGCCCGACAGATAACATCAATATCAATAAATATTCAGATAAATACTCAATAAAAATTACGGTCTGGGGGTATTGCAAATAATTGCGTACATTTTTTAACGTGTTATTTTTAATAAAATTAATAGCACTTAATTAATGTGTTTAATCGATACCCCTAATATATATTGAAAATCACACGTTAAAAAAATGTATATATATAATTTCTTTATATTTAAATCTAACTATCTATATTTATTTCATCATTATATATTGAATTATTGTTATATGAGGGGCTTTATTTGTATATGAAATTAAATGCGATTAATTGCAATTAATTAATCAGGACACCATGTAATTAGTTTTACAACTTTTTTTTAATGATTGACAAATTATATATATACTGTATATATATATATATATATATATATATATATATATATATATATATATATATATATATATATATATTATTTTTTTTTCATGAATAAACATGAGAATATTATTCGTACTTGTAATTAAGTCTTAATTTTTTCTTCCTTGAGGTTCATTTATTTTTTTTTTGCACATAACTAATGTAGTATTACAAACAGAATTGAATTTCTGATAAATTGTTCTAATAGTTTATGCAGTTTTGCTTCTCATGTAAATGTGTCTTGTTTTGAAGTTTGAGTTTAGCAACACCATGATTTAATTAATGCAGAAAATACATTGAAAAAAATATTAAAAAGACAAACATAAAAGTTCATTTACAGACACATTAAACATACTCAAAAGAACAATCATCAAATCTAATAACAGCTCTATTATATATATATGTATATATATATATATATATATATATATATATATATATATATATATATATATATATATATATATATATATATATATATATATATAAAAGGCTATTCTGGTATTTTCAAATAAGCCAAAAATACTGAATAATAAATATTTTTTCTAGTGTACATTTGAAGGTATTATGACCCCCAGACCTCACAGCTTCTACAAGACTGTTGCTGTTGATACAATGTCAAAAACCCTGTGTGTTCAGCAAACGTTACACAACTTTTTTTATTTTTTTTCTGGTGCTTTATTTATATTTTTAATCATCAATAAACATCATAATCTCCTCAGAGATTGTAATGTTTTCCGACATAATTAAGGAATAAAGAGATGCTGAAGGGGTTTTAAAATCCTCCTGTTATAGCTTCTCAATCTCTGTCTCATTAGCAAGTGTAGCACTCCTCCTCGACTCGGCGGTAATTAGCGCCGGCTGAACTCACTGTACATCTTCCTCTATTCGAGAGGACAAAAGAAGAGCAATGTTAATTTCTCTGGAGTCTCATGACCGTGTCAGCAGCAACCTATGATAGAAAAAAATTTGTTAGGAGTTTTAATCTGTAAATTCCACCTGATGCAAAATCTAATAATGAAAGAAGTGTTTATAGTGTAAAGATGACTGATTCTTGCAGAGGTATTCAGTTTTGAACATGGCCAGTGTTGGGCAAGTTACTCACTACTAATTACATCTTTACAGTGTAATGACATTACTGTGCTGACTACTCTGTCTGAAAAGTAATTGCATTACTTATTATTTATTACTTTTCAAAACCCTGATCAACCTCGACCAGATGAACAATACAAGGATAAACATGAAATTGTTCTATTAATTATTTCAACTATATCATATTAAATTATATAAATTATAATTTCAGGTGCATCGTAAAGAATGACAATAAGCTTTATTGCCAAGTGTACTGACACATACAAGTAATTTGTCTTGGTGTCAGAAGCTTCCAGTGCACCAAAAATACAGACAATTTTTTTAATAAAAATAAAAAGCTAATAGAAAATATAAGTATATATAGAAATACACAATAAGACTATATATATATATATATATATATATATATATATATATATATATTAGGGCTGTCAATCGATAAAATGTTTTAATGTAATTAATTACATGGTGTGATTAATTGCATTTACAAATATTTGCTGAGAAAGCCCCTCATATAACAATAATTCAATATATAATGATTATACATATTTATATCAATATATAATTATACATAGTTATCTTTAAATATTTAAAAATTATATATATATATATAAATATTCAGATAAAATGCATTACATTCCTGTAGCAGACGAGGTCATCATTGATAAATACAAAAAGCAGCTTTCAAATGATTTGTTTACTACCATATTATTGATCATAAGTCAATCATTGATCAACAGTTCACAGCAATCCATTACACAAGTGAATTTGCCAATCAGTTTGAGATTTACTATGAGGGCTTGTTTAAGGACCCGTCAATTTACACCTGCGTCAGGGTGCGTTCATAAACTTAAAATGTTCAAATAAAACATAAAATGTTTAGGTTACTGTGTCAAGTTTAATACTCAATCTTTAAACACATCTTGAGATCCCTTAGATCGCAATTGTGCTCCGAGTGTTTTGAACGCAAGAACGTAACGCATGTTTGTTATGTTCTGCTGCTGAAGGGTTGTTTTCTTCACTGTATAAACTATGTGTTGCTCATACAGCTGAAATTTCACTTACTGCCCCCTGGAGTAAACAGGTGGTACTACAAGCGCTTCTCAGGAATCTTCCTTATTATGGTGCGATTAATTGTGTTAATTTTTTTAACGCATAATTTTTTGTAATATTAATCACACTGAATTAACGCGTTAAATCGACAGCCCTAATATATATATATATATATATAATTAGATTGTGAATGTAAAAGGGGAGATTGGAGACCTTGGAGACCTTGCAGGCTGCAGAAATGCTTAATCTCACCCAGACATTTCACAGTCTCAGTCAACTTCTTGGCCCACTTGCACATTGTGAACTTTATTTTCAGTCAGAATTGTGCAGCGGGACTTTCAGTGTTAGTTGGAAGCCAAGTCCACTGCAGTTCACCCAAAAATAAAAATGATTTCCCTAATATCGCTCCAAAAACCCATATGACAAATCAAATTGCTTTATTAAGTTTTCCTGTGGTTTTATGGTGTTTTTTGGAGCCTGACAGCACCATTTGAAATGTATTCCACTACAGATTACAGATTACATGCTGTAAAATGTAACTTGTAACTCATTCCATTAGAACACTCAAGGTCAGTAGTGTGTTCTAAATACTTTGGATTACTTCTTCAGCACTGGTGGATTTTTTCACTTGTTTTGACTATAAAAACTCTGTCAGTACAGTAAGACAAAATACACATGTTAAAAATACATTCTCTGAAAAAACCAAATATCTTATACAGTGTTGTTTCTAAAACAAAATTAATTTGACTGAATTTTTTATATTTTTTAAATGGTCTGCATTTATATAGTGCCTTTTTTAACCTTCGAGGTTACCAAAGTGCTTTACACTGTGTCTCATTCACCCATTCACCACACATTCACACTCACACACCAATGGCGTCAGAGCTGCCATGTAAGGTGCTAGCCTGCCACTGGGAGCAACTTGGGGTTCAGTGTCTTGCCCAAGGACACTTCGGCATGTGGAGTCATGTGGGCCAGGAATCGAACCGCCAACCCTGGGATTAGCAGCTGACCTGCTCTACCACCTGAGCCACAGCTGCCCAAAAATGCAAATATAAATACATTTACAAAAATTATTATCAAGAATATGATTTTTGCCCTAATATCAAAGGTCTTACTTGAAAAAAAAAAATTATGATCCAACTTGAATTTTCTTGATAATAAATATGATCGTGTCTGGTAACACGTGCATTTAAATGGCTAGAAATAGCATTTTAGCTTAGCGTAAAGCTGACAATGTACATAAGGTTTATTTCTATTTCTTCCGCTCCAAACTTACTTCAAACGTACTTCTCTGTCTGCTCGTATGAATGTAACATCATAAGAAAGTGTTTCACCGCTGTTCAAATGCACTTTGGATCACATCATTTATATGTATAAATGTTTTCCATCTGAAATGACTAAATATTAAATGAAACAAATGACAATAAAATTCAAAGTAATCTCTAAAGTAATCAAACTAGTTTTTGAATGTAACTGTGTTATAAACACCAATGATTTAAATTGTAACTGTAGTGGAATACAGTTACTTATATTTTGGAATTTAAATACATAATCCCATTACATGTATTCCGTTACTCCCAAATCCTGTCAATATGTGTCAAAAAGCCACATTAATATTCCATTTGCGTTCCATGGAAGAAAAAGTAATACGGGTTTGGTGCAATGATATTAGGGTAAATCATTTTCATTAAATCATTTTCGGCTGAACTGTGTTTAAGCATAAGTTTGCAGCACGATAACACTTAAAGGAATATTCTGGGTAAAATATAAGTTAAGCTCAACCGAGAGAATTTGTGGCATAATGTTGATTACCACAAAAATGAATTTCGACTTGCCCCTCCTTTTCTCAAAAAACAACAAAATAAAGAAACAAAATCTGGGTTACACTGAGGCACTATACAATGGAAGTAAATCTATAAACGTTAAAATACTCAGTTTCAAAAGCATAGCCACGAGACAGAAAACAATATGTGTGTGTTGTTAATTTCTACCTCTATTTGACTTGATTTTAGAGTGAAAAAATCCCTTACTTTCCTTTTCAGTGTAGTTATGCAACTTCGCACCTTTGTTGCCATGACTACGTAACACTGTAAACCCTAATATGACCATATAAATTGTGCTTTAAACATCTTTACAGCTCAGATAATCTGTAAGTTTAAACAGAAGACTTAATGTGAGTGCTTCATAAACTTATAAGCTTCACATTTCTGCCTTTAAACCCTCCACAAATTGGCCCCATTCACTTCCATTTGAACTGCCTCACAGTAATAGTGAATTTTGTTTTGTTGTTTTTTATAGAAGAATTTTTTGTGCATTCGTGTGTGTGTGTGTGTGTGGAAATAAACATTATGCCACTATTATATAACTTTAAAACTTTAAAGGATGCGATAAGAATTAAGTGAATTTGGTGATTATATTTCAATTCTAAAAGTTTACAGGTATGCAGTTCTACTTACCTAAAAGGATACAACAGTTATGATTGATATTTTAATGATTTATTAATATTTATTACACGTATTTTTCTCCACGTTAAGAACAAAATGTAATCTGTTTATTATTTCCTATTTGTCCTTGTTTGCCCTGTCTCAAGGAGTCACATTCAAGAGATGATGATGCAACTTAATTAGAAAAACTGTGCATGCTTATTACTTATGCAAATACATGCAAATTTATTGTTTTTTTTCTTCAAAGCAAGCTGAAGAAAAACACGTTATCAGCATCATAATCATTTTCTCCACCACTTTATTTGAATGTAGTTGCATATCTTTAAGTTGTTAATGACCGTAATTGTTTTTACATCAATTTGCATTCAATTATTGTAATGAGCTACAGGTGTGGGCGATGCAAAAATAACTTAATTCATGCTTCAACAGTTCTGTGATGGATTCGTTTGGATGCTTCATTTGTTTTTTCAAAGTAGTCTAAATTATTTGATTTTAAGATTTAACTTTTTGTTTTTAAGGCCTTGCATGGTCTCACCACCCAATGTTTGTGATATTCTTCATCCACATTCTGTTTTGAGATCTCTCAGGTCATGCAACCAATTATGTCTCTCCATTCAACATACTTGTTTAAAATCTAAGGGTGAATGGGCATTTTTAGTGACTGCCCCAAAATTGAGGAACAGCCTCCCACTTCAAGTTAGGTCTTCTCCTACCATTGCTATTTTTAAATCTAGCTTAAATACTAATTCTTACACTTTAGCTTTTGAGGTTGCTGAGATGTTAACAAATTATTTTCCTTTAGTACTGATTTGTGTTACTATTATTGTTGCTATTATTGTTGCATTATTTTATTTGTTTTTTTACCTTTTTATTATTGAACAGCACTTTGGTTCAACATCAGTTGTTTTAAAATGTGCTTTATAAATAAACTTAACTAACTAACTAACTAACTATCTAACTAACTGTGATGAGGAGGAGGGTGTGGCCGGGTCATGAGGGTGCACGCTGAGTCAACTAATCAGTGGGAGAGATAAAGGGGAGCCGAAGACATCAGTTTGGGAGAGAGAGAGACACCCACGAGCGCTCTGTGTGTGTGTGTTTGTCTTTTTTAGTTAATTTATGTTATTAAAACTTAAAACTTGAGCTGTACTTGTATTGAACCTGGAATATTCTTTGCAGTTGTCTTCCATCCGTGGTCTAGCTTCTAGAAGTCGGGTCGCGGGGGCAGCAGCTCCAGCAGGGGGCCCCAAACTTCCCTATCCCGAGCCACATTAACCAGCTCTGACTGGGGGACCCCGAGGCGTTCCCAGGCCAGTGTGGAGATGTAATCTCTCCACCTAGTCCTAGGTCTCCTCCCAGCTGGACGTGCCTGAAACACCTCCCTAGGGAGGCGCCCAGGGGGCATCCTTACCAGATGCCCAAACCACCTCAACTGACTCCTTTCCACGCAAAGGAGCAGCGGCTCTACTCCGAGCTCCTCACGGATGACTGAGCTCCTCACCCTATCTCTAAGTGAGAAGCCCGCCACCTTTCTGAGGAAGCCCATTTTGGCTGCTTGTACTCGCGACCTAGTTCTTTCGGTCATGACCCAGCCTTCATGACCATAGGTGAGGGTAGGAACAAAAATTGACCGGTAGATCGAGAGCTTTGCCTTCCGGCTCAGCTCTCTTTTCGTGACAACAGTGCGATAGAGCGAGTGCAATACCGCCCCCACTGCCCCGATTCTCCGGCCAACCTCCCGCTCCATTGTCCCCTCACTCGTGAACAAGACCCCGAGGTACTTGAACTCCTTCTTGGGGCAATAACTCCTTCCCTACCCGGAGTGCACACTCCATCGGTTTCCTGCTTTGTAAAGTGTATTGTTATTTATTTATTTTTTTAATGTTCATGTCAATCAATTTAGTTTATGAGTAGGTAAAAATTTTTTACTAACTAACTGAATTAAGGTTAAACCATGAAGTGGTTTATCTCTTTATATTTTTATCTAAAGCTCAAGAAACAAAACAAACAAAACACTCTGAAGATGAACAATTCAATTAATATGTATGTGAGCACAAACGTCTTACAACATAATCTCAATCGTTCGTGTCATTGTGTTCTGACATTATTTGCAATAACAGAATTCAAGTTTTTGGACTTTAGCTGTCTAAATGACTATGACATTTAAGGTTAACTGGATCAAACAGATTGAAAATAACCTAATTACGTGCATTCTATTGGTTAGTCAGTTAATCAACTCTGATGGGAATTCTCTGATCATTTTAAGTGGCCGATTACACCACAATAACTTCCCATTGTCTTTTGTTCTGTTCCATCAGGTGCTGTTGCTTTATTGGAAAAAATATTCAATCTTTGTTACCAATCTCATTTGATCCGGCTAATACTTCTGTTGGCAGGTTGTGTTTTGCTTCTCCCTATAAAAATAACAATATACTAGTTCGATCATTGTTTCAACAGGATATTGTTACTGTACCCGCAGTGACTGCTTATTGGAAAAATCTAGTAGGTAATATTTGCTGGAAAAAGGTGTGAATGCTTCCACATAAATTCTTTTTGACAAAGAAAGTAAAGGAGATTTCTTTCAAGATAATTGTGGTGAATCTCCTGAAACTTTTGTTCATCTTTCTTAGCTTTGTGCATTTACAAAAAAAAGCTTTGGTAAGATATTTCAGGATTTATTAAAAGTGAAATTTGTAATGCGTTTGCAATGTGGTACTTGGCTTTGTGGACTATGACCAATCTAAAAAAGGACAGTTTTATATTCTACATTTGCTTCTGTTGATTGCTAAGTAGTGCGGAGCTAGGGGGTGGCCAGGGGTGGCCATGGTCACCATGGACCGAAGCCTGGCCAGCACAATTGCCAGCCCACTCGCAGTTGCTGTTTTAGTCATTTTTGGCACAATTTAGTTCTTTAGAGGTGAAGTCATCTCTGTACAAATGTTCAAACTTAACATGTGCACACACCAAGGTCACCACACCTCTCCGTCCCGGGTGTCATTGTATCCACTCACTATATATATAAATATGCTGCCCATACATTTCTGTGCCACCACAGACTGATCGCTTGCCCCTGCTTGGCCACCCCTTTGAAAAACTCCTGGTTCCGCCCCTGTTGCTAAGTTCCAGCATCGCAAATCAAAGTATGGACCTCTCTTTGTTGTCTTATTAAAGGAATTTGAAAAATACCTAAATATTTTTTAATTGTCTATGAATAAAAAAAGCGGTGAAAACGTGTCTCATTTGGAAGGCTGCGTCCTCCGGAGGTCACATTTGTCAGCCTCGTACGTCATCAAGGCTGTCTCGTTTCCTAAAAGCAAGTAGGACACTTCGAATGCAGCCTTCGAATGCGACCTTCTTTCACGGGAATTCGGAGGATGCACGAGGTGAATCCTTCGTGGGCACTCACAACCCACAATTCTTTGCTTTAACGGAAATGTCTAACAAATATGACGCCAATTTGACAGTACATATGACATTCGAACGCAATTAATGTAAATTCCCAAGTTGAAGTACCTCAGTAGATGGGTGCAGAATATATAATATGTATAATTATATTAATATATAATTAAAATAATGATTTAGACTAAAAGCTCGCCTGTAAAATCTACTTTCTCTTCTCTATACATCATTACATCTCTCCTAAAATGTACCTCTTACATTCTCTTCCAGAGGGGCTTTGTTCCATTGCCAATCAAAGCACTCGCACTTGTTAAAGAGTGGCGTGTTGTCATAGCAACCATGTAACGTTCCGTTGCCATTTGTCCTACGAAGGCCGTCTCGTTTAAACGAGGCTTGTTTAAAGGACACCCGGTATACTGCAGCCTTCAAAGGATGAATCCTACCTAGGATGCAACCTTCGAAACGAGACACAGCCATTGTCTGCTTGCAGCTCTTTTCTCCTTTTTCATTTCTTGTAATTCTATAGTGCATCTGTTTTAAGTTTAAATATATATATATATTTAAATTCCCCCATTTTATATATTTATTATAATTGCATTTTTTATTTATTAATGTCTGAGCGTTAATACAAAATAAAATACAAAATAAAATAAAAACACAATTTTTGTACTCGTTGCATTCTCGGCATCACCACAAGAGGCGCTAATGCTGGAGGTCAATTTAGTCTTCAGGTCATCTACTGTCATGGAGGAGCAACAGCTTGAAGATGATCTCACTAAAGTTAAAATTTGTTTTGAATTTATCATCTGATGAATCTTCAAGTTTTACCTCAATTGTGCAACTCCAACTAAAATATTAGTGTTACATGGCAATTAATTGTTTTACACAGGTAGCATGGTGGTGAAAAGCTTTTATTTCAAGCTGTCCTGTTGTTAGATCACAAGATCATTTTGTGGAGTTGGCTTGACTATGAATAAAATCATTCATTAAAATCACATATTTAATTTTTTTAATTTAAAAAAAAAATACATACAAGTGCAAAAATGCACTTGTATGGCATGTTGTGGTCTGCAAAGTGGTTCAATATTGGTTGTGAAATTGGTTTATCATTTCAAATGATTTGACCTGGTCATATTTCTTAGTGGCCCAAACATGTAAACAATTTCGAATCATTTTTATTTCCTTTTCAGCTATTTACACCCTCTGAAAGAACAAACACAAATTTTTATATTTTCTTCCCTGCCATTCTAGCGTATGTTGTACAAGGCTCAATAACCATATGAATTTTATCCACCATCAAAACTGCATCTGTATGTCTCTATACAACAGTTTGTTCGTTCACTCATTTCTGGTCGCCATGGCACCGTGTGAAGTCTCTTCAAGTTTATCGGAAATGGACTGTCTCTGTGTTCCCGATGATTGTGATGAAGGTTTCTAGAAGGTTTCTATGTTTCCGTTCATGGACCCTTGATGTTCACCGATTCTTCCCACCAACCAGATAAAAAGGTTGAGGCCTGAAGCAGCTTGAAGGATCACAGAGACCGGGGGTGCCCCGGGGTCCCCTTGCCCCAGGGGTACCATGGGTTCCAGGTACACCAGCTTCTCCTCTGGCACCGTCGACACCATCCTTACCGATGCCACGCTTGCCAGCTGGTCCTGTTTCATAAAGTCAGATTTCATATGTGAGGGTTTTGAGTCACAGATGCAAAATTATTTAAAAAAGCAACGTCATAAAAACTGAATGCTAACAAATACAACATGTAAAAGTAAAGTGTTACCAAATATCTCAACATCCTTAATACTCAGAGACTTCAGCATTGATATTGATGAAAAAAAAAAGTTGTATTTTAGGAAGACAGTGATTGAGTATTTGTATTGAAAAGAATTTTTGAAAAATATTGCTAATTTATGCTGAAGACAAATTAAGATTGATTTTGAAGAAGTTTTAAGCTCTGTTGGTCCTCACAATGCAGTTGAATGGGTAATATGATTTTAAAGCTGAAAAAGCACATAAAGGGATCATAGAAGTTATCCACACGACTCCAGTGGTTAAATCCATGACATCTGAAGTGATATGATAGGTGTGGGTGAGAAAAAGATCCAAATTTAAGACCTTTTTTACATTTGACATTCTTCTTTTGTTCTTGGCAATTCACATTCTTTGTGCGTATCGCCACCTACTGGACAGGAAGATGAATTTATAGTGAAAAGGACTTAAATATTGATCTGTTTCTCACACACACTTATCATATTACATCAAAAGGTATAGATTTAACCTTTATGTGGTTTTAGGAGCTTCAAAAGTTTGCTATCCATTCACTTGTATTGTGTGGACCAACAGAGCTGAAATATTCTTCTAAAAATCTTTGTTCGTGTTCAGCAGAAGACAGAGAGTCAAACACATCTGGGATGGCATGAGGGTGAGTAAATGATGAGAAAAAAATATCCCATTAACAAGATAAACCATAAACTGCACTTCTCTATAACCATGGTGGTACTGAAATCTGGTTTGAGGTTTAAGGTTTTGTACCTTGTGGTCCAGGTTCTCCAGGAATTCCTGGAATTCCGATTCCATTATCTCCCTTATCACCTTTTTGTCCTGCATCACCTTCACAAACATTCAAAGTATTAGACACAAAGTAAATCACATTCAATTTACCATATTCATGTATCATGGCATTTAGGCCAACATTACTTCAAAGAATGTCATTGTACATGCAACATAAAGACATTAATAAACAAAACATGGTAATTGTCCATACTTTTTTGTTGTTGTCAAAAATGAACTCTGTAATGCTAAAATGCATATACTGTATAACCTGGTGAAGTTACATTTCTTGTTCTTTCCCCTTTAGCAAATATTTTTTGTTTCAAGAATAAACCTCAAATCATATTGGAAGGTTTAAGCTTAAAACAAGACAAAATTGTCTTGAAAGAAAAAATATTACATTTCTTATAAATTCTTCTAATATTTTACACAGTTTTGCTTCTCAAGTAAACTTGTCTTGTTTTAAGCCTGGTATGGTTTTTCTCTGCAAAACAAGACAAAAATACTGAGTAAGAAATATATTGATTCCAGTGTAAAATTAAAGGTATTTTAACCTAATTTCTCTGGAGCCTGTTACCCAGCAACCGATGATGAAATCGTTGTGTGTTCGGAGTTTTAGCCGGAAAATTCCACTTGGGGCAATTTATAATTATGAAAGTAGCATTTATAGCATAAAGACTGCTAGAGGTTCGGCTGTACATTGCAAAAATTTATTTATTTATTACTTATAGAAGATTTTTTTAATTAGTATTTATTTTGTATTTGTTTTCCAACAACATTTTTTTTTTTCAAAAATAATTTAAAATCAAGGTACTATTTCTTGTCCTTGTTTAATGTCTTAGCTCAGTAGGTCCTTAAAATGCAAGTGACTGGCGATTTCTCTTTTGAAGTTTCAAAAGTCACAGACAGTCAGCATAAACTTCACTTAAAAAAAGATACAAATTTAAGTACTTTTTTAAAAAACTCAAAATCTTGCTTCAGGTCGGCAGCAGTACGTGCCTGTGACATAATCGCATAGTCATTGGAAACACGCAAGAACTGACCCATGTGCATCATAGCCGGAAGAGCAACGCTGTTTACAAGTGAGGAGGAGGAACGCTGTACAGTAGCTTGGTTGATTTTCTTTTATGAACACCACATTAAAAAATATTTTCAAAGCACCTTTTATTTCATATCAAGCACTTATTAAAATCACACACACACATGTATAATTTTTGTTGCACTTAAATCTGTTTTGTGTACTATTCTGATGCTAGTGAAACTTTATAGTATGGCACTTATCGTACCACTGACTACTTAAAATGATTCGCTTATGTTTTCCACTTTTGTAAGTCGCTTTAGATAAAAGTGTCTGCCAATATATATATATATATATATTGTTTTAAGGATAAAAAAGTAAAATAATAATAATAATAATAATAATAAGAAGAAGAAGAAGAAGAAATGTATTCATTAAAAGGTGATATTGAATGTACTGACATATTGTGACCAATAATATTTCTACTGAGCTTAATGAAAAGTCATCTTCACACATTGAATATTACAGAATGTTCGATTTATTATCTTCATCATGATGCATGCTTAAGTGCTTGATATGAAATAAAATGTGCTCAGGTGGTAGAGCGGGTTGTCCACCAATCGCAGGGTTGGCGGTTTGATTCCCGGCCCACACGACTCCACATGCTGAAGTGTCCTTGGGAAGACACTGAACCCCAAGTTTTCTTTGCCTTGCATGGCAGCTCTGCCATCATTGATGTGTGAATGGGTGAATGAGTCAATGTAAAGCACTTTGAATACCGTTAAGGTTAAAAAGGTGGTATATAAATGGAGACCATTTACCTGTTACCCTTCACGGCCACATTCATTGTTTTTTATAAAATTAGGGCTTACATTAGCCTATATTTGGGCTTTTCTCTTCAGTCAATTGCTTCCCAGCAAGGAATGCAAATGTGTGCTGCTGACTTACATTTATATTGTTAGTCAGCTGATTCTGGAATTAAGATTAAACATTTCCTGCATTATAAACATGAATAAATAAAATGATGCGCAATATTTGCAATCCTACCCTGTCTGTGTTCTGCGACTGCTATTGGATCCTTGAGTAATTCAGAACGAGCGAGGAAGAGCAGCCGGTGGCGTTTATGGTGCAGCCCTAATTGTTCAGCGTATGATTTAAAAGATATTAATTAACCGCTGGAATCACGTTAATGACATTTATGCTGACTGTCTTTGATTTTTGGACCTTCAAAAGAGAAATCGCCATTCACTTGCATTTTAAGGACCTACTGAGCTATGACATTTTTTAATTTTTCTTCAAATGTGTTCTAGAGTTGAAAGTAAGTCACCTGGGATATTATGAGTGCGAGTAAACAATGAGAGATTTTTCATTTTTGGGTGAACTATCCCTTTAAAAATTTCAACTTGAACCTTTGGCTCCTGGATTTCCAGGAAGGCCGAAGTATCCTGGAGGCCCCTTGGGGCCCACGAGTCCTCTGGGTCCGACCTCTCCTGCAGCCCCTGCTGGTCCGGGTGGCCCCATGGGTCCTGGAGTTCCAGGAGCCCCAAGAGGTAAAGGCGTCTTGGCCAGTTCTTTCTTATATGCATCTAAATGTTCTGTTGAGCACAGTAAATCTGTCATCATTTATTGATAGATTATAAAAGGACAGGATTATGCTTTGACAGGTTTAATTTATAGTTTACTGTAAAAAATGTAAACTATGTCATTAGGTACCCAATCTCATGTCATTCCAAACCTGTTTGATATTCGTTCTTTCATGGAAGACAAAATATTTTGAAAAATGCTCACGCTTTTTTTTTTGTCCATACAATGAAAGCATATCAACGAAGGGCTGTCGAGCAAAAAAAAAAAAAAAAAAAAATCAAAAAAAAAAAAAAAATAAATAAAAGACAGAATTTGGCATGTAAAGTGAATGAAAATGGATATGTCTGAAAACAATGACGTATTTGTTGTCATGTGATCCATTCAACCAAAACAATCAAGATGGCGACCTGCGTTATGGCGACTGATTTATGCCTGATATTCACTTTGATAGCGTTTTTAAAGATAAATGTTACTTTGTACATCCATCACATTACATACAATGTAAATGCGAATGGAAGTTTACTCAGAATTGGTGCCTGGCGACGGAACGCAAGGACAATTGCATTTCTTACCTTACATGCAACGGCGATTTTTTTGGATGCACGGAGAGGGGATTAAATGTATCCGTATTAATGTAGACGTTATTACATTCATTATTACAGTCTGTTCCTCACACAAAGCTATCTTATGGCTTCAAAAAACTTTATATTGGAATATTGTGCATTATGGTACTTCTTGGATCTTGACAGCCCCTAGTCACTATGCTTTTGTTGTATGGAAAAAGCAGTGAGAACATTCTTCAAAATGGTAGAACGAAAATCCTAAAATCTTGGAACAACATGAGGGTGAGTAAATGACAGAGTTTTAATATTGGGGTGAAGTTTTGCTTTCATTTCTGCTAAAGTAAAATGTCATGCCTTCAACAACAGCCGAACAAATTTCACGAATCTTCTCGTCACTCATCTTTGGGCTCTTGAAAACAAATTCACAACACAACAAATCAGCAATAAACAAAAAAAATCAAATCTGTTCAAATATGACAATGCACAATTTCATAAAGTTACAGGTACTCACAGGAACTCCTCTGGGGCCTGGGGGTCCTGTCAGTCCTCTCTCCCCTTCCAAACCTCTCGCCCCCTGGGGGCCGGTCAGACCCTCATGACCTGGCTGTCCGGGATGACCATCAGCACCTGTAGCTCCTCTCTGACCTTTCTCTCCATGCTTAGATAAGACAAGCAAACAAATGTACAACAAAAGCACATAATTCGATTTTCACGCTTTATGAAGAAAATATGGGTGGTGCTTGCCTGCGCAAAACTCCAGGGTGGCTACTAGGGCATTGCTAGTATCTGTGGTTGCTAAGGTGTTCTAAGTGATCTTTAGTGACAATACAGGATTACTAACACACCAAAGGTTCATATTTTAGGGGGTGAATTGGCTTGTTCCAATCCCTAAGACTAAGTATGCACAAAGGGGTCTTTAGCAACCTTCATTAATAATTACAGTAGTGGTTTAAAAATGTAACAAAATTTACAACTTTAATCTAAAAGAATGTTTTGCCCATTGATGAAGTGTGGTATAGCACATACCTCTCCTTTGATGCCAGGAATCCCAGGAGGCCCCTGTAAACCATTATTAAAATCAGCTTATTTTGCACATACTTGGAATATCATAATTAGAGGGTTCACGACAGGAACTTTGAAGCTATCATAGTGTACCTGATCACCCTTCATGCCTGGTTCTCCTGCAACACCTGGGTCACCCTGTACACCGATGAGAGAGGGTAAAATCACACAAGATTCTTCAAATATTTAATAAGGTCACTGAGATTGCGGTTACACTATGGCACACTTACCTCACTACCTTTAGGACCTACTGGACCAATCGGACCCTGAAGTTACAAAAAAGCAACATGATCACATACAGTGAGCAGTAATAATGAAGTCTGGTTGGTTATGATTTGTAAAGTGAACATGGTCACACCTGGTCTCCTTTATGACCCGTGTGACCTTTGATTCCAGGAGGACCCATGAATCCCTGGTCACCTTTATCTCCCTGCGGATGTAGTTAAGAATGATAATTAATTACAATAACAGTGTTTAAATGCACATTATTTTACAAAATAATTATATGTTAAAGGAATGTTCCAGGTTCAAAATAAGTTAAGCTCCATCGACAGAATCTGTGATATGCTGTCAATTAACACAGAAAATCATGTTTGCAGTAGTGCACACTTTCAATGGAAGTCAGTGGGGCAAGAGTTTGTATTATTTTAATGCACTTATATTAATTATTCTGTACAAAACTATGTTATTTGAACTGTAAAGTTTTTTTTTTTAATCATCCCTTTAGCAGTAGGACAGTAGGATTAACTTAAACTTTTTTTTTTCTTTACTGATGATTTTTTTCCTATGTAAATCAGTCCCTTTCTGGTATTCTTGCTCTACACTCTACAATATCAGGAAAATAAGACCTTTCCTCTCTGAACATGCCACACAACTGCTTGTTCAGTCACTTGTCAAACTAGACTGGACTACTGTAACGCTCTCATTGCAGGCCTTCCTGCATGTGCTATTAGACCTCTGCAAATGATCCAGAATGCAGCAGCACGTCTGGTCTTTAATGAACCAAAGAGAGCGCATGTTACACCACTCTTTGTCTTTCTCCACTGGCTGCCGGTTCATGCACGTATTAAATTCAAGGCTCTGATGCAGGCATATAAAACAGTCACTGGGTCTGCTCCAGCATACCTAAAATCATTTCTGTAGAGCTACACACCCACCAGAAGCCTGCGGTCGACTAAAGAATGTCGCCTTGTAGTACCAAAACAAAGAGGCAACAAAACACTTTCCCGGAATTTCAGTTTCATCATACCAAGTTGGTGGAATGACCTCCCCAACTCCATCCATGAAGCTGACTCACTCTCTGTCTTGAAAAAACGTCTAAAAACACATCTTTTCCAAGAGCACACATATATATATATATATATATATATATACACACACTACCGTTCAAAAGTTTGGGGTCACCCAAACAATTTTGTGTTTTCCTGAAAAGTCACACTTATTCACCACCATACGTTGTGAAATGAATAGAAAATAGAGTCAAGACATTGACAAGGTTAGAAATAATGATTTGTATTTGAAATAAGATTTTTTTTACATCAAACTTTGCTTTCGTCAAAGAATCCTCCATTTGCAGCAATTACAGCATTGCAGACCTTTGGCATTCTAGCTGTTAATTTGTTGAGGTAATCTGGAGAAATTGCACCCCACGCTTCCAGAAGCAGCTCCCACAAGTTGGATTGGTTGGATGGGCACTTCTTGCGTACCATACGGTCAAGCTGCTCCCACAACAGCTCAATGGGGTTCAGATCTGGTGACTGCGCTGGCCACTCCATTACCGATAGAATACCAGCTGCCTGCTTCTGCTCTAAATAGTTCTTGCACAATTTGGAGGTGTGTTTAGGGTCATTGTCCTGTTGTAGGATGAAATTGGCTCCAATCAAGCGCTGTCCACTGGGTATGGCATGGCGTTGCAAAATGGAGTGATAGCCTTCCTTATTCAGAATCCCTTTTACCCTGTACAAATCTCCCACCTTACCAGCACCAAAGCAACCCCAGACCATTATATTACCTCCACCATGCTTAACAGATGGTGTCAGGCATTCTTCCAGCATCTTTTCATTTGTTCTGCGTCTCACAAACGTTCTTCTTTGTGATCCAAACACCTCAAACTTGGATTCATCTGTCCACAACACTTTTTTCCAGTCTTCCTCTGTCCAATGTCTGTGTTCTTTTGCCCATCTTAATCTTTTTCTTTTATTGGCCAGTCTCAGATATGGCTTTTTCTTTGCCACTCTGCCCTGAAGCCCAGAATCCCGCAGCCGCCTCTTCACTGTACATGTTGACACTGGTGTTTTGCGGGTACTATTTAATGAAGATGCCAGTTGGGGACCTGTGAGGCGTCTGTTTCTCAAACTAGAGACTCTAATGTACTTATCTTCTTGCTCAGTTGTGCAACGCGGCCTCCCACTTCTTTTTCTACTCTGGTTAGAGCCTGTTTGTGCTGTCCTCTGAAGGGAGTAGTACACACCGTTGTAGGAAATCTTCAATTTCTTAGCAATGTCTTGCATGGAATAGCCTTCATTTCTAAGGACAAGAATAGACTGTCGAGTTTCAGATGAAAGTTCTCTTTTTCTGGCCATTTTGAGCGTTTAATTGACCCCACAAATGTGATGCTCCAGAAACTCAATCTGCTCAAAGGAAGGTCAGTTTTGTAGCTTCTGTAACGACCTAAACTGTTTTCAGATGTGTGAACATGATTGCACAAGGGTTTTCTAATCATCAATTAGCCTTCTGAGCCAATGAGCAAACACATTGTACCATTAGAACACTGGAGTGATAGTTGCTGGAAATGGGCCTCTATACACCTATGTACATATTGCACCAAAAACCAGACATTTGCAGCTAGAATAGTCATTTACCACATTAGCAATGTATAGAGTGTATTTCTTCAAAGTTAAGACTAGTTTAAAGTTGTCTTCATTGAAAAGTACAGTGCTTTTCCTTCAAAAATAAGGACATTTCAATGTGACCCCAAACTTTTGAACAGTAGTGTATATATATATATATATATATATATATATATATATATATATAATTTTTGTTGCACTTAAATCTGTTTTGTGTACTATTCTGATGCTAGTGAAACTTTATAGTATGGCACTTATCGTACCACTGACTACTTAAAATGATTCGCTTATGTTTTCCACTTTTGTAAGTCGCTTTAGATAAAAGTGTCTGCCAAATTAATAAATGTAAATGTAATAATTTTTTTTTTCTTGTAGCTATACTTTCAAAGCAGTTTGTATTTTACTTTTATCCCAATGCAACTCATTGGCCCATTGACATCCATTGTAAGTTCATTGTGTTAAATACAATTTTTGCATGTAAAAGCATGTAAGGAACGAGTCAAAATGTTTTTCAATTACATTGTTACATTAAAACCCAGAGACCCATAACTTAGCCCGTGGGTGCATCATAGGGGCTAACCTACCAGTTTTCCTGGTGGCCCCGCGGGGCCGACGGGACCCTGTTTTCCTGTTAAACCCTGAGGAGGGAAAAGTTTGTTAAAACATGTTTTTTTATAAAGCAAAAAGCAGAATTTTAAAAAGCATGAAACATATGTATAGCGGTCCTACTCTACAAGTACCTACAAAGTGGATCAGTCGATGTGTCACAGTATGATTTACAGTATTGCAGCCGCTTTAATAATATGTAAAACATTGACATTCACCAGGCAATCAATTCACTTCCAGAAAGCCACAAACATGAATGTTGCAACCAAAATATAAATAGCCATTCATACTTGATAGCAGACTATATGACGAGTTAAATACAGAATGCATAAATACTGTATTTACAGGTGTTAGGAGGTTAGAGGATAGCCGAATACTCTCTACAGTCACCTTCTTTCTTGGCTGGTATTGGGGGGAGGGCTCAGGACCATCAAGCAGTTAATGCAACACACCAGGGCTACATTTCCCAAAAACATTGTAAGCCTAAGTAGATTGTAGAAACCATTGGCGCCAATGGTCTCTATGATCAACTTAAGCTTCAATGCTTTTGGGAAACACAGTCCTGTGTGATGTGGTGGCTGGCTGGCTGGTTTAGTGAAGGCGGTGTGTGCTGCAACAGTGGATGGACATCATTATACTGGACTTGATGTTGGGTTAAGTTTTTTTTGCTTTGGATTTATTTGAGTTTTTGGACAAATGGATTGCAACCAATTCTATTTAAAAAAATCAACTATGTCCACAAGAGGACCTCGACTTGGGCTGGCGGTAGTTCCAGGTGACGACATCATTTGCTATAAGGTACCGTTACCCATGCCAGCCAATTGCTTTCCTCTTTCTGTTCCTTTTTCTGTTTGTTTGTTTTTGCACTACTTCACCCCTAGTTGGACAGCGTTTATTAGGGATACTGGTAGGTAGGCAATTAATGGGTAACCACTAGCATCTCGTAAAACAGGGCAATTAAACAGAAGTATGTATGAATGGTGTTTTCAATTACAGTGGCTCCTTTGGCTCCTGGAGTTCCATCTTCCCCTGCAGGTCCAGGTGCACCCTAAAATATCAAATGAATATGATTAATCAAAATGGAAAAAATGGATACAAGCACATAAAAGCGCTGATATCATAATACTCACATCTTTACCGGGAAGCCCAATTGGACCAGTCAGTCCAACAGCTCCAGTTTCACCCTATGACATTATATATCGAGTGAGTAAAAACAGAGTACTATTTGCCACAGCATCACATTTTACATTTAGGGTATGTTATTTTGCATGCAAAATGATGATTTCTTTCATGTAATGATTACCTTTTGACCTGTAGGCCCTACGAGTCCTTGTTTTCCTGGCAAACCCTGAATTTGAGATGCAGCGATGGTCATTGATTCCAAATGAGAGCAAATATCTTAATGTACTGTTTGTTGGAGTCAATATCACATGCCCGGCTCCATTAATACAGAAATACATTTTATTAGGCCTCCATTTGACAAGTTTTAATCTTAGTAGCTTTCAGAGTAAAATTGACAAGTTCAGTTATCATTTAAGGAAATGCACACCAGAATAATACAAACATGTAAATATATATTCACTGATTAACTTACGGGAATTCCTACAATTCCTCTGACACCGATGGCTCCGGGAAGCCCTGGCTCTCCCTTTCAAGTAGAAAACAGAATCTCAAACACCTCTTTGATGTAAATAGCAATCAAAAGAACATGCTAAAATGATTTAAGTATACATAAACATTCACAGCCCATTTTATTTGACAAACGTGACATATTTTAGCGTGAAACAGGTAGGGCTGGGTGTTGATACAGATTTCCCAATTTAATTCCTATTCACAAGTTCTTCATTCAATTTAGTTTTCGATTTGATTCGATATCGATTCATATGGGTATATTTCAGGTTTAATGTCTATTTTGCTTACAGGTGAAATACATTTTCTCCCAGCTAATGCTGTCAATTGTACAGGGGGCTGGTACATTATTAAAATACTGATTTTACAAACTGTATTTGAATTGTTTTTCATAATTGTGGTCACATTTTAGCTTCTTAAGAGGTACAAATCCATGTATTTCATAAATAAATATGATATTATATTGCATATATTGTATTTGTTTCATTTTTATTGTTTAATGCAAAATGTTTACTATTTACATGTATTTACACTGATTAGCAGAACATGTGCAAAATTGACACTGTCTCTTTAAGAAAACTGGCAGTTTTGAAAAGAGCATCTGTAAAAAAAGCGCATATTAATGAGATATGACTTGAATGGCTTTACCTCATCTGTGCTATTCATGATTATTAAAATAGTTATTAGTCAATGACAAATTGATTGCATGGATCTCATCTTTGGACACATATTACGCGGGACGTGTCAAATTAAATGAAACTCTCAACACGCAGTGAAAGGATCTCAATGCAGAACGTCTTCACCAATATACTACTCAATCACTGGCGAGTGAAATCTGAACATTTACTAGCAAGTTGCTAATCACAGACAGAGAGTTGCACAGTAAAAGATTGTTCTTGGGATTTAAGAATATATTGAGATTGGGATGCATTGGAAAATCGATATTCTTAGCAAGTAATTTTGATTAAAGACTATGAAAACAAACTATTTATTTTCTTTGGAATAACATGTAATGATAAAATGCTCACAATTAATCTAGGAACATGTATTACTAAACTAAATAAGGTGATCTCATGTTGATTTTGAGAGTTTGGCACTTAACAAGTTGTATCTAAGAACAGTTAAATTCGCAAAACAATATACTTCAAATATTAGGAAAACAGAGCAGAATCAAATCATTCCAGTGCATCTAGTATAAATGAAAATGTTTTGAATTCTGAGTTTTAGTTATATGTATAAACATCATCATCCCTCACCTTCTCTCCTGGAGCTCCTGGGTCTCCATCAGAACCATGCTTTCCTGGCTCGCCCTACAAGTGACATCATTAAAAGATATGAGAGATATTTCCAGTAGCCCTTCTAGTACCATTTCCTATTTATTACGACAACAATATGATATAAAGGGCATTTTCATCAATATATCTGTTGAGAGGGGGCCTGGGTAGCTCAGCGAGTAAAGATGCTGACTACCATCCCTGGAGTCGTGAGGTCGAATCCAGGGTATGCGTGAGTGACTCCAGCCAGGTCTCCTAAGCAACCAAATTCACCCAGTTGCTAGGGAGGGTACATGGGGTAACCTCCATGTGGTCGCTATAATGTGGTTCTTACTCTCGGTGGGGCGCGTGTTGAGTTGTGCGTGGATGATGTGGAGAATAGCGCGAAGCCTCTATACACGCTATGTCTCCGCAGTAATGCACTCAACAAGCCACGTGATAATATGCACGGATTGATTGTCTCAGACGCGGAGGCAACTGAGATTCGTCCTCCCCACCTGGATTGAGTCACTACGCCACCACGAGGACTTAAGAGCGCATTGGGAATTGGGCATTCGAAATTGGGGAGAAAAAATAAAATACAAATAATAATAATAATCTGTTGAGAACTGCTTAAAGTCTCACTCACAGTGTCACCCTTGGTACCCGTAGCTCCTTTCTCGCCCGGGGCTCCGATCACACCCTGAAAATAAAACACAGGAAACAATGTGTCAAAAGGATTTCAATTATTGTTATTTAATTCGTAGTTATTCTTAGTAGAGTTAGACATATGGACAGTGGAAAAGGCTTACATCATCTCCTTTCGGTCCCTGATGTCCCTGCTGCCCTCTGATGCCTTCAACACCCTGTTATGATACATAAATATTAATAGAAAATTCATGAAAAAAACTGCCATTGAGATGAAAGGGAACGATAATAGAGAGCACTCGGCACGTATTATAGACCTCCTTGAAAGGCCTTGAAAAAGCCTGAAATCCCTCAAATCTGAACAGCATTCTCTGTCTCATAAATAACAGATAAATATTACATAAATTCTCTTGTACTTTGTCTGTAGACTGTAGTACAGACTCACCGTGTCTGTTTTATTTTTTATTTTTTAAATCAATGAAATACTGTGCACGCACTGGAGATCCTGGTGGTCCTGTTGGTCCTGGGATACCGTTAAATCCTGGAGGGCCCTGTAAGCACATGCAACAGACAGTAAAACATTTGATTGACAGCAGGAACCTCATAGAATATCACACATACAGGGATCTATCGAACAATGTATCAATCCTTCAATTTCAGCAAATCTCTATAAGTTCTAAAAAGAGTTGGAAATAATGTAACAGTGTTAGAATATAATAACAATCATGGTTATTACTCGGTTATAGACGTACATCACATAATTTAGAAAAAGAAAATCTAATCATTTTGTATAACAAAATACAACAAATTCATGTGAAATGTAAAACTGACATTACTGCAATCGAACCTTTACAGATGTCTCCAGAGCAACATTTTTGTGTTGCACACACAGTATAAAACGTATAAAATTTCCTTGTGTGTATATTATCACATTAGTCACCATAGATTACATCCTTTACTTCTCAGCGAATTTGGCTAGATACAAAATGCATGCACAGCATTCATACTCCAGACAATAACTGCAGATGTTATTTGATTAGCAATACTGAGAGTTAATCAAATGTAATTATTAGGGCCGATTAATCTAATTAAATGCCGATTAATCGAATTAATCACACTTAATTGCATATATAAATATTTCCCAAAAAAGATCCTCAAATAACAATAATTCAGTATATAGTGATTACTACTACAGTACACACGGGAACAGCTTCAGCATTAAGATTTATCACAGCTGAGAGACACATCCGACGGAGTAATCACACATACTCAGGGCGCTTACATGATACCGAACCGTCCTCATTGTGAGCAGATAATTGCTTCTATAGTGAATGAATACAGTAAAACACTCAGGGGAGACCCCCTGATGGCTATTTTTTATACAGAGAAAATAGGAAGTATTTGACCAAAATTGCCATTATCTTCAGCAAGCTGATTAACACTACACTTCTGCTTGGGAGTTGGGACAGATGCAGGTATTCACACCAATGTCTCTGTGTCTGTCTGTCTGTCAATGTCTCTGTGTATGTCTGTCTGTCTCTGTCTGTGTCTGTCTCTGTCTGTCTGTCTGTCTGTCTCTCTCTCACACACACACACACACACACACACACACACTTGTTTCTCCATAATTGTTCGAAACAGCTCAAGCTGTCATTTTTGCTTGTGTGCAGCTTCAATCCGTGAAGATGAGTGGCTTTAGATGAAGTAGTAGTACAAGTTTTTTATTTTGTATTTTCTTTGCGACAGTCAATAGTTTTTCCTAATTTTTTTTTATTATGTACTTGTTCTTTGAATTGTTGTATAAAAGCAATATCACACTCGCAATTGTGCTGTATGGCCCTAAATCAGCAAAGGCTGTAATTACCTACGGCCGAATCACAGCAGTTCTGATGTACGGTCATATAGCACTCTTGCTTGTGTGATATTGCTTTAAAAATGATAATTGTAATTTACAGTATATTGTAAAAATAATAATACAGATAATTAAAATGCATTATATTATTGTGGCATATTAAGACAAGACAAAACAAAGATAAGTCAAGACAAAAATTGGCTTTAGAAGGCAATATATTGTTTATTTCCATATTATTGAGCATATGCCTATCGTTGGCCTATTGTCCACAGCAATCTATTTTGCAGTTGAATTTGTCAACTGTCTGAGATAGATGTTTAATAAGGTCTTTTCTAAGGATGCATCAATGTACACATACTTCGGCCATGCACATTTGGACCATTACAGTTTAGGTGCATCTTGTCATAAATGCAGTGTTTTTAGGAGTATCAAGATAAATGCAGTTTGAAATGTATAAAAAAATATCTGGAGATCCCTGCATTCAGAATTGTTCTCAGTCTAGCTTTGTTTGAATGCAAGGATGCATTATCATCTTGTGCTTTCACCAGTGTCAAACAAGCATGAGCTACAGTATGCAATGCCTATACAGCTGGAGTTTTGCTTACTGCCCCCTGCTGAAAACAGGTGATCCTTCAAGCTTGAATAGCTCTGAAGGTTGGAATATTGAGACCCAGGCACATGATTAATTGCAGTTTTCTATAATTAATCGCACAGGATTAACACATTAAATTGACAGCCCTAGTAATTCCTTTGCTTCAGATGAAGATGCATGTAAGTCTTACCCGATCTCCTTCATCCCCATGAGCTCCAGGTAATCCAATTGGACCTCTCTGGCCCTGCAATATATATTGATTTTGTAAGGTACAACTCCATGCCAAATCTCTGAGATATTTTGGGGTGCAACGTGGTAGACACATTCATTTTCTTACATCTTCTCCAGGTCGTCCAGGAGGACCTGGCTCTCCGGCGGCTCCTCGCTCTCCCTGTCAATAAAAGAGGGAATATGTAACTACCGTGTTTGTTCATTAAGAACGAGTTTATGTATTCATGTACAGCATATGCTGTTTTATGTTTTATAATATTGTTAAGGACATTTATTTTTCTGTTGCGTGCAGATAAACCTGACTTACCTTTTCACCTTGACTGCCTGGAACGCCGTCCAATCCAGGCAGGCCGTGGTGTCCCTGAAATTTTATTCAATAATGTACTCATTTAGAAGAAATGTTCTTTGGCCAAACAAAAGCTCATTAGTGAGCATACAGTACTTGTGTACAGCTACTCTGGGTGGTTTCTAGAGTGTTACAAAGCAGTTGTTTTGTGTGGTTGCATGGTTTTTCTTGGTTGTTGTGGTTGCAAGGGAAGGGTCAGATTGGCCTCCGGCAGGGACGGGACTTTTCCTGGTGTTCCGATAGCAAGCAGATGTTCATTATGATTAAAAAAATACTTTTTTTTTTTCAAAATAGCCTTTAAAATATATTACTCTTATTGTATTATATAAATTTTTTAATTAAAACTTTGCAGCTAGATGTGGCATTGATATGTGTTTCATGATGCATAATTCTGATGACCGATCAATTCTATTTATGACCAATGTAGCCTATTAAACCTGTAATAATAATAATACAGATTATATGCATCTATGATGTAATTTATATCTTGTGGGCTGCAAGAATCCTGACAATACCAGTGAGATCTTGTCCCCCAATCCGACCCTGTTGCTATGGATTTAGTTAGTGGTTGCTAAGGTGTTCTAAGTGGTTTCTAGGGCATTGCTAGGCTGTTCTGTTTTCTTCAGTTCTATGCTAGTGGCTAGTCTAAAGCATTTGTCTCACCTTCATCCCTGGCAGACCGGGCAGTCCCTGAGGTCCGGCTGGGCATGTAGCCTGACACTGCTAACAAATGCAAACATAAACGCAAACAGGAAGTGTAGTAAAACACAGAACACTTTAATCAATATGTCGCTCGTAAGACAAATTCAAAAGACCCACTATAGCTCATATATGACACATAAGATCAGATACCACAGCAGAAATCACAGCCAAATTTAAATTTTCTGAAGAAAATGTGAGTGGTGGTTGCGTGTGGGGGTTTGTTTGAATCTCTAAGTATGAGCAATAGCAGTGATTCTTGCTTTATGACTTTTCAGTAACTTTACCTTTTCAAAGAGATAATGGGAAATTATAGCGCTTATATGTATGTCTCAGATCCCAAGGGAATGTTGTTTTTAGAATGTACTTGTTCATTCTATATGTGCAGGATCTGTGTGTCCATTGAAACATGATTATTATTAAAATCTAATGAGCACTCACAGTCTCCCCACTTCCCTCAGGATTCCCAGCACCGGGAGGCCCCTACGAACAGCAGAATGACAGCGGAGTAGTTTAAATTCATAAGCAAACACATACACACAAGAAAAGACCCTTTAAAAAGCAACATGTCTGTGTAAAAGCCCCAAAAACCTTCCAAGAACAGAAGCCATTGGACCCAGAGAGCATCCATTACTTAAGTCAGGGTTAACAGCAGAGACATAAGAGATGCAGCAAATGAGAACGCATTAACAAAAGGAGGCCAAGATTTTGCGAAGTAGGTTCCTGGATAATTTTTGTTGGTTCTGTTACAACATTCCAATGAACAAATCAGATTTTAGGATCAGGGTTAAGCTTAGGACTTGTATTGGGTCTTCAACAACATTTTTTGATCTGATTTAAGGGGAAGTTAATTTTGGAACTTTCACTTGAGCAATGTGAGAGGAAGGTGCTCAAGCCTTATGTTTTGATTTGGTGCACCATATTACAAGTATTTACCAGCAACCAAACACATAAAAAAGAGAAGGGTTGGGCAGCAGGAATCCTAGTGAATATCAGTATCTAGGTCACAATTCGATACATTCCGATTCTTTATGTTTAGTGTATATAGTAGGGATGTGCCCGAAGCCGAATGTCTTATTCGGAAATGCACGAATAATGACGTCAAACGAATTAATCAGAACTATTTTGTTTTCTTTTTTGGAAGAATGATCATCCAATGAGCACACGAATAAAGACATATGTCAATATCTTTATATGCATGAAGAAAGCAAATTGCCAAAAAATAAATAAATAAAAAAATTAATAAAAAATGTGAAAGTGAAAGTAGAGATTTATAGTAAAGAAATGACTCAATCTTAAATGACTTGATCTGTTTCTCACCCACACCTATCATATCACTTCTGAAGGCATTGATTTAACCACTGGAGTCATATGGAACACTTTTATGCTGCCTTTATGTGCATTTGGATCTTCAAAATTTTGGTACTTTTTCACTATTCACTTATTTTATGGACCTACAGAGCTCATTTTTGGGTTAACCATCCCTTTAAGATGACAGAATTACACACTATTGACACTCTTGTCGAAGACCTTGAGAATGACCAGGACAGATTAGCTAAGCACTATACAGTAGTTCTTGGAAAGTATTGTTGTTCCAGGACCAACAAAAGATCCAGAAAAGCATCTTTCTTAGAAAATCACAGTCCCCTCAGCAGCAGTGCTGTAGCTAATAATATGTTTCCACTGGGGGACACAGTTATAAACTCAAAGAGTCTCGGAAAGAAAAAGTTAACCACTGTAAATGTTTATATATTATAGTTATTTAAACTAGATTAATCCAATGAAATGTATTGGATCATATGGGCTGCTTTGGTAAGAATGCATTTGCTACATGTAAAATAATAAACATGAAATTCATGGGGGCAGGTCTTACTGCGGGTCCTGGTGGTCCTGGGGGCCCAGGGGGTCCTGGAATCCCATTATCACCTCTTGGTCCAGGAGGGCCCTGGTAAAACAACATATCATGAATAAAACATATAGAGGAGTCATAGCCACTTAAGTATGAAATCTAAGGGTCAGTTAACATTAACTACATTTTTGCATCCATCTCTGCTGATTTTCAGTAGTTTTTTCTGTGTAAACACGCTAGACTGACGTCTTATAGTGTTGCGGTGTGCCTCGCTGTTTTTTAAGATGCCTTGTGAAGTTTAAAAAGAGTTTAAAAATAATGTTTTAGGACACATGCATTGTATTCTATACATCGCACATTTTAGCAATAGAATGCATACGGTCAGAACTTAGTGTGTATAGTGAGGCATTCCTGAAAGGATTCCCACCTCTGGTCCGATGTTTCCTTCATCCCCCGGAGTACCAGGCTTCCCTGGAGGTCCCTGTATAGGGCAATGTGAGAGTTAAAGACTACATTGATCAGCCACAACATTAAAACCACCTGCCTAATATTGTGTAGGTCCATTCTCCGTTGACCTCTCTCATCAACAAGATACTTCCATCCGCAGAACTGCCCCTCACTGGATGTTTTTTGTTTTTGGCACCACTGGTAAATTTTAGAGAATGACCAGACTGGTTTGAACTGATAAAGTCTACGGTAACTCAGATAACCGAACTGTACAATTGTGCTGAGAAGAATATCATCTCTATAATGTTATTCTGGCGCTGTTGTGATGGCACGAGGGGGACCTACATAATATTAGGCAGGTGGTTTTAATGTTGTGGCTGATCAGTGTACATTTATCTCTGAAATTTAAACCAATCTGTATTGATGTGAGATAAACAACAGTCAGACCAATTCAGGTTTCATCTAAAATCACGCAAAAAATGTGACATACTGGAGGTCCAACAGATGCTGGTCCCTAGAAAAGAAGATACAAATATTGAAAGGTGAAGAATATGTTGGGAATAAATTGCTAATGTAGCATATGACAAAAAAGGTAATTCTTTGCAAGTAAAAAAACATTAAAAAAAAAAAAAAATCATCAAACTGCTTGTTAAAGTATGCAATAGTTAAAGCACAGGAAGAAATTGTTTTTTTTTTTTTTTTTCTAAGAACTCTTAAGACTGAACTCACAGGGGGTCCAGCAGATCCAGGGAAACCAGGAAGGCCCTAAAACCAGATAAAAACACATGTTAGAACAATGACATGAACTAAATTTTCCATTACTGGAGTGAACCTTTCTAGAACATCAAACAGGAAATGAAGATAAGGGGTCATTATGAGGTTACTTACTCTTTCTCCCATTGGTCCTCGTGGCCCCATGGGGCCCATAGGTCCCTACACACAAATATATGTTAATCAATATTCATGATACAGATAATGATCACACAAACATAAAGGAATAGTGGACAAGATGTTTTTGGATAGTTCATCCAAAAATGAAAATTCTCTCATCATTTACTCACCCTTGTGTCATCCCAGATGTGTGTGACTTTCTTTCAACTGCAGAAAACATTTATGTTTCCTTTATGCCCTTTTTGGAGCTTCACAATTTTATTCACCATTCACTTGCATTGCATGGACCTACAAAGCTGAGATATTCTTCTAAAAATCTTAATATTTTTCTATAGAAGAAAGTCATGCATATCTGGGATGGCTTGAGAGTGAGTAAATGATGATAACATTTTAATATATGGATGAACTACTCCTTTAAGCCACATTTAAAATGTATAAAAGTCATTGCTTGCTGAATAAACTTTGTTTTGTGAAATGGTTTGCTTGAAAAGTGTGCTTGTTCTCTCTTTCTTCCAAATAAAAGTCACTTGGTTTGATTTTATGTTATCTAATGCAATGTCATTCACACATGTTTAAGTGTGGTGTAAGTGTGCAAATATTTTTGGAGCCACTGCACTGTATATTAAATGTGATATTATTGCAAAAGTCAGTTCATCATCTCAGAAACACATTCTCATTTTGGTTCTTTATTAAGTGTCCAGTTAAAGTGTCGTAATACTAACCACTGGTCCTGGCAGCCCCTGCAGCCCCCTCTGTCCTGGAAGTCCAATCTCACCCATGTCTCCTTTACTGCCCTGTAACACACACACACACACACACACACACACACACACACACACACACACACACACACACACACACCTTTCTCACTGTTCAGCATGGAAGTTGCTAAGCTTCAGTTGCTAAGATACAGAGGAGCATGGCCAGTCTATGCTAACTTGATTAGTGATGCTGGACTTGTCTTTGCATCTGTTATGATCAGAGTCAGATATGAGCAGCAGGTGACCTATTTATGACCCACCAGACGATGATGCATTTAAACTTTACTTTCCCTGCACAGAAATTGAAACAGGAAGCTGGATTGATTGGGGGTATGTTGGATGTGGCAGTTTGTAAATGTATTTTCTGATTAAGATGCACATTGTACTTGCTCAAAACGCAGCACTAGGCACAACGACTGTGCACTACATCTTATACAGTTTTCGTTATAGCGCTAATTTGAAGCATACTTTTCGTGCCAGCAGAAAGTACTGTACAATTGGGCGTGGATGGGAGTTTTTGATCTATCCGTGGGTGTATGCACGCTAACTGTGGGTGTGTTGTAGTTAAGTGGCGTAAACAGTAATTTGCTATTTTTCGGGAAAAAAGATTATTGTGCAAAGACATTTGAGAACAACCTCTGTTTTTAGTGCAAAGTCTGAACTCAGTTCCTGCATTTGAAGTTTGGAGATTCCACCAGCAGGTGGTAATAAAGTTCATGTCCAAACTCTAAAAAATATAGTGGAACATCAAAATAATATCCCTGACAATCACTGTTGAAGCCGATTTTTAAAACAAATATGTGTGAGATTTGGGCGGCACGGTGGTGCAGCGGTTAGCACTGTCGCCTCACAGCAAGAAGGTCGTGGGTTCAAACCCCGGTTGCCCCGGCCATTCTGTGTGGAGTTTGCATGTTCTCCCCGTGTCTGCGTGGGTTCTCTCCGGGTTCTCCGGCTTCCTCCCACCATCCAAAGACATGCAGGTTAGGTTAATTGGTGTCTCCAAAAATTGCCCTAGGTGTGAATGTGAGTGTGAGTGTGTGTCTGTATATGTGTGGCCCTGCGATGGACTGGTGACCTGTCCAGGGTGTACCCTGCCTTTCGCCCAATGTTAGCTGGGATAGGCTCCAGCCCCCCGCGACCCTGTACGCAGGATAAGCGGTTGACGATGGATGGATGGATGTGTGAGATTTGAGTTATCCTATCTATAGGTTATGGCTTGTTTTCAAATATAATTATCATGTTTATATTTAAGTTTATATCTAATTTGTTTTGGTATTTTTCCACCTGTTCTCAAAGAGAGATTAAGTCACTGCAAAAAGGGCCGGAGGAAGAAGTTTGAGAGAATAAAACATTTGAATTTGGTATGTTTTTTTTTTTTTTTGTGTGTATGTTTCACCAACTTCTAATGAATGTGCTGTCTTTGTTTATATCACTCGTGCTTAAGAAACTGGACTAAATAATAGGATGCAGATGGTGCAATAACTGGAGAAGAAACTCAGAATTAAATTGCACTTGACCAAGCCCATTATCGCTCTGCGCAAACAAAAATTCACCAAACCCACTTGTGCATAGACATGCACGAAAATACCAAAAGTTCTTGGTCATGCCTATTAACTTCACACTTTTGACTTAAATTATAACACTGTGCTTTGAGCTAGTGCTCTTAAAATAGGAACCTCTATCCCACCACGACGCAGTAGATGGCAAGTCCCTAGGTAAGCACGACCTGATTATCAGGTTCCTTTAAGGCGCCCGGAGACTGAACCCTCCTCGGCCTAGCCTATTCCCTTCCTGGGATCTCTCAGTGGTCCTCTCAGGCCTTCAGAGACCCCCCTTCGAGCCGCTTGATTCAGTTGAGCTCAAGGCCCTCTCCCTGAAGATGGCCCTCCTGATCACTTTAGCCTCCATCAAGAGGGATGGGGACCTGCAAGCGTTCTCTGTCAGTGACACCTGCCTGGAGTTCGTCTGGCACATTCTCACGTTATCCTGAGGCCGTGACTGGGCTACGTGCCCAAGGTTCCTACGACCCCCTTCAGGGACAATGTCGTGAACCTGCAAGCGCTGCCCAGGCAGACCCAGCCCTTTCGTTGCTGTGTCCGGTTCGTGCTTTGCGTATCTATTTGGAGTGCACGCAGAGCTTTAGATGTTCTGAGCAGCTCTTTGTCTGCTTCGGCGGATGGCAGAAAGGGAACGCCATCTCGAAACAGAGGTTAGCTCACTGGGTCATTGATGCTATTTCTTTAACTTATCACACCCAGGCCGTGCCTGCCCCAGTGCAGGTTCCAGCACACTCTACGAGAAGTGTGGCATCCTCGTGGGCACTGGCCCATGGCACCTCCTTAGCAGACATCTGCAGAGCAGCGGGCTGGGCAACACCCAATACCTTTGCCAGATTTTACAATCTCAGGGTTGATTCGGTCTCGTCCCATGTTTTGTCTGGTCCGAGCCGGTAGAAATTGGTAACACAGCACAACCGACCTGGTGTTCCACTTGCACACAGCGCCCTTCACCAAGTTGATCCAGTGTGCCTTCTATCCCAGGTTAGCCACTAAGCATCACTCCCTGGATGTTCTCCTCCCTAGCCTTCTGGCCTGCGAATTCAGCGGAGCAATTCGTGTCCAGACCCACTGGTGCTCTGTACTGGGGTCGGGCTCCACGGGCTTTGTTCGTCGGGGGACCTGCGTTTCCCTTGTGCAGCCCCGCCATGCTTGTAGAGTCCCCCCTCATTAGGCTGGACCTACCACCGCTCCATTTCCCACGTATGGCTTCACAACCCTCATGGTGTATATGCCACATGTAACCTCCCCCTAGACTGGGCAGGATGTAGCCTCCGTAGGGTCTTTTCCCCCTGAAAGAATAGGACCAGGAAAGACCGCCTTCCCCAACGCATTTCATAGAGTTAAGATAGCCCCAGCCGTTTCACATCTTATGTGAGAGACATAGTAAGAGAGAAGGCCATGGCTGCCGGGCTTGCTCCCATGCTAGTCATGTACCTCCTGTTCCCCCCCCTCAGGGGTGCGGGGAACCTAAGGTCTGTATGTGACATCTCTTTGGGGGCATTGGGGAGGGCTACGTGCAGCCGACACAGTTGCCTCTAGCATGCAGTAGCCTGCTTGCACCGGTCTCGACAGTTCAAGTAACACGGTCAGTGCGTGTCGTTTTTACATAGGACCCCTTGTGTCACTTCATTCGACACGACGTCGAGTGAGTGACAGAAGGGGAACGTCATCCATTCCCCGAGGGAAGGAACGAGACGTTGTGTCCCTCCTTTCACAGCATTAGACCTACCACTGTAAACGGCCGTACCTTATTTTCAGCTCCTCAGTGCAAAATCCTGACTGGCACTCACTGCCCCGCTTACCGTTTTACCCATATGTCTGGGGTGGGGAATGCAAATTCTGTCTGCCAACTTGACATTGGCCTTTTCTCAGGTTCAATATATATATATATATATATATATATATATTACCACACTGGTGGACTTTTGAAAGTCTGTTGTAAATTATTATTTCAATTCCATTTTACATTTACATAGATAACATACAGGTTAAACTTATGCAGAAATCACAGTATCTGTAAAACAATATATGTTTATGTATGCTTTTAACACACACTTGCACATATTGTATATTCAGCAACATATTTCAAAATACTTAAAAAATAGCTATTTTATTAGATGTAACATATTTTCCCAAATCATATATGTATACATGTATAATAGGCCTATATCTGTCGACATGTTTATAGCTAGATAACTGAATAATAACACATATGGTTTAATGTCAGGACACATCCGGTTTGATGGAAGTTTTTTACCGCCACAGTAACACAAGAACGCACATAAAAGCCAGAAACATACTTTACACGAACACGTGTGCGCATGCACGAGCGCCTATGCATTGAAAACCTCGGTGCTCAAAGTTAATTTGAATATATTTATTCTCCCCTTTTTCTCTCAATTTGGAATGCCCAATTTGCGGTTTCTCACCTCAATCCGGGTAGTGGAGGACAAGTCTCAGTTGCCTCCGCTTCTCATAGTATGTGGAGGCTCATGCTACTCTCCGCGATCAATGCACAACTTACCACGCACCCCATTGAGAGCAAGTACATCTAATCGTGACCACGAGGAGGTTACCACACGTGACTCTACCCTCCGTAACAACCGGGCCAATTTGGTTGCTTAGTAGACCTGGCTGGAGTCACGAATATATTGACTTTAACTAAATTCATCTGCAAGTTTGTCTTCAAAATGTTGTTTCACAATAAATGTTGTCGGCTTGAAAGTAGAAGAGGACAAATCTAATGTATGCTGTTGTGCCTCTTGCAGCAATGTTGAGAATGCAACGCATACATGAGTTGTGTTCAGTCGCCGTCTGAACCATATTGTAACACAACATCACACAAAATCGAGCTTGCGCCGCTAGAAGCACTTTGAGCGTAGTGCCGGAAAAGTGCTATATAATTGTAACTTTCATTCATTCATTCAGAAGCACCTACACTGATGTACTTGCATACTTGTAGAGTCTATTTCTGCCTTAACTCTGCTCCTTTACCTATACCTACAATGTGCTTGGTTAATAGGGATGTCGATCAAAGAACATGCCCTACTTGTTTACATTGCATAAAGCAGAACATCCTGCTGAGTTTTAGAACATTGCCTCTTTAAAACGGAGATGTTCTTCTACTGTCTCATACTTACTAGAGCTCCCGGAGTGCCTGGGATGCCTGGAACACCCTAGAGAATAAAATAATCATAAAAAAATTAAAAAAGAGACACTGTGTTAAAACCAATAAGTGTAAGTCAGTGAGACAGAACAGAGGTGTTGCTGATATAAGAACATCTCTAATGAGAAGCAAGAGCAGAAATCCATAATGAAATGCCTGGGAAGAGAAGACAAAAAAGTAAATAAATAAATATTTTAAATATATATATATAATTTTTTTTTTAACATATGTGCGCACCAAGAACCAAGTTTTATTTATTATTATTAATAATGTTATTATTATTATTAATAATAATAATAAATAAAACTTGGTTCTTGGTGCGCGCATATGTTAAGTTGATGATTTCATTACATTAGAACTAAACAATTACAAAAAAAAAAAAAAAAGACAAAAAAAATGACTAAAACAGCAATTGCGAATGGGGTGGCCAGGCTTTGGTCCATGGTGGCCACGGCCACCCCTGGCCACCCCCTAGCTCCGCCACTGCTTATGTAAATGTTTTGCAAGAATAGTATCATCTATGAGAATGCTGTAAATGACCTCATCTCAGCTCAGGAGGTGCTCTGAGTTCAGTTAGTTTTATTTCCACAGAGCAGTTCATTGTGAACGCAACTCTGCAGCCTATACATCTGTGATTAAATCATAAAATAATACAAAAACACATTTACCTCGAACCATGATTCATATTTCAGTTATGATTATGTTTACATTAATAATAGTTTTTTAGATCTTAATTTGTATAGGTAATTTTCCGCTAGTTGTCATGGATGGTTAATTGCGTGATGGAAAATGTTATTTGAATTACTTTTTCATATCTTTTGAAGTGCAGTTTGAATTTAGAAATGTCTTTGCTTTCATTTTTTAAATGAATGTAATTTTCAATGCAAAATTACTAAAGCAAGAATATTCACCGATCCCTCAGCCGGGGGGTTGACGATGTAATTGGATATTGTGATATACTGTGTATATATACACTACCGTTCAAAAGTTTGGGGTCACCCAAACAATTTTGTGTTTTCCTGAAAAGTCACACTTATTCACCACCATACGTTGTGAAATGAATAGAAAATAGAGTCAAGACATTGACAAGGTTAGAAATAATGATTTGTATTTGAAATAAGATTTTTTTTACATCAAACTTTGCTTTCGTCAAAGAATCCTCCATTTGCAGCAATTACAGCATTGCAGACCTTTGGCATTCTAGCTGTTAATTTGTTGAGGTAATCTGGAGAAATTGCACCCCACGCTTCCAGAAGCAGCTCCCACAAGTTGGATTGGTTGGATGGGCACTTCTTGCGTACCATACGGTCAAGCTGCTCCCACAACAGCTCAATGGGGTTCAGATCTGGTGACTGCGCTGGCCACTCCATTACCGATAGAATACCAGCTGCCTGCTTCTGCTCTAAATAGTTCTTGCACAATTTGGAGGTGTGTTTAGGGTCATTGTCCTGTTGTAGGATGAAATTGGCTCCAATCAAGCGCTGTCCACTGGGTATGGCATGGCGTTGCAAAATGGAGTGATAGCCTTCCTTATTCAGAATTCCTTTTACCCTGTACAAATCTCCCACCTTACCAGCACCAAAGCAACCCCAGACCATTATATTACCTCCACCATGCTTAACAGATGGCGTCAGGCATTCTTCCAGCATCTTTTCATTTGTTCTGCGTCTCACAAACGTTCTTCTTTGTGATCCAAACACCTCAGACTTGGATTCATCTGTCCACAACACTTTTTTCCAGTCTTCCTCTGTCCAGTGTCTGTGTTCTTTTGCCCATCTTAATCTTTTTCTTTTATTGGCCAGTCTCAGATATGGCTTTTTCTTTGCCACTCTGCCCTGAAGCCCAGAATCCCGCAGCCGCCTCTTCACTGTACATGTTGACACTGGTGTTTTGCGGGTACTATTTAATGAAGATGCCAGTTGGGGACCTGTGAGGCGTCTGTTTCTCAAACTAGAGACTCTAATGTACTTATCTTCTTGCTCAGTTGTGCAACGCGGCCTCCCACTTCTTTTTCTACTCTGGTTAGAGCCTGTTTGTGCTGTCCTCTGAAGGGAGTAGTACACACCGTTGTAGGAAATCTTCAATTTCTTAGCAATGTCTCGCATGGAATAGCCTTCATTTCTAAGGACAAGAATAGACTGTCGAGTTTCAGATGAAAGTTCTCTTTTTCTGGCCATTTTGAGCGTTTAATTGACCCCACAAATGTGATGCTCCAGAAACTCAATCTGCTCAAAGGAAGGTCAGTTTTGTAGCTTCTGTAATGACCTAAACTGTTTTCAGATGTGTGAACATGATTGCACAAGGGTTTTCTAATCATCAATTAGCCTTCTGAGCCAATGAGCAAACACATTGTACCATTAGAACACTGGAGTGATAGTTGCTGGAAATGGGCCTCTAAACACCTATGTACATATTGCACCAAAAACCAGACATTTGCAGCTAGAATAGTCATTTACCACATTAGCAATGTATAGAGTGTATTTCTTCAAAGTTAAGACTAGTTTAAAGTTGTCTTCATTGAAAAGTACAGTGCTTTTCCTTCAAAAATAAGGACATTTCAATGTGACCCCAAACTTTTGAACGGTAGTGTATATATATATATATATATATATATATATATCTTGAACATATTTCTTGCCTATCGCCCAGACCTAAGTGGGAACAAAACTCATAATTTATTCACGCACATTCAAGGTTTTTACCCTTCCAAAGCAGCTAAACTGGGTCCCTGGATAAAAGGTAATAAAACACCACATTAGACCCGCAACAAAGCGGTTGGTTATTTTGAACATGAACAACACACCAGAGTGAAAATTATGATATCGTGGCAAGTCTACAGATACCACAAGGTCAAACTGAGCATTGATAAAATAATCTAGTATATAAACTGAGCTAAGCTAGTACAGAAAGTTTAAATTAGGCTAGTAAATGATGTATATGCTTAAGACAAAAATATATCATAAATACATTGAAAAGTACAAATGTGCAATTACAGCATGACAACAGACAGTATTTGTGCAACATTTGTGCAAAGATGTGAAAATCTATTACAATTGAAAATGTGAATTGCAAAAAACAAACAAACAAAAATCGAAAGTGTTAGGCGCATTGCTATTGTGATTTTTGGGAGAGTGGTGCTTTAATTTGAATTGTCATGAAAACTATATCACAATGTTTTGACCATCTCAGTGGTCCTAAATAGGCTGCAGTTTTTACCTTAAGCAAAATAGTATTGCCTTCTTTTGTGTTTTTGAGTTTTGTGAGATTCGTATGTCTGAATTCAAGTATGATACGTTCATACTGTATGGAGATGGACCTGCTACTAACCTATTGTGTTTGCAATTTGTCATATGAATATTGTCAGATTACTTTTTGATATAAATATACATCTGAGTTTATGTGCTAAATTGAAAAAAACGTACATCTCTCCCATCTTGACCATCATCTCCCGGGGGTCCACGAGGCCCCTCAGGACCCTCAGGGCCGGGGGGACCAGGGATTGGCTTGGGGTCTGGCTGTGGAAAGGGGGTTGGAAAAGTAAAAATGGGAACACAATGAGTAGAGATCCATTTAAATAGCTTTAGAATCCATTTGATTACTAGCTTTAGCCAAATATAATAAAAGTTTCATTAAGCACCCAAATCAATAACTGGAGAGGGTGCAAATAATCTCTCTTCCCAAGAACCTTAAAGAATTACTTGTAACACAATAAAGAAAATGTAAATCATTAGCTCTCTGCTGCCAGCTTCTCTTGATTAGCTTAAGCTTTAAGCAAGTCATGAAAATCTGTTCAGTGAAACAACAAATTAAGAAAACAATTGAAAAAACAATTTAAGGATGGCTAAGTTCAATTAAGACAGGAAATGGAAGTTTTTTTTAACCTTGTGCTGTTCAAGGAATTGTTCACCACATAATGAAAAGTTTCTCATCATGTTCTCACCCTCATGTCGATCCAAACCCGCATGACATTCTATACAATAGCTTTGTGTGAGGAACTGACCGAAATTAAGTATTTATTCACTTAAAATCTTTCCCTACCCTGTCTCCATCCATTTAATGGTGTTTCATGAAAGAATAATGGTCAAACTGGTTTGGAATGATATTAGGGTGAGTAAATAATGACTATAGTAATTCATTTTTGGGTGAACTATTTTTCTAATAATCTCTAGCAAATGCTAAAATAAACACTTTCAGAATCAGACTGATCAAAATATTCATGTTAAGTTTTGTTGATTGCAGTAAGTATAGCAGGTAGCCATGAGTCAATCCAGCATCGAAGCACTGAAGTAGTAAAATAATAATGCATTGAAACAAAAAACAAAAAAGTAAATGGGAAAAATAAAAATACCTCTTCATTGGCATACATCTGAAGAAGCAAGAGAGAAAATAAAGATTATTGTAGCGTTAGTGAAAGTAAATCCCCTTCACCAAAAAGACTTAGTGAAAGCACACCTGTGGATGGGGTCACAACATGCGGTCTATGACACCACCCCGCCCGGCCAAGTCATTACAAAATAAAGCAAAAGCGCAAAAATTGACACTACAATGTAAATTGTTAACCTGTAACATTTTTGCAAATGATTATGAGGCCTTTTGTCAAGGGAGCTAGCATAGCTAGCGCAATTGCTAACATGTGAAAGTTGGCTGTACATTTGGACTGCGATTGCATTAAATTGTCAATATTCTGTCAAGGTTGTAGCTTGGTTAAACAGCTCATATACAGTATAAGAATAAGTCTTGCTGTTAATGATTTATTCAATGTTCTTAATCAAGTCTTGAGAAAACATTAACATATAATCTTGCACCTAACACCTAAACGTAACTATTTTTCAGTATCTTCTGTTCGTGAGCAGTTTAACTGTTACAAAAAGGGTCTCATATATAATCAATGGTTAATTGTTTACTCTGCCACAGATCTGAGTCTGTGATTGGTCGGTTAACCGTATAGAAAAAAAAAAAAACAGGAAGTTATGAAAGCGAGATTACCGCAGCGCGTGGAAGTTCAGTGCAGTTCTCTCTCTGAGCTCTCTTTGTGTCACAGTGAATCAGCATCCACTGCAACTCAAACTGGGAGAAAACAACCACACAATTATCCAAAATAATCAACAAATATCAACAAAACATTATCTCAAGGCAATGACTCAACATTTACACCTATAACCCGAAGGGCCGTTCACACCGCATGCGTTTTTGCGCCTGTCCGCACTGTTTTTCAATTGTTTTTCTATGTATATATATACACGCTAAACAGACATATTTGATGTGCCATGTTTCGTTGTTTTAAGCGTCTCTTGCAGGAGCACAGCATTTGTTTTAGACTCTGTCCCAAGTTAAAAAGAACTCCAATTGTTAAATTGTTAGTGGTCTCAGATAGCACAAGTATATCTTAGAGATGTCTGTTTAAGAGCATTTCATCTGGAAAGCGATGCATTCTAATTAACATCTGCCAAACATCTTAAAAAGATCAGATTTACAAACTTTCTAAATTATAAACATCTCAAAGACATCTGCTGAATGTCTTATTGTCATCCGAGGCATACTTATTGACATTTCAGCTTATAGAAGTATTGCAGATGGGCAAACAACGTAAAATGAATGAATGAATAAATAAATAAATGAATAAATAAACAAAAAAATGTCTTACAGATGTAAACACACACATCAAATAAACATCTGGGTGATGTACGTGTGCTATCAGGGGTGGTGCCTCTAGCTTTATAGCGCAAGTTTGCATTCGGTCCGGACGGCCCATTAAGACACCATTCCGTTTGTAACCTAAAATAAAAAATGATCATTGTGAAAACATTATGAGAATGTCTTTTTAAAATCCCTGCTGAATTGACCAACTTAGACCAGTATGAATTTTCAGGCTGGTTAATGCATGTCCTTTTGCATATGCATTTTTGATTATTGAAATGAAATTCTGATTAAGTTTGTTATCCCATGTTGGGAACCAGCATCCAAAACACCACATGCAAGTGACCAGCGATACTGGTATTCACAGCAGGGTCAGCTTCAGGTTTTTACAACACTCTATGATGTGATTGACAACAGTATCAGATCTGGGTTTTATCCATCCTTTGGACAGAAAATGACAATGCACTTAGGTTCTGCGATCTGACAGTTACAGTGACTGATGGTAACCCTCATAAGAGTGTGTGGGAGAAACACACACTGACAGTCCCATTCATCACAGGTGCAGACTGTTACAGTATAGTGATGGATTTGAAAGATATAAGGTGGCAGTGACATCCATCAAATAGACCTATGGTCAGAGACACAATCTTCAGGAAACCATTTCATCAGACAGTCCTCTCAGTCATCCAAATCTGCTCAGTATTACATCAGGAACTGTCCTTGAGTGTCTCAAATACAATATGATGCATCAATGCAAAAGTTATCATTTCAACCTTAGAAAATAGTTTATTTTATTTTATTATTATTATGTATTTTAACCAGGAAATAAAAAAAAAAGTATGATCGTACTATAAATGTTTTTTTTTTTAATTTATTTATTTTTTTTTTTAAATGGCTGATGCCGATATCTAGAGAGCATGTTAAGTAAGTAAAATTAATTTATACCGCACCTTTCGCACATATAAATCACAAAGTGCTTCAGAGAAATTTTTATATGCAAAATATGCAAAACAATAAAACAAAATCTGAACATAACTCACAATAAAGGAAACATCAGAAGTTAATAAAATATACAATATAAAAGACATGCAAAACAATCTAAAACATAGTGATTAACACCCAACTTTAATTAAAAGCGTGTCTGAATAAAAAGTTCTTCAGCTGATTTTTAAAATAATCAGTACAACGTAAGGACCAGGGAAGTGCGTTCCATAGTCTAGGTGCCACTGCTTGAAAGCATCGATCCTCACAGGTTTTAAATCCAGCAATCACTGGCAAGATGATCTAAGACTCTGAGTAGATAAATAAGACTTTAACAGGGCTGAGATACATTGGGGAGCTTGTCCATGCAAAGCCCTGAAAGTTATCACCAAGACTTTGGATGCCAGCCAATTTTAGAATACATTTCAATGATGATAAGAGATGATAGAACAGGTTTAATATGCACTCTTCTATTGGTTCCAGTTAAGAGCCTTGCAGCAGCATTCTGCACAGTTTGAAGACGATCAAGAGCCGTTTTGTTGAGACAAATAAAAAGAGCATCACAATAATCTAATCGAGCAGAAATAAAAGCACGGATAAATGGTCTGTACTTATATAGCGCTTTTTTTAACCTTAGAGGATACCAAAGCGCTTTACACTGTGTCCCAATCACCTATTCACACTTACACTCATACACCAAGGTGCTAGCCTGCCATTGGGAGTAACTTGGGGTTCAGTGTCTTGCCCAAGGACACTTCAGCATTTGGAGTCATGTGGGCCGGAAATTGAACTGCCAACCCTGTGATTGGCAGCTGACCCGGTTTACCAATTGAGCCACAGCCACCCCTAATCATAATCATAATCATAATCATCACCGGATAATCATCTCCAGTTCAGCCTTTGACACCAGTCTTCTTAATTTTGAAATATTCCTCAAATGGAAAAAGCAGTGGTGACCGTTATGCCGATGAAATGCCGATATATGTGAAATCACACACTTTAATGTAATTCTAAATTACATGAACTTTAATTAAAATCGTTGAATTGCCAAATATTTTATTAACTTTTATTTAACATAATATTTTCTCAGAATTTATTAAAACTTTAGCTATGAAAAAATTGAAAATAAATCTTTAAAATATAAGATGCACGTTAGATAGAAGATCACGGCTTCCAAGACTAATCCAAACAGGAACATGTATCTGACCATAATTAAAAATACAAAAAATTGATTGATGTATTGGCCTTGGTGTTATATCGGAAAGTTCTAGTATTTTGAAAAGAAAGAAAGAAAAGTTATTACTTAAAATTAAGAAGAAATATAGAAAATGTCAACTTTGTAAAAATAGAAAATACATATATACACACACACATATATATATATATATATATATATATATATATATATATATATATATATAAATATGATTTTTGTAAGTTTTAGATGGAAGATCATGCCTTCCAATACTTATGAGTCAAATGGGAAAAGTATCGGGAGATTTCCATTTGATTAATTTCATAATTTTAATAATACCAACTATTGGCTTATTTATTGGCCTTGGCAGTATTTGGATCAACCACTAATAGAAAGTTCTAGGATTTAGAAAAATCTAAGATAACAAAAAGCTATGACACAAAAAAACAAAACAAAAAAAACAGAATATACATATTTTTTGTGTTTTAGATGGTAGATTATTGCAATTAAGTAAACTCACACCTTTGACTCAGAAGTACAAGTTATGGAAAAATGTTGTATATAAAAAAAGAGAGTATAAATGGCATAGTCTTATTGACCTTGGTGATATATTATCACATATAGTGATATATGGTGGTGGCGTAGTGGTCTAAAGCACATAACCGGTAATCAGAAGGTTGCTGGTTTGATCCCCACAGCCATCAGCATTGTGTCCTTGAGTAAGGCACTTAACTCCAGGTTGCTCCGGGGGGGGATTGCCCCTGTAATAAGTGCACTGCAAGTCACTTTGGATAAAAGCATCTTCTAAATGCGAGAAAATGTAAATAAATAAACGTATAATTTAGCATAAGAAGTATTATGATTGTACACTCTTTCTAGGTCACTGATCAAATGTAAGCAAATTAGTGACATCGACCGTCTGAACTCCTTTGTGCAAATGGTCAGATTTCCTTTCTTTCATTGAAGCACACAAAAGGATCTTTGGAATATTCTCAAACCATGCTGGATAATATGGATCATTGGATTTTGTACACACTTGTGGAGTCCATGCCAGCCCGAGAGAATGCTGTCATTAAGGAAAAATGGGGGCACACCAAATACTAAGATATTTTTAAATGAATACTTCTCATGTTGTGCTGGTAGTATTATTTGTAATTACACATTTTGTATGAAATTAGCATAATCTCAGACTTTCTCAATAATGAATCATGCTCACCACGACAGACGTGTTAGGATCAGAATCCAGTCGTCCAATCAAAGTTTCTCCTTCCGTGTTGACGTATCCTTTCCTCTTGATGGGTTTCTGGTCCACCGGTTGGCAGTCCACATACAGTGTCACCAGTTCCTTCTCCACACTGACCATTACCTTGTGCCATTTGGTGTTGAAGAGCACGGAAAGACCCGGAAAGGTGGCAGTCTGGATGTCTCCTTCCATCGTGGTGAGGAAGAACTCCAGGGCCTGTTGGTCTCCGTTGAGGCGCATACCTGCCTGATTCAAACCATCTTCATCCACTACTTGCCAGATGTTCCACACCTTGTTCACGGTGTTCTTTATCATGCGAAAGGTGGTCATGAAGGAATATTCATCTGGGAATCCCCATGGAAAGTTCAGCCTGGTGGACAATGTATATGGATTTTTTTTACAAAATGATTTTTATGCAGAATAAGCAGAATGGCATAAGATATTTGGTGGGGTTTGTGCTTAACAATGACCTAAGATCTATCGTTTACTTTAAAGTTTATATCTGTTAAATAAATAGCAATTGAACTGCATAGATTGGACCCTGTCGTTTACTTTTAAAACAAATATTTTCGTAATGAACCAGGTTAGAAGGGCTGAGAGAGAATTCCTTATGTATGTAAGCGAATGGACATAACAGAAAAATACCCAAATTAATCAGAATCAAATTGAGAATTTGGACTTTATTTGGGAAATCTATATCAATACTCAGCCACAACGATTAATATAAAGAAATAATTTAACAATTGTGTATTTTGTCATGTTGTTGCTGGAGTTTTAAAAGGAATAAATCACTTGATGCCATATGTTAGTCATTTTTACAATGTTCATTTTTTTTTTTATATATATATTCTTAGTTAATTCTTATTATTATTTTTGTATAAACATCTTTAAATGGTAAATTATATATTTAACTATTGTGCCACATTGATTGTAATAAACTGAAAGCAATTCTGGAAAGTTATTGTCACGAAGCACATTTGTGTATAAAAGCACTCTATTAGCTTAATGCTAGCAGGGCCATAACCACATTATACTTTGAGGGGGACCCTCAAACACACCCCCCCCCCCCACCCCCCCCCACCCCACCAACACACAGACGCCACCACATTAATCAGATATGGCCAGATCACCTCCCCAAATAATAGATATCCTTGTTGTTGTTCTGCTGAATTCCATTATGCACAGATGTCTAATTGTCATTAAGTTTCATTTTAAGCATGTTCAGTAGTCTAACACCGCTCGTCAATGTCATTTGAGATAGCCAATCAAATCAATGAAGGCAGGACTCAAGTTTAAGACTTTAAGCGGATCCTCGTGGATTGTCCCAGCGCCGCACATCAGCAAGCAGTTCAGTTTAAGAGTGTTTGTGTCATGTGAGATGTATCAAGCTAAACGAGATTTGACCACTGTTTTATGATTGAAATGTTAATACAGACCGACATTCATTTCCAAGGGTGCAACCTGTTCACCAATTGGCGAAATCCGCAATTTTGAATTTAAAATGTCATGTACATTTTGGGATTTGTATGTCATTCATTATTGTGAATGTGAAAACATTAAAGGACCAGTTTTCAGCAAATCAGGCTTAAGACAAAGAGCGAATGTGTGTATATTTTAATGGAATCCAATGAATGTGGTAATCTGGCAGGCTTTCGAAGTAGCTTTCTCGAAAATTCTCTTGACATTGTCTAAGAAATCTATCTATAAAAAAACTCAAAGTAAAGCATTATCACCCAGATTAGGACTAGAACATGGTAACACCTGTGATTTGTGACTTCTATTGTGCTATTAGGGTTGTTAATGACAGTGTCATATTATTATCTTAATGTAAATATTATTAGGGAATTATTTAAAATCGATTTAAGATTTTCTAAATCAGTATTTTATGTCTTTAACTAATTTTCAAGTTTGCCTGCTTTTAAAAGAGACCATTTTATTTTATTTATGTCCTTGTCAGGTTTGTGCTCAAAAAATAGGCCACCAGTTAAAGGAGCAGTTCACCTAAAACTTGAGAATGTACTTTTACTCACTCATTTTCTCACCCATATGTGGTGTTTTATCTTGGAACATAAAATTGATATTTTAAGCAGCTCTATTCCATAGAATAACAGCTTATAGCGTGCAGGAGCTGTTGAGCTTCAAAAAGGACAAATAAAGCACTATTAAAGGTTCAGTTTAAAGACATCATAACTGTCGTCCATATGACTTGTGCATTTTATTACAAGCTTTCTGGGTTGTATGGACCACTTGTATGGTATTTTTATAGTAATTTTTTTTTTTTACTTTGAACCTTGACAGCAGTGCTCAATATGAACTGTTTTTGTATTGAAAAGAGCAGCGTTATGATTCTTGAATACAATATTGTGTTAAGATCCTACCGGGAGGAAAAAAACTATGAGGGACAACTTGAGGACAGTAAGTAATTTTGTGTATTTTGTTTTTGCTAGCCAGCTGACACAGTCAGGTCATTTTACAGATGCATCAGAGATGAAAATAAATTTAAATGATATTAATCTTTCCTTTGAGACAGCACAAAAAAGAAAAGATGGCAAATTGCTTGCAATGCAGTCACAGTGTTTGTCTTGTATCTATCAAAAACACAACCCTTCAGCGCATTTCTGAAAATTATCACATTCAATGCCATCACTATATTAAAGGACCAAAAATGACCAGTATATATGTGACCTCAACACCCGTGATCCCCGACCCCCACCCCCAATGTTCAAGACATGGTTATGGCCTTGACTGCTAGGAATATAATTTCCCCACTGTTATTGGCTGATCACCAAGGACATTGCCGTGCAGTAGAACCACAAGTTCTTTCAAATCTCGCTCCGAGATACAATCATGAATTGCAAACTAATCAGAGATAAGTGCACTTTCATCTTCAAAGCTTCTGTCTTGTCTGTGAGTTATTTCAAAGGGTCATGCCTGACTTTCATAGCAGCTTGTTTAAGAATCAGAGCCCATGCTGCAGGCCATCAACAACACACCATTTGAGGAACAATTACACTGTCCAGCAGACCCCGTCTGTGGCTGACCCAATGTGGCCTTTTAACAGGCAGAGGTGCTCTGCGGGAGATGTTCTTACAAATGAAGCTACAGAGGCCCTTAACCAGTACATGGCTCAAGGAAAGGCCATAAATATGGAGTTTCCTGTTGGTTAGTAAACTAAATAAGGGACTCTCTCTCTCTCTCTCTCTCTCTCTCTCTCTCTCTCTCTCTCTCTCTCTCTCTCTCCTATAACATGGATATGAACACAAAAATGGATATTAGCACTTCAAAAGACAAGCTGACATGCTATTTACTAAAAGTGAGTTTATATTTGATTCTAGACAAATCGCATGCAAGGCCTGACAAGGGCTTTTAACATCAAACATGCTTTTGCGTCTGTCTGTGCTGTTTCTTTAATCCTAGGCTAGCCATTTTGACTGTTGTCCCGCTTCTAGCTGTTTTTTAGCATCTCGCTGTTTTTTCAACGTCTCGCACAGGAGCTCAACGAATTTTAGGTTCAGTCAAGTTAAAAATAATTTTTAAATATGCTTCTCGAGACACCACCCTTGTCTATTTTTTTTTCTTTTGTTTTTTTGCACAAAAATGTGTTCACGCTGACACTAACAGATAATGCAAAGGAGAACAGCATTAGCGCATGTTGCTAAGCTAACCTGACACTCTAATAAGCATAAACCATACATGGCACACACAATTATCCGGGGAAATATTTGTGTTAGTATTGGGTTATTCCATCTGACAGGAGAAAATACTAAAGCAAAACAGTAAAGGATTATTTTTCTCTAAAATAATAATAAAATCACAGGTGGCTTTCAAAAGAGTTTAGCAAGTTGCTAAGCATTGACATGGCACACACAAATATCCATTTGAAATATTTGTGTGAATACTGGGATTCATGTATAATCTCTTTATTTAGTGACTTATTTTTGCTCATCTGGTTGAGCATGGTGCTACGGTCATGGGTCTTATACCCAGGAAACACACGTATAGACGCTACAAGGGCTGAGAAATAGGCATAAATAAATAAAAATTTGCATCTGAGCCGAAATGGGACTGTTTCTGTGTCAAAGACAGAGATACTGACTGGCTCTATGAAGCTCAAGCAGATGCCATATGGGTTCAGACAAGATGTTTTTTGCATTATTAGAAGCTGTTCAGAGGTGAAAACACCTGTGTGTGATCTGTAATAATGCAACACCTGAAACGATGTCAACAAGGTTTTGTGTGTGTGTGTGTGTGTGTTTAAATACAGTATGTGGCATTTTTACCTTTGGTCGTGTGCACTGATACATATATTAATTCTAGTGTACTTTTGAGTACATTGTGTGTTAGATCACATAGTAGTATTACCATATATCCACATGTGTGTGTACTGTGTGTGTGTGTGTGTGTGTGTGTGTATGTACAGTTTCATGAGTGATTGAGTTTAAATGACCTGGTTGGAATCTGGAAGTTTGCCTCGCGGTCAAGTCTGTACGCCACCTGGAGGGGAGTGGAACCCTCTACCTTTCTGACACCTCTCATTGGGATCACATCTAACTGAAACTGTCTCATCAGATCAAATCCTGCCACAGACACAAACACACACTTTTACTATCGTGTAACAGAGAGAGAAAAAAAGGGAATGCTAATGGATTGTTAAAGGGATTCTGTCATAATTAGGAACTATTCTTAAATTCCGTGTTGACCCCATAATGACAAAGCAAAAAACAGAAATATCACATTGGCAAAAGTATTCAGACCCTTAACTCAGTACTTAGTTGAAGCAGATTTGGCAGCAATTACAAAGTCTTTTTGGGTATGATGCTACAAGTTTTGCTCACCTGGATTTGGAGATTTTTTGCCATTCTTTTCTGCAAATCCTCTCAAGCTCGGTCAGGTTGGATGGGGACCATTGGTGTACAGCCATTTTCAAGTCTTGAGATCAAGTTCGGGCTCTGGCTGGGTCACTCAAGGACATTCACAGAGTTGTCCTTAAGCCACTCTTGCATTGTCTTGGCAGTGTGCTTATTGTCATTGTCCTGTTGGAAGGTGAACCTTCGGCTCAGTCTGAGGTCCTGAGTACTCTAGACCAGGTTTTCATTAACAATATCTCTGCATTGGATTTCCTTAAACCCTGTCCCCAGTCCTCCAGTCCCTGCTGCTGAAAAACACCCCACAGCATGATGCTACCACCACCATGCTTCACTGTTGGGATGGTATTGCGCAGGTGATGAGCAGTGCCTGGCTTCCTCCAGAAATAATGCTTGGAACTGATGCCAAACAGTTCAATCCTCATTTCATCAGACAAGAGAATCTTGTTTCTCACAGCCTGAGAGTCCTTTAGATGCTTTATTAATGTGTCTTACACTGAGGAGAGGCTTCCGTCTGGCCACTCTGCCATAAAGCCCAGATTGGTGGAGTGTTGCATTGATGGTTGTCCCTCTGCAAGTTTCTCCCATCTCCACACATGATCTCTGGATCTCAACCTAAGTGACCATCCGGTTCTTGGTCACCTCTCTTATCAAGGCATTTCTCCCCCGATTGCTCAATTTGGCCAGGTGGCCAGCTCTAGGAAGAGTCCTGGTTGTTCCAAGCTTCTTCCATTTAAGAATTACGGAGGCCACTGTGCTCTAGTGAACCTTCACACTTTGAACTTAGTGAACTTTGAAGGCAGTTCCTTTGATCTCATGGCTTGGTTTTTGCTCTGATATGCATTTTCAGCTGTGAGACCTTATATAGACAGGTGTGTGCCTTTCCTAATCATGTCCAATCAATTGAATTTGCAACAGGTCGACTCCAATCAAAGTGTAGAAACATCTTAAAGATGATCCAGAGAAATGGGATGCACCTGAGCTAAATTTAAAGCATCAAAGCAAAGAGTCTGAATACTTATGTCAATGTGATATTATTATTTTTTCGTCTTTTAAATACATTTGCAAAGTTATCAAAAATATGTTTTTTTTGCTTTGTCATTATGGGTTAAGGAGTGTAAATTAAAGCACATTTGCATAAGGCTGCAACAAAATGAAGGGGTCTGAATACACTGTAAAATGTAAACATTAACATTAACCAAGATTAATGAATGCTGTAAAACTATTGTTCACAGTTAGTTCATGTTAACTAATGTAGTTAACTAATGCTTAGTTCACCAACTTGACAGAACAGTAGTGCAATTAAAATGCAACATTTATACACATTATACACATACGCTGCTTTCTTTTCTTCATAACAAGAATCTATACAACTGTTTACTTCTCAGTAATTGCATTTCAGTCTTGCCACTAAAACTTGCTTACGCTGTATCTAGCGTGTGCAGGGCAGCACATGTTTGTGATTTGAGGTTGCACACTCCGCATTATTTGTTAAAAGCGAAGGAGTTGCAAGCAATTAAGATCTTGCTGAGCTAGAAGTGTTTCCACTGCAGAAATTGGCCAGCCAGAGACCAACATTTTATTTGTTTCATTTGAGATCTGAAGATGTCTTAAAACAAAGTGAATATCAGCTTCAATCAACTTAAAGTCGCTATGTTGTCTGCAGCAGTAGGATGGCACACAGCAGACAATTAAAAGCTATTTAAACAGTAGGTAAACAATGCATAAATGATCTGAGATATTTGTTATCATTGTGGTGACATACTCATGCTAATATTGCATTTCTGTGTGGATAATTATCAGATTTTCTGAGATATACTGTACAAAAATGCATCAACATTGGCTTTGTGTCACACTGTATATATGCTGCGTATGTGCCTGATGCATTTTGTATGTAATAAATAATGCCCAACATTCTGCAATGCATAGATACATGATCAGAACACAGCTCATCCTATTTTTCTTAGTAATTTGATTTTACCTGGAAGGTCGTCTTGCCCATTCTTCATGGTTGGGCACACTGTTTCGCCATCTAATCTGTTCAAATCCAGCTCTGAAAAATTGATAAGCGATCAGAGTGTTGTTTCAAGCACTCTCACATTAAACATTAGAATCAGTTTGTCAAATTGTGACATTGGAAAAATGTTTCATCCATCCTTTTCATTACAATGGAAATCTGTACAATTATCTATTACAAAAGTCACAACAGCTGGGTCACTGTCTCTATAGGGCCTCATTTTAATAGAAACTTTACATTTTTATATATATTTTTTTTCTTCCAGTAACCACATGAAGAGACAATGCAAGACATCAAAGAGAAGCTATACTATTCACAAGGCTTGGGGTTAAGAGGGGTTTGAGATTCGAGATTTAAGTGTACAGTACATGTTTTTTGGAGTGTGCGTGTTGTGTGGGCATGAAGGACAGATTGCAGAAGGTCTGACTGACAGATACAGTAATCTATGCTCATTTTTATTAATCTAATGTAAGCAGATGATGAGAAAATAAATGCGACAGACACTCCATCCAAGCCTAGCTCCAGCAATAAGATGTAAGGTGGGCCATGGGACCTTCCGAGTGGGCCCAACGGTTGTAGGGTTGGGTGTAGGTGCAGTTATCAAGGTGTGCCAAGTTCATGATTGAGTGGGCCAGGCCCACCCAGGCCCCCCCTGTGGAGCCGGGCCTGCTCCATCCATCATATGGACAGTTTCCTCCATGTACATTAAAACTTTATCACTGATGGTGAACATTAACTCGACCTGATACACTGCAAAATAATCGAAAAAGATGGATTTCTACCATACTACTCATAATATTTCATTTAAACAGTAAGTAATATGATAACTGGTCAATTTCTGAACTAAACTTGTATGTAATGAGGTCATGTGACAACAATAATACAGCAATAAACTAAACTATGTTTATAAAAAAGCAGCAAGTAAACAGTGAATACTGAATACAGTGTACAAAGTATTGAGTAAGCTATTAAATTCTGAATATATTATGATTGTTTTTTTTTTTTATAGATAAACGGATGTATCTATTTAAATAAAAGCATTTAAGAAGCTAAAAAAGTTTAATTTCATTGTTCCTGCATTTTTACCAGTTTTTTTACATTAGATGCCTATCTATCTATCTATCTATCTATCTATCTATCTATCTATCTATCTATCTATCTATCTATCTATCTATCTATCTATCTGTCTGTCTGTCTGTCTGTCAACTCTGTCTGTCTATTTATCTATCTCTCAATCTATCTATCTATCTGTCTGTCTGCAATATCTATCTATCTATCTATCTATCTATCTATCTATCTATCTATCTATCTATCTATCTATCTATCTATCTATCTATCTATCTATCTGTCTGTCTGTCTGTCTGTCTGTCTATCTATCTCTCAACTCTGTCTGTCTGTCTATCTATCTATCTATCTATCTATCTATCTGTCTGCAATATCTATCTGTCTGTCTGTCTGTCTGTCTGTCTGTCTGTCTATCTATCTATCTGTCTGTCTGTCTGTCTGTCTATCTATTTATCTGTCTGTCTGCAATATCTGTCTGTCTGTCTGTCTGTCTATTTATCTGTCTGTCTATCTGTCTGTCTGTCTGTCTATCTATCTATCTGTCTGTCTGTCTGTCTGTCTGTCTGTCTATTTATCTATCTATCTATCTATCTCTCAACTCTGTCTGTCTGTCTATCTATCTATCTATCTGGTTACATAAATATAGATATATTGATACATTACATTATTTAAATGTTAAACATTTTGATTTTATTTAATTATTATTAAAAAAATGTAATGACAGATGAAAAGTTTATAGATGGTAGACTAGCAATATAATATATTATAAATATATTAAAATATATTATGTTTTTTAATGTGTTATTTATAATATAATATTATAATATTAAGATTATATTATAGAATTATAATATTATATTATTATATCAATATATATATATTTATGCCATCTGTAAACTTTTAATCTCAGTCATTAAAATATATTAAATAAATTATTAAATACAATTCAATATCTAAATAATTGATTTGAACGTATTTATATCTATATTTACATAACCAGATAGATAGATAGACAGACAGACAGACAGATTTAATTTAAATATTTAAATATAAAATATTTATATTTTAATTAGTTATATATTTAATAATTTTCTCCATGAAATAAATGTTTACAGATTTACAGAAATTATGTACATAAGATCACATTTAGAGTTTACTGTTCTTAAATCTTATAATAGGTATCTCTTATAATATAAATATCTAATAACCTTAATGGGGGGCCTTTGAATATTTTCTCAATATTCAATAATAATTACAATGGGGAGCCTTGGAGTCAAAAAGGTTGAGAACCACTGTTGTAAATGGCAGACTGACAGCTGGAACATTTTTGAAGACCTGAAATCAACAAGCATTAGTAAGAGGTACCAGGGTAAATAAAGGCATTTCTTGGTGTTTATCCCGGGCGCAGAGCAGCGTGAGAGCACTTTAAACCCTCATATCCTCTTGTGTCATTTTAAAACCACCCATTAGCACAAATAAGGGACTAAGCTGAGACTGAAGCCACGGCATTTGCAAATTTGCCGGCGTGCAGTCATGTATGCACACATGTTTATACAGCCCACAGAAATGCTTACGGTAACATGGTCCTTAAGGTACTTGTGGAAGTGTTGAGCAGGACCACACACTAATGGCAAACTTTTAAACATGTAAATGTGCATTCACATTAGGGCTGTGCCAATACAATTGTAAATAAATATATCGCAATAAAGTACATCTTTTCACAATATACTATCTATTGATTATTAGTCAATATTTCTATTTGTGCATTCATATAACATCAAACATTTAAATATTGAAAAGGCAAGTCATCCAAATAAGAGTAAACTCTGAGATCAAAATTTTCCTGTGTGGTTTGAGAAACTTATATAAGGTGCGAAAGACTGAAACGGAAACCAAAAAAAAAAAATGCATTATTATTGGTACGTAGAATGAGTTCCCCGTCTGTCGCTCACTTTGACGTTGTGTTGAAGAAGCGACACTAGGGGTCTCTCTAGAGCGCCGAATATGCCACTGATCTATGAAAAAAGGCCAATGAGAATTAGGCAGATAGTATTTGCTTACCCCGCCCCCGGACATACAGGTATAAAGGCGGAGAAATACGTCGAGTTCATTCAGAAATTTTCTTCGGAGCCTATGGTCGTGTATGCAGTCAGCTGCGAGTCACACACTCGTTCCTGTTCCTCTGACGCTTGCCTGCTGTTGGATCTATGGCACACTTCAGTGGCTTTCTCCTTCTCTGCACGGCAGTGCAGTTTGCCCCTGGCGCTTCAACAGCGCAAAAACTAAAAGAGTTATTTAAAAGAGTGATTTTCTCTAAAGGAGTTTTTTCCTCCTAAAGAGCAATACACATCTGGCATTGAACGTTCTTTTCAGGACGCGTCTTTATAAAGATGCCCATCCGCTCCTGTGTAGTTCCTGGATGCGGTAGAGTGCTCTCTGCTTCAGATGGCCACAGACGTTGTCTCGTGTGTCTGGGTTGCGATCACACCGAGGCGTTTGTGGATGGTTCATGTTCTCACTGTGAGAGCATGACCATGGCAACATTGCGGTCGCTGCTCGCTTTCAATAGAAAGCATGCCACTCCAGCCGCCCCTCGCATTGGTCCTTCTTCCCATGGGATTGAGGACGATATGGCTGGTGATGGAGGCGATCTGGGGACGGCAGCGGGTGCAGCTCCATCGGGTATGCCCCCTCTGACAACCCGCCCGCCGGCACGCTCCTTGACTCCCGTCCGTGCTCGAGGCAACAGCAGATCGCCTCACAACCAGCCTGCCTATCCTCTAGAGCGCGAGGTGAGCCATCTGACGCTGATGACTCCCCTGGGCTGCCGCCTTCGGGCCAGCATGCCCAGGCTGAGGCTGACACGCAAATGTCCAATATGCTTGCCCGGGCCACCGCCAGCATGGGGCTGGACTGGAACCCTCCGTCCTCCCCACAGCCATCGCGGTTGGATGACTGGTTCCTGGGGCTCAGCGCCGCTCACATCCGCACTCCCCCCAGTCCACAGGTGTCCCGAGAACCCTACCACCTGGCGAGGTCACCCTATACTCTCCCGGCACGTGCAGTCTGACACAGCTGGTCGCCTTTGCACGTAAAATACCTGCCCGCTCCTGTGTCAGCAGAACACGTACATGGCTCAGCGCATGGCATGATTTAAATTGGACCCCTAGTGTCGCTTCTTCGACACAACATCGAAGCGACAGACGGGGAATGTCTACGTTATCTCTGTTCCCTGATGGAGGGAACGAGACATTGTGTCCTCCCGGCCATGTCGCTGAGCCGAGCAACTGTGGTGGCCGGACCATTTCCGGCTCCAAAGAAAAATCCTGAATGAACCCGACGTATTTCACTGCCTTTATACCCGTATGTCAGGGGGCGGGGTATGCAAATACTGTCTGCCTAATTCTCATTGGCCTTTTTTCATAGATCAGAGGCATATTCAGCGCTCAAGAGAGACCCCTAGTGTGGCTTCTTCGACACAACGTCTCGTTCCCTCCATCAACCGACGTTACCATTAATTTTACAGGAAAAATATTTCGATCAAATGAAAGTGATTGGTGAATAAGGCCGTCATTATACCTAAAAATCCTTTTGTGGTCCTTAGGAAAGTCATACAGGTTTGGAAAAACATTAGGGCACATACAGGATGACAGAATTTTAATTTTGGGGTGAACTGTGCTTTTATCCTATTTATTTCCCTCATTCCATTTATTAAAGATACATTATTGGCTGAAACATAACAGCAGAAATAGTAGACAGATTTATAAATTATAAAAGTCAATAGAGGGATTATGAAAGCAGTTTGTGTTTTTTCACAAGATAAAATCAACAATTGTACTTTACTGTGTTACATATTAAGAGATACTAACTTTCTAAAAAGATACTCACGAGCGAGAGCTGGTGCACACAGCAGCACAAAGAGAAGCGTACACGTTAAACACCCTGCTAATGGCCACCGCCACACCAAACTCCTGATAGAGAGAAAGAAATAGAGAGAAAGAGAGACCATTCAGCATGACAAAATATAATTCTCACCAAAAAAAACTTTGGTTTGAGAAAGAATGTAGAAATAACCAAAATTCAGGTTTAGGGGCACCAAATCTGCCATTGAAAAACCAATAACGATGGACCATTCTGAAATTTTGGTGCCCCTTCTATGGTTGGGAATGAGAACCGGTTCTTGTTACGAAGTGGTTCAATATTTTTTCAATACCGAAACTCGGTTCTGTTAAAGCCGTATCCTAAACAATCTATTATGCAAAACATACAGTGCAACCAGTGTTGTCCAATTCCCATAAAAATGACTCATATGAGCCGGTTCTTTAGGATCTACTTCTTGAAAAAGACATTGTGACCACTGCAGTCCGATTCCCGAAATGATGTCTCTTCTGAGCTGGTTCTTTCATATCTACAACACAAAACAGACAGAGTGACCAGTGTAGTCCTTTTCCAAAACCATTAACTCCAGTGAGCCAGTTCTATTGAATCTACAGTGTGAAACATGCAGTGCAAGTGTACTCTGATTCCCAAACAAATGACTCTCATGAGCTTGTTTTTCTGAATCCACAGGACGACCAGTGTAGGCCTATCCAACAAAAATAGACTCTAATGAGTTGGTTCTTTTGAATCTTCTTCGAGAAACAGACAGTGCACGAACAAGATAATCAGAATCCTAGACAAATGTCTCTTATAAGCCAGTTCTATAGAATCTACAGCTCGATACATACAGCGCACCACTACTGTAACTCTCTGGTTGCAAGCCTTCCTGCATGTGCAATTAGACCTCTGCGAATGATCCAGAATGCAGCAGCACGTCTGGTCTTTAATGAACCAAAGAGAGCACACGTCACACCACTATTTGTCTCTCACCACTGGCTGCCGGCTGATGCACGTATTAAATACAAGGCTCTGATGCTGGCATGCAAAACAGTCACTGGGTCTGCTCCAGCATACCTAAAATCATTTCTGCAGAACTACACGACCACCAGAAGCCTGCGGTCGGCTAAAGAAGGTCGCCTTGTTTCATCATGCCATGTTGGTGGAATGACCTTCCCAGCTCCATCTGTGAATCTGACTCACTCTCTGTCTTCAAAAAACGATTTAAAACACATCTTTTCCAGGAGCACTTAACCAGTCACAAAAAAAAAAAAAAAGAAAATAATAAAAAAACAAATTTCTTGTTGCACTTTAATCTGTTTTGAATGCTATTCTGATGCTGGTGAAACTTTGTAATATGGCATTTTTTTACCACTGTCTCCTTAAGATGATTCACTTATGTTTTCCACTTTTGTAAGTCGCTTTGGAAAAAAGCGTCTGCCAAATGAATAAATGTAAATGCACCAGTGTAGTCTGATTCCCAACTAATTACGTTTATGAGCCGGTTCTTTTGAATAAACCAATATCTTCTGATGCTACAAACACTGTGTGACTGTGGCAACATTTTTGTAAAATACAATTATGTGATTCATTACACGTCTCAGGGCAGTTCTGAGATAAAATGTCCACTGTGTGGCGCTAAAAGCGAGTGAAATGTTCTACTATGAGGTTTTTAAGATCAATGTTCAATTGAGATTTAAACTTACCTCCCTACCCTAAAGCTTCAGTCTAAACCTACAACATTCTAACTCACGCAATCTTCTCTCTTGATTTCATTCTAGGAAAAAAAGTTACATTTGACTTTTTTAATACTCAAGTACAAATTGTTGTGAATACTTTTTTACTTTAACTTAAGTACGTTTTTGGCTAGATATTTGGAGTTTTACTTGAGTAAAAATGTTACTCAGTATCCATACTTTCACTTAAGTATAATTTCTGAGTACTTCTATGCCCCTGCTTTATAGTGAATCAAAAACAAGTCAGACGGAGTAGTTACTGACTTAATCCTACTGGTATAAGTTATGTCATGTCAAACTCAAAATAAAATAAGAACTGCTAGACTCTTATGTAATGTTGTACATAAGACTTGTGAGACTTCAATCAGGCAGTGCAGCTACTGGTTGTTCAGATGACAATGTTTAGTTGAAGATAAACATGCTTTTTTTGTGTGTTTTTACTGTTTATATAATACAGTACATAGCTAGGATCAATAACTGGATTGATGCTTCTAAAAAGTGTAATGTTTCTTCCTCAAAAGTACAACAAGAATCGTTAATGGAACCTGAATCATTAAGAAGAATCGGATCTGAAATTGTTCAACTCCTTACAATTCCCATCCCTACCCCCCTAAATTTTTATGGTGGTTTTGGGTCTGAGTTTAAAACAGAAATGTATTTGATGGTCCAAGGCAGTGCTGATATATCTGAGAGCGTCTCAAGAGTTCAAATAAATTCATAAATATAAATGTGACAGCAGAGAACGATAACAGGAAGAGAGAAAGGACAGAGAAAGCCAGAGGGAGAGAGAGAGAGAAAGACCTTTTGATCCACCCCTAATCCACTTGTCCACCTCAGCATCTTTGAGCATGTGTGTGTGTTATGTTATGTTTAATTAGCTAGAGAGGCACAGGAAGGTGACAGGAACATGTTCTTCTCTACAGTAATGATGCATGTTTCATTCTCTAGGGTCAGTGACAATCTGGCACACAATGTGCACCTCCACATGTCCACAGCATTGACGCATTCACGATTACTCGGTTATATAAATGGGGACATTCCATAGACTTCTGTTGTTTTTATATAAAGCTAATTATGTTGACTTGAATGAATGAATGTTATTTATTTATAGCACTTTTTCTGACACTACACTCAAAGCACTTTACACAGTTAACAATGGAATCTCCTCAACCACCACCAGTGTGCAGTATCCACCAGTATGATACAATGGCAGCCATAGTGCACCAGTACATTCACCACACACCAGCTATTGGTGGAGAGGAGAGAGTAGAGTGCTAGAGCCAATTAATGGATGGGAATTATTAGGAGGCCATTATTGAGAAGGGCCAATGGGGGGAAATTTGGCCAGGACACCGTGGTTACACCACTACTCTTTACAACGTGCTCTGGGATTTTTAATGACCTCAGATAGTCAAAGATTATGTGCTATCTAACAGTGACCTGCGGTGCATTAACCAGGTACCCCTTCAATCAATCTACCCCCCATCTCATCACATTGCCCTTCCTTTTGTCTGTTACATCACATAATGTAAAAGCCATGCTGCATTGTACATGTGCGTGTCTCTGGTTTTTAACGAGAAGTTCCATTAACTCATGGAGGAGATATGTGTTACGAGTCAACCAAAAATCCAGCAGCTGCTTTCAAAGCGACACATATGCTGCACTCTGCATTTGATTTAAAAGCATTCAAAGCTGCCACAGGATAATTATGGTCTGATGCATAAACTCGTGCCTTGATTGCTCAGTTGGACGGCGCCATCCTTGATATTAACATTAGTCACTGTCACTATGGCTGCATCCAAAACCAAAGGTAGCTGTCTTGTTGCCTCGCTGCCCTATCAGTCACTGTCTCAACAGACAGCGTTCGCGAACGAAGGTACTTCCAGAAACTGGTTTTGGACAGGCTAATGAAGCAGCATAACGTCACATCATTGCTAGGATACAAGCAACTGGTTATCTCCATCTGGTGTCAACTAAAGGTAACACGTCTGTTCATTCAGTCCAATCAAACCTCAATGGTCTAATAATCTAGAACAAATTCAAGAGAGTTTTGGCGATAACCAAGTGTATATTTCAAAACTATAATACTAACTTCTCGCTAGAAATGGAAAAGTTGGAAAAAGTGGGGGGAATGTACATTTATACACAAACTGGCTATCAGTTGCCTTTTCAGCCACCTTTTCAGCACAGGTGGCTCCTATGTTATAGTATTTTTGGTCGAAGCATCTGACATATGCATACATTCTCCTCCCCCCTTCACATATGACACAACAGTTTAATTAATATTTTACCTTTGTGATTTAAATAAACCATAATTGTCAAATAATTTAACAGTGCATCTTGAATTATTAGTTTTAATTAAGAATATATTAATAAATCAAATTTCAACACCATATCGGCTATTGCAAAGATGGCACTTTGAAGTGACGTGTGAGTGAGCAGGACATTCCTTAGAGGGAGGAGCTAGGAAGCGAGGAACGGAAAAGCCCCCTATGTTCTGTGCTTCCTAGTTCTTGTCTATGTTATGGGATTATCCTGTTTGTCATGTGACCTTCATGATTCATCGTGTGTTTATTAGTCTTGTCTTTTGATTGGGTTTCGTTCATTAGAGTTGTCATCCTTTTTATTAGTTCAGTCTTGCCATTTGGTCTTATGTTGTTAATGAGATATTTATATTTTCTGTCGATCATATGAGCAGTAATTCATCAAATAATGATCAATTGATGAAGCGTTTTACAACCTGGCATATATCCGAATGTCCCCTAAAGGAAGGATTTTTTCACCATGAACATTCGCCGCATGGTGATGCTTGTTTGAAATTTGGCACATCAGATCCAAATTAGGGTGGAAAAAAATTCTGAATTTATATGCAGGTTTCCCTTGTGATTAAATTTTAATTTAAAATCTTGATTCTGGAAAACAATTAGCATTTTTATGAATATGTTATTTTTCAACAACTTATAAAATATACATACAATGACAGATGCACCAAAAAAAATAAAAAATGCACAAAGTGAATAAATGTGTTTGTGTCCTTACATGCAGCCTGTTGGCACAGATGCTGATTGCTGACATAATGATCGTGTCAAAATGATCATCTCTCTCTCTCTTTCTCTCTTTCTCTCTCTCAAAGCTTAATCTCACTCCCCTTGGCAAATGCATCTGCTTTGTAAGCAATTGTTCTATTATTCAAAAAATAACAGCTTGTATTTTTCAGTGGCAGATGTTGTGTTGAGGCAGAGCAGTAAATGACAGTTAAACAAAAGAGCAAAACTATACAACTTCAGAAATGTGACATTTCATGATGCCAGGGACAAATGCAAATGAAGTCAACATGTCCATTGAAATGGAAGAGGGGGGAATGCTGATTACCACAAAAATGTCTTTTGACTTGTCTTTACTTTTAATAAATTAATAAATAAAAAAGCATAAATCTGGGTTACAGTGAGTAACAATACACTAACAATGGAAGTGAATAGGGGCCAATCCGTAAACGTTAAAATACTCACTTTTTCATAAGTTTAGCCACAAGATAAACAATGTGTGTGTTAACATGATTTTAGCATGATCTAATTTTACAACTTAGTTGCCAAGACGAGGCAATGCCGTAAACACTAAAACGACCGCTAATATTACATTTTTTTTTAATCTTTTAAATTTGCACTGCACAGCACTAAACAAGCACATATAGTGCCTGGTTAAGTTGGCCAGCGTTCTGTACTGTATGTAAATAAGATGCAGGATGTAGCACAAAAATAGCACATACTAAATTGGTTTGACTGTTTAGTGAATTCTCCCTAACTGCAAGAATCTGCGATGAAAGACTCAAGGGTGAAAGGACCAATTATCAACACAAAATGCTGGCGAGGCACAATTTAGGTTGTAAATAAGTGTACTGGAACACTTAAGAACTCAACATATGGTCAAATTAGTTTATCAGAGTGAAATTAGACACCGAAAGCTTAGGGAATAAAACAAGGAAATTAAATTCTGTACCATTCCTCCTTAAAAATAAAGTATCAGTGCCCAAGAGCATTCAAAACACATAGGCCTAAACCACTTTAAAAAAGCAGCTTAAACCAGCCTAAGATGTTTAAGGCCGACCATGTAAACCAGATGAAAACCACCTTGGCCAGGCTGGGAGACCAGCTAGAACAGCTTGCACCACCTGTTTTGTTTGTTTGTTTTTTGGCAGGAACAGGAAGTAAAAAATCTCAAAATGAGTTTTCAAGACCTCAGATCTCTCGTGAGATATAAAGAAGGTCACCAGATCTTACCTGCTCTTGCTGAGATAAGGAGCCATGTTTCTGTCCCTCAAAGGGGATGCAAGAACCTGAATGGATCTAAAAGTTTTGTCTTTTGGTCCAGAGATGTGTTTTCCCCCTCCAATCTGTTCTCAGTGGTGCCAAGGGGCCTCTCTGACTGAAGACGACTTGTGCAGGAGATGCCAAACGTTTGGGACACATTAAGCTTTTGTTTTGCAAGGGCAACCTGGCTTTGTTCCTTTCATCCTATTGGCTGGTAGTGCTCTGAGGGGCGGTGGCATGGTTTTATTGCAGTTGTTTAAGTGAGATGTTGAGCCTCGGGCATTACAAGCACCTTTTTCCATTTTTTCACAGGAGCTAATGACACATGTTGAGCAGCGGTAATTCTGCTTATGGGAAGCCCTACTGCAGGGAGGCCCTGTCATAATCTTCACAACTTTAGATTGTATGCTCAACTTAGTTAATATATGAGATAAAACATTACAGGGTGTTTCTTTAACTGCGGGCAATTTCATATATATTTTATTGTTTTAGCCTTGTCCCTGACCCAGACTTTCAATATTAAAATATGAAACTCCATCATAAAAATGCAAATGATTGCATATTTGAAATTAAGACAATCAAAATAAAGATTGAAATAAAGTTAAACCATTTCAATATTTATTGCATTAAAATGGTTCTAACAATCCTTAAAAAATATGCATGTCCCAAAGTTGTGGTGTCATTTCCATCACACCAAACAATCTAGCCCGAAATATGTATTTTTTATTATTAAAAAGTTAGTGTACTTGTTTCAACCAAGACTACCAGTGTCAGTGAAGAGTATGCTTCAGATGAAATATGAGACAAGTGTAGATTGAGGGAAAAAAATTAAAATAATATCAAGCAGTATTTTTGCCAAATGATGCAAAAGTATGAAAATATTTAAAGCTAAAATAGCACCTCTAGTGGTTGAAGCATTGAACTGCATGTTACTTTGCGGAGGAACACTCTTTTGGTAATTATCTGAGCTGGGCTTTGGCTCTACTCTTCTGTGTGGATGAATCTGATAGTTTGAGGAATACTGGAGTATTCTTATGAGAGCCCCTCAATAAATAAATAAATAATGAAAGGAAGAAAAAGACGAATATCTGAAAAATTAGCAGGTAAGTGACACATTTTCTGCTGTTGTTTTGACTCATTGAAAACGATTGTTTCAAAATAAATAAGGCTGCAAAAGTTAGGCAACAATGACATTAGACATAATGATTGCTTGTCGTATCAGATAAAGTCAAAAGATGGAAACTATTATAATTTAGCTAGCAGGCAAATAGATGACAGCATGGTGCAAATTATATGATTTTGGCCAAGATTCTGCCGTCTGAGACAAATTTTGGGAATCCTAAAGGATTTCTGTCGTCATAGGGCAAAATAGGCAGACTTACAACATTCAGTGTGGCATGTTCACCGACGGCCAATTAATAGCCTTTGTGATGATTTTTAGCCTCCGACGAAGTTCTGGCAGTGTCAGAAATTTAGCATTGCAGCTGTATAGATTGACTGCTATTACGACAGCAAGATGAGATAGTCCGCACCTCTAACTTTCCAGACTTTTCTAATTTCGCTGCTCTGTGTTTCACAGAAACCTGGCTGAATTAAGCCATCCTAGACAGCGTGCTATATCTGCCAGGCTTTCTTTTGGCTGTTCAGAGCGGATCTCATTGCGGAATCATCTGGGAAAATGAGAGGCAGTGGAACATGCTTTACATCAACACAAGTTGATGTACAGATGTAACAGCATTGAAGAAGATGTGCTGTTCTAATTTAGAAACGCTCATCATCAACTGTAAGCCTTTCTACTTACCGAGGGAGTTTTCCTCGCTTATTCTAGTGAGTGTGTAAATCCTGCCACAAGCATGCTTGAACGAAGCGTTGCAGAAGCTAGCTATTCACATCACAGACACGGAACAACAACACCCAGACTCTCTTATCATTATTCTGGGAGATTTTAATAAAGCTAAACTCACCCGTGAACTGCCAAAATACAAACAACACATCACATGCCCCACAAGAGAAATAAATATACTGGACCACTGCTACACTACTGTAAATTATGCATATCGCTCTGTCCCACATGCAGATTTATGACTCTTTGATCACTGTTTGGTTCATCTTCTCTCGACCTACAAGCAGAAACTAAAATCAGCTAAACCTGTAGTAAGAACTGTAAATAGAGGGATTAATGAAGCAAATGGCTGATGAACTGAATGTGTTTTACTACAGGTTTGAAAAGCTCAGTCTCACACCCCTCCCCCTCTCTGATCTTCACTTCACTTCACACACACACCAACACCTCCTGGAACCCCCTTACTCCCCCCTCCTGCTACTCAACCTGCACTCTTGGTCTGTGAGGAGGATGTGTGCCAGGTCTTCTGGAAACAAAAGACTAGGAAAGCTTCAGGCCAAGACGGTGTCTCACCTGCCTGCCTGAAAGTCTGTGCTGACCAACTGGCCCCCATCTTCACAAAGATCTTCAATAGATCTCTGGAGCAATGTGAAGTTCCCTGCTGCTTCAAACACTCCACCATCAATCCGCCCCCCCCCCCCCCCCCCCCCCCCCAAAAAAAAATAAAATATCACAGGACTTAATGAATACAAATGCCTACCTTAAGGACATCATTGGACCCCTGCTAGACCCCCTTCAGTTTGCTTACAGAGCAAACAGGTCTTTGGATGATGCTGCATTATATTCTTCCTCAACACCTCAACAGACATATGCAAGGATCTTATTAGTGGACTTCAGTTCAGCATTCAATTCCATCAAGCCTGATCTTCTCTCAACCAAACTGGCCCAGCTCTCCGTGCCAACCACGATCTGTTGGTGGATCAACAGCTTTCTGACAGATAGGCTGGAGCTTGTGAGACTGGGGAAAATCACATCTGGGACCCTCACTATTAGCACTGGTGCTACACAGGGATGTGTTCTCTCTCCACTGCTGTTCTCCCTGTACTCGAATGACTGCACTGCAAAGGACCCCTTTGTCAAGGTCTTGAAGTTTTCAGATTTCACCATGGTCATTGGCCTCAACTGCGATTGTGACAAGTCTGCATACAGATATGAGTTTGAACAGCTGGCTATCACAACAACCTTGAGCTGAACATGGTCAAAACAGTGGAGATGATAATGGACTTCATGAGAACCCCCCCACCCCCACCCAACCACTACCATCCTGAACAGCACTGTGGCAACAGTGGATTTATTCAGGTTCCTGGGCTCTACCACCTCTCAGGAACTGAAGAGGGATACCCATATAGACTCCACTGTAAAGAAGGCTCAGCTGGGGTTGTATTTCCTTCACCAGTTGAGGAAGTTGAACCTGCCACTAGAGATGCTGACTTAGTTCTACTCAGTCATCATTGAGTCTGTCCTGTGTACATCTATACATGTCTGGTTTGGTTCAGCCACCAAATCAGACAGAAGGAAACTACAATGGACAGTCAGGACTGCTGAGAGGATTTTGGTGCCCCCTGCCCACCCTCCAAGACCTGCACATCTCCAGATTGAGGAAACATGCCGGTAGAATAACTGTGGACCCTGCACACCCTGCCCACTCCCTTTTTGAACTGTTGTCATCTGGCCAGCCATACAGCTCAGTTCCTGTACATACAGGAACAAGAACAGTTTTTACCCTCAGGCCATTTACCACATGAACAATAAAACTGCCTTCAGGCCTCCAATATGCAATAATGTATAAATATGTCATGTACATATGTAAATTCTCTCATATTAATTCAACAACTGTACATAGTACCCTGTACCCTACATTGCACATATATTACCACTTGCACATATCCCATTCTATGTTATATGTCCTGTTTTTTTCTGTATGCATATTTATACGCTTACCTTGTAGATGTTCTGTGTGCACTTGTTTGTTTCTCCTATCAACAAAAAAAACAAAAAAACATTGGCATTAAAGCTTATTCTGATTTTGATTCAAGGAATAGTAGCAGTCATGGTTTATAGATAAAGAGGAATTATCAGGGTCCAAGTAGTTTGGAAAAGTGGACAAAATTACCAAAAATGGCCAGATTTGAAAGAACAGATCTGTCAAGCACAATGTAATTTCATTGCTAATGTAACTGGTCCTACATAATCCGTTCCTAGTGAGATTTGAACCGAGGTCTTCGGCATGGGAGGTGGGCATGCTAAATGCTGCAGCCTCTACCATCAGTCAATAGTGTGCCTCTTGAGGCCAGGGAAGTGAGGCATACACACTGTACAGCTACCTACCAGCTGGAAACGTTACACTAACCCCCCTAAACCTCACTCCCATCTGGTCAAGGCACCACTGTACTGTCCTACCCGACCCGCTCTGAGCAGGATTCAAACTGGGGTCTCCGGCATGGGAGGCGGCTACAGCCCCAATTGCTAGTGTGCCTCTTGAGGCCAGGGGAGTGTGGTTTACATATTGCACAACTACCTACTAATTAGCTACTCTAGTTACATTGTAGGTTTTTCAATGAAAACATAAATTTCCTGCCCGTAGACTTTTCTTTAGCTAAAGTCTGTGTCTGTGCTTTCCAAAATGCAAAACACTGCCACAGGGGTCAAATGTGAGTGCTGTTTGGCTGGCGTGCTGAAATGTCCTCAGAGACAAGTTGTTTTCAGCTGTAATACAGTGAAGAGGAAAGCATTTCTTATAAATTGTACCCTCCAACACAAACCCCAAACCTAAACCTTTCCATCAGTGGAGTAAAAATGCAATGTTAGAGGGAAAAATGCAACCTCTGAATAGCACTTGTCACTGATTGAGCAAACACAATTACTTCCTCTTTTTAACAAGGGATCCAAACCCTGGTTTCCCATGCTGCTGATGCAACACGCTTCCGGTCGCACTACAAGGGAAGATAAACATGCTGTGCGATAGCAGATGGCGGGTACTGTAACTCTCGGAAACAACATGCTGTCTTCCTGTGTGGTGGTGTTGGCCCAGACACTTTCAAGGCAGAAAAAGAATAATGGCAATGAAACTTATTCAGAGTTGCATCATATTTGATTTTTCACAGGGATAAATTTGAGGCTTTAAAGAATAGATTTACAGCCTCTTCAATGAATTCTACTGTTGTTTAAACTGTTTAGCATAAAATGCACTGTGAAGTTGATCTGTGTCAGTTTGTACAAGCACTCTTACTGTGAAGGTCTTGCCTTGCAGCTTTGCCATCATCAGAGGAGGATTCTGGGGAAGGAAATACTAATGACATCAAAAAAGGATCTATGAAATTGACTCGCTCAAAAGCATGTCAACCAAAATGATTCCTCTTACATCAAATGTGATGTAATTTATCCCTTACAAGGGAGTTTAGGGTATTGCCGTAGGGCCCAGGCAAATTCTGCATTTCATCTCACAGGATATATTATTAAACACCACCTTCATTCACTCATCAACATTAACGTTTCAAAAGGAGATTTGTCTGTTATAAAAAGACTTGAAAAGTTATAAAATAAACTTTAAAAAGAAGAACTGCTGATCCATGCACCTGGCTGTCGTGAAACATCTGGCTAGCTTGTCATTAATAAAAGATTTAAAGAACAAGATAAAGTGCAAAAAATTTGAAGAATGTGTGAACAAATCGCTGCTTGGAAGAGCATACGAACATACAGTATACTGCAGAGATAGTAAAGGCCCCTTCACACTTCCTAGGGAATTGAATAATGATTGGGTGTGATATCATTTAGAACAAAATCTAGTCAAAATGAAGATGTTTCTGAGTTCATTTTGGTGGTTTTTAACAGCTCGCCAGTGTGAACTTTCAGGAAATCTTCTTACCGGCTGCTAAAAACCTTTACTGCCATTGGTCCTCGTCATCGTTTGGTGTGACCTGGTGGTCCACCTACTTTGGGGATGACAACAAATTCCTGTACAGTCAGTTAAGATCAATAAATATGAACACAACAGCATGCAGAGTTAGCGAGCTCTTGCAAACTGTCCAACATCTGTAGGATCATTCCCGTATAGACATTTTCCAAGAACATGTCAAGCATTTATTTTTTCTTTAATTAGTCTACAAAAGAAACCCCGATCTACTCAAATACTCTTAAGTGCCCTTTCTCTCTCTTGTTTGATTTGCTGTTTTACTCATGTGCCACCTGCAGACGAAAGCCATTCACACATCTGCCCAAAGATTTGCTTATCATCATTCTTTAGAAACTTAAATATGGTGATGCAATACAAAACATGACACACAGAAAAGATAAAAAGATTTAAACCAATTTATCAACTTCATCTCAATATTCAGATGTAATATTGTAAATGAATAGCCTATTTTCAAGAGTAATGTTGTCACAATTTATACATTCTAAAGCAAAGCCCTCATTGTTGCAGCAAGAGAAAAACTGCTCTGATTAAATTTGAATGATATAATTCTATAGTTATATATTGAAAAGATATTGCCCCACATATGTTCAGTATAGTTAGCTAAATTGTTATCTTGACTGCAGCTACTTTAAATTATGATCTTGTAGTTTGGCAAGACATAGCGTCAATGCTGGTCCATAAATATCAATATTTGATTGGTCCACACACGGGCAAGGTGACCTCACTGGCCAAAACACCCGCATGCATTCAGTAGTAGCTACACACAGCCTCTGTTTAAACAACCATCTGTGTGGATGTTATAAATGGTGGGTAACATAGATATGTAATCTAATCTAATTATCTACTATTAATCTACTATTCTAAGCCTCAGTTCTAGGTCTATCTGCACACTAAACTAAACTTCATCAAACCAGTGTCTAGAAACAAAGAAGGTCAAACGTGTTAGCATGCAAATTCCTTATGCTTATTTATTTTGTTTGATCAATGACCAACATATATGTGTGTGTGTGTGTGTATGCATGTGTGTGTGTGTTTGTTTGTGTGTGTGTGTGTGTGTGTGTGTGTGTGTGTGTGTGTGTGTGTGTGTGTGTGTGTGTGTGTGTGTGTGTGTGTGTGTGTGTGTGTATGTGTGTGTGAGTGTGTGCCTTTTTTAAAGATTATATGGTCATGTTTTTCTCTCCCCCAAAAACCCTTCTGGTAATATTTATAATTAAGGGTGAGTATAGGCCCACTTATTATAAAACATAAGATATTATGTTTTCTTTTTGAGCAAAATGTCACTTTAAGAAAGTGGCTTTGAATGTAATTTAAAATGATTTCATAATTAAATGTTTACTAGGGCTGCAATGGTACATGTATCTGTGCCGAATTGAATGATATAGGGCCTTCGGTACTATACACACAGTCACGCGAATGATTACATATCATAGCATACGTGAAGCCAATATTAAAACAACATATATGAACAACACAACCATATAGAAACTAAATGAAAAAAGATTGTGGAGAAATACAGGACCACACAGAATCAAACTTAACAGAACAGCGATACAATGGACGGTACACTAGAAACTGTGAATCAGATAAATGTATGTGAAATTTATACTAGCTCACTATTATCCCAACTCTCAAATCTGTTGTTTTGGAGCATTATGGTTTCACAGTAAACTACAGTAATACTGGGCAATGTGTAGTGAACAGGACGAAGGCTGTGTGAGACCATACTCAGACCATACTAAGTCGTCAAAAACACAGGATTTAAGCATCTACTCGATGTGCTTTTAAGACCCCAAAATTGATGTATGTACCAAACTATGAATTTTGTGTACCATTGCAACCCTAATGTTTACACATAAAAATAGATAATATAGACCTACCAATCTTCAATAATAAAAATAAGAGAGAAAAATAAACTATTTATAGTTTGTTTTCAAAAGATTTACAAATTTCCATCAACTTTCCATAAAATTTTTGATTTTGATTTTATTTATATTAAAATAATTAAATAATTAATGCCAACACGGTGGACAATACAATGGGCAGATCTGTCTCAAAGGATAAACGAGAGAGAGAGAGAGAGAGAGAGACCAAGTGAGTGGCGCAGCAGCACTTATGCAGATTGGACATCATCTCTAGAGGAGGGAGAACGCAAGCGCGCTACCGCAAAGCGCGCAGGAGCTGAATGATCGCCATGGCAACAACAGCATCAGCATCCTCAGAATCATCAGCATCGGTACTAGCAGTAGCTGCCGCGAGCCGCTCATGCCCGTATCAACAGGAAGACCTGCCGTAGTCACACGCGTACTCCAGTTCATAACACACACACACACACACACACACTGACACACACTCCCTCTGAACTTAATGACATAGGATCAAAGCGGGTGCACGGATCGCGCCTCCTGTCGCGCAGCAGCGTCGTCGCGAAGTCAGGTAAGGTTATGGACATTTATGGTGTTTTCTCTTGTATGATCATCTGTATTTGGCTCACATCGACTGTGGACTTGTTTTTTACTGACATTTCTTAATGACTGTCTAGTCTGGTCTGATTTTGCTTAGCTTTAAGCTTCTCTGAAACGGACTAAAAGGAATATTGCGTTATTAATCTTTGTTGAACATTTCGGATGCGCATTCTGCCAATGCCAAACGCCATCTGGTTCCAGCAGTTTATTTAGTGCTTTGTAGTCCAGAAATGCACAACAACAACAACAATGCGTGTTTTTTTTAACAACAATGCATCAGATCACATTATAGACTACATATCATTCATGACTTGTTTTGGGTGACACAGTGATGTTGACTTGAGTGGTACACAGTGTCCTGGATGGCGATTTTATTTGATTTACATACAGGGACACTGATCTGGTTTCTGGGATCAAATAGATTAGTTAGTTGCTTTCTTCAGGGAAATATGTAGTTTATAGGGTCAGAAATTGTGAAGATTAAAAGCATGATGTACATAATCTGGATTTATATAAAGCACTGCACTGAAGGACAAAAAAAAAAAAAAAAAAAAAAAAACATTCTTTATCTCAACAACCATAATGTACATTTCTAATCAGAAATGTACATATTTATAAAATAATATTTTCATAAATAATTAAACATTTAGCTTTACTTAAGTTCCATTAATGTTAATAAATATTCATTAAATATGCATTTCAAGGTGAAGTTAGAGCTACATCATGTATAATCGTGAGTTCATTGAACTTCTATATCTTAAAATTTCTTAAAATTAAGATTTTAAGTACTATAACTCAAACAACCATGTATAGAACTAGGGTTGTAGGGAATACCCATAAGCCCTTGCACTTGAATAATTTAAGCATGTTTGTTTGGTCAAAAAGAACTTATGTGGGTTTTTAATAAGTTGCTATTAAGAATTCATAGAGAATTTAGCTATTTTTAAGATTTGTGTAAATAGTGCCAACAGTGGACAACTTGGATCCTGTTCACTCCATGTCATTTTCCCTTGCACATGTGAAAAGCAGATTTCAGAAAAGCAGATTTTGCCAAGTAAATTATGTAGAAACAGTGATATAAATGTTAATTAGGAACAACTTGCTATTAGTTGCTAAATCTTATTCGTGTGATATTTATTTTTAAGCAAATACACGAATGAACTGATGCATTTCTATTTAACTAACAAAGGTTTTCTAGTTGTGCTGACATAAAATGACCAAAAATGTAATTTACTTATCGCTACTTATATATTTTAAGTAAATCCAACACACCATTATTGTAATGATTTTTCTGTGTGACATAATGCATTTTAATTAGAGATGGACCAACAATGAGTTTGACCGATTTTCACACTTTTATAAATTGGTCATTTGACATTAGGTCTCTAGTGAATAACACTCAATGGTGTTACACCACAGTGCATTCACCAGGAAACAACAATATTTAAGTGTAAAGTATCTTACTGTATTGTGGCATACTTAACTAATTTTTTTACATATAAAAATGTTTTATTCTCAAGTATTTTTAGCTAACTGTTAGATATAGCCCACGATTAGATAAAAAGGGTCGCCATTTAGATCATAAAACAATTAGCATAATGGCAATTAATATAATAATAGTAATAATAAAAATAATAATAATACAGAAGTATTCAAAATGCGTATAATTAATTCTCATGACACCTGTCAAGAAAATACCCTGGTCCTATTTTACTCCAAAAACAAAAGAAACAAATAAGAAAATATATTTTGCATATAAAAAATAAAGCCAATATTTTTAGGGCCATTAAAGGAATATTTCAGGTTCAATAAAAGCTCCGCTCAATCGACAGCATTTGTGGCGTAATGTTGATTACAACAAAATTAATTATGAAAAAAAGAGCAAAAATCTTAGTAACAGTCATTTACAATAGAATAAATGTGGGGCCAATCCGTAAACATTTAAAAATGTACGTTTTAAAAAGATGTTTAGCCACAAAGACATAAACAATATGCCTGTTAACATGATTTTTGAAGCTTTTCTGTGTAAAGTTGTATCCAATTTTACAACTTCATTCCCATGATGACGTAATGCATTAAAAAAAGCTGATTTAAACAACTTTACATTTCAAATAATACACACGATTTAACAGAATAATTAATGCAAGTGCTTTTATAAAAATGTAAGCTTCACATTTATGCCTTTAAACACTCCAAAAAAAGCTGCATTACTCACAATCAAACATTTACCTTGAACGGGACAATTGTATATGAAGTAATGTTGAGACATCAATTTTCAGTTGATCTAAACTCTAACTTCACTGGAATTGCTCAAAGGATCGGGCGTGAAGTCTTTCTGTGAAGGTAAATAAATCGGACATTCACAGGAGTGTCTAGGTGAACCGGGCTGCCGATCTATTTTTCAAATGACGTCACACGTAGAGGAAACATATAGGGGTAGTTCACAAACAAATGAAGATTCTCTCATTATTTACTCACCCTCATGTCATGTCAAAAAAGACATAAACATCATAAATGTGGCCCATACAACATGTGCATATTATCCCAAGCCTTCTGATCCATACAATAGCTTTGTTCAATGTGATCTCATGTGTATTTGTAGGTGTTCTTCTAGCACACGACATTTGCTTGCGTTTGCATAGACACCAAAACGTGCAATATTGATGTATTGCAAGCATCTAGAACGTACCTTTAGAGACGTAGATATAATAATAATAATTGATCAGTTGTCACACGTTATACATACATACCTGCATATATACAGTGAAATAATTTTTTTTCACATATCCCAGCTAAGCTGGGGTCAGAGCGCAGGGTCAGCCATGATACGGCACCCCTGGAGCAGATAGGGCCAAGGGCCTTGCTCAAGGGCCCAACAGTGGTGTCTTGGCAGTGTTGGGGCTTGAACCCCCGACCTTCTGGTCAGTAACCCAGAGCCTTAACCGCTGAGCCACCACTGCCAAAAAAAAAAACAATGTGAGGAACAGACCAAAATTGATGTCGTTATTCACTCATAATTGTCCCGTACACTCAATTTTGCACCAGGCCTGCCTTTGTGTCCATATTACAAAATGGCAAAATGACATTGGTTCTTGCATTTGTAGTAAAGCGTAATGCACCTTTGTTTAGTTTGGGAAGTGAATGCGAGATAGTAGCGAGCTTTGGAGGGGAAGATTATCAGTGAATAATGACGTCAATTTTGATCTATTCCTCACACAAGGCTTGCGCACAAGTTGTCTATATTTTATTGGTGTTTTTTTGGGTGAGTGAGAATGGCAGACGTTGTCACTGAGAACTGTTGTTGTATGGAAAACGTGTAAAGATTCCTCAAATATGCGTGCTGCTATGTTCCACGGAGAATTTTTTTTTTTATACAATTTGTATGAAGTATTCCCTTAAAATTTCTACTCATGGCATTTGACTCAGTTTGGTATTTAGAGGCTGCTGTGAAATCTGGAATAATCTGGACTATAAATGAGTGTTGTGAATAATACAGTGCCAGAGAGTTGGATGATATAGCAAGTGACATTCAAACGAAAACTTGCGAGTCCCAATGGGGCCTGAACACTTCTCGACACTCTGCGCGTTTAACGGACACAGCCTGGGTTTTGTCTGGAGGACATAATGTACCCCAGACACCAGCACACTGTTACTGATGTGGTAAAACAGCATATTTTTCAGCAGACTTCCAATCGGTGAGGTCAGTCCACCCCGCTCCAAGCAAAATGTGTTGTATGACCTTCTGGGAATGACCTTCTGGGAATGCTGGAAGGAAGTACTAAAGCTTAAATGAACTGTCATAGATGATCAACACAAAGTCCTAGATAGCTCAAACTACCTGCGGTCAATATAATATAATATATGATAATAATATATAGTAATATGTACTATTTGTATCGAGTCAAAAGGTTTCTTTGGCGTTGCACTAAGAATTTGAGTTAGCTTTGAATACTGTCATTTGAAGAAATGTCTGAATTAACTGTGTGTGATTCTGAAGGTTGTCTCAGATTTCTCTGTTTGGGTTTGTAACATTTTGTACTCAGGCTGGTTTCATACAGTCGTGTGACTCTGTCTCATGTGATCATTTTAATCTCTTCACACTATCGCATTGTTCCTGCAGGGTCAAGCGCATGCCGCATAAATCACTTATGAGCACTGGTGTCCTACTGCAGAACTCTCATTATACAGATCTTATCCATCTCTCTCTCTCTCTCTCTCTCTCTCTCTGTCTGTCTGTCTGTCTGCCTATCTATCTATCAACTCTGTCTGTCTATCTATCTGTCTGTCTGTCTGTCTGTCTGTCTATCTATCTCTCAACTCTGTCTGTCTATCTCTCAACTCTGTCTGTCTATCTGTCTGTCTGTCTGTCTATCTATCTATATCTCATCTGTCTGTCTGTCTGTCTATCTATCTATCTATCTATCTATCTATCTATCTATCTATCTATCTATCTATCTATCTATCAACTCTGTCTGTCTATCTGTCTGTCTGTCTGTCTGTCTAGCTATCTATATCTCATCTGTCTGTCTGTCTATCTATCTATCTATCTATCTATCTATCTATCTATCTATCTATCAACTCTGTCTGTCTATCTGTCTGTCTGTCTGTCTATCTATATCTCATCTGTCTGTCTGTCTGTCTGTCTGTCTGTCTATCTATCTATCTATCGATCTATCTATCTATCTATCTATCTATCTATCTATCTATCTATCTATCTATCTATCTATCTATCTATCAACTCTGTCTGTCTATCTGTCTGTCTGTCTGTCTATCTATATCTCATCTGTCTGTCTGTCTGTCTGTCTATCTATCGATCGATCGATCGATCGATCGATCGATCGATCTATCTATCTATCTATCTATCTATCTATCTATCTATCTATCTCTCAACTCTTTCTGTCTATCTGTCTATCTCTCATCTGTCTGTCTGTCTGTCTGTCTGTCTGTCTGTCTATCTGTCTGTCTGTCTATCTATCTATCTATCTATCTCTCAACTCTGTCTGTCTATCTGTCTGTCTGTCTGTCTGTCTATCTATATCTCATCTGTCTGTCTGTCTATCTATCTAAATATATGTCTGTCTGTCCGTCTGTCTGTCTATCTATCAACTCTGTCTGTCTATCTGTCTATCTATATCTCATCTGTCTGTCTGTCTGTCTGTCTATCTATCTATCTATCTATCTATCTATCTATCTATCTATCTATCTATCTATCGTACTGAACGCAGTATGTGGTATGCTTATATTCCATTCTGTACATTTCAGAAAGACAGCTTGTTAGGAAAAGTCCACACAAACACAGATCACACTGTCACAAACACATACTTGCATGAGCACCCACCAATTACAGCACTACTACATTGTACACACATTTTAGACATAATTCTGTGGACTCTGAGGTACAGGTTCATGCGAGTTTGTCCGTTTAGTTCAAGTCTGTTATAGATGACTCACACTTTAAAATGGGAAAGTCATTTCAGTTCACAGAATGTGCTGTACAGTCACATAGTACAGTAATAAAGGTTCCCGAATAGCACAGTCCAACAGCTTAATTCAATGCCATTCAAAATATAAAACAGACTGCATTGTGCTTAGTGATGCGTGCAGGTTTAATGTGGCTCTCTTGGTTTGACTAAGAGGAGTCAGCAGTTGTACTAAAGTAATTGTTATTTTTGTATTTATTTATTTATATGTAAACTCTGAAGCAGAGTTGTTATTTTTGTATTATCATTATAGCATTTTTTTATTTGATTTTGAATCATATAATATTTATATTTTTTATTATTAGTTAGTATATACAATTTTATTATGTAATAGTATTTTAAATAGACACAAAACATCTACAAATCAAAATATATAAAATACAACATCAAATATTAGCTACGTCAATACCTTTAAGAATGGAAGCGGAGCTCTTTGTAATTCAGATATCTGAACTGAACACAAGATAACTTGTGATTCATCAAACAATAAGTTCATTCATGGCTCAAATAAGAAGCCGCCATACACTGGGTCATTTCCTGCCTGATGTAAGATGCAAGTGATGAATGCGGTTTGCAGCTTACATACACACAATTAAAAAAAAAACATTCTACTACATATTTACACATGCAGGTTCACACGTATAAACTCACAAGGCCATAAAACCCATAAGCTGTTTTCAGAATGTAATCATAGACAGGGTTGGGTGAGTTACTTTTGAAATGTATTCCACTACAGATTACAGACTACATGCTGTAAAATGTAACTTGTAACTCATTCCATTAGAATACTCAAGGTCAGTAGTGTGTTCTAAATACTTTGGATTACTTCTTCAGCACTGGTAGATATTTTCACTTGTTTTGACTATAAAAACTCTGTCAGTACAGTAAGACAAAATACACATGTTAAAAATACATTCTCTGAAAAACCCAAATATCTTATGCAGTGTTGTTTCTAAAACAAGATCTATCAAACTTATCTTGTTTTAAGGATTTTTATATATTTTTACAGGAAAACAATACAAAAAAATATTATCAATAATTTAATATCACATTTATTATCATGAAAATTCAAGATCATAATTTATTTTTTTCTAGCAAGATCTTTGATATTAGGGCAAAAATTGTATTCTTGATAATAATTTTTGTTTTGTCTTACTGTACTGGCAGAGTTTTTATAACCAAAACAAGTGAAAATATCTACCAGTGCTGAAGAAGTAATCCAAAGTATTTACAATACACTACTGACCTTGAGTAATCTAACGGTATATGTTACAAATGACATTTTACAGCATGTAGTCTGTAATCTGTACTGGAATACATTTCCCTGATTATCGATGCCCAGCAATTTAACCTGGTCATGATATATTCAACCGATTCCCTTCGTTCCCCAGACTTCACTTCCAACATGATTTTTGTTGGCAGGATGGAACATTGTCAGCAAACGCATGGGCAGCATTTCAAAGGAAAGATATTTTCCATTTCTCTGCATCAGCTGCAAGAACAAGATGACAGCAGCTTCAAAGCCATTAACCTTTAAGAGCTATACCTAGACATCACACTTAATGACTAATAATAGCTACCTAACGCTTTGGCACTCTTGCTATTCCGTCTCTTTATTATTTCTGTTTTTGACTCACTTTGTTCTGCTGCGGTCACTGGACTTATCGTTTGTTGGAATGCTGTTCTTATCAATATTTCATCACTCTTAAAGGAACAGTTCACCCCAAAATGTACATTTTATCCTCATTTGCTCTCAAATCCACCTTTTTTCTTCCGCGGAACACAAAATGATGTGCTATCCCCTTAATGTTTGCTGAAACTCTGTATGTATCTTCATTTCATTACTGTTTACAAAAACATCTTTGCGCTTTCCCTGTCATGGCAAACGATGAAGGCCCTGTAGTTTTCCTTACTGTAACTGACATGCTTATGAAATAGTTTCATCATTGCTGTTTATTAATAAGAAGTCGGCATGCAATGCTGCATCTGCTGCTTCAACAAAACAAACAGAATAAGAAATGTCTAGGTGTGCTTTAAACGGGAACATGCATTATGATTGTGCTCTAGTTTTGAGTGTCTCTGTAAGTAACGTTACAGGGGTTATTAATCAAACTCACTACAGTGCAATAGAATTGCAAACTCTACTATTCCACTGTACGTTTTTGTCATGTGACATCATTGCGTGCTTAATCCAATTATCATCTCAGGTCAAATAATTAAATATTGAAATATTATTATTTCACACTCCATTCTTTTTTTATTTGTTTTTATGCCATTTTTTTCAGAAAGTCTTTTCAAATAGTCTCATATTTCATCTCAAGCATACTCTTCACCGAGACATTTGTTGTCTTGTTAACACGAACACTAACTTGGGACGGGGGGTGGGGGTGTACTTTGTTAGGTCAAAATTGTTGGTGGGGTGGGAATGACATCACAACTGTTGGATAGTCGTAATTGTTTTATGAATTGATAAAAATCATTTTCAAATAATTTTTATATTATAAAGAAATGTATCAATATTATAATATCTTTGTTTAGATTATTTAAATGAGATAAACATAGAATAATTAGCAGTTTTATAATGGATTTTCATAGTTTAATATTGAACATCTGGATACAGGACAAGGCTAAAATCAGCATCTAATAAGAATAAAAAAAATACATAAATTAATAATAAAAAATAATAATAATAATAATAATAATAAGAAGAAGAAGAAGTGTGTAGGCTTAGAAAAAGTTTCCAAGTCAGTTTTAACGTGATCTTCACATAAAAAATAATTAAAAAGTTAAAATCTGTTCGTTTTAATTAAAATGATCATCAGGGACATACTGTAAAAGTGCCCAAAGTTGAAGAAACACCGTGCTCCAGTCACAAAAATCATCCGACTCATTGATCTCGCTGGTATATCAGTGAATCGATACAATAATTGGAATTCAGATAGAAATCATAAAACAAATACAATGATGGAGAAACAGACAGAGAGTCAGACACGAAATGTGAACTAAGATGTGTGAATGCTTATAATCGTGGCTGTGTGTTCTCGTCTATAAAACACTGATTATAGTCTGGAAACACAAATATCCTCTCAAATTCCAACCATTCCACTCAGCCTTAATGTCACAAGCACTGGACTCCTGCCACATATACCACAAATGCTTGGCTCTGCACACTCATAGAGTTCAGACCAAAGCGGCTTCGAGCTGCGTTGTCTCACAAATAAATAGTGATAGAAATATGATCTGGTATCACATCCAGAAATCCCTCTGCTGTCATACGTTTTGGGAACTGTGTGTTGTGCCGTGGGTTGCCGCAGAGCAGGACACCAGGAGCTTAGAACAAATATTGTCGGGGATGACTTAATGCTTGAGTAATTAGATATGACAGCTTTCTGAGTCATGCGCTTGGTTCATGCCCGTCACTGTACCCTGCTCTTTAGTCACTAGATTATTGTCATTGAGCCAACACTGGTAACCACGGTATAGTCCTTCACAATGGGCTAATGGCTCAGCTGACCACGGTCCAGCAACACGGCACACGTTTGTGAATAAGAAATGCAATCTTTGAATTTTTTTTTGCTGTCTTTTTTTGTCTACTCTCCAGGTGATGGAATAGATGATGTCGGAAGTCCAGGGCACTTTGGAGTTCTCGGTGGAATTGCATAAGTTTCACAATGTGGATCTGTTTCAGAGAGGGTAAGTCAGTCTTACATTCTTCTGTGAGTTTGGAAGCGTTAAAGGCTTCCTAAATATCTGTCCTCTAACCAACGTGTAAGACCACAGGGTAAGAGCATCGTATAGGCCAACTGATCCAAATACTGAGAACAGGTCACGGGCAGTGCTCTAATTGGGGGAGGGGGTGCCCAATGCCCATTAGGCATTAGGGACCCCTCATAAGAAGTGAAAAAATAGTAAATATAATAATGACAAATACCATTTAATTTACGCAGTTAGGATATGGTGAATTTCGTTGCTTATTTACATTAATCGGTGTTCTCGAGTGTGAGTGTTTTACTCATATTTGCCAGTGAGAATTACTGCCTGCGAATGTAGACGATTATTTGGGTGCACCAGTGCGACTGACTGCTGATCTAATGCTCAGTTATGTACTTATTATTGCAGCCTTCCATCGGAATAAAAACTCCCTAATGCATCTTCCCACATTGAATCCATAAAATACATGATAACAGTAAACAGCATGTCAGCGTCCTCATCTAACTCAACATAATATACAAAATCTCAAACATAATAAAAATACAAATACAAATATTGAAAACATGAAATGTCACTCGACCAATAAGAACCTCTTGCACAATTGCGTGAGGTTGACGCGCACCAAACCTATCCTGCTTCTAACGCAGGTGCACTGGCTGTCATGACGACAAGTGCTTTTGGGGTTCTTTTTCTTGGATCTTCAATAGTTATGAAAATTCTATAACATCATATACAGTTGCAGAATTGCTTCTTTGTGGTAGTTTATGTCATATAAAATATTTTAACATTGCATAACTTTCATGAATAACCCATTAAGCATTTTTGCATTATACAATGCTTAATAGACAGTTAAAACTGAATGTACAGTATTTGTGAATGTCATTAAAGTTCGATTTGATAGATTAAACTGTTGATGAACTAGCTACTCTTCTGTTAAGAATTAAGCCTACATCCTGTGTGTTTGTTAATGGCAAAAGGAATTATAAAGTGTCATCAATATACAGTATTATTAGTTTATTAGTGACTTAATGAGATCCATCAGGACTGATGTAGTTTGGTGCTGTCTGTAAGGTTAATAATAATAATAAAAAGAAAATTGAAAAAGGTTGATCAGAGGTGTCCTTTTTCATGTATCAAGAATCTTTTGTTAATGAATTCTGTAGTCATTTTGAATGCATGCATGCTCTGTAAGCAATTGCATTTTTTATGTTACATTTACGTTATATGACACTATCGGTTAGGTTTAGGTTTAAGGTTTAGAGTAGGGAGGTAGATTTAAAGCTAGCTTTAAAGCATTAACCTTTAAAACCTCATCTCATTGGGAGAAAACAATTGAACAATAATCCATGAGATTATCTAATCAGCCAATCGTGTGGCAGCAGTACATAAAATCATGCAGATATGGGTCAGGAGCTTCAGTTAATGTTCACATCAACCATCAGAATGGGGAAGAAATGTACCTCAGTAATTTGGACCGTGGCATGATTGTTGGTCCCAGATGGGCTGGTTTGATTATTTCTGTAACAGCTTCTCCTGGGAGTTGCGTTAGCTTATTGATTGAACAACTTCCAAGACATGGGTTTTGGTCCTGTGGGAACCAGGAAGTAATCGCATTCTCATAAACAATGGTGAGTGTGATTCAGAGGATGCATTTTTCTTGCAACATACAATATATATTTTTTTTATCCACTGACAATTAGCTTTAGGGTTGGGGTTTGGGTTGGGGGGGTAGAGTTAATAAAATACACCACACTTGATTGTATTGAATCTTTCACAGTTAAACTCAACTCGTTTTTGGCGCCACTATATGGACTTTTCATTCTGGAGCTCACATGTGCCCAAACATTAAACAACACATCTAGCTTCGACCATGGGGGGCAGTTTAGCACATAGCTAAAATGTGTCTACTAAAAAAAGCAATCCATAAAACATGAAACCTTCAAAAAAATAATAAATAAATAAATAAATAAATAGACTCTACACCACATCTACAGTAGATTTGACCTCAATAGACACCTCTCTGATCTACTGTAATATTCCTCCTCTACTGTATATCCAAAACTGAGGACAGCTGTGCGAATCATAACAGGTCTGATGGAGTAGAGGTCAGTCATAATGTCGTTCAGCTCACAGCGTCTGCTTTGAGATTAAAGCAAGGTTGTTGCTTTAGGAGATTTGACTTGCCCCCCCCCCTAAAATGAGAACGCTAAACCCTTTCCTCTGATATAATCCCCAAAAGAGAGAGAGAGAGAGAGAGAGAGAGAGAGAGAGAGAGAGAGAGAGAGAGAGAGAGAGAGAGAGAGAGAGAGAGAGAGAGAGAGAGAGAGAGAGAGTGCTTTAATATACTGTTTGTTTTCACCAGTTGACAAATACTGTAGTTTTTCTCTGCAGAGAACCATTGTTTCTAACAATAGTTCACAATAGATTGAAGGAGTTCACATTTAGCCCATTTCAGCATGGTGTGAGTAAACAGCATCGATTAAAATGCATGCAGGCAATCATTGTTGTTTGTATAGGGAAGGAACGATTCTGTAGGCGGTCATGTTTTAAACTATGACATACTGGGTGAGGAGGAAGTTGGATTTGGTGAAACAAAAAAGAATAAATCAATATTCCAGATATCTCCTACTCACAGATACAGCACGAATCAAAGAACAAATCACAATTACTGATTGTGAGACCTTACACAAACACAATAAGTGAACAGATCTCAAACAAGGAAAAATATATTTTAACGTAAGTGAACCTAACAGCTAAAACTGGGATATATTTCCATTTTTACTGTCTTATCGGGACACGTCCAGTGAAAACAGAACATCTGGTCAACTTATTTGAGCTAAAACTTGTGTCTTGTACTGTACAAATGCTTTAGCAGATGCTATAGATGTGTTTTAGCATGTAATACATGTTCTCATTTGCTGTAGATGTGTTCTAGCAAGTAGGATGTGTTGTAACATGCTGTAGGCGTGCTATATCATGTTATTCAGACATGTTGTAGCTTGTGCTGCGCTGACCTGTTGGGAGTGTTGTGACTTGCTCTCTACTTTAAAACACTAGCTACCCAAATGATCCTTACGAAAATTAACCATGGTTTTACTATAGTAATACTTGAAGTAACCATGACAGTAATAACCATGGATTTTTACCATAAATAATTGTTTGGATACAATTAACCATGGTTTTATTACCCTAATACTGTAGTATCCATATTGTATCTACAGTTTTTGCTATAGTAATTTTGTCACTTTGTAATCACTATGGTTTTACCACATATAACTTGCTCTTAATACCATGGTTCATTTTTGTAAGGGTACATACAACTCATCATTTTAAGTAGTTCAACTAGTCAAGCTTCCATTTTAAAAAGTAGTTAGCTACACTACAAGCTACTTAAGTAAAATAATTAACTACATTGAAGCTATATATATACAGTGTGTGTGCAATACATTGTAAATATATAACAGATTATATTTTCCTCAATAAGAGGAGTAATGCATTAGACTTAAACAGATATATTTGTTGTAGATAAACTATTAAAACTAAACAGCACACTAATTTCGGTACGCGTGTTGAAAAAATAGTGATGAACAGCAGTAGTTAACTAAATATGTTGCTACAAAAACATGTAAAATGCCTCGCAGGAACATCCCAATGAATTTGGTGCATCATTGTTGTGAACCACTTTGTTACCATGAACTGTCTGAACGAACACTTTAAAATTAATCAGACTAAAAGACTGTGAATTGCCCCAGTGAGACAAAAAAAAGAAAGAATCACTGCACTCTACCAAAATAGAGTGCAAAGATCTACGATCCGCACTACTTTTTTCAACTTTTTTAAATTGTATTTGTTTCACCAGTCACTGCCTTCCTCAGTTTCATCACAGTGACTTGAGTCTTTTGAATCTGTTGATCAAAAAGATTCGTTCAGTGACTATTTCTGAAAATTACTGCTTTACCCCAATAGAAAGTGACTTCATTGTTACGAGTGAATCATTGACCCATTTGATTAAACAACATGAACTCATTCACATCGGAATCAAGGGAAGTGGAGTAGAGTGATTCACTCACATAAAAGATTCAATCAAAAAAACATGTTCACGGCAGAAACAATGAATCTGAATGAGAATGATTCGTTTACTTAAAAGATTCATTCTAAAAAAAAAGATTCACTGAAATCTGAATTCACCACTTGACTGCACCACTACTCCTTGGAAAATAGGTTGTTACTGGAAAGCTTTGTTGGCTCCTGTGACGCTTCTGAAAAATTAAGTCAAGTTTGTAGCATAGCAACTTTTAGTTAGTTACTACTCAACGCTGCTGTAGATATACATTGCTTTTCAGCACATGCTGTCATAGCATGTATTTCAGAAATGTAGTAGCTTCCCCAACAAAAAAACGAGAGTTCTGGCATGTTATTTTATTTCCGATACTTCCAGCAACCTAGGATTGGCGACACTATGCCGACTCACTGGCAAGTGACATCTCCTATCAGACAAATTTGCATTGGCTCCTTCCCCTGTGGCGCAACCGGATGTGTGTCATGTCAGCAGCGTGGGAGACCTGTGTACGAATACTGCGTTGAAACCAGGAAGTAATCACGTTGGCATAATCTGTGACGGGTGTGATTCAGAGATTGCATATTTCCTCATAACATTACATTTTAACTCCTCTGATGGTTGGGGGTACAGTTTATAAAACGTTCATTCCTCTTCACTGTATCACTGCCTGTATAACCCCAAAAAAGTGGACACTACACCTGCACAGTGGAACTCATGTTGACATGCTTTATCTCTAACATGCTCCAGACATGTATAAGCATGTATTGTAATTGTCTACAGGGTGTGTTGTGAACATGTTGTAGATGTATCTTGACATGTGCTGTCAACATGCTGTGACATAATCATGCACTTGCATGGGAGAAATGCAATTAATAGAATTTACTTACATTTAAGTTTAGAACCTCCACAATACCATCAGCACACACTGTTTAGAGCTTCAACCTTACACATGCAAATATAATTACTCCACTGGCCAAGGTGACCTGTGTACAATCTCCCTGATGGGACTTTCTGGACATGCCAAATAAGCTTTTACATTAATTCATCATCATTATTTATGATTTAATAAAGATTCCAAAGTGCTTCACTGACTGTATAAGATTTCACATCGATTTCACATTGATCACATCAACTGCTATTTCTCTTGGTCTTGGCTGGTATAGAAACATGCATTATATCAATTATTTATTATTTATTGCCATTTTGTTCTGTAGGGATTAATAATTCAGGTACATTTGAAAAATACTCCTACTTATACTGTTTGCGAAGAACATTCCAAGGTCTTTTATTATGAAACACAGGATTGGTGTATATAGAGTTTGGAATTCAGACTGTTCAATGGCCCAAATTGAGTAAAATTAATTGTATAAATACATGAAATTGGATTTTAAGATTTACAATAACGAAACCCTTCAATTGACACCTAATTGAAAGATTTGTGCACTCAATAATCTGTGAATAAAATCCATAATAATCCAAAAACGCTGCTTGTTTTCGCAGCTTCTATCAGGTGCGGACGGCACTGCGTGTTTCACCTCGAGTTCCCCACAGAATCACTGCCACCACATCCGGATACACAGGTGAGAACTTTCTTTATGTCTCCAAGTTCATTGGCTCTTCGTGTATTCATGCATGTTTGAAATTGAGTGCTTGTGTACTCCATACTGTATACTGCACTATATGTGCTGTATAATGCACTATATGCTGTATACTGCACTATATATGCTGTATATTGCACTATATGTGCTGTATAATGCACTATATGCTGTATACTGCACTATATATGCTGTATATTGCACTATATATGCTGTATATTGCACTATATGTACTGTATACTGCACTATATGTGCTGTATACTGCACTATATGTGCTGTATACTGCACTATATGTACTGTATACTGCACTATATGTGCTGTATAATGCACTATATGCTGTATACTGCACTATATATGCTGTATATTGCACTATATATGCTGTATATTGCACTATATGTACTGTATACTGCACTATATGTGCTGTATATTGCACTATATATACTGTATACTGCACTATATGTGCTGTATACTGCACTATATGTGCTGTATACTGCACTATATGTACTGTATATTGCACTATATGTACTGTATACTGCACTATATATGCTGTATACTGCACTATATGTACTGTATACTGCATTATATATGCTGTATATTGCACTATATGTACTGTATACTGCACTATATGTGCTGTATACTGCACTATATGTGCTGTATACTGCACTATATGTACTGTATACTGCAATATATGTGCTGTATACTGCACTATATGTGCTGTATACTGCACTATATGTACTGTATACTGCACTATATGTGCTGTATACTGCACTATATGTACTGTATACTGCACTATATGTGCTGTATACTGCACTATATGTGCTGTATACTGCATACCATTCTTAAAATGGTAAAAGCATTGCAGCTTTGCAAGCACTGTAATGATATATCCACACTATATTTATAGTATACTATAAAACAAAGTTCCAACTCTGCAGTATATATATATATTGTACATTACCCGCCACCCCCCATAATAAAATAATTAGATCTATGTAATACTATTTACACAAAAAAGTAAAAATTAAGACATAATACATCCCAATGTGTATAAGCTCATAAAGATTAATTAAAACAATGTTGGGAAGAAACATGCAAGTGCATGTTATGGCTTCAATAAGTGGGCATCATAAATGGGTATCACTATATATAGGAATAACTGTAATGTAAAGTGCATGTAAACCAAGTCAAGTGGTCTAAGCTGTTCAAAAAATAGAAATAAAAAAAAAATAATATAAAAAAATAATAACCACAATATGTCATCAGAACAGAAAGGGTGCATTTTGTTCGACACAGATTGAACACATACGTACTGGCTCGGTAGATCGGTGCCCCGAAGCGATGCCGCCCTGGGCGCTCGCCTGTGTCGCCTAATGGGTTGACCGGCCCTGTACAGTGTAATTACCTATGTAAGTACAGAGTACTAAATAATTGAATAACATGAAACAGAATGTATTTAATCCGTAATTAATTTATGGAACAGCATGTAATTACACATTGTTATTATGTGTGATAATAGACAAGAATGATTACATGTGTATAACAGGCCAGTCTTGTTACATACCTGGAACAGGCAAATCTTGTTACAAAACATTGGTGTTTGGGCAGGCTTTGCATTGTCAAGTACTATCACAACTGTAAAAACAAATTCTACATGTGATTTCCACATAAATTATTTTCAGAAGCATGGGTCTATTGTGTGTATGGGCATAATTCAGGTTGTCAAAATTGGTTTTACCCTTCAACTATTGCATTTTGTTCCAAGTAGAAATTATATTTGAAAAAAAATTAAAAGTCAAACACACACACACACACACACACACACACACACACACACACACACACACACACACACAGATGTGAGACAGACTTCACCATTATACAGCAGCATGCATGTAATGGCTTCATACTTAATCCCTTTTAAAAAAGTGGGTGGGCCCCAATAACTCATGGACGGGCCGTTTTCGCCCCAAATTTTTCAGCCAAAACAACAGAGAAGCGGCACATTCAAACAATTATTTTACACTTTCAGAAATAAGAATGAATGCATTTTTAATACTGTGTATATATATATATATATATATATATATATATATTTCCATGTAAAATAAATTGTATCTAGACTGTACTACATGTGTACCTTAGGCTGTGCTTAAGTTTAAATTAACTAACTATTTAACAGCTCAATAGATGCTAATATTTAAGTATATGATTAAAATTACAGTTATATACAAAAAAAAGTCAAATAAATGAACTTTTATCTTGCAAACCTTTGTTTTTGCAGCCATTTAATAAGCTTAACGTTGTCTTTTTTTGCTGCGAGGTCTTCTGTCTAATATTGTGTGTAATGACTTTTCTAATGTCATATTTAAATTTTTGCTTATGAGATTCTTCTGGGTTTTAGCTGCTTTAATTTGGCTCTGACGCCTCATCTAACCACTTTATCCCATTAACATTATAGTGACGTCACATGGAATCCTGGACATAATCTGTGGAAAAAAATAAATGGTTCATGATGGAAGTGCTGCTTGATTTTTGCTGATGGATAAACTTCCGAAAAAATTAAAGTTTGGTAAATACAGCGATCTGACTGCGTAAACAGATTGTATTATAGTTTGTGTACTGTAATGACAGAATCATGCTAGTCTATCAAACTAGCTAAATACTAGCAGCAGGAGAAACAATACTGCAGACAAATATGGACAAACTGAGTAAAACGATTATACATTTAGAAGCACTGAAGTCCTAAATCATATTTAGTCAACAAGTGAAATATAAAGTCATGCAAAATAGCCAAGTTTCATATTTCTCCTTAAAAAAAGAGAGAAAAAAAAATATAGCAAAAGTCAATTATGCGATTTATTATGCAGTAAATATCTGTAATGTTTCTAGATGTTTCATGTGCTGGTTTATTTTTTGAATTGGTACCTTAAATATATTTTGTTGTATTTTTATGTATTTTTTTGATTATGAGAAAGTACATTTATTTAATTATTTTTAGATAAAACCAGCTCCCTGGAGTTGCAGTGCCAAAATAAATGGCCACAGAAACAATAAAATAAGAAATTAAAGAATAATTTAATGTTATGTATTTATATGTCAAAAGGTCGTGGCTGGTAAACCCATAGCTTTAAATTAGAAACATTTGCTGTCAGTTTGATGTTATAATAAATGTTTTTTTATTCTTAAATATATTTGTCCATGTCTTGCTCATTAATGTCCATGTCATGCCAGGCAGGTGGATGTGTAAGTGGGCTACATTAAATCTTGTATTAGCATCTATTGCGAATCATACTAGTGAGTTAATTTCAACTTAAGCACAGCTTGTTAAGGTATGTAGTTATATATGAAGTACACTTAAGTAGAGTCAAGATTCACTTTATTTTACAGTGATTAATACTATCTAATATTGTGTCAATCTAATGTAATCATAAAACTATTACGTGTATTAAGCTGTGTACTAGTGAGTTAATTTAAACTACTTAAAAGTGCACTCAGTAAATTAGTTGCACTCCAAAAGCAATGAACTGTAATTTTGAAACATTTGTATAAAATCATGAGCTGAAGACTCCAGTCATATTAGTAAACTTATAAAAGATCATTTATTCTACATTGAGAGGGTCCCCTCGTGGATGCTGCTGTGTTAGAATCACATGACCAGTCGAATTCTCCTCACTTAATCTTCGTAACTTCCCTGTTATTGGACATTTTCACTCTTAATTTCAATTTATCATGACCGATGTTGAATAGTGAATTTCTACCAAAAACCTCTGTAACTGAAAACTATTGATTTGGAATAATGCTGCATCCAAGTCCCTAGGTGTCAGTGCAAGCCCAAGACGCCATGCATAAAGTATGTTAAGCTTATTAAGGCATATAGTTAGACATAAAGTACACTTAAGTACAGTCTAAATGGTGAATGGTAAATAGTCTGCACTTATATAGCGCCTTTTTAACCTTAGCAGTATTCAAATAGCTTTACACTGCATCTCATTCACCCATTCACACACACATCTACACACCAGTGATGGCAGATCTGTCATGCAAGGCGCTAGCCTTTGCCATTGGGAGCAACTTGGGGTTCAGTGTCTTGCCCAAGGACACTTCAGCATGTGGAGTCATGTGGGCCGGGAATTGAACCACCATCCTTGCGATTAGTGGCCGACCCGCTCTACCACCTGAGCCACAGCCGCCTCTAAATCCTTTATAGAATGAGATGGAAACATGCATTGAATATAATAATCTTGGTCGCAAATTAGGTGAGGAGAAATATTGATCTCCAAGCACAAACCGAATGAAAGCAATGAAGCAAAACTGTAAGAATTAAGAGGAATGTTGTTAAATTTGCCTCATTTCTACTCATAGAAATAGATCAAATTTGGGTAAAACATTATAATAATGGTCCGTCATTAATACTTTATTATGCAGGAATGAATGCAGGACAAATGAGACATTGAGTCTTGGCATGGCTTGTTTAACTTGAAAAATGTTTTGAGTTCCATCTAGAGAAAGGAGAGCTTTATAAAGCATTTGTACTGTTGAGAAACATTTAGAAAATAATCAGTTGAAGTTTTACAGCCTAGAAGACAAATTTCACTCCAATCTTAAACTATACAGCCATGCAACTATACAGCACTGCAACTCCAGTATGATTCTGATTATACAATATGCTGCATTACAATGCAGTGCCATGAATCTCCATATTGTATTTAGACGGCTGCAGAAATAGCTTCTTCTGTTCTCTATTTCTCAGAAATACACTGACCTGCTCCAAGTGTGTGTGTGTGTGTGTGTGTGTGTGTGTGTGTTGGGGGGGGGGGCAGGGGGGGTGTTGTAACATTCTGGGAAAATTACAACACACACACACACACACACACACACACACACACTCACAAACTCACTCACTCACTCACTCATCTTGAAAGATTTGACTCTGCTGTAAGACTCTCTCTATCTGTGGGCCATCAGCAGACTGCATAACAGTTTGGTGACATGCAGAAAGAGAAAGAGACAGATAGAAAGAGGCAAACAGAGAGAGACAGCCTTAGCGGGGGTCTATCTTTACATGAGACCCTCGCTGTTCCCCTCAACACCTCTTTGACACACTTGCTCTCATCTCCTCCACTGAATAGAAAACCCACTGAGGTTCTGTCATTCATCGCGCAGACGATCTCCATGTGGAGGTGTGCATGTTTGATGTTATATCATTAGTGATTGCTGTTTTAGGGTGAGTTTAGTGAAATAAGGCAAAACGGTTAAGTAATGCTGGATTTGGAGAACAGATCATTCCATTATTCACTGATTTACGTCGTTTTATGGTGTTTTTATGACACTTTCCATTGCATAGCAAATGTAACACTCTATCAGTTGAGCTACTGCGTAGTTTGATTGCGCTAGTACAAAATCGTAAATGAGTTGGACAAATAATACGAACACAAAATTTTTTGCATAAAAAGCTATGCACTATAGTAAGTGTTTAGATGTCATAAGGTATCATTGTGTGAGGAACAGGGCAAAAAGTAAGTGTTTATTAACTGATAATCTGCTGCTTTACTCATTATTTCTGTTCAAGTGAATAAAAGTTATTGCTGTTGTAGCGCCTCTAGTGTTCATTTCACCAGGAACCTGCTGGAATATGTACAACGAGTCATGAAAAAATTATTTAGCAAAAATGTAGGTATAGAAATGTGATTCTATGAGATCAGGTTAAACCGTTCACAATGTTTTTTAATATGTGGATGCACAAATGAGAATTGAGAGAGATTTTAGATTTCTCAAAACTATCGTAATTCTTAAGAATAATGAAAATATAAGGGACAAGACATATTGACTCCTTTTATGGCTATTTAATGTTGCTTTTGTCCTTTTTGGAGTCCGACAGCCACTTTTTTATGGTATGCTTTCACTGTATGGAAATGAGCATTGTGAACATTCTGCAAAATTTCTTTTTTCTTGTTCCAAGAAATTTCTTTGGATTTGGCATGAGGGTGAGTTAACGATGACAGACTTTTCATTTTAACCCATTCATACATACCGTCACACATATGTGATGGTTAATAACTGGGGCCCGCAGAGCAGCGTCACACATATGTGATGGTTAATAACTGTGCCCCGCAGAGCAGCGTCACACATATGTGATGGTTAATAACTGGGACCCGCAGAGCAGCGTCACACATATGTGATGGTTAATAACTGGGCCCTGCAGAGCAGCGTCACACATATGTGATGGTTAATAACTGGGTCCCGCAGAGCAGTGTCAAACGTATGTGATGGTTAATAACTGGGTCCTGCAGAGCAGCGTCACACATATGTGTTTCTGCAACAGCCAGTTATGTTACAAGCTGCCAGATTCAAATTGGCTTTCGTGCCGACACAGGCAGCTCTGGTCAAGCGTTTATAATTTATATTTGATCAAACATTTACTCATTCAGTATTATAAACCACAGAATATGTTTATTTTACATACATAAATCCGACTCGTCACCAAAGTACCAGGATAAAAAGCTAACTGCTCTTACACGCACAGTCAATATAGCAAACACGATCTTCCTCCGATGCATGCAGCCATTTGTTTACATTAGTAGTGGTTGTCATTCGTCAAACAAATAGCTACCCAAAGAGTTTTTTCAAGCACATAATGTTTTTGTATGCAACAAATAGCCTAATTGTCACCAAAGTACCACGTTATCATTTCACAGCTTGTATACTCACAGTGAAAACATGCTGATCGAGCGTGGTTATCTGATGCATGAAGTCTGTTTACATTAGTGCTTGTCACACACACACACACACGCACACAAACACACACATGTTCCTATAGTCCTATAGCTATCCTTATGAGGACTCTCCATAGACATAATGATTTTTATAGTGTACGAACTATAGATTATATCCCCTAACACAACCCTTAAAGCTAACCCTCACAAAAACGTTCTGCATTTTTACACTAAAAAAAAAAAAACATTGTTTATTATGTTTTTTTTTATGTGGTTTGAATTATGGGGACACTAGAAATGTCCTCATAAACCAGATTTATAGCATTACCCTTGTATTTGCCAGTTTGTAACCTAAAAAAGTCCTTGTAAACCACCCAAACCCACCCACACCCACACACACACACACACACACACACACACACACAATGTCTGAGAAGTTTAACAGTGCATATAGACAAACAGGACTGCCGATATTATTTGTTCATTTGGTTTTTACATCTATAAAACAAAATAAATAAAACAAATACAGTGCAGCAGACATAAATTGTTCATACGTTTACTGTATTATATACAGTATTTTTTTATGACAAGAAATCAAAGATTAAAACATAAAAATAAAAAAATACTCCTCTACACTCTGCCCAGCTCTACTGACTGTGCAGTGTCATGTGCAAAAATAACGCACTCCGGGGGGCACTGCAGGGGACTTTAGACACTACTCATGAAAAGGTTAAGCAAAAGCATGCCTCTTCTTGCTTTATCACGTGGGGGGAGAAAATAAATTCTGAAAACAATATTCTGAATATGAATAAAATCTCTGACTCAGAAGTCAATGAAAACTCTATGATGTTAACACAGTGAAGAAACTAATCACTTTCTCTCTTTCTCTCTCTCTTTCTCTCTCTCTCTCTTCATATGTCAATAAAAGTGCTTTGATGTAAACATTAATGAAGCTAATCTATTCTCTCTTTTTCTCTCTCTATTTCTCTCTCTCTCTCTCTCTTTCTGGAAAGGAGAGAGCAGTTTCAGCAGTGCAGTGGTTCACGATGGCGGGGTGTTCAGCCGGATCTTTCAGATCCTCTACAGGAACGAGGAGGTGACCCTCGAGGAGCACATGAACTTCAGAGTCCACCTGCTTCTAGACGGAGAGAGGGTGAGTCTCATGCTGTTTTTTGGAATGTAACAGATGTGAGGGTAATAGTGTGGATAAGTATTTAAAACATTTTTTTTTTTTTCTTGAATTCCATATTTTAAAGTTTAATTCAATTTCATCATCAAAATTGTCTATAATCAATATAATCCATAAAACCAAATATTTAAATAATAATTATAAATAAAATAAACCAGCATACAATTGCATTTTTTTTTATAATTAAATGCTCCAGTAAGTCAGACCCATAATACACAATATTTCTCTTATTATATACATATTTATTTTTTTGTTAAATCAAGTGCTGCCCAACAGAGCATCACAGCACAACATGGAAATAGTGATGAAAACATTTATTTAGTTCACCATCACTCTTGCTTTTGAGATATTGGTTCAATGTAATAATAATAATAATAATAATTATTATTATTATTATTATAATTAATAAATATATTTTACTGTAAAGTAGTAAAGTATTTATGTCAAAATTCCTTTAATTTCCACATCAAGCTTTTATTTTGAATCAAGCTTTTATTTTGACATGATGGCTTTTATGTTTGTGTGTGTTTTTGACACTAGCCTCACATCTCCAGATAAGCAATTGGTTATATCGGCCAGTGTGATTAATAAAGGGCAAAATACTGCAATCTAATTATATAAATAAATAGTCTGCAGACGCTGATCACTTCACAGTGAATGAGGGCTGTTTGTCATCTACTACAACAAGCACATTATGCAATGCTAATGTGGTGTTTTCAGCATATGAGCGGCTTCACACATACACATTGCAGTGCACAGTACCTGCAGACTGTATATTTATTTACAGTAATTAAATTGTATACATTTGAGTTTAATAATCACATTAGGATTAATCACATTTTTAATTTGATTAATTGTTCATTTCAGTGTAAAAGTTGTAGCAAAGTTACAGCAAAAGTTAGCAAGTGAGCATTTGAAAGCAGTCGTATGGCAGTCAGACTGAATTGAGTCGGTGCATGGTACTACTGGTACTGCATAAACACTGGTGTGGTTATATCTTTTTTATTTTAGTATCAACTTGGTACCGAAGTACCCAGTAGTTTTGACATCCCTTATCCTAAAGATGTGCATATTTAAACTTTTTCTATTTGCAAGATGCTAGCCTAGAGCTGCTAAGTTCATTACTTGACTGTTGTTTTGCATATCATTAGAGTTTTCTAGAGCGTCAAATTTTTTGGATAATTGGTAAAAAAATAAAAAATCTGTTAAATTTGATTGTTAAAGAACTGAATAAAGAATAATATATTTAATATTGTTATAATATGTTATAAATATATTTTTTCTGTCCAATTTTGGTGTTACTTTCAATAAAAGTGTGGTAATTATATTGATTTGTAGTTTTTCAATTCAGATTAATTAAATTCATGAAATTAATTAAAAAGTATAATATTAATACATTTATATTTAAAAAACAATTTTAAAATAGGTATTTAAAAAAAGTCATTTTCGGTTTTCGGCCAAGTGCATCCTGAATTTTCGGTTTTGGTTTCAGCCCAGAATTTTCATTTCGGTGCATCGCTAACTTTTAGTCAATATTTCTGTCTGTTCTACTCAAAAAGGCTACCATATACTTTCTGTATGAGTCATACAGACTATATTTATGGTACCTTTTGCCAATCTTTGGAGCTTGACAGTCCCAGTTCTAATTCCAGATGTACAACAAAGAGCAGCGTGAACATTTCGCTTAACACCTCCTTGTGTGAGTGAAGAAATGATTACAGAACGTTCCTTTTTGGGTGAACTATCCCTTTAGTCCCAGGTTGATACATGGAGAATTTCTTGACAGTTGCTCAGCTTAATTCTCCCAACAATTCTTCTTCCATTGGCGCTTACATTGTTTTTAAATATTATATAAAAATTCTATATTCCAATATTATGGCCATATTTGTTATCATCTGGGAAACCATGCTGTTGATACACTAGCCATGTTAAATGTGCACAAGAGAGACTGAGAAAGAGTTATGGGTGGGACTAAATGTTCTTTCATATTTCTACGGCCATAATTCTTAATAACCTTGAAACAGTTATCTCCAGCTCCTCTCCTCCCTGTTTCACTCCATCTCTCTCTCTCTCTCTCTCTCTCTCTCTCTCTCTCTCTCTCTCTCTCTCTCTCTCTCTCCGTGATAGGAAGTCTAAAAATAGCTTCCCATTTCCCCGGAGTGTTAGTTTAATCAATCTGTGTATCAATAATTTTAGCTCAGCCCTGTTTGTTTTCAAAGATCTCCCAAAGATTTCCCATTTCTACAGGATTTCTGAGGAAATAATACATATTAAATCTTGTTTTAAATTTACGGACCTTACAGGGAAAACACATGAATTTCATATGCATGTACATGTGGGAGCATGTTAAATTCATGTGCTTTTGTTTACCTCCACGTGATCACGTGAAAATAGTACTTAAGGCTTGACATTTGCACACATGAAACACATTGGGAGCACATGTGAAATGTCCAAAACCACACCACAAACACATGCAAAATAACACGTGCAATTAATGTGATCTCTCTGTAAGGACATTGGCATGAAACAGATAGTGATGTGTATCCTAAGACAGTTTATCCTAAGACAAACATTACTAATACTTATAAAAAAATAAATAAATACATATAATATATAATAATACTGTAAATATATATATATATATATATATATATATATATATATATATATATATATATATATATATGTCAATCAGTTGGAGATTTATTATGAGGGCTTGTTTAAGGGCCCATCAATGTACACCTGTATCAGACATGCTTGTGTAGCGTCTCGAGTGTGTTGCATCATAAACATAACATTTTTAGGTCACTGTGTCAAGTTAAAAATAGTTTAATACTCAAACTTTAAACATCTTGAGATGCCTTAGATTGCATTTTCACTCCTTCGAGTGTTTTGAACGCAAGAATGTAACGCATGTTTGTGGATCGAGTAGTGACACTGCCTATTGAAGTGTTTCTTCACTGTATAAACTGTGTGTTGCTCACACAGCTGAAATTTCTCTTACTGCCCTCTGGAGTAAACAGGTGGTACTACAAGCATTTCTCAGGAATCTTCTTTATTACGGTCTGGGGTCGATTAATTTGCGTGAATTTTTTTAACACGTTATTTTTTATCAAATTAATTGCAATAAATTAACGTGTTAAATCGCCAGCCAATATATATATATATATATATATATATATATATATGTTATTTTGTTTATAATAAATTGCACTGAAGTATAGCTTTAAATTGTCAGCCTTAATTTTAACAAACCCTTAACCATATGCATAACCCTTTGTGCAACAGACAAGAATGACACTGTGTAGGAAAGGTGAAGTGTGCTATTACTTTTCTAAGTGGGCAGACTTAAGGTTTTTGCATGTTGAATGATAAAATGTGTAAAATAAATTCTGCAACCTTACATTTAAGTAGGGATCAGAAGCATATCAAAGGAACAGATTCGCATTCGATTTGGAGATCTTGGTTTGGTTAGTAGATTTGAAAGTGGAGGATTGCCGTTAGTTTTGATTGACAGGTGTTGTGTTGTCTCTCTCAGGTGGAGGAAGCCATGAGTGAGGTGGACGTTCAGCTGAAACTAGATCTGCACTTCACTGACAACGAACAGCAGTTAGTGTCTTTCTTCATTTTTTCCATCTTTTTCTCCCTCTGCATTGTCAAGGGCATTGATTGGAATAGTTTATTTCCATACTACTTGTACTATTTCTATAGTATGCATTATGAATAATGTGCAGAGTATGTGAACTTTCTGTACATGTGACATACTACATTTGCTAAAATATGCAGTATACAAGGAGTGCACTGCAGAGAATACTGCATAGCACATAGTATATGTGCAGTATGCAGCAGCAAAACTACCATAACATTAAATTTTAACATCTTCTTAACTCATAACAATTGGACTCCCAAAAGTGAAAACATTTAAACACAAAATCTGATTAGAAATGCAAAAGGGCCAGATTAATTTCCCAGATAACTGATTGACACTCGCAGAATTAAAGGAATGCTCCAGGTTCAATACAGGTAAAAGGGATAGTTCAGCTACAGTGAGGCATTTACAATGGAAGTAAATGGGGCCATTCCATAAATGTTAAAGTACACATTGTTTCAAAATTACTGTATAGACTGTAGGCATAAACATTATGTGTTTAGGAGATTTTAGTGCGATAAAATCGCATACCTTACCTCATAACAAATATCACAACTTTGTTGTCATGACAACGTAATGCAAGTGTAACTCTGCGACTGACACTAGGGGCTGCAGACTTTAGCCTCCTTGTTAGCACACCCGCCTCGCACGCCGGAGACGTCGGTTTGAGTCCCGTTTGGACGGCGCGAGCAGGACCAGTTACACAGCTAAAACCTGTAATCTCGCAAAAACACTGTAAAGCAGTGAATCCCTGGCTTTATCAAATTAAAATCATATGTACACACACAGTCTAGTGTTTATGTCACATCTTCATATATATTGGCCCCATTCACTTCCCTTGTATATTTTCTATTTTTTTTTTAATAATTGAGGAACGAGTCAAACGTTATGCGTTATTTATAGATAAAATATTGGTTACAGATATTTCTTACAGTATTTTATATTTACACAATATATCACTTATATATCACCCAACTTTTTCAACTTCTACAGAACTGACAGAAGATCATCAAATATTGGAAAAAAAAATCGCCTGTTTACCCCAAATCAAGAGGGTTTAATTGTCAATATGGTGGTGACCAAAACTGTAATGATGTCACTATTTTCTGGCTACTTTTTTTTACAGTACATGGCCAAGTTTTTATTTCAAAAGTTGACACTAAATACATTGAGAATTTAGTATGCAGTAAATACAGCAAATTGGGAAATAAAATGTCTGTTTCTAAAGTTTCAGACAATGTAATTTTTAAATAATCTGATTCTGAATAAAAGTTATTTTGAAAGTGTTATCTTTTGCAGCAGAGTGTATAAACTGATGCTTAGTGTGTGCAACATAAATGCTTTTTCATAAAGAGTTTCATTTAATGTTTTATTTTTTTGGTAGGTTGTCAGATATCACCTCAGTGCCTCTGATCAGCAGCAGGACGTTGGGTCTACACTTCCATCCACACCATGGCCTACACCATCACCTGCCCGTCATGTTTGACTATTTTCACCTGTCTGTCATTACAGTCTCCATCCATGCCTCCCTGGTGGCATTGCATCAACCACTGATCAGGTGATCACACAAAACTCCACCCCACTGGCTCTATGCTTTCATTAACAAAAACTGCACCCACTAAACAAGCATTAATGTTCTGAGCATAATCTCCACAATGCATCTGGAAAGTATTCACAGCGCTTCACTTTTTCCAAATTTTGTTATGTTACAGTCTTATTCCAAAATTGATTAAATTCATTATTTTTCTCAAAATTCTACAAATAATACCCCATAATGACAACGTGAAATAAGTTTGTTTGAAATCTTTGCAAAATTATTACAAATAAAAAACAAAAAAAATCACATGTACATAAGTATTCACAACCTTTGCTCAATACTTTGTTGAATGATCTTTGGCACCAATTACAGCCTCGAGTCTTTTTGTGCATGATGCCTCAAGCTTGGCACACCTATTTTTGGGCAGTTTCTCCCATTCTTCTTTGCAGGACCTCTCAAGCTCCAGCTGGTTGGATGGGGAGCGTCGGTGAACAGCCATTTTCAGATCTCTCCAGAGATGTTCAATCGGGTTAAAGTCTGGGCTCTGGCTGGGCCACTCAAGGACATTCACAGAGTTGTCCCGTAGCCACTCCTTTGTTATCTTGGCTGTGTGCTTAGGGTCGTTGTCCTGTTGGAAGATGAACCTTCGCCCCAGTCTGAGGTCCAGAGCGCTCTGGAGCAGGTTTTCATCAAGGATGTCTCTGTACATTGCTCCATTCATCTTTCCCTCAATCCTGACTAGTCTCCCAGTTCGGATTGCTGAAAATCATCCCCACAGCATGATGCTGCCACCACCATTCTTCACTGTAGGGATGGTATTGGCCAGGTGATGAGCGGTGCCTGGATTTCTCCAGACATAATGCTTGCCATTCAGGCCAAAGAGATCAGTCTTTGTTTCATCAGAACAGATAATTTTGTTTCGCATGGCATGAGAGTCCTTCAGGTGCCTTTTTGCAAACTCCAGGCGGGCTGTCATGTGCCTTTTACTGAGGAGTGGCTTCCGTCTGGCCACTCTGCCATACAGGCCTGATTGGTGGAGTGCTGCAGAGATGGTTGTTCTTCTGGGAGGTTCTCCTCTCTCACAGAGAAACACTGGTCAGAGTGACCATTGGGTTCTTTGTCACCTCCCTGACTAAGGCCCTTCTCCCCGATTGCTCAGTTTAGCCGGCGGCCAGCTCTAGAATGAGTCCTGGTGGCGCCAAACTTCTTCCATTTACGGATGATGGAGGCCACTGTGCTCATTGGGACCTTCAATGCTGCAGAAATTTTTCTGTTCCCTTCCCCATATCTGTGCCTCAATACAATCCTGTCTCGGAGGTCTACAGACAATTCCTTGGACTTCATGGCTTGGTTTGTGCTCTGACAAGCACTGTTAACTGTGTGCCTTTCCAAATCATGTCCATTCAACTGAATTTACCACAGGTGGACTCCAATCAAGTTGTAGAAACATCTCAAGGAAGATCTGTGGAAACAGGATGCACCTGAGCACCTGAGTCTTGGCAAAGGCTGTGAATACTTATGTACATGTGATTTTTTTGCTGTCCTTTTCTGCATATCACGGTGCCGTTTTGTGGTCCAATCTGCAAAACGCGGCGGAACATTTTATCTTATTGCGGTCCATTCAGACCGTTTCGCGGCCGACCCACCGGCCAGCACGGTTCTCCAGATGGCCAGTCCACCCCTGACCGGCCCCAAAGAGCAGAACCAGGAAAATGCCCGGTATGCCAGATTACCAGTCCAGCCCTGCGTACTTATCATTTACTGACTTTCATTCTTCCATGGAATTATAAAGGAAAAGTTTTGTAGTATGTCATTCAAAAAGCAAGAACATGTTTGGCCATAAACAACCCATTAGAAAGTTTTTTCTTGAAGCGATCTGTAAGCCAGCACCTAAATCCAGACAGTTTCTGTTGTACATTGTCATGTATAATGGATTTCACAGAACAAAAGCCCTCATTAGTGCAAAATATTCTAAATAAAGTCCCATTGTTTACAAATGTATCTGCCTAATTACACATTTGGGTGTCTTTGGGTTTTATGCGAGAATGTGTGACACAATTGGCTTTGTTTTCAGACCGATACTGGTTAATGAATCTTTCTGCAAGCAGATCCCAACTGAGAAATCCAAAGTTCATTTAACTTCTAAGAGTTTCAAGTATTGATCACAACCATGGAGACCAACATCGTGCCATTTTTCTTCCTCTCTAGTTTTGCACGGAGTGGTAAAGGGACGTGGATGGGTAGAGGATCTCCAGAGAGTGAGGCTCCATCCTCCATGATGTCAGTAGAGAATCTGATGTTTGGGACGGGGTATTGCAAACCTGTTCCAACAGAGGTAAATCTATATACAACCTTATCAAGATTTATTTTCACACTTAAACAAGCATTGGTGGTGTTCTGTGTTTTTAGATTCAGTCTGTTTTAAAGTAGCCATGTGGAGAAATTTCATGTAATTTAACTCTAGTCATAAGTTGGACGTGACACCTTTAAGAACCAGAGTTTTTCAACACCGGAGTTGTTTGACACCTGCTTTCTGGAACTCTCTCATTTTAGAGACGTGAGAGCATGCATTACGCTAGAGAGTTCCCGGTTTTGTTCATTGGTTGAGAATTATTTGGGTAAATCTAAAATTTTACACAAAATGCTCATGCATTGCATTAAAAATGTGTTCAGAAGAGTAAATGTTAAAATTGAGTGTTTTTCATAGATCGTTTTTGAAGGATGCATATGGATTGCATGTGTGGATTTTGACCATGTTTTGCCACACATGCGAGATATTGGTATGTAAATTTAGAATTAATCATATATTAACTAATTATTTATAGCCCAGAGTGTTTTCCAATTAAGTGAACATGTGTGATGAGAATATGTGTAATTAGAGTAATATTGTATTAAAATGTCCTTAAAGCTTGTTTAAAACTGCATAAAATGCTTTGAGTGATTTAAGCATGTGTTAAATGCACAAGATGCTTTGAGTGGTTTGAGTACTTACTTAAGTGCATAGGGTTATGTGAATGATACAAGCATGTATTAAAGTGATGTATGCTGAAGTATATGAGTTGGCCAATGCTCTGGCCTAAAATAGCTCAACGCTATTTTCAATTGACATTAGCCTTTTCCGTAGTTCATTATACCATATTTCCTTTTTGTATTTTCTTTGTTCTATATATATATATATATATATATATATATATATATATACCCATCGACCACTATTTTTATTTCTTTTTATAAAACAGCCATCAGAAAAAAAAAAAAAAAAAAAATATATATATATATAAAATAAATATATATATAAAATAATTAAAAAAAAAAAATAAAAAAATATATATATATATATATATATATATATATTTTTATTTTTTTTTTTAAATTATTTTATTAACCCGTTATTTAACAAAAAATCCCTTGAGATTAAATCTCTTTTTCGAGGGAGACCTGGCCAAGAAAGCACTCCGAACATGGTAAAAAAGTTAAAAGATCAACAAAACAAAAACAGATATAAGACAAAAATAGGACACAATAATAAAAACAATGGACTACAATTACAGAATCCAGCTTATGCATAGCAATTGCACTCTTCAGTTCAGTTAATTGCTCCGTAAGCTTAATGAAGGCCACGAGATGATGTGTCCTAGACAGTTAATTGCTTATAAAACAAAGAGAACAATGATAAACAGAGTCTAGACGGTGAAGTATAGAGGAAGCAGCATGCATGTAGATAATATCTCCATAATCTAGAACACTTCTGAATGTATCCTGTGTTGTTTCTTTACAACCACCAGCTACATTAATATCTATTGTATTTTAACCATATCTGCTATAGTGAAGCAACAACCATGATAAGCAAAGAACCAATAGCATTCTCCAATACTAGTAGTAGTTCTGCAGAATGCATACAGTGCGTAGTAAATCATTATTTGATTGGACTGCCTAAAATAAAATGTTTTCCAAAAAATTGCTGGATGACAACTGGACGCCACATGCTAAGTTTAGGTCATGTGACAACAAAATAAAATATTTGGAAATTGTATTTGAAATGGTGTTTTCCATTTGTGGACGCATACATTGTGACATAAATCAAATACAATTGCAAATTGTGTTTTTGCGTTTGCCTTTACTCAGGCAGGATTGGAACATAACACTGAGGAAACAAAGTCACAGATGGAGACATACTGATATATTGTAGAGGCCGATATTTGTATTTTTTAAATATTGGCATCGTCCAATAGATTTTCCTATTTGGCTGATACGTTTTGAATGCCATTGATGCCTTTTTACCTTTTTTGCAAATTGCCTGCTTGCATGTGAAAGTATTGTCTGAGCAATTTGTGAATGTCCTTGAGTGGCCCAGACAGAGCCCAGACTTGAACCCGATTGAACATCTCTGGAGAGATCTGAACAATTTGCAAAGATATCATACTGTATATATCAGAAATCTACTGGCCTATGGACCACTCTGACCACTCTCACTTGGCATCCACTATTAAAAAACTAGCCATATCAGTCAATTACTAGCCATTACTACTTCAGTATGACTAGGTTGTCACTCATAAGACAATGGAACATCAATTGCAAATGAATTTTGTGTGTCCATATGAATTTTGGCAGACATTGTGCTTTCCCAATGACCAAACGCAAACACAAATACATATTTTGTGATGGCTTTATCAGTATATCACCACATATGCATCCACAAAACTTGATTCAATTTGTAATTGTATTTGCCTAAAAAACATCAAAACCTGTTTTAAGTGCTGTAGAACAGAGTGATTTGTTATCCTTATATGACTAAGTTGTGAAAGCTTGCTTCTACGCATGCGCGAGTGTTGAGTTACGATGAGGAAGCCATATGCTTGTATGTTAAACATCTGTGTCTTCTCCAGTAAAGTTATATGTTGTTGAACGAACCTTTTGGTCTTTCCGCTCATCATTCAACAAGTGCCTCTAAATTGAATACAGTCCTTAACAACAGCCATTTATAGTAGATGCATACAGTGTTGATAATTTAACCTACTAGACATGTATTGCTCTGCTTTTTTTAGGATTGTTTGATTTGAGCAGACTTGTTGGGAATTATTTGGATTATCAACTGGATTCGTCAAGAAAAATTTCTGCCTCATTCTACGAATAGGATCCACATGAGATCAGTAAAAAAGAAATCACTCCATAATGATTAAAAATGTATATACTGTGTGCAGTAGATAATGTGTAATTTGTAATGTTTACATTTTGCATCAAGGTCAAAGATTCACGCTAATGATCATACATGGCCATAATATGCACCTGTTACCCCCCTGTTATTGTATTTTATGATAATATTTTTTTAAGAATCCACGTTAGGACCATGAAAAATGATTTCCATTAAATGTTCTGCGCAAAACTGTTCAAAACTTGCATTACCTTTATTGCCGTAAGTTTCATGTGAACAATGGTAAGGACAAATTGACCCATTGCTAATATCCAACGTAACATTTTTACAGTGGAAAGAAAGCTTGCATGCCCATGGCTGCCAGACTGCCTTACTAAAGTGTAACATTGGCAGAATTTTTCCAAACTGTTCAAATGTGAGCGGTGGTGGTGTAGTGGCTAAAGCACATAACTGTTAATCAGAAGGTTGCTGGTTTGATCCCCACAGCCACCACCATTGTGTCCTTGAGCAAGGCACTTAACTCCAGGTTGCTCCGGGGGGGATTGCCCCTGTAATAAGTGCTCTGTAAGTTGCTTTGGATAAAAGCGTCTGCCAAATGCATAAATGTAAATGTGAAAAACTTGTTGGGGTACTGCCTCTATTGATATATGGCAAACCCAAATATGTTGAAATCTTATTCTGATCGGCTAATCGTTGTTATTAAAAGTTTGTTACTTATCAAACATAGCGAGTTAAAAAATGTGACTTGCACGATTAGTAAGAAATATATGATGACACAACTGATCTAAAGGTAAGGGGGATGGTACTTTTGCAATTGTGCTACTTTTTGATATTTCTTTCAAGAAGGGGGTATGGTATATATACACAACAGAAACACAAACATTTTTAAGGTTTTGACAACACTCTTACCTCCAAACCAATGTGAACAGCTAAAACTCAACATAGCCAGTAATAAGCACAAGTTCAGGTATAAGGCACTAAAAGAAGTCGTCACATGGGAATAGATGAATGTGCTGAAATTTCAGAGCCTCTGTGTTTGATCTCCGTCTAATCTATTGAGCTTAAGGCTTAGCTAAACTTGCATCTGCTGCTCGTGATTTTAACCACAAGATCACTTTACATCACACTGATCTTATAGATATATAGTCATACATGGATGGATGGATGGATGGATGGATAGAAGGAACGCTGGGTGGGTGGATGGGTTTATATTTAGTTAAATTTGTAAACATCTTTGTTCTGCATTCATGAAACCTGGTTACATCTGTGTGGAAATAACAGGGAAAACTATGACGAGCAGTAAAATATGACTCTACAACAAATATCTTGTGTGTGTGTGTGTGTAGGGCAGTTTTTACGTGCCATCGGAGAACTGTCTGCAGAGAGCATACACGTGGCACTGTCGCATCTGTAAACTGTTGCTGGCTGCTCTAAGAGGCCTGCGCTCGTATTACACGACTCTAATGAAGGAGATTCCTCAACTGCAACACATAGAAATGGGTATAATCACAATCACTTTTGTATTTTAATTCTCAGTATTAGTAATTAACCGAAATATTTTTTTCAATGGTCAATGGTTGATAATATTAAAATACAGTTTAAAGGAAAAGTTCACCCAAAAATGAAAATTATGTCTTTACTTTCTCACCCTCATGCCATTCCAAACCTGTATGCCTTTCATTCTTCGGTGGAAAAAAAAGGTAACATTTAAAAAAAAAGTATTTTCGCCATATTATGGAAGTGAATTGTGACTGCAGGCTGTATAGCTCTATAAAGCAATGGGAAAGCATGAAAGAAAAAACACCATAACCCACAGTAAAATAAGTCAATACGACTTCTGACGAAACGTCATAACATCATGATTAAAGAACCAATGAGGTGTGATGTAATTGACGTCTCACCATCTTTGATTTAGGCACTGTTAACGTTTATAAATGATTTGATTTTAGATTGAATAAAAGCTTAAATTTTGGTCTGTTCATCATAAAAAGTGAATGGCTTCAAAAGACTTGGAATATGACGCACAAGTCGTATTTACTACTTTTACAGTGATTTTATTGTTTTGTTACTGTTGTTGTTTTTATAAGGCTTGACAGCCCAGAGTCCCTGTTCATAAATATAATAATAATGCATAATAATAAAAAACAACAGACATGTTTGGAGCAACATTAGGGTGATGACAATTAATGCATTTTAATGACAGAATCAGGAATGTTCATACAATGTTATTTAAACACTTTTAAAACATGTCTGATGTAGTCTATTATGAGCACCCCAGACATCCTCAGCTTAAGAAATAATAGCGTTTACATTTATAACATTATTACACATCGTTTTACTTATTTATAGAAGACCTTCCCATCGAAGAAACATTAAACCAGCACACCATTGAACTGCAGGTTTGTGAAACACTTTACCATCAAGTCATTATTTTTTATTAGTGATTATGTAAGGATTTTCCCAGTGTTTTACTGGTTTTACTTTAGTTAACAGTTGATTCTTTTCTCTAGTTGCAGAGTGGTCATGAGAAGGTAGCAGAGCTGATCAGTAAAGATCTGATGCAGTTGTGTGCTCAGCTGTCTGCTGTTTGGACACAGTTTCTGGAAGCCACGGTTCCCAATCCACACATCCGCTCTTATCTGGCCCAGGAGCACCACACGCTCAGGGTGAGAGACAGAAAGAGGCTTTTCATATAGGGCTGGCAGCTGCACTGACTGCCTGATTTGATTAGATTCAGGGGATTTTTAAAAGGGATGTTCCGTGTTCAATACAAGTTAAGCTTAATTAACACATTTGACTTGTCTCTCATTTATTAAAACATACATAAATGAAATAAAAAAAGTTAAAAACACTGTTACTGTAAGGCACTTACAATGGAAGTAAATAGTCAAGAAACGCTAAAATACACACAAAAAATAAGAATGTATTTTTTTTCTTAAGCTGTAAACATTTATAGCTAGATGTCTTCTTACAAACTTCTTATAATTAGTTTTTTAATTTAAGAAAATATATATATAAAAAAAAATAACAAAAGGGATAATTCACCCAAAAATGACATTTTATCATCAATTATTCACCCTCATGCCATCCCGGATCTGTCTGACTTTCTTTCTTCTGCTGAACACAAAGATTTTTAGAAGGAAATTTCAGCTCTGTAGGTCCACACAATGCAAGTGAATGGATAACAAAATGTTGCTGCTCCAAAAAAGCACATATGGGCAGCATAAAAGTAATCTATGACTCCAGTGGTTAAATCCATGTCTTCAGAAGTGATATGATAAGTGTGGAGGAGAAACAGATCAATATTTAAGTCCTTTTTTATTATCAATCTCCACTTTCACATTCTTCTTTTGCTTTTGGTGACTTCTTTTGATTCATATTCTTCATTCATATTGTCACCTACTGAGCAGGGAGGAGAATTTATAGTAAAAAAATTAATTATATATTGATCTGTTTCTCACACAGACCTATCATATCGCTTCTGAAGATATAGATTTACCAATGGAGTCTTATTGATTACTTTCATGCTGCCTTTATGTGCTTTTTGGAGCTTCAAAATGTTGGTACTAATTCACTTACATAGACATACAGAACTGAAATATTCTTCTAAAAATCTAAGTTTGTGTTCAGCAGAAGAAAGAAAGGCATACACATCTGGGATGGCATGAGGGTGAGGATTGTAGAGAATTTTTGACAAATCAAATGTTTGTGAATGGTTGTTTGCAACTTCAAAGATCACAAATCACTCAGTACTCTTGGTAGCACAGTGATATTATTCTCAGATAGACAACAGTACAATGTATCTTTAGTTTACCCTGACTTGCATTATTTTATGTTTCCCAGAAAAAAACTGCCGTTCTTCGACACAGCATGAATTTCCCAGCATCTCAAACACTCTGTGTCCTCTGGGCTGATGCATTAGATATATAAACCTCATCTCTTATGATCTATACAGTAATTCCACCCACAGGACAGCTCTGCTTTTAATTAGAGAACAGTTAGTTATGACAATGCTGAAACTTGAGGAAGAGATAAATCCAATTTCGGCCGTATTACTGGAGCTGTTTTATTTTCTCATAAATGAGGTTCTTTTGTTCAGAACGTGTGTGAGGAATTGTCTGTTGTTGTGTCAATGTGCAATAAGATACATTCTGTTTTTTTAAAGAGATTAAATTAAATTGTTGACATTTTTGCTCACCCTCACGTTGTTCCAAACCTTTGTGACTATTTTCCTTTGTGAAACACAAGAACTTGTAAGGCATTATCTTTAGTCTCAGTCACTATTCCCCTTCATTGCATATTTGTTTTTCATGCAATGAACATGAATGGTGACAGAGATTAACATTCTGGCTAACATCTCCTTTTGTGTTTCTCAAAGGTAAGCTTGCTGTACAAGTTTGGAACAACACGAGGATGAGTAAATGGGGACATAATTTGTATTTTTGGATGAACTATCCCTTTAAGATCTGCTAACTCAACAAATATGATGTCATATTGATCTATAGGCAGTGTTGTATGATTTGTTCTCATATGTGTATCATTGTGCAGGTCAGGAGATTTTCAGAAGCCTATTTCTTCACTGAACATCCCAAAGAGTCCTCACTCACATTTCAGGAGGAACTGTGAGTGTTTTATCATCCTCTTTATATAAGTAAGTAACATACCTACAATACATTTAGCCTCTTGTTGTGCATTTCTGCCTCTGAGCAGTATCAACAGACACGCCCAGGTGGCCACAGAGATGCGGAGCTCTGATTATCTGCTCCGAATGCCCCCACTTCCTGTGGAATGCCTGGACATCGACGGAGACTGGAGCAGCCTGCCAATCATCTTTGAGGATAGATACGTGGACACGCCCTGTTTAGGTAACAGACAATGTTTGATTGAGAAAAAATGAATGACTGAAGGAAAAAAATGAACAAATAAACAAACAAATGAATAAACAAACAAACAAAAGAATAAACAAACAAACAAAAGAATGAACATATGGATGAGCATATGAATGGACAAACAAATAAACGGAACGACGAACTTATAAATGAACAAACAAAAGAACAAACAAACAAATTCATTAATAAAAATGAGTGCATGAAAGAACGAACATAATGACTGAAATAATGAATAAAATAGCGAACTAAAGAATGATGAACTAAAATAGTAAACTAACAATTAATAAACAAAACAATGAATGAAGGAATGAATGACTGAACAAATGTAACGAATTAACAAACGAAAGAATGAGCTTTTGATTGAACAAATGAGTAAACAAATAAATTAATAACCGAATGTGTTAACAAAAGAATGAACATACAAACAAAAAAACTAACAAACTAAAGAATTAATGTATGAATGAACAAACCATTGAACAAAATGAACTTACAATACATAAATGAACAAATTAAAGACTGAACAAATTAATTAATGAACAAACTAATGGCCAAACAAACAAATGAGCATATGAATAAATAAACAGACAAATGCAATTAGACAAAAGAATGAATTAACAAACGAAAGAATGAGCATATGAATGAACAATCAAATAAATGAACAAAATAATAAACTAACAATGAATAAATGTGAAGCTAAAGAATGAAAACAATGATGAACAAAGAATGGACAATGGATGTATAAACAAACAAACACACAAATGAATTAATAATGTGACTAATAAAGTAAGAAATTAAACTGTTATATGGAAATAAAAACACACATAAGCCAATAAACAACTAAGCGCATACATCGATCTTATGGAGTAAGTCTGTTTCTTGTACAGACTTTTTTAAAATATACTATATTTAACATAAAAACATTTTTTGTAACCAAACAAACACACTTTCCTCTTTCCCTGTTCTAGATTACACCATTCATGTGCCAAAACAGATGGTCTTAAACTCAAATACCTGTCCAGACCCAACTAGGTTGAAAGACCAAACCAAAAGTCCAACTGAGGAGAAACAGGACGTCTATTCATCAGCAACATACCCTGAGGAACCCCCCAGTAAAGATCACATGGATCTGCCCACATACATGACTCTAACGGTTGAAGAACAGGATTTCATTACAGACTACAAAGAGACCAGAGCTCAAGCAGAAACTTTGATTGGCTGTGCGGGTGAGACAGATATTGACAGAAGCGAACATATCTACGAGACCACCACGACTGGTTCTGGTTCAAGATTTGAGTCTGTTGATGAAGACAAGTGCCAATATGATACTGAGGAAGCAATTGATCAAATAGACTGTAGGTCTGAAGACAGCACTGATGCAATAGATAGAGTTAATTCTGTACAAGGTAATGTAGAGCAAACTGGTTGCCAGACTGAAGCAAGTGACTTTGCTGATCAGCCTGAAAATGATTTAGTTGAATCTAATCATGCGAGTTTGAAACAAGCTAAAATTACCCAAAGTGGCAGCGGACAGACGTTGTTGCTTGTTTCGATGGAATCTGAAGAACTTTCTGATCTCGCCAGCATTGACAGCTTAGACTTCCTGCCCACTTATAACCATGACAACCACCTAGAAACACCAGACAATACAGGGAACCTTGGCAACAAGGAGCCAAACTCAGTATTAGATAGCAGAAACATAGAAGCACCAGCAAAGTATTTTGGGAGCGAGGAAACATTACCGGCTAGTCTATTGAATGTCCACTCTGCAGTAACCGACCCTCAAGCAACGTCCCCTTCAGTTTACACCCTACTACAGAACCGCCGCTTGTCTGAAACCCCAACCAGGGGTGTATTCTTGGCCGGGTCTAAGTTAATGAACCGCTCTTCATCTGTAATCTCAGACTCTGGCATTGAAAGTGAGCCAAGCTCGATGGCCTGGACACTGGAGGGACGAGGAGTCGTCGTAGGTGTACGTGATGTCTTGCAAAATCTGGCTCGTTGTCGGGCACACCAGAGCTCTCTTGAGGGGCTACAGACGGAAAGTCACGGCAGCTTGCCAAGTGCCACTCAAGCTTCTCTGACCTCCATTAGCTCCCTACCATACGAAGAGGAGGAGATGCAACTCAGTACTCTCACCAAATCCGCCTCTGCACCACAAATCAGCAGCCCTGATGACACAGAGGATGGTGAAATACCCAATCAGGAGGAGAGGAACTTGTGTGAAGCAAATCATGAGAGGCAGAGTAATGAAGAATCTACTGAGGCTGAGCAGAATCTGCAAGGTGTTACTACGAAGGACAGAAATAAAACAACCAATCAGGAGAAGAGGAGCATTAGTGAAGCAAATCAGGAGAGGCTGAGCAATGAAGTAGATGATGAGTTGAAGTGGAATGTACAAGATTTAACTATGGAGGACAGAAGTGAAACAACCAATCACGACGTCAACAGGGATGAGTTATCCAGTCAAGAAACGGCTGTCGAAGAAAGTCTTTTGCCAGAAATGTTTCTATACCAGCAATTTGTGACAGATAAAGGTGTTGAAAACGCCACAGTGGATGAACTGACTGAACGTTCTGTGGCATATCAAAGTAATATGTTGCTTAATGAGTATTCTGGTCACAAAGGTGACAGTACGGAGTGTTGTAGCTGTGAAAATAAATATTGTGAACACCAGGGTGTGCTAGAGTTAAACACAAATCAAGGTGACTCTGACGACATCAGTGTCCATCACATTCATGTGAATGAGCTTGAGGTAGTAAGTATGAAGAACCTCCCTGATCCACCAATTAGTGATGAGAGCAGTCACGAAATGATGACCAATGACAGAGAGAGACCCACTGATATCATCGAACTTCCAGCCAATGAGAGAGCACAGAAGGCATTAGAGGGACAGAGCAGAGCCAATGAGCTACAGAGTTCAGGACTAGCATTTGTGAATAAAAAGGTGGTCGAGGTTGTGAACCTGTCAGTGTCATGCACTCCAACATGTCTGCCTTTTTCATCCGTACTCCGCGATTCGCCATCAGTCAGCGGAATCTCCACCCGCCAAGCCACATCCCCCATTACAAATCAACCCCTGGGCTCGTTCGGAATCATCTGCTCTTCCCCTTCCTCTAGTGATGACCAGGAAATCAACGAGAGGATGATCAAGTGAGGTTTTTCCTTTATTTAAATGTGAAAATGTTTCTAAAAAGCTTGTTTAAAAGACGTTAAAATTTTAGACAAGTTTATTATGTCTAAAAAGGTAAAATTACTTTGCTCTGTTCATATAAATAGAAAATTGTGCTCTGCTTATATATCTTTTCATTTTCAAGCAATTTTAGTATAAATATCTAATAGAATTAAACTGCAGGAGAGATCCAAGCCATATCTAGGCATATTGAAAACATTACAAAGACTTTTTTTACTTACTGAGCAACCAATCAAAACAACCTAACAACCATTTAACAACGCCTTGCTACCACTCAAAAAAACCTAAGCAACTACATAGAAACACACACACACACACACACACACACACACACACACGCACACGCACACACACAAAACAAACTCAGAGAACCTTATAAACCTACTAACAATGTCCTTACATCCACCAAAACACCCTAGCAATCACATAGCAACACGCTAAAATACACTCAAAATACCCTAGTGTAACGGGAGCCAGCTGGAATGTGATAACTGTGCGGAATATGTAAACCTCACTCCCCTGGCCTCAAAAAGTGCACTAGCAAATGACGCTAGAGTCTACAGCCTTTAGCCTCCTTGTTAGCACGCCTGTCTCCCATGCTGGTGACACCAGTTCAAATCCTGCTTGGAGCAGGTCAAGCAGGACTGGTAACAGTGGTGCCATGACCCGAATGGGAGTGAAGTTTAGGGTAACAGGAGCTAGCTGGTATGTGATAGCTGTATTTGCAAAATTTTGCAAACCTCACTGGCCTCAAGAGACGCACTAGCAACTGACACTAGAGGATGAAGTCTTTAGCCTCCTCGTTAGTGCAACTGCCTCCCATATCAGCTGGCGCCGGTTCGAATCCCGATCGTAGCCGGTCGAGCAGGACTGGTTACATTAGCAACTACAATCAACACAAACACACACACACACACACACACACACACACACACACACACACACACACACACACACACACAAATCAAACTCAGAACACCATAGAAACCTACTAGCAATGCCTGGCAACTACCTGAACACCCTAGCAATCACATAGTAAAGTGCTCAAAAACACTCAAAATACCATAGTGTAATGGGAGCCAGCTGGTACATGCTGTGCAGTGTGTGTAAACCTCACTCCCCTGGCCTCAAGAGACTAGCGACTGACACTTGAGACTGTAGCTTTTAGCCTCCTCATTAGCGCACCAGCTCCCCATGCCAGCAACGCCGGTTCGAATCTCGCTCTGAGCATGTCGAGCAGGACCGGTTATTCTAGCAACCACTTAACAACACTCTAGCTACCACCCAGAACACCCAAGAAACTACATAACACACTAAACAAATACCAGAACACCCTAGCCACTGCATAGCAAAGTCTTGGCTACCACACTTAAAACCAATACAATCATATAGCAATGTGCACAAAGCACTCAGAATGCATTAGCAACCACTTTACATTGCACTAGCTACCACCCAAGTAACTACATAGCAGAACACTCAAACATATAAAAAAAAAACACACAGAATATCTTAGCAACGGCTTAGCAATTACCTGACAACAATCCAGAAAACCCTTCCAATCATACATCAACATGCTAAATACTCTCAGAATGCCCTAGTAAATATTTAACATTGCCATAGATACCACTCCGAATACCCTTGCAGCTATATAGCAATACACACATGCAAAACAAACTCAGAACACCTTAGAAACCTAAAAGCAATGCCCTGGCAACCACCTAACAACACCCTAGCTACCACCCAGAGCACCCAAGCAACTACATAACAACACACTAAAAAATACCAGAACACCTTAGCAACAGCATTGCAAAGGCCTGGCTACCACACATAAAACCAATACAATAATATAGCAATGTGCACAAAGCTCTCAGAATGCATTAGCAATCACATATTAACATGCCAAATAAACACTCAGATAACTTAGCAACCAACAAACAACACTATCTATCACTAAGTCCCCAAGCAACTGCATAGCAACACACACTAATGTACTGTAATGCTGACTGTTTTATTTAAGCCTTTTATTGTTGTCTTGAAGCTTCTATAAGGCAAAAGAAGCCCTGCTGAGAGAGCTGGTGTTGAAGGGCTGTCTGTACAGTGATCTGCCTTACCTTGCCTCTGATTATCCATACTTCCCTCCTGAAGAAGATGACACCGAGTTTGAGGACGGGATACACCTTGTGGTGTGTGTACATGGACTAGACGGTAAAAGCTCTGACTAAGTACATTAATACGTTGGTTTTTAAAAACACAGACAAAGGTTTTTGGAGGACTACAGAACACTTAAGTTCATAATATAGTATATTAAAGGATATTTAGCAGTGTATAAATTTTGTCTAGCTTGGTCCCAGCAATCTTGACACATTGAAAACCATGTTAATGCCCATTATTTGTAAGCTGCTGTATCTTAATTTGTTGTTGTCAGGTAATAGTGCAGATCTGCGGTTGGTAAAGACCTTTATAGAGCTTGGGTTGCCAGGATCTAGACTGGACTTCCTTATGTCTGAACGCAACCAGGTAGGAGAAAAAGCCAATCAGCACACAGTTTTAACCCCATTTAACCGATCAGTGCGATAATGCCTTTTTGACATCATCAGTGTCAGTGTGAAACAGTATGCATTGTACAACAACCAACATTTCAGACATTTCCATTGACCTCTGTCCAATGTCCCCTGTCTTCTGTCTCCAGGCGGACACGTTTGCAGATTTTGACACCATGACGGACAGACTGTTGGACGAGATTATTCAACACATTCAGCTGTATAACCTCACCATCCACAGAATTAGGTTTACAATCTCATTTATCACATTTAACTGCAGTAAAACTTCCTTTCATCTTTTAGAGTAGAGGATTTTACTTAACCTGTTGCTTTGAGCAATGTTAAAGGGATAGTGCACCCTGAAATGTTCTCATCATTTACTAAACTTTATGACATCCTAGATGTGTATGACTTTCTTTATTCTGCTGAACACAAAGATTTTTGAAGAATATTTTCAGCTCTCTAGGTCCTCTAGTGAATGATGACCTAAAATTTTGAAGCTAATCCATTAGACTCCAGAGGCTAAATCCATACACTCAGAAGCAATATAAGTGTGGGTGAGTATTAGATCAATATTCAATATTCAAGTTATTTTTTAATATTAATTCTCCTCCCTGCCCAGTAAGTGGAAATATGCACAAATAATTTGAATAATTTGAAAAATGTGAAAGTTTGGAGCTTCAAAGTAGTGGGTACCATTCACTTGCATTGTAAGGACCAGCAGAGCTGAAATATTCTACTAAATAGCTTTTTGTTCAACAGAAAAAAGTCATACACATCTTGGATGGCATGAGGGTGAGTAAATGGTGTAAAAATTTAAATTTGTGTGTGAACTGTCCCTTTAAGGTGCTGTGAGGCCTTATAAATCCCATTGATTAAAGTATAAACAAGACCGCCCCCTTGTGGACGCCATGGGAATATACAGTTTTTAAGCTGAAGCTTCTAGTCGTCTTTTGTGTAGACCACCAGCGCTGCAATCTTGATCTTACCACATGATGGCAGTAAAGCAAAACAAAACCGCTGACATTCAAACAATACACTGGAAAATGATTATATATATATATATATATATATATATATATATATATATATATATATAAAATCACTTTACATCCATTAAAATTTCTCTTTTAATCTATTTCTCCTTGTCCCCTCTCTTTCTTTCAACTTATTTCTTAAATGTTAATAACAGCGGGTTCTTTTATGAAATATGTGCTCTTAAAAGATCTCTGGAGTTCAGCCGTCTTTTTAAAAACCAATGATGAAAAGTTTCAGGATGATTATGGAAAAGCTAATTAAAGGGAAATGACTCAGAATGAATGAAAGAATATTAAAAGAGAGAGACTGTGAGAGAAAGAGAGAGAGAGTCCAACTGACTCATCCAAACTCCTCAAACCGCAAAACATCATTTTACAGACTGATATTTCTGGTAAGATTAAAGTATCATGCCTGAAATTTCTTCTTCGTCTTTCTGCAGTTTTATCGGTCATTCTTTGGGGAATATCATTATTCGCTCAGTGCTGACCAGACCCAGGTTTCGCTGTTATCTCTGTAAACTCCACACCTTCCTGTCTCTGTCTGGACCTCACCTGGGCACACTGTATAACAACAGCACACTGGTCAGCACAGGTAAAAACATAAAAATACTACAAAACTAAAACTACTTTTCAGATACAGTTGTGTATTGTCTACAGATGACTATTGCCCAGCTGTTGGGCATCGTTTTACTTGTTACTTTCCAAAAAGTAATTTGATTACATGATAATGCTCGTTACCAATATATGTATTATTTAAATTATAATTATGTGTGTGTTCTTGTTCTTCAGGTCTGTGGCTTATGCAAAAACTGAAGAAGTCTGGATCTCTATTGCAGCTTACATTCAGAGATCAAACCGACCCAAGACAAACTTTCCTCTACACGCTCAGTAAGAAACCAGGTACAGACATATGGGAAAAGCATACAAAACACCCAAGATTTTTGAAGTTTTTGGAACTGGAACACATAATGCAAACATTTTTACAAAAATAGCCTCTCTTTTTCTGTATCCAGGTCTGCAATATTTTAAGAATGTGGTGTTGGTGGCCTCCCCGCAGGACCGATACGTGCCCTTCCACTCGGCCCGCATTGAGATGTGTCGAACCGCACTTAAAGACAGAACCACAGGTCAGAAAGCTCACAGAGTTCCTGCTCTGATAACATATTAAATGATGTAATAAATAATGATGACTATCATATGAGCGGCTATGTTTGTCTAGTTGAACAGGGAGGATTTTCCCTTAAGGAAATACTCCCATCGTTTCAGGGTCATTGCCAGCTTCACTGGTTTTGCTGATTCCCAACTAAAGTCAATTTAACTAATCAGACTAAAGGCTCACCGGTGGTGGGAATTCTTGGAGACATGAAACTACACGTGGGATGAACAAAACTATTCTTTATCACTGTTCAGAGTGAAGAAAGTGTTTAATTTTGAAGAGATTGATGCTGCAGCAGTGATGAACTCAGCTTGAGTGACTTCCGCCGTCATAAAGGTCCCATTCAATAATTTCTCAATATATCACATATTAACTCAAATGACAGGAACACCGCCCACTGTAAAGGAGTAAAAGTAAAAAAAATTTAATTAGAAATGTATTTGAGTGAGAGTAAAAAGTACCCACTTTTTCAGATTAACAATTTTTATTGATTCACGTACAGAATCAATCTTAACCCCCAATATTACCAATCCCCCTTCCAATCCCACCCTGACTCCAACAACATCACAGTGGTCTCAAACGATATACAGCAGAGACACACATGCACAAAAAATAAATATCTAAATAAACAAATAAAATAATATAACAATAATAAACATATATCCATAAATGACATATACCTGCCCAATTGCTCCACGAACAATGGTGTACCTCCCCATTATTCTAAATGCCCCTTCCTCAAAGGCCGCCACCCTTCCCATCTCCGAGCACCACTCCTGAATAGAGGGTGCTCCAGTCAACCTCAAGCCCTTTAAAAATTTCTGCCTGGCGATAATGACACTGGATACGACCCAGCTCTTTATGTGTCTAATTTCAATGTCGATGACTGCCCCATTGCCCCGTGATACAGAGTCTGGGGCAAAAATAACACATCGCACACCAGACTCTGAACCTTTAACCAAAACTTCTGTATCTCAACACACCCCCAAAAGACATGCGTTATGTCTCCATCCTCTAATTGGCATCGCCAGCAGGTGGGTGTGTCTGTAAGACCAAGCCTATACAATTTAGAGGGGGTCCAATAGAATCAATGTAAAATATTTTATTGTATAAGGGACACCCTTGCATCTCTAGATGCAAGCTTTTATGTTTTTAGAATCCTAGCCCATTATCCCTCCTCCAATTCCAAGTTTAAATATTTCTCCCATAATATCTTGAGAGTGGCTGAGGCTCCATCCCCCAGACTCTGAATTAACAAGGAGTAATACACTGATGCCTCATGACCTTTTCCAAAAGCAGTAATCACTTCTCCTAGTGAATCTGCTTCTTTAGGGGGTTGTATGCTAATACCTGAACTAAACACATACCGAGTGAATCGATCGTGTTTCTCTCTTGTAGAATTCACAATATCTGGGAACAAGAAATTATTGTGATTCTTCCAAGAAAGCTTTCCTTTGCTCCTTGCAACAAAAAATTGTGCAGAATTGATCAGGGCCTGTTTCCCTCAGCCGATATGCAATCTGGGACTCTGTGAGCTTGCTCGATTTCCATCTCATGGCCTGTTATGTCCAGCAGACTCGGGAAGAGCTTGTCTAGGATTTTCACCATATCTCTGCCTTCTTCATGCTCAGGAATTCCAACAATCTGTACATTATTTCTTCGGCTCCTATTTTTGAGATCTTCCAGTTTTTCCAAAATGTTTTCCACGTCTATTTTGGTCATGAGCGAATTAGCGGATAATTCCCTTTCCGATGACTCCAGATAATCAATCCATTTCTCAAAATCTGCCACTCTTGTAACCAACTCAGAGAATTCTGTTTCCATCACCGTAAGCGATCAATGTATTACAGCGAGATCCAAGTCAGCAACAACTATGGTGAGCATCACAGACATGCTGGACTGTTGGTGCTGAATCTCTCCTACCACACCATCCAAATCGAGTCCCATTCTGCAGGCCCGTCAGAGGTTTCAGCTTGAGCACTTAAGTGTCTTTTAATGTCTCCAGAGCCCGAGGATTTTGACTTCTTTGCCATGCATACCTCAAAGGATAAATATGTAACTATGTGTATCGAATCTCACCGGATTATAACATAAAAATAGTTTAAAAAAAACTAGCAAAGTGTGCAGAGCTCGTCGCTCACACATCTGCTCCTCGTATGGTGTCACGTGACCCCCCCCCCCCCCCTAAACGTTTTTTATCTTTTTAAAAGATGCTCAAGTAAATGTGACATAGTAAATGTAGCGCGTTACTACCCACCTCTGATGGTTTCAATGAAATGGATTCAAAAGGAAACAATGATAACAGATATGGAAGTAAAAAAAGAAAAAAAAGAGTTCTCCATTTTCATGAGGCTGTCATCTTTGAGGGTGGCGTGTAGCTCTCTGACAGGTATTTTTCTCTTGGTTTGAAAGACAGATGAGAGAAATCAGCATCCCTATGAGTGTGTCTGTGTGACAGACAGAGCTAAGGATACACACTCTGAGCTGTCACATCTTCTACACACACACAAAGAATATGATAATAGAGCAATGAAGGATGTCTAGAAATAGAGGGACATAATGTTTTAAGTCTTTACCACAGGTAATGTTTAACAGACTACCTATTTCTGTACCCAGTTAGTCTCAGCCTCAGACAGCGCACTAAAATAACAAGATCCAGTCTGATTGGTTGGCTTCGCACTGGCTTTATTTCCAGGAGTCAGGGTGAACCGCATTTTATCAGTCTGTCAGGAAAAAAGTCATGTTAATAAAGCTGCTACAATGAGCACTTTCATTGAAGTTTGCAAGATTAATGGCAAATATTTTTTCATGAGGTCATGAACAACTCTTTTAAGTGCACAATGTTCTTATCTTTGCATCATATACTATATATAGTACGTAAAGTGTTGCACCGAAATTACAATTATTTGCCGACACACTGGGCCAAAAACCGCAACCCAAAGATTATTGTATTAAATTACACTTTGTTTGGAATAATTACTTTCTAAGTGTTATTATTATGGATGCACCTAAACCACTTTTCTATAACAACACATTATAAAATAGAGTAAACAGAAAATAATTACATAAAAAGAATGTGTAGCCTATTTAAAAGATCTTTATTGTAGCACTGTATTGGATAATGCAGCAGCAAAATTAGCTCTTCCGGTGAAAAATCTTTAGTAAACAGTGAGTAGTAAGTCATTTCTGAACTTTAAACCCTCTTGCTTTTAGTTTGATATATATTTAATATGCTTCTTAGATTTAATATGCTACTCATCTGGTGAAATGTACCTTGGATGCCATTCTAAATGCACGTTTTAAGCCAGCCAAACAATCAAACATCCACATGACTGTATATTTACTTATTAAACACATCCTTTGGGATTCATACAAACTGTTGTATAGCTTCAAGAAAATTTTAAAAGAATGCACGAGTCATATGGAATATTTTAATGTTGCTTTTTATGCTTCTTTAAAGTCATATTTGCACCTTATATTAACAGCTTTAACCAAGATAGCGATCACGTCACTTCTGGGGATAAAGATAAAGATACTGTAAATTATGCTTTTCCTCCATGCTTGTGTTTCTGTTACCAGATTTTAAAGTAACAATTTTTGTACAAATTTCCTGCTCATATTTTCTGCATTTGTTTTTTAGGACAGATTTTCTGTGCATCCCTAATTAGGTATATTTCAATTTAATTTCAATTTTTATTTAACTGCCCCTAAACATCATGTAAAAAAAGCAAAGTGGCTGGTTCTTGGAGAGAATATGCTGCAAAGCTGACCAGACTTTATGCTGATAGTCTAAATTGACCAACAAAGACAAAACACAGTAACTACGTAAAGAATCAAACTGAGTAAAATTGCTCCAAATCTTTCTGATTGTCCTGCCAAATATGGGTTATAAAATAGTCTCACTACGTTTTCTTTGAATCTTAGCATTTTCGAACCAAACCCATCTTTCACAGGACAAATCATAGGCTAAGAGATCCGATTTCAGTTATCTTGCCTTTGCAGGTCTGAAAAGTCTGGCTATGTGAGACTAATGCATAATGTGTTTGTTTGTACCAGTGTTGATGTCTGTGTATATTCTGTATTTCTCCATGTAGTTGTATTTAACTCTGTCTCAATACTTGCTCTCTAACAGGCCCAGTATACACAGAGATGATCAATAACTTACTCCAGCCTTTGCTGAGCGCTCCAAACTGTTGTTTGATAAGACAGAATGTGTTCCACGCCTTACCCAACACGGCAAACACACTCATTGGACGTGCGGCTCACATCGCAGTGCTCGACTCCGAACTCTTCCTGGAGAAGTTCCTTCTAGTGGCCGGGCTCAATTACTTCAAGTAGCCAATCAGACCACATGTTAGAGATGAGCTCATGTCTTGAGTTCTGTGGGAGAGCCAATCAGATTACACTTCAATGGCAGAACCAGCCGATCAGATTTCATTTCAGAGATAATAATCAGCTCTGGAATTTTTCAATAAGTTCAGTCATTGGACGTGCAAAAACAAATTGAAGATTCAGATCGTGGATCTGAATAATGTAAAATTTGTACAGAAAGGAAATTTTATAGTAAGCAAACAGAGAAAACGAACAATTGAAGGCCTACATGCACCTTAAAGAAGCTTTATGATGTAGTAACTTGACATCGAATAATCATAACTGTAGAGTTTATGATCAGATGAATGTCATTTGAATGTAAATTTAGCTGGTAGTAGCCGGTATCGTAACAAGGACCTTGGTTCTTTTTCCCCTCCAGTCGCCAAATGTGTATTTGCAACGCCATTCGTAACTTGAGGAGGTCGATATCACCTGACTCTAATACTTGAAGAGTAAATTCACTCGTTTTGAGTTCTGCGTTATGAAAACGTATACATGTTTTCAGAAGAATTTCTTTTTATCAAGTCCTTATTTTATAGTTTGTGTATTTCGACATTTTGTTGCAGGGTGAAAATCTCACTGTGAAAAAGCCAAATTCATTGTGTTGATGTATTGTGGTGCATTCTGTATGCCTCCCTTGTAACCGTAACTGATTTGAATGTGTTTACCATATACATGCCTTAATAATCACTAGGTGAGTATGTCAAGATCATGTACACTATTTCAATAATGTCCCAAATCTTGATACATTTTTGAGTTATTTTTAAAATATAACTTGTGTACTCCAGTGAAATGTCGAAAATACTCTTTTTTTTTATTTTATTCTTTGATTTGGCTTCATTTCACCCAATGTTAGCTGGGATAGGCTCCAGCCCCCCGCGACCCTGTACACAGCATAAGCGGTTGACGATGGATGGATGGATGGATGGATGGATTTGGCTTCAATGGACATTATTTGCTCATTACTTCAAAAGGAATATTCCAGGTTAAGCTCAGCATTTGTGGCATATTGTTGATAAACAAAGAAACATTTTCGTCTTGTCCCTTCTTTTCTTCAAAAAGAGCAAAAATCTGGGTTACAGTGAGGCACTTACAATGGAAGCAAATGGGGCCAATCTGTTGAAAGTTAAAATACATAATGTTTTAAAAGTTTAGCCAAAAGATGTAAACAATATGTGTGATTATGTGATTTTAGTGTGATAAAATCACTCACTAAACTTTTCTGTGTAACGTTGTATCCATTTTTACAACTTTGTTGCCATGACAATGTATAAACCCAGTAAAACCACAAATTTAGCAGTCCGCTGCAAATCTACGATTTAAACAACTTTAGAGATTAAATAATCCATGAGTTTTAACAGAAGAATTAATGTTAGTGCATTTATAAAAAGTTTCATATTTCTGTCTTTGAACCTTACAAAAATTGGCCCCATTGACTTCCATTGTAAGTGCTTCACTGTAACTACTGTACATTTGAGCTTTTTTTAAAAAAATTATTATTATTATTTGTGGCCATCAACATTATGCCTCAAATGCAGTCGATTAAGCTTAAATTGTATTGAATTTGGAATGTTCATTTAATGAGTGCATTTATGTGCTCGTTTTTACACTGATTGTCCTGAATAAGCCAAAAGCATCATGTACGGTCATGTAAACACCTTAAACGGTTTTCCTTTATCAAGTTGAGGTCTTAAATTGGGCATATGTGGCTCAGTTGGTAGAGCGGGTCGGCCACTAATTGCAGGAATGGTGGTTCGAATCCGGGCCCACATGACTCCACGTGCCGAAGTGTCCTTGGACAAGACACTGAACCCCAAGTTGCTCCCAATGGCAGGCTAGCGCCTTGCATGGCAGCTCTGCCACCATTGGTGTATGAATGGGTGAATGTGTCACAGTGTAAAGCGCTTTGAATACCGTTAAGGTTAAAAAGGCACTATATAAGTGCAGACCTTTTAAGCAAAAAACAATTAACATGAAGATTTTTGTCCATTACCCTGATTACACATTGCATGTCCATTATCCAGAGATTTTATCGGCTTATCCAATGTAGGCAAATGTATCCAATGACGTCAAAAGCTAAGAATAAGCCGTTGATTTCAAATCTCATGTAAACTTTTTTATTCTTTGCCTTGTCGGATTTTCTGAATAAGATGATTTTTTTTAGTAATCAGCATATTGGTGTGTATGTAAACAGGCTCATTGTGTTTGAAGCTGCAACAATGTATTTAAGTTCAATTGGGCCAAATGTATGAAAAAGGGGGATGGGGTCTTGCCAACACCCCCCCCCCCAGAACGGCAAACGCCCTCGTATGCTAAAAAAGCTTGATGCTGCGCAATGTAAAATAACAGAACGGATGTGTCTTGAGAGGCGTTCAAAAGTTAACGTTCAATAAAAATGTTGAGGTCCTAAAAAAACGTACAGCTCCAATGAGAAATGCTAAAAAAACTGCTGGAAACAGTGCAAGGATCAAGTATGTCCACCTAGTGCATGTTTATATACAAGACCCCCCCAAAAAGCACTGGCGGGTCTAGCCCTAATCACTGTTTGGTTTTAGCTTGTTTCTTTTGAAGTAGTTTTGACATCGTGTTCCAGTCATACAGACTAGTCATACAGAGCAACTGGTATCACCAGCTCTTTTACTGTATTGAAGGTGAAATGGGACACTTTCTATGCTTTTGTAGCAATTAGAAAGTGCATTAGGAACTAACGTCAGGTTGAGACATGTTAGGCACTATGACATCCTCAGTCAGCTTTCGTTGTATGAAAAATAGTGTAACACTTTCAAACGTTTTACTCAAGCCATACCTCAGGTTTTCACCTCGTTCAGCATCTTTAGCTCATTTCCTTGTGTTCTGGGTTTCATTCGGCTGTGGTCAGCATTGTGTGATTGGGATTATATCAGAGCGCTTGTATCAGCAAAGTTAGAAGATGTCCTTTCTGTTCCCACTGAGCTTTTATACATGCCGACTGACTCTTGATTAGTCTGTCACATTGATTGACACTCATTTAACCCCGCCTCTTAAGTACACAGGTGTCACATTACCCTGCCGCTTTGTTAACGCTAAAGGGGCCCATCAGGCTGAACACCCCATTATCCATAATGCTCTACTGCACAGGGCATCAGTGTGTGTGTGTGTGTGTGTGTTTGTTTGCTAATGTGAGTTGATGGCTTTGTTTGCTCACACAAGCATATTAATTACGGAACTAAAACACTGATTTACACTTCAAACAGAGACCAAGGGCAAAAGTGCTTGTGTGTGCGCATGTGTAAAGTATAGTGTGTCAAAATGGACCTTTTCCTTCAGAAATGTTTATTAACAGATGCTCAATTCAAATGTATGGAATATTAAATTAAGAAAATAATTGACTTGCCCCTTTAAGCAGTTAAACCTTCAGTTATCCTTAAGCCATATATCATTCTGATTGCAACATGCTCAATCCAGTGTTATCTGTAGGAAAACGAAGAGACAGGAAAACTTTAAAACACTACATGGAATTCTTTGACGAATGCAATTTTCTTTTCTGTGTTGACATGTTTTTGAAACAGGTAGAAAGTATTTTTTTACACATACAGTATATAAAGAAAAAGTTCGTAGCACTTTACAGTAAAGATGTATAAGTTGTTATTTGACTATTTAGTTTCTTAAAATGAATGAACAATAAATAATACTATAACAGCTATTTTTAATCTTGGTTCATGTTAATCAATAAAAAAATATATTTTTTAAATTAGCATTTGGTTTATATATATGTACAGTATGTGTCAATGTTTTTGTATTTTTTATTATTTTGATCCTATTTTTGTTTGACTTTTGAGTAAATTAATCTTTACTTTTCATTATTGTTTTACTTTTTAATTTAAACATGTATTTTTTATTTAGTTCTGTAAATTTCATTTTTTTTATTTTTTTATGCAGTCACTTTCTTTGACTTTCTGATATGTGAAGCACTTTTAGTTGCACTTTGAAATGTTTGAAAGGTGATATACAAATAAAATGTATTATTATTATTATTATTATTATTATTACTAATGCATTGTTAAAATGACAGGTGGTACACGTTGACATTAGTTAAAAGTTTGACTCCGTAATCCCCTTTAACATCTAATCAATTCTCAATGGAGAAATACGTCACATTTTAGCACACGATTTCATGCGGACTTTAAACATTGTTCAATTTAATGCGTAACACCATTCTGTGTCTTTCATTCTCTAATCGGTGTTATGGATATGTTTAATATAAGCTATCATACATATCACTACTATTGCGGCGCCCACATGTTTTCATGTGTTTAAGTGTGTGTGTTTGTCAATAAAGAGGCAGCTTTTGTCTGTAAATGTCAAGAATGTTCTCTTCCTCAGTTCAGATAACCAGTTCTAAATGTATTTCCAGCATACATGTGTGTTTTCATCCAAACCTGTGTATTAAGCCATGAATGTGAAAATAGCTAAAAATGTGTTCACTGTGAGACTGTAATGTGTTTACTTGATTTGTTTATGTATTCTTCACATCTGTGCCAATGATATTCTGGCATTTTCTATGTTTGCTTTAATTATGTGTCCCTTGTAGTAGCTTATGCCCAAATATACAGTATAAACACACCATCAGCCATAACATTAAAACCACCTGCCTGACATTGTTTAGGTCCCCCTAGTGCAGCCAAAACAGCACCAACATGCATCTCAGAACAGCATTCGGAGGTGATATTCTTCTCATTACAAAGTACAGAGTGGTTATCTGAGTGACTATAGGCTTTGTCAGTTCAAACCAGTCTGGCAATTCTCTGTTGGCCTCTCTCATCAACAAGGCAATTTGTTTGTTTTGTTTTTTGGCTCCATTCGGAGTAAATTAAAGAGACTGTTGTGCGTGAAAATCTCAGGAGATCAGCAGTTACAGAAATTCTCAAACCAGCCCATCTGGCACCAACAATCATGCCACGGTCTAAATCACTGAGATAATTTTTTTCCCCCATTCTGATGGTTGATGTGAACATTAACTGGAGCTCCTGACCCGTATCTGCATGATTTTATGCACAGCACTGCTGCCACATGATTGGCTGATTAGATAATCACATGGATGATTGTTGGTGCCAGACGGGCTGGTTTGAGTATTTCTATAACTGCTGATCTCCTGAGATTTTCAAGCACAATGAACGTTACATTTATATAGCACTTTTCTGACACTACACTCAAAGTATTAATTGAATAGGGGACTCTCCTCAAGCACCACCATTATGCAGCATCCACCTGTATGATGTAACGGCAGCCATAGTGTGCCAGTACGCTCATCACACACCAGCTATAGTGGGAGAGGAGAGAGTAGAATTATTGAGCCAGTTATTCGATAGGGATTGAAGCCATGAGAAGGGCCAATGGGTTGAATCTGTCCAGGACACAAAGGTTACACCCCTACTTTTTTCGAGCAGTGTCCTGGGATTTGTAATTAGAACCACAGAGACCACAGGGTAAGCGCCCCCTGCTGGCCTCCCTAATTCCTCTTCCAGCAGCCAACTTAGTTTTCACCAGGAGGACTCAAATCCAGGTATTGAACAGGCTCAACCCTGCTTAGTTTCAGTGGGCAACTGGTCTTGAGCTACACGGTGATATGGCTGCTGGCACAGTCTCTAGAATTTACTCTGAATGGTGCCAAAAACAAACCAAAAAAACATCCAGTGAGTCGCAGTTCTGCTTTGGAAATGTCTTGTTGATGAGAGAGGTCAAACGAAAACGACCAGACTTGTTCGAATTGACATTGTGGTGAGAAAAACAGTATCTCATAATACTATTCTGAGATGCATGTTGGCGATGTTTTGGTGGCAGGAGGGGGACCTTCACAATATTAGATAGGTGGTTTTAATGTTGTGGCTGATCAGTGTAAGTATATATTCTGTGTACATTAAGAAATATGACATTATATTGATGATACTGTATATGATAAATTAAATGAAGTATTACAATAAATAGTATTCTTCTTGTAAGACAATGTTGTTTGTTTGCTTATTGTTCATAGATATATTATTCCAGATCTCTCAGCTCTTACAGACTTCTGTTACTGATAGGTAAATTATACATTTTACAAGGTGGGCAAATTGTTTATTATGAATCTTATTATAGTTAAAGTAACTATGTTTTGAATATAGGTGTCTTTTATTAAAGCAATAAGGGGGAGTTTACACCAGATGTGTTTTTATGTCCATTTGCAATGTTTTTTGATGTAAATGTCACCAGTCCCACTCGACCCACCCCGAGAAGGTTCTGATCCATTGATCCCCGGCATGGGAGGTGGACGTGATAACAAGGAGGCTATAAAAGCCATGGCCTCTAGCCTTGGTCACTAGTGCATCTCTTAAGGCCAGGAAAGTGAGGTTTATCTGCACAGCTATCACGTATCACCTGGCTACCGTTACCATTACCAAAACATGCACTAAGCGGACATCTTTGACTGATGCGCTGCAACTTCTTTTTTTTTTATGCTGCCTCCGAATATCCATACCTCAGTATTATATAGTATGCCAAAAACCATATGCCAATGGAGTAGTATATCTGAATCCTCAGCATTCATATAAAGTAAGCAAGAATACCCAGATGGCCTACTATTTTTGCAGCGATAAGTACAGATAGACTGGACACTTTCAGATCCCATAATCCCTTGGGAGATAACGTCATATTCAATACAATGGATGTAAAAGAATGACGGTGAACTGCGAGTCGCAAGGCTCTTTTCAACTCTAAGTGCTATATATACCAAGAAAGTTGTTCTTTGTGCTTTAATTCTGGAAACAGGGAGAATCTTGTGCGGAGTGCCACGTTTTTAAGATGCCGTGCTATGTATAATGCATAGTTCCATCATTCTGAGCAATTTTTCTGTATAAACATGTGCTAGATTGACGTCTTTGATTTTTTTTAGCAACTAATTTTTTTAGCTTCTCATACAGAACGCTGTATTTTTTACTATATTTTTATGGCACACCGAACAAGTTTTTTCAGTCCATTTTCGTCAATTGTTTTTCTAAGTAAACATGCACTAGACAACTTTGCCCGTTGCGCCTCATCTCATGAAAGAGCACCATGTTTTTAGGTGGTGTATCGAGGTCAAACTTCAACTGTTAAAAACACATGAGACACCTGCATTCTGTTTTAATCATTACGCTGCATCTAGCTTCTTTTAGAGCAAGATGCGTTCGGTCTGAACAGCCCCTGAGAGAGTTCAGGCTGTGAATTTTACTCTAGGTTATTATAGTTCTGCACTTTTACGTTCTATACTTGTGATCTCTATATTTGTAACTTCATATATGGTAAATTACAGTATTATTTAATTTGTTTTAACGGGATAGTTCATTCTGGCTAACATCTCCTTTTGAGTTCCATGGCAAAAAAGAACGTCATACATGAGGGTGAGTTAATGATGACGGAATTTTCATTCTTGAATGAATTATCCTTCCAAGAGTATTCATCATATCACTTATTGAATCAAGATTAGAGTCTAATTTTGAACTGTAGACCACAATGACAATGGACTGATGATGGATTACAAATTAATGATGTATCATCTAAAATGAACATTACATCATAATTCATATGTATCATTTGTAACTTTCATTTTATACTGTAATGAATCCAAAGGGATTTTCAGGTATTAATGAGACACAAACCCAAAGGCCCTCGATGCAAAACACTGTAAATCCTATTAAAGGCCTTGTATGTTGAAAAACAGCTATTCTCGCACAGCTATGAAGATACTAAAGCCATCAAACCAATCAAAGCCTGCTAAAACATGAATCCCCTGGCTAAAGCAATGCCCTCAGGATATATACATCTCGTCCTGGCAAACGTTTAGAAGGCTGATTTTTCTTTTCCGTCTGCCTGTTTGTCTTTTAACCCCAAGACTTCAGCGAGGAGACTAGCAGGAAATTCAGCTTTGAATCAAATCAATAAAGCCACGTCCTCCCAAGATTGACGACGCACGGGGCCCGGCAGACAGATGGTAGCCATTGAGATACGGGCTGATACAATAAAGCTTTTCATTTATCACTTATCAACCGAAAACAAGCATGAAATGAAATGAAACAAAGACAAAGATTTCTATTTACCATTGCAGTTTGATCCGGGAATGCGGATTTAGAGAACAGCGGGCCACAAGTCCTTCAGGACCAATGCAATTCTGCTTATATCACAATGCTTTTTGTGCAGCCTGTGGGTGGAAATTACTTTTTGTAACAAGTTTGTCTTTAACTCTATTACACATCATGATTGAAAGATTTTATTTGTTTGCGTTGCAGAGCGAGAACCATCTTGTCATTATTAGTCCCTCTGTGAGGTTTTTCAAGGAAGCCGTTGTCAATAAACAATATCTCTGCAGGAGTAATTAGCAATGTATAAATGTAACTTCATGGATAGTATGGGGTCTCATTAGAGGGCTCAGTATAACATACAACACCAATGAGAGAAAAAAATAAATGTGCAGAGAATAAAAATAATAAAAGATATAAGATATAAGAGACATAGCCTGTAAGTATCAGCAGTTATGCATCTTGACAAATCCCAGAAAGCAGTTTTAACGGTTTTACGCTCCCATACAACCCAGAGAAAGTGTTAAAGGCACAGATTTAATAAGATTCGGAGTTGTTATTTAGAATTTTTTTTTTTTGTGTGTGTGTGTGTGTTTTAGTTTTTAATATTACTTGTAGTCAGATTTGATGGGGAATAAATATAAAATTTGTTATAATTGTGTTTTAGTATACTTTTAGCACCATACTCAAAATAAAATAATGTAAAGACTGAATTTAAAGGGACAGTTCACCTAAAAAGGAAAATTCTGACATTTTATACTCACACTTAAAGGGACAGTTCACCCAAAAATGTTAATTGTCTTATCGTTTACTCACCCTCATGCCATCACATATGTGTTTGACTTAATTTCATCTGCTGAACACCAATGAAGATTTTTAGAATAATATTTCAGCTTTGTTAGTTCATACAATGCAAGTGAATGGGTGCCAACATTTTGAAGCTCTAAAAATCACATAAGTCTGCATAAAAGTAAGACTCCAGTGTTTAAATCCATATCTTCAGAAGAGATATGATAGGTGTGGGTGAGAAACTTTCACATTCTTCCTCTTGTGTTTTTGGTGATTCATGCATATCTCCCCCTACTGGGCAGGGAGAAGTATTTCAAGAAAAAAATTACTTGAAAATTATCTGTTTCTCACCCACACCTATCAAATCACTTCTGAAAATATGGCTTAAACCACCAGAGTTGTTTGGATTACTTGCCTTTATGTGTTTTTTGGAGTGTCAAAACTTGGCACCAATTAATTTCCCTTGTATGGAACCACAGAGCTGAAATATTCTTCTAAAAATCATAATTTGTGTTCTGCAGAGGAAAAAAAGTCATACATATCTGGGATGGCAAATGAGTAAATGATCAGAGAATTTTCATTGTTGAGTGAACTATCCCTTTTATGTCTCTCCAAATAATATACAATAATTAAAAAAAAAATAAAAGTCATCACACTGCTTTTTTTTTTATAATGTAAGTGAATAGTGACCCAATGCTGTCAAGCTCCAAAAATGACAAAAAAAAATACAAGTTATCAATATGATCCATGTACTATATTCTATGTAAGAATGAAAGTAGGTTTGGAGTGTAAATAATGAAAAAATAAAATAATAATATTAAGTATTGGGTGATCTCTTTGAACTCAAAAGGATCAAATACATGTCGTATTTCATTGTTTTGTTTAAAAAGAAAATGGTCTCACAGGTCTTACCAGTAAAGTGTCTGCTTTGTGCGTTTATTTGTGAACTATTCTCTTCTCTGACATGTTCTGCACACTAACAGATGAAAGCCTGCAGGTATGACATGTCTTAATACAAACTACATTCTGTTCCTCGACATTCCTTAACACAAAACAAAGCTACTGTTCAATCTGTGTGTGCAAAAAAGCTTAACAATCCAAACAACAACAAGCGCTTGAGACTGAAGTTTGACAAGAAACTAAATCCAGTGGAAAAATCAAGCGTCCATCATAGCATGTTGACGCTTTCTCGTAAAAGTTGCATTGCTTTCTGCCATCTGAGTTCTTTGTAGCTTTTAAGAGCTCTTCTTTGATGAAAAGAAATGCAGAGATGTACTTATCAACTATGAATGTGGCCATCTGTGCTTTGCAGATGTGTTTGTCTTACAGGCACTGTGAAAATGTTAAAAAGCAGTGTTAATATTAAAATCCAAAGCATTATACTTGTTGTATTACAAGCATAGTTATCTACTTTGCTGTTTACTGTCTAGATAGACAGATACTATCAAATTAAGGGTGTGGTTACATTTACATTTACATTACTTTTATCCAAAGCGACTTACAGAGCCCTTATTACAGGGACAATCCCCCCCAGAACAACCTGGAGTTAAGTGCCTTGCTCAAGCACACAATGGTGGTGGCTGTGGGGATCGAACCAGCAACCTTCTGATTACAAGTTATGTGCTTTAGCCCACTACACCACCACCACTCCGTTAAGACATGACACTCTTTATTATTTTATTTTCCTCAACAAATTAGTTTTAAAATGCAGACACCCATAGTATAAATACAGGCTTTGTTTGTTAAGGTTGCTTTAGCTTGTTCAGGATAAATATATATAAAAGTTTATTTTGAAAAAGCTTTTGAGTTGGAAGCACACCTGTGATGCCTTAAAATGCTGTCTAGGTAGGCAGCTCAAAAGATTTTGGAACAGAGTTACTTGTTTTTTTTTTGTTTTTTTTTCATCATTAACTCTCTTTCTTTCTGTTTTTTGTTGTCTAAGACAGATTACTGTCTTCACAGGAAGTTAAGTCATCAACCTTATTACCTGGTGAAAGCTGTTAAATGTTCCATTATCAAACGTGATAACCACTTTCTCTCAGGAGGAAAGAAGTGAGCAGATGTTACAGAAGATTTGCAGTCTGCATTTCACCTCACATAGAATTTCTACAGGATTGTTTCGGGTTCAATACAGCTTGAGCTTTATTAACAACATCAGCATCGACTTGTCCTGTAGTTTGTAAAAACAAGCAAATATCACATGTTCAGTGATGCACTTAAGTGTAGTGTAAATATATGAGGCACCCTCATAAAGGGAGATCATTGCACCCTGATCAACATTAAAATACACAGTCTTTTGAAAGTATAGTCACAAGACTTAAGCATGTTAATATGTCTGTCCTAAGCAGTATTTCAACTCATGTCATGTCCATGTAAAGCTGGTTAACAAGGTAAATTCTGCACAATATGTGCAAGGATCCCCAGAAAGGGATGTGATGCAACTACTTGCAATATACTGTTTACATGAATAAACTCCACCCATGGGAATAACATTGATAACGCATGAGTTCACCTGCTTAGAAAAGTTGTTCCACTGCTTAAATAAAATTTAGACAACTTTATAGCTCCAAAATTTTTATTTTTTATTTTTTACAGAAGACTTTACAAACGTTCTTTAACTAAAATACGAGCTTCACATTTCTACTTTAAACTCTCTGGAATGCCTTGTCCCATAGAGTTCACTGCGAGAGCATTTTTGGAAGACAAAATGCATCTGACTATAAAAGTAATCCCATTGCTAAATGGATGATTTAGAAAACTTTACAGCTGAAATAGCGTACATTTCTGGACAGAATTCATATAAGTGCTTTAACAAAAACACAAGCTTCACATTTTTACATTAAACTCTCTGGAATGTCTTTCCCGATACACTTCCATTGCAAGTATATTGTGGTAAACACAATTCTCCACCAATAAAAGTAGTCTCACTGCTAAAAATATGATTTAGATGAATTTACAGCTCAAATAACTAATTTTTGCATCTAACAATTAATAGAAGTGCTTAAATAAAAAAAATTAAACTTCACATCTCTGTTATAAACCCTCTGGAATGCTTTTCCCCATAGATTTCTATTGTACAGCATTACTGTAAACTATGATTGCTTGGTAAAGACAGCACACCTCCTTTGCTTGTTATATACCACAAGATGGTGCTAAATCTTTCCATGGGTATGCTGTAGTCCAGGCAAAGGGCACTGGCCTCAGTCTGAAGATAGATCCATGCATACAGCACATTGACAAATATAAAACAACATTTGAAAAGACGCCTTAACAAATTTAATCTAACCTGACAAATATGATCATAGTCAATATCTAAACCAGAAATGAAAACAAATTGATTTTATGAATGGTAGGACAGAAATAATAAATTAAGATCAACTTTCATAACTCTGAATGATTAAATACATGTCATGTTGCCCTTAAAATATTTAGCATGTTTTTTAGCTTTCAAAAAATCTTATAGTCTGCATTGAGTAGTACGAGTGGGCGCCAATTTGACCTCTGGTGGCTGTATATGTCTCTGGATTGCTGACATTCCTAATGAAAGCTGAGAGCATTTCTAGGCATCAGTGAGGATGCAAGCGGAAAAGGAGTATTGATCTTTGACATTTAACAATTTACCGTAGCTGCCTCTCCGGCAGAGGTGCAAAGGATTTTCGCCTGTCCATTTCCACCTTCAGAATGCATAAATGCTCAGATGGGAGCAGCTTTTGTAACCATGGCGATATCTTCCATAGACGAGTTTCAAGTTTGTTACTTAATTAACAGACAGGAAAGATTGTTATTTCATAGCACAGACAGAACATAATAAGCACACATATATTACACTGCCCTTCGAAATTTAGAAATACTTTGAAACTTTTGTTTTTAAAAGAAAATAATAATTTTATTCACAGAGGATGCTTTAAATTGATCAAGAATCACACAAAAAATATATAATTTTTTATATTTAATTAAAAATCTATTTAAATAAATGCTGTATTCTTTAAACTTACTGTTCATTTAAGAATCATCCACTTGCAACAATTAAACCATTTTAGAAGTCAGTTTTTTCTAGATTGCAGGTAAAATTTCATGCTCTAATTCCATGCTTTCTGTAGCACTTGTCAAAGATGCCAGTAGCTTGCAGGGCATGTCTCCCAGATTTTCCAACCAAATCAACAGCTCAACACCTCAATTCAATTCATCCATCCATGTTACTCGAATCATTTACCACTCAAACTTTTGCACATTCTACCCCAGTCTTCTCTTCACTGTTGCAGATGAAACTGGTGTTGTTTGGCATGTACTGGTCATTGAAGCTGCCAGTTTAGGACCTGTGAGGAGTCACATGAGACGACATGTAAGTGTAAAGTGTCATAGAACAATGACGTGGTTGTTTAAGTGATTACGTTTTTCACTTCACATTTGCTTTCATGACACAATCTGATAGGTTTAGGTTTAAGGTTTAGGGTTTGGATGTTTTTTTGTTGATTTAAATTTCTTATACTGTTTGGGTCATTTTTTTCACCCACCTGAATTGTCTTTATTTATTAAAAATGGTTCCCTTAATCCAAGTGGCTTGAGGCTTTGTTAATATTCCTAGATTTTCAGTCTAAACCAACACATTCTCACACCCAACTCGTCACATATTGACGCTTTTGACAGGACCCCTTGGCGTTACATTTTAATGCCCTGGGTATACCTTTGGCGTCATTTTTCGGCGCGTTGGGTAGTCTTAACCAAAACCGCATTCAAAGGTGAGTTTAACAACGCTCCCCAGCGTGTGCAAGTAAGCAGTTTAAGCGTTTTCTTAGGTACTGGTAACTAGAGCATGCTGGATAACGTATTTTTATCGGAGGTTTGTTGATGTTAATAAATATATATAATATGCTACGATTGTGTTCAATTAATCAAAGTTTTTTATATTTTTATTTTTATAATTTTGTTCAATTAATCAAAGTTTTTTATATGTTTATTTTTAAAATCCTCTATAGAAATCTATCGGACTACCCAACGCGTCGAAAAATGACGCCAAAGGTATACCCAGGGCGTTAAAATGTGACGCCAAGGGGTCCTGTCAAAAGCGTCAATATGTGACAAGTTGAGCACAATTGGACTTGAATAGGAATTGTAGAGGTGTTGTAAAAAAAACAAAAACAACAACACTCATCATATTAGAACCACCATAGTAAATTAATGGGTCAGACTATAAAACAGAGCTTTTTATTATGTGTCAAATAAAATTAATAAACTAGCCATTAGAGAAATATTAAACATTGAGAGAACAAAGGCTAAGTCTAAGACTGTTTTCATTTTCCACTGTGGGATCTCTGCGGTCATCTACTGGTTATAATAGTCATTTCATGTCATTTAAAAAAACAAACAAAAAATTCCACCAGCACATGGGAAAAATCTGAGCCCAATGCGTGACACATTTTCGTATTTTCTTCATGAATTTTTGAGAAATTTTGATATTCGGAAGAGAATGTTACTGAAATGAACTGTAAAGATCCACATAATGTCATTTTGCAAAAATGTCGCCAAAGTGACATAATTTTCATGAAATAGGGCAGCAATAAAGGAACCAGCGGTTCAATATTTTCCACTCAAACTTCTTGTTTCAAAAGGAAGTATGTCAGCGCTGGAAAGCAATCTACAATCATCAAGTGATTTCTTGGGGTATTTATGGCCTGTCTCCATGTAGCATCCATGATGACAGATCTCTCAAAAGGTTATTTGTTGGGGGCTGAATGGGTGTTAACCGAGGTGCTGTTTATGTGAATAATCTTTCAAAGTTCTCCACAGCCAGGTCAGCTCACCTTAGCCATATTTTGAAGGTGAATTGGTCGGCCAGCGGGCAGTTTTGATAAGCATCACACCCACTGCTTCAGTTGCGCTCACACCCACCAATCAGCACTAAAGATGATGCAGCTCACCCATAATATTCCCCTCATTTTGACTAAGGGTGGTGATACTGTAGAGGTTAACATGTCCTCATGCTGATACTAGAAGGATAGAAACGGAGTAATGGAGGAAGCAAGTCAGTGAGACGAAATGAAGTGTGAAAGAGAGAGTTGCACGAAATCTTGACCCAAATTCAAATATCTTTTTTAGAGGAGATTTTAGAGGCTATTTTGGGCCTTAAGTCTGTATGCAGGGTGTATATGGAAATGAAATAGGGCAAAAGTGTTTATCTATCCTCTTATGAACATGAAACATCTGTTAAGGGGTGACTAGTGCCTTTAATGGCAGCGCAGCTGTTTATAATGTTTGTAAGAATAATGTTGAGTTAATATCTTGATATAAAGCCGTGTTAAAAGGATCGTTTGCCCCAAAATGAAAATTTTGTCATAATTTATTCACCCTCTTTTGTTGTTCTACAGTTAAACTCTTTTGACTTTTCACTCTTCTGTATAGTTCTACATATAAATACTGTACAGTGTTGCCAGATTAGAAATGTCGAAGTATCGTACCAAAACCTCAAAATTATTGTTTTTTAAAAAAAATTATCGTACACAAACCAAACGCATAAAATATAGTTATTTTCCAACAATTTTATTTTCCAAATAATTTTACAGCCAATTTGAACAAGCTGTATAATACGCTCACATTAACTGGAGGAAGTCTGAATAACTTTTTTTTTTTCCAAAGTGCAAAAGATATGCCGAAAAAAAGTGCACAAAAAAGAAAAAAGTGCACAATTAACACAAAAAAGATTCAAATTCGATCTCTAAGTCGCTGTCATCATCAGATGCCACATCCACTTGTGCTGTGTGCGTGTGTGTGTGTGTGTGTGTGTGTGTGTGTGTGTGTGTGTGTATACGTGCTTGAGTGCAGGCAGGCGAGCCTGCGAAATGATTCGGGGTCCGAGAGAGAAGCGGTAGGATGTGTGTTTGGACGAACGACTGAAAACTCTGAAATTATCATACATTATGAGATTTTTTTCATTATTGATCGTACATCGTACAGAGGTCAAAATTATCGTACAAATACGATAATTATCGTACATCTGGCAACACTGATCCTGTAACTACAATATATATTCAATTTTACAAGAAGATTTAAGGATATAACTATACAATATATAACTACAATATAACTATATATTCAGATTTATAAGTATATTTTCAGATTTACAACTGTATATTCAGACTTGTAACAATATATTTATGATTTGTATATTTGAGTTTACAATTACTGCATATATTTGAGTTTATAACTGTATATTTGGATTTACAACTCTATATTCAGAATTTATATTTATATGTTCGGATATAATTATAATATATAATTATACATAATATTTGGAACTACACTTTATATTCAGAAATTATTTCCTGTTTTCTCTCCTTAATTATAAACTATATGTATGTTATTAATAATTATAGACTATACATGTTAGATATGTACACACACACACACACACACACACACACACACACGTTGGTCTACCTATCATTATGAGAACTTTCAATGGACATAATGTTTTTTATACTAACAAACTATAGATTATATCCCCTAAACCTAACTCAACCCCTAAACCCAACACAACCCCTAAACCAAACACAACCCCTAAACCTAACCCTCACAGAATACTTTCTGCATTTATACATTTTCAATAAAGCATTGTTAAATGTGTTTTTGAAGCTATTTAAATTATGGGAACACTAGAAATTTCCTCATAAATTACATTTATAGCAGAATACCCTTGTAATTACCAGTTTGTAACCTTAAAAATTGTCCTCATAAACCACCAAAACCCACTCACCCACACATACACACACACACACACACACACACACACACACACACACACACACACACACACACACAGCTCCGGAAAAAAATAAGAGACCACTGCAAAATGATCAGTTTCTCTGGATTTAGGTATGGTTTGAGTAAAATGAAAATTGTTGTTTCTATAAAGTTTCTATAAATATATATATTGTCATTTAGAGCATTTATTTGCAGAAAATGACAGCTGGTCAAATATGCTGTGTTTTAAGACCTCAAATAATGTAAAGAAAACAAGTTCATATTCATTTTAAAAAAAATAAAAAATACTAAAGTTTTAACTTAAGTTCAGAAATCAATATTGGGTGGAATAACCCTGATTTTCAATCACAGCTTTCATGTGTCTTGGCATTCTCTCTACCAGTCTTTCACATTGCTGTTGTGTGACATTATGCCACTCATGGTGCAAACATTCAATAATTCTTCCAGGATAACCTTGTACAATATTTTTTATTTGGAATTTGGGAGAAATGTTGCCAGAAATTTATAGAATAAAACAAAAAATTTCATTTTACTCAAACCATACCTAAATCCAGAGAAACTACAAATTTATATAAAGACAACCCTTTGAGCTTCAATGCTGAAGTTATGTGCATTTTTATAAGGATTTCTACTCACATCACATTATTATGCTTTTGACTATGAGACTTAATTGATGGATTTCATCATGAAGATTATCCTCTTATTCTTATCCTTCCTCTCCTTCATTTTTTCCCACTTTTCTTCTCACTTACATACATGCATTGACACGTATTGTCACATTAAAAAATGAATTTATCAGTTATACAAATATATTCACATATACACTGTTAAACTTTGATGTTCACAATGTTTTGATGCATAAAATTCCCAAGACAGCTGATTATTAAATTGCAGAAGTCTCCTTTTGTTCTCCAGCATCTCTTATTCTGGATTTAGTAAAAGTTCAGTTGTGAATTTATAGATATAAAATCCCATAATCTCACATAAGAGGTCAGAGCAAAGGAAGAAAGATAATCATGTTTAATGATAGCAAATCTTCGCAATGTTCTACACCACAACGTCAAACACAAATAAGGCAAATAGTCTAAACATTGTACGCTAATTGCTCTCTGCTCACACTTTAGCAACTAAATGGAGAGTATGTCGTAGGAGGGAAATATTCACTCTAATGACCGTTTTAAATCCATTCTAACACGCAAAGAATGCAGAGAATGAGATGTTTTCTTTGTAAAACTATGACAGATTAACCTTGATCCAGGATACTTTTGAGATTATGCATCCTATGACTAATGCAAATGGTGGATTTGTGTATCTCATCTGTCTTTATATCTAGTTTGAAATCTGACCAGCGGATTAAGCTGAAAGAATTTTGTCACAGATTGTGGTTTTCTGGGTTGAACTTGTCAGGTGACACTAGATTTTGGGAGAGAAGTAAAATGGGATAAGGACGCATTAAAGATCGGATTCATACCGCCATTTCCAGAATGAGCACCACAGCGCAATATTCGAGGAGTTCACTAACCACTAGGCCTCAATTCTAATATTATATGGTCTCAATTATAACGTTATACTTTTGTATCTCTCTCGTGAATTGCATCGTGTTGATTTATGAACGAGCATGTTCATTTTTTTAGCTCACTGTATACACCTCAAAGTTAATTAGCATGTATAAAGATTTAAAAAGCTCTTTTCCAATTCACATGTTAATGAGCAAAAAAAGGGCCCCGTTAATTCTGCGTATGTGAAACTCCCCGACCGACCCTGTTAATTAAACAGAATTTTGCTGAATTAATAAATTGATTTATTGAAAAGTGGGTTATTCATTCTGCAGCCGGGGGATTTAACTCTCAATTGGCTGTGAAAAAATCCATTAAATAAGAGATTTGCATGTATCACTAACTTTTCAGTTAAAGTTGAATTAGAGAATCATCCGTTCGTGACCTCATTTCCTGATGTTTTTCAATTGATGGAGTCGTTTAATTATCATTACTTTATACATTAATATTAAGTAGCTAATTTAAGGTCCATTTCAACTTGACTTTCAGCTCTTGAGCTCTGTGGGTTTTCCTGGCCATGTTTGCACAGAGTTGGTAGTGTTTGCTAAGGCAAGCATTACTTTACCATCACTCATACTTAGACATGTTTACTTGTCGCTTAAATGCGTCTTATGTGACCATGTGATTGGAGGGTCTCTGTTTCATGATGACATACATCAGTCACTTTGTCAGTGTGTTACTGCATGACATTAAAGCGCAAACGTTTCAGAAAAGACAAAGATAGCGAGTAAACAACAGCATGCAGTAACAGCCAGATGCATCTGAAAGTTAATCTAAGTACAAACACAACATTTCAAGCTGAATTGTCTGTTCTTTTAAGCAAGTAGACTGCAGTTCTACTCACCAGCCATTGAGTCTGTCCTCTGCACTTCAATAACTGTCTGGTTTGGTGCATCTATGAAATCAGACATCAGAAGACTACAGAGGACAGTCCGGACTGCTGAGCGGATTATTGGTTGCCCCCTGCCCCCCCTTCAAGAACTATACACTTCCAGAGTGAGGAAAAAGGCTGGTAAAATCACTCTGGACACCACTCACCCTGCCCACTACCTTTTTGAACTGTTGCCTTCTGGCCGGCGCTTCATAGCACCAGAACCGTCAGACACAGGAACAGTTTTTTTTCCCTCAGGCTATCCATCTCATGAACAATTAAATTGCCCCATTGGGCAATAATTATGTGCAATACACAGTTTAAGTCTATTTATATTATCCAACATGGCAGAAGTGGATATGTTGGATAATATAAATACACAGTTTAAGTCTATTTATATTATCCAACATGGCAGAAGTGGATATGTTGGATAATATAAATACACAGTTTAAGTCTATTTATATTATCCAACATGGCAGAAGTGGATATGTTGGATAATATAAATACACAGTTTAAGTCTATTTATATTATCCAACATATCCACTTCTGCCATTACTTACATTGCTCTGTACATAATATACTGTACTATTGTTCTTTATATAACAGATTGTAATAGATTTGCACTACGTGTGTGTATGTGGGTATGTATGATGGTGAGTGTATGTACATACAGTATATGTATAATTATTTATTTATATTATTTTTTTGTTTTTTGTTTTAATTACCTATGTCTTGCTGCTGTTTTTGGTATTGTTTGTATTGTTGTACACTGGAAGCTTCTGTCACCAAGACAAATTCCTTGTATGTGTCAGCATACTTGGCAATAAAGCTCATTCTTATTCTTTTAGTGGATTACCTGTATTAACCTGAGCAGCAGATGATTGTGCTTCTCATAAGTCCCTCCATGTTGATATAAGAGACACTGAAGAAGGTCTGTGAAATGTATATTTGTGTACTCTTTTTCATTTTTCAGATCGGGTGGTTATTTCCTTTTAAACTGCTCGTAAAACTGCCCGGCAAAGTTTAAACTCGTGTTTTAGTGCAGCGGTTGAGCGGTAATAAAGAAAGTCATACACATCTGGGATTGCATGAGGGTGAGGAAATTATAAGAGAATTTAAATGTTTGTGTGTACTGTACCTTTTAGGACTACACTTTGGTTTTTAACTCACCCTGCTTTGTTTGTACTATAGTTGGCTTGTTTGGCTTGTTGAGGAGAGCAATGCTATTATCGTATTAGTAATTTGACTTACTATCTTAGCCTAGTGGATGATAAAGAGTGGAATTATTTTAATAGTTTTCCCCATATGTATCTATATCTAGATACATTTAGTTTCTACTGTAAGTCTAGAAACACAATATTTTGTTCTCACAAAATATTGTGGGGTGGGCTCTTTTGACTTCGACAAATAGAGCATACGATTTAAGTATTTTATCTATTAATTTTTTTCTACTGGGATTTCATGAAAAAATTCCCAAAAGTTTTAATCCATGAACCAAACCAACCACCTTACTGCTTTCAGTAACATCCTAGGAGTTTTTTGTTTTTTCTAAATTTTAAGTTTTACTTTCAACAAATGTGCAACAATGTTATACATACATTCCATACATTTCACAAAAAAACCCTGTCAAGTGTAAAAACAATCACAATAAAGCCCAAAGCTTATTTCCATTGTGGTCCTCGTGTAATCGATCTACTGATCAATTTTTGTTCCTATCCTCACCTATGGTCATGAAGGCTGGGTCATCCATCCATCCATCCATCTTCAACCGCTTATCCGAAGTCGGGTCGCGGGGGAAGCAGTTCCAGCAGGGGGCCCCAAACTTCCCTATCCCGAGCCACATTAACCAGCTCTGACTGGGGGACCCCGAGGCGTTCCCAGGCCAGTGTGGAGATGTAATCTCTCCACCTAGTCCTGGGTCTTCCCCGAGGCTTCCTCCCAGCTGGACGTGCCTGAAACACCTCCCTAGGGAGGCGCCCAGGGGGCATCCTTACCAGATGCCCAAACCACCTCAACTGACTCCTTTCCACGCAAAGGAGCAGCGGCTCTACTACTTCCTCACGGATGACTGAGCTCCTCACCCTATCTCTAAGGGAGAAGCCCGCCACCCTTCTGAGGAAGCCCATTTCGGCTGCTTGTACTCGCGACCTAGTTCTTTCGGTCATGACCCAACCATCATGACCATAGGTGAGGGTAGGAACAAAAATTGACCGGTAGATCGAGAGTTTGCCTTCCGGCTCAGCTCTCTCTTCGTGACAACGGTGCGATAGAGCGAGTGCAATACCGCCCCCGCTGCCCCGATTCTCCGGCCAACCTCTCGCTCCATTGTCCCCTCACTCGTGAACAAGACCCCGAGGTACTTGAACTCCTTCACTTGGGGCAATGCCTCCTCCCCTAACAGGCTGGGTCATGACCGAAAGAACTAGGTCGCGAGTACAAGTGGCCGAAATGGGCTTCCTCAGAAGGGTGGCGGGCTTCTCCCTTAGAGATGGGGTGAGGAGCTCAGTCATCCGTGAGAGCTTGGAGTAGAGCCGCTGCTCGAAAGAGTTGCGTCGAAAGGAGCCAGTTGAGGTGGTTTGGGCATTTGGTAAGGATGCCTCCTCGGCGCCTCCCTAGGGAGGTGTTTCAGGCACATCCAGCTGGGAGGAGGCCTCGGGGAAGACCCAGGACTAGGTGGAGAGATTACAACTCCACACTGGCCTGGGAACGCCTCGGGGTCCCCCAGTCAAAGCTGGTTAATGTGGCTCGGGATAGGGAAGTTTGGGGCCCCCTGCTGGAGCTGCTGCCCCCGCGACCCGACTTCGGATAAGTGGTTGAAGATGGTTGGATGGAATTAATTTTCTGGCCTGAGTTTAACAGTTTAACACCCTGAGTTCAACAGTTCATCTCTGCTGTCTATCTATAAAATGCTTACTACTTAAATTAGTATGGGGAGGCATTTTTATTATTACTTTTAACATTTTATTTTGAGCTTTATGAAGTCTATCTTTTGTTCTTTGAGAAATGCTACTAAACCGGAATACTGCTGCATAATCAAAATTAGGCTGTATCAACGCACCTGGAATCAACTATAAAGTTTGAACATCAAGTACCTCTACTTTCCTAGCTAAAAATGCAATTCTGTTACAGATTTTTTTTAAGAGAATTACCTGCCATAACTTCCCCTGTTAAATTGTTATATAAAATGACACCCTAAATAGTTTTCAATTTGTTTTTGATTCCATTAAAGTAACTCTAAACCTAACATGAAAATGTGTTTCTTTCTTTAACTTGCATCTGGAGGCAAATACAATGGCCTCAGTTTTTCCCAGGTGTAAGGAATCTTTGTTATCCAAAAAACAACTGGACACCCTTTGTAATTCTAAACTAATTTGATCCTCAACGACACCTTTACACTCATGAGATACCAAAATTGCTGCATCATCTGCATATAAAAAAGGATCTTCACAACATGCTACTTTTAAATCATTAAAATATAAGAAACAATGACCAACACACCTCAACACACATGACCAATTGGCCTTACTCAGGGCACCAGTAAATATCTCATGAATATAATTTCTTAGCAATCTCATTGCTATTGTTTTATGACAATTACACTTGTTCTCTGCACTTTTCTGGAAAATATATAAAAAAAATTATCACTAATACCACATTCCAAAACACATCTTAGTCGTATCTGAGGTTGGGGACCTGCAGGCATCCTTGTCATTGCTGTGTCCGGTGCATGCATTATACATCTATTTGGATTGCAAGCAGAGCTGTAGACACTCTGAGCAGCTCTTTGTCTGCTTTGGAGAACAGCGGAAAGGGGGCACTGTCTCCAAACAGAGGATCGCCCACTGGTTCATTGACACCATCACTTTGGCATATCATGCCCAGGATGTGCCACCTACCTTGGGGCTACAAGCACACTCTATTAGGAGTGTGGTGGCCTCCTGGGGTTTGACCAGTGGTGCCTCTTTAGCAGAGTAGGGCAACACCCAACACCTTTTCGAGGTTCTACAATCTCCGGGTTGAGCAGGTTTCGTCCCATGTTTTGTCAGGTACGAGCAGGTAAGTTTGAGGGACAACTGGCCGGGTGTACCGCTTGCGCATAGCGCCTTCCCGTTCCTGGAGATGGAGATGTGCACTTTTACCCCCAGCCTTGCTCACGAAGTCATGGACCCTGGATGTCCTTCCTCCTTATCCCTGTGGCAGGCAAGTTGGTGAAGAAAATCGATGCCAGCCCAGTATGTGTGCTAAATAGGCCCTGTACTGGGGTATGTGCTCCAAATGTGCTGGTTGCCTGCATGTAACCCTGTGTGATGTATCTTCCGCAAGACAGTTTCCCCGTTGGTAAACCCGCATCTTCCTTGGGCAGATTTCATTCTGCCAGCGGTTGCCATGTTTGTAGAGCTCCTCCCCTCTGGGTAGGACCTACCACGTGGACTTCTCCATGTGTGACTCTGCCGACAAAGCTCGGAAAGACCGTGTGATGTATTTCAACACAATTACCTCCCTTCGGGTAGGGTGTGGTCTCCGCTGTGTCTTCCCTTGAGAAAGGACACCTCCCCGACGCAGACACTTGTGGCCCTCAGTTGAACGATTGCCATATATTTTTGGGGTGAAAAAAGAGAAGAGGCCACAGCTAGGCCAGCCTGTCCCCATTGGTTGGGCAGTCAAATTGTCCCCAAGTTACCAGGGACCATACAACGCTCATAGGTGTGCTGGCTATGAGGCACGAAACAGCTTGTCTGTCTCGCACCACCAGTTCACGTATTACAGTTCAGCTAGTTGTTGCGTTTTGTATAGGGACCCCTAGTGTCACTACATCGACACAACATTGAGTGAGTGACAGATAGGGAATGTCCTGGTTACTTTTTTAACCTCCATTCCCTGATGGAGGGTACAAGACGTATAGACATAACACTATAATAATAACATCGCTGCTCCTTTTACGATTTTCCATATCGATCTTGGATATCCACACGTGAAAAATAAATGCCTCATATATAACATTCCTTCCAAAACCAAAATGTCTCCACATTAGGTTCCTTTGTTGATAAAAAAAACACAAAAAAGCTCATCCTCCAATTAATTCAGTCCATACAACAAGGTAGATAAAACCGAAAATATAAGGAGAGCACTCAACACTCCCCACCTGCATGCCGCCATCTTGGTTGAATATAATATAACCATAGAAGATAAAGGGAGAAAAAATTATTGAGCTCGAAGGCTCCCCACAATGCACTGGAGAACAGAAGACACATGCAGTCTGAAGAACAATGAACAAGGTGAACAGATTGAAGAAATAAACCTAGATGATGACAGGTGTTCACAACGCAGCAGAGCTTTGGTTCAGCATCATGAACATCAACCCTGAAGCTGTCACATACTTCACATGGGAAGAGGCCACCTACAGTGCCATACTTCACTTTTCTGTTTCATATCAATAAGAGATGTAGAACATTGTACATGTACTGATCTGCAGATAACAGGGGAAACAAACAAGAGTCGAGACTTTATGCATGTCAAACAACAAAATCAGAATATAAGATCAATATAAGCTTCATTCCATGAATGATGTACCAAATAGGACCTTACCAAGAGTTCCCCGTCTATTGCTCACTTCGACAGTCCTTACTTCATCGTACCCAAGAAAGGCGGTGGCTTACGACCGTTCTTGGACTTTGCGAGGCCCCGTGTGCAATGGGCATGCAGCTGCGTGAACTAGCTCAGGGAAAACATGTCTTGATCAGATCAGACAGCACCACGGTGGTGGCGTACATAAATCGCCAAGGCGGCGCACACTCCCGCAAATGACGACTTTGTGGGTCATTGAGGAAGGGTACGTGCAGTCTGATACAGCTGGTCATTTTTGCACATCAAGTACCTGCCCGCTCTTGTGTCAGCAGTACACGTACACGGCTCAGCGCATGGCGTGATTTAAATTGGACCCCTAGTGTCACTTCTTTGACACAACGTCGAAGTGAGCAACTGACGGGGAACGTCTAGGTTACAGATGTAACCTCCATTTCCTTTATGGAGGGAACGAGACATTGTGTCCTCCCTGCCACGTTGCTGAGCCGAGCCTCTGTTGTGGCCGGACCATTTCCGGCATTTACGATCCCAACCTAAGTCATCTTGTCTCAAAAAGTCAGCTTGTAATAAATGATTTGTAACTTTTTCCTGGGCAATCTTTGTGGAAGCTTTGTTGTAGCCATGACTTTAAAGTATGTGCCTGTACAGAAACTGATTTTCAAATATAAACATACTCTAAGAAATATTCACTAGTGTAAAAAGTGTGCCAACCAGCCCCAACTTGATGAAAAAGTTATTGTGAGTTCTGTATGGTGCAAGACAGTTCTCTGGTGCAGGGAAGAGGCAGGCAGTCCTGTTTAATTGCATATGAGCACTCAGTGGGTGGACATAGATACTGTGCAATCCTTTGATCATGAAACTCAGGTAATTATGAATAAAACAAAGACATACTTCCGCTGTGCACAACGAATGCAAATCAAACAGACTCTGTGCTTTCTAGAGATTATATATAGCTCAGAATTTGCCACACACAGATCGACGGCAACGTCCCGTGAAGACTCAAGCTGAACGATGGTGATGTGTTTATTCGGTGCACCGACTTTGATGTGGACATTATGTTAAAAGTCCTAATTAGACATGGCAAAGTCCCTGACAGGCATGGACTTCCTGTGGGAAAAACCACAGCTCTGATTAGCGTGAGATCGAACGGAACAGATGTTTAGAAGGACAAATAGAGCCTGGCAAATCCACATGCTCTAAGCAATTATCAATCCTGGCAGTTTGAGAGTTAATTTAGCTTTTGCTGTGGTGTGTAATGTATAATTGAAGAAAAACTGGAGTGCCTGGAGCATGAGCCTCAGGGTAAGATGATGAAAGGATGAAATTTAGAGAGCTCTGTGTCAAGGAATTAAGAATTTAAAAGAGAGGTTTTTACTACAAGAACAGAATATTATCTCTAAAATCAATACTGCCATCAGCACACAATGACTTACTGTACTGTAACTAACTTCACATAAATGTGATATTTTTTACCATTGTTAAACAATGTATGTATTTGATGATACTGCTATTCCCTGCGTTTTATATTAAAAATAATCTTTAGTCAGCCAGAAATTATTGCAAAATAACCCCTATGGACAATGTGGAGAGGAGGGGTTTTGTATCACCCTTAAGGGGTTTATTTGGCAATAATGACTGGCTGACTGTAGATTATCCTGCTTATTAAATGTATACTTACCAAATTAATAATTCAAACGTCATGAAACGATGATTCGAGTTAAAAATTGTGTTATTATGTGAGATATTATATTATGCGATTAATCCAGTCAAATACATTTTCCAGTCAAAATGCATTTATTTATTTTTTAGGAAAAAAAAACTAAACAATATGTAAAAATATAATGCTTTATAAAATATAATTTTCCAAACAAAGAATTTCTCAGTATAAAGATATAAAATGCATTAAATAGCACCAATTCAAGTAACATTGTACATTTCACAAAGTCTAAGTGGGAGGTTGACTAATTAGATGAGGTAGTCCCCATTGGTTGAAGATTAATTGCAATGGGCATTAAATCTCTTGAACTCTCATCCTTCCCAATATTAATCTGCCATTAGACATCTATTTTGCTGTAGTAATTTTGAAGACAATTTCATGACTCACGTCAGTATGTCAGCATAAAATGGCGCTTTAAACTCCACATGAAAAGCGCTGCAGACAGTGTTTTGGTGATAGTTAAGACTTGACGTGCTTCTATTGTCAGTAAAATGTGCCTTCCTCAGGCTGCAAAATACTTGATTTCTGTCACAACTCCCATCTGGGCATGTTTTGTACAACAAACAGCAGTAAGCTGTTTAAGCTCTTTTCCCCATAATTTTACTGTTGTGTTTGTTTGGTGTGTCCGTCAGTGAAATTACTCTGGGCAGATACATCTACACATCACAAAGGTTATGCCCTTCTGAAAAGCATTTATACTGGTTAATGCTGTATTAATGGTAAATGTATTAATCAAATTAATAAAAATTAACACGTAAAACTTTTACCGGGTTTTAGCGTGTTCATTTTGACAGCTCTAAAATAAATAAATAAATGGACATGAAAATTTATTTGAGTGGAAATTATTTAATTAGCTTATTTGTAAAGATCGCAGTGATGCGAGAAGTAAGAAAAATTACTTGCAATTCCCTGGACGACCAGTCTTATATCACGTTATTCCTTGATGTGCTGTCAATAAATATTCAGAAATATCAAACTGTTGGATGGTTCAATTGACCAATCAGAAAAAAAAAAAAAAAATGGTATTCTGGAACCAGACAGTAATGCTCTATTGTAACAGATGCTGTCAACAGAGCTTAACTTGTTTAGAACAAGTTTGAGTGGACGACTCAAGATGGAGCCGAGTATGGCTGCTGCGTTGCGAGCTCCGACACAACACTGCAGTTTATTGTTTGTTTTGTTTACAGTTTTTTGTTTTTTGGTCTTGGATGTTGTCTGCCACATTGTATATGACAGACAAATGCTTTTGGACATTGGTTCTGCAATTACACACTGAAAACCGGATTTCAAATTCCTCAATGCCGACCTGCTGTTTACAAACACGCCAGCGGAGCCCTTTGTCTGGGCTGCCCGGTCATGGAAATGCAGAAGGAAAAGGGGAAAAGAGCCGGCGTACTCATCAGAGTAAGTTGTCATGCAAATCGACCCCCGCTACACAGTATACTACTGGCAAATGTTCAGTATCTGGTCAACAAGCTCTGCGAGCTGAGAGAGCGTGGATCTCTTTCCATCGAGATATGAGGGATTGCTGCATTATCTGCCTTACAGAAACCTGGTTGTCTGCGGAGATTCCAGACTCTGCCATCGAACCCGCAGGTTTCTCAGTGCAGACAGCGGACAGAGCGAAAGACCTCTCAGGTAAAAGCAGAGGTGGTGGTGTATGCTTTATGATCAACAAATCATGGTGTGATCAGAGGAACGTACATTTGATCAAATCTTTCTGCTCTCCTGATCTGGAATATCTCATGCTTCTGTGTCGACCATTCTGGCTACCGAGGTGTACATCCCCCCACAAGCCGACACAGACCGGGCAATCAAGGAACTGTATGGGAGCATAAGTGAGCAGGAAACCGCGCACCCTGAGGCCGCGTTCATTTTTACCGGGGACTTTAACAAAGCTAATTTTAAAACAATCGCATCAAAATACCACAAACACATCAGCTTCAACACACGAGGGGACCGGGTTTTGGACCATTGCTATTCTCCTTTCCGGGATGGCTACAAATCCCTCCCCCGACCACCATTTGGCAAATCAGACCACTCTTCCATTCTGCTTCTGCCTGCTTACAGGCAGAAACTGAAACGGGAAGCACCCACCCTCAGAACAATCCAGTGCTGGTCAGACCAATCAGACTCTATGCTATAGGACTGTTTGACTGTTGCGGACTGGAAGATGTTCCGGTCAGCCTCTGATGACGACATCGAGGTTTATGCTGATAGCGTAACGTGTTTCATCAGGAAGTGCGTAGAGGACATTGTGCCAACCAAAACAATACGGACCTACCCCAACCAGAAACCATGGGTTAATGACAATGTTTGCGCGGCACTTAATGCGCGGACCTCCGCTTTTAATTCTGGAAATGCGGAGGAGCATAGACAAGCCAGTTATGTCCTCTGTAACTCTATCAGAGCAGCCAAACACCAGTACAGGCACAAAATTGAAGGACAGTTCAACACCACCGACTCTAGAAGTATGTGGCAGGGAATTAGCATCATCACAGACTACAAAGGGAATAAAAACTCAACCGTGAACACCACTGCCTCTCTCCCAGATGAGCTTAATACATTTTATGCTCATTTCTAGAACAATAACAACGCCCTTGCGGAGCGAGCACTCGCGGCCGACACTACAGAGAATGGTTCACTCTCCGTCTCTGTTGCGCATGGAACCCGATCATTCCGACAGGTGAACATCCGCAAAGCCACGGGTCCAGGTGGCATTCCGGGCCGCATCATCAGAGTGTGTGCGTGAACCAACTGGCTGGTGTTTTTATGGACATTTTCAACCTCTCCCTGTCTGTAGTCCCCACATGCTTCAAAACGTCAACCATTGTGCCTGTACCGAAGCAAGCCAAAATCACTTTCCTAAATGACTGGCGTCCTGTTGCTCTGACCCCCATCTTCAGCAAATGCTTTGAGAGGTTAATCAGAGATCACATCTGCTCTGTGCTGCCCACCTCACTGGACTCACTGCAGTTTGCATACCACAACAACTGCTCCACTGATGATGCCATTGCATCTACAATACACACTGCTCTCTCCCACCTGGAAAAAAGGAACACATATGTGAGAATGCTGTTTGTAGACTACAGCTCAGCATTTAACACCATAATGCCCTCCAAGCTTGATGAGAAATTCCAGGCTCTGGGCTTCAACAGCTCACTGTGCAGCTGGATCCTGGACTTCCTGTCAAGCAGACGTCAGGTGGTTAGAATGGGCAGCAACATCTCCTCATCACTGACCCTCAACACTGGAGCCCCGCAGTGTTCTCAGCCCACTCCTGTATTCCCTTTACACACATGACTGTGTGGCAACACATAGCTCCAATGCCATCATTACGTTTGCTGACAATACAACGGTAGTAGGTCTGATCATTGACAGTGATGAAACAGCCTACAGAGAGGAGGTGCACACTCTGACACACCGGTGTCAGGAGCATAACCTCTCCCTCAACATCAGTAAGACCAAGGAGCTTGTAGTGGACTTCAGGAATAAAGACAGAGAACACAGCCCCATCACCATTAATGGAGCACCGGTGGAGAGAGTCAGCAGTTTAAAGTTCCTCGGTGTCCACATTACTGAGGAACTCACATGGTCCGTCCACACTGAGGCCGTTGTGAAGAAGGCTCACAAGCATCTCTTCTTCCTGAGACGGCTGAGGAAGTTTGGAATGAACCACCACATCCTCACACGGTTCTACACCAGTACTGTAGAGAGCATACTGACTGGCTGCATCACCTCCTGGTATGGCAATAGCACCGCTCACAACCGCAAAGCCCTGAAAAGGGTGGCGCGAACTGCCAGACACATTGTCGGAGGTGAGCTTCCCTCCCTCCAGGGCATATATACCAGGCGGTGTGTGAATAAAGCTCGGAGGATTATCAAAGACTCCAGCCACCCAAGTCAAGGTCTGCTCTCACTGCTACCATCAGGCAGGCGGTATCACAGCATCAGGACCCATACCAGCCGACTACATGGCATCTTCTTCCCCCAAGCAATCAGACTTTTGAACACTTGATCTCTCACGATCAATAATCAGCACTGCACTTTATTAATCTATTATCTCACACTGGACTGTCATAATTATATTCTCCTCAAAATCAACTACTGTATATATATTTTTTATATACTAATTTATTTTTTATTGTATGTGTATTCTATATTGTGTGTATTGTTCACTGTACATTGTATATTATTGTGTTCATTTGATATGTAAATTGTGTTTATTGTAAAGTAAAATCTCTGTCATTACTGCAATGTTGCTCGGAACTGCACACAAGACTTTCACCTACTGTTGCACTTGTGTACATGGTTGTGTGACAATAAAGTGATTTGATTTGATTACTATTTATTTAATCTGGCTTCACATTTTGAAACACCTAAATTGTAGTAAAATCATCATTTGCACAGATTTGAGTGGAGTCATGTGATGACACATTTTCGCCTTAATTTAGCAGCATAAATCTAATTTTTTTTGCATTTTAATTATTTGTATTATTCAATGTATAATCAGAACATTGTTAACTTGTCAACACTGCTGTGATGGGGTTTCAAATACAGCTGTTGAGGGAGTGACAGGTAAAATTGAGTCACCTTTCTCTCTTCTGACTGCCATAATCCATCTATCTCTATTTGTTCATCTTTCAGAAAGCTGCGGATGCATAATTTTGGATTTTTTTCTTTTGCTGTTGAAGCAAATAGGAACGCAAAAATAATATTTGCTATGGTCACCCATTAACAAATACAGAAGATTACCCTGATACCATTCTATTCTATTCTATTCTTTACATAAAGCAAAGATTAGCTTCCACAATCATAAAAATCCTATGTCTAAGTACACAGAGATTTTGTGATGACAAATCGAATAAAGATCACTCTTGTGAATGATCGTGTCAGCATAATTCACATGTACTGATGCAGCAATCTAATATACACACTATAAAATCATTGAATTGGACTGGGGCCGGGCTGCCTCCAACACACACACACTTTATGGCCTCTGGAAATAAAGAGGGGGGAGGAAAGAAAAAAGGACCTGAATTAAACCTTCCCCAGAATCTAACACCTGTTTGATGCTGCAGAGAACATCACTGAGCAGTTTAATTAGTGTTTGTGATGGAAGACATCCTGAAACATATGGGTAAGGTTTCACAAGCATATGTTTGATTTTTGAAACAGTGATTGAAACAGATGAAGCTTATATCTCTGCACAGAAAACGCCTACACAACACATGTCATTCTGTCCTCTCCTCTCCTAGAGAACTTAATGAAATGTTCAGAGTTCAGTACAAAATAAACTCAATCAACAGAAATTGTGGCATTATGTTGTAATTTTGACTTGTTGCTTGTTTATTAAAAAAAGAAATAAAAAATGTTCAGTTAGAGTGAAGCATTTACAATAGAAGTGAATGGGGCCAGTCCACAAACATTAAAATGCTCACTGTTTCAAAAGTATAGCCACGAGATGTAAACATTATTATACATGTTACGGTAACACAATTTTAGTGTGGAAAAAAAAGACAGTGAAATTTTAATATTGGATTACATTTTACACAGACAAAGGTTAGTTAGTCATTTTATCACACTTATATCATATTAACATGTGTAATGTTAATGTCTTCTATGTCTTTTCTAAATTAACGAGGGACAAGTCAACATCATTATTATTGTTATTATTAGTATTATGTATGTGTGTGTGTGTGTGTGTAACTCTGAGCGGGATTCGAACCGGCGCCAGCTGATATGGGAGGCAGCCGCACTACCGAGGAGGCTAAAGGCTTCAGCCTCTAGTGTCAGTTGCTAGTGCATCTCTTGAGGCCAGGGGAGTGAGGTTTGCAAATGCTGCACAGCTATCACATACCAGCTAGCTCCCATTTCACTCACTTATCACAAATGTGATAATCAACATTTTTCCACAAATGCTGTCTATCGAGATTAGCTTGTAATGGACACAGAACATACATTTAGCAGAACAGAACAGAATAGAATGGAATATAATAGAACAGAAATTAACAGAATAGAATCGAACAGTTATTTTAACTACTAAAAGTGGGTGATCATATCATATTCTAAGAAAAGCAAGACTGGACTTTAAGATTAAGATGTTTAACAAAAAAAACAAAAAAAAAAACAACTGAATCCCTTTTTCCCAATTTGGAATGCCCTATTCCCACTCCTTAGTAGGTCCTTGTGGTGGCGCGGTTACTCACCTAAATCCAGTTGGCGGAGGACAGTCTCAATCTCCTCTGCTTCTAAGATAGTCAATCCACACATCTTATCATGTGGCTCGAGGTGCATGACACCGCGGCAACTCACAGCATGTGGAGACTCGTGCTACTCCCCATGGTCCACGCACAATTTACCACGTGCCCTACTGAAAGCAGGAAGCCCTAATCGTGACCACGAGGAGGTTACCCCATGAGACTCTACCCTGCCTAGCAACCGGGCCAATTTAGTTGCTTAGGAGACCTGGCTGGAGTCACTCAGCATGCCCTGTATTCCAACTAGCGACTCCAGAGTTGGCAGTTAGCGTAAATACTCGCTGAGCTACCCAGGACCCAAGATGTTTGTTTTTTTAAAGTAAATTTGTTTTTAACTTGATAAAGCAAACAAACATTATGCTCACGGTGGACAAAAAAAAAAGAAAAAGTAAAAGCAAAATGCAACGGGCTGTATGAGGCCCCTAATTTGCATAAAGCTAAATTACAATATTCCAAAGGAATGTTTTGGGTTCAATACAAGTTAAGATCAATCGACAGCATTTGTGGCATAGTATAAATTACCACAAAAAAGTATTTTGACTTGCCCCTCCTTTTCATAAAAAAAGCTAAAATCTGAGTCACAGTAAGGCACTAACAATGGAAGTGAATTGGGGCCAATCAGTAAACAGTAAAATACTAACTTTTAGCAAATTATAGATGCAAGACATAAACAAAATGCATGTACCCATGATTATAGTGTGACAAAATCACTTACTAAACTTTTCTGTGTAAAAGGTTAGTAATATCCAATTTAACAATTATGTTGCCATGCTGGTGTAATGTCAACAAACCCTAAAACCCTAAAGTGAATATATAAATTACAAATTAAACAACTTTACAGCAAAAAATATGCAAGTTTTAACAGAAGAGTTAATGTATATGCTTTAATAACATTATAAGCTTCACATTTTTGCCTTTAAACACTCAAAAAAATGGCCACATTCCCTTCCATTGTAAGTGTCTCACCTTAACCTCCATTTTGTCTTTTTTTTTAAAGAAAAGAAGGAACGAGACAAAACATTTTTTGTGGTAGTCAACATTACGCCACATGTCGATTGAGCTAAACGTGTATTGAACCTGGAATATTCCTTTAACTTTATCATGTCACTTGACACACGGTGCAAGATAAAACTGTGTAGAATTGCTGCTTATAGAGTCATAGAGTGAGTTTGTATAACCCTATACAGACAAAAAGATTCTGAGGCAAAAGGAGAGAAGGCAAAATATTGAACATCTCACTGTGAACTTGTGAGCCGCTGTGTCTATTGACCGCTGTGACAGTGTACAAAGGGTATCGGTGAATAAAGAAAAATCATTACCAGAGCTGTCAGGAGAAATATATTGTAGGTAATACAGTAGCATGAACTTTCTACTGGCATTAAACAGTGAATCTCACAGTATGACAGAACGACTGTGTCATCCAGCCAAACTCTGTTCATTTAAACAAAATGAAGGTTCCACTTCTGTCACTCACTCAACGTTGTGTCGATGTAGTGACACTAGGGGTAGCTCTTGAGATCCCTAAAGCACCTCAGATCTTTGAGAAAATGCCAATGAAATATCTGCTGACATCTGCAGAGCACCCAATACCTTTGCGGGATTTTACAATCTCCGGGTTGAGACTTTTTTTTTTCCTGTGTTTTGTCAGGTATGAACAGGTAAGTTCAGTAATATGGAACAGCTGGCCGGGTGTATCGCTTACGTATAGCGCCTTTCCCCTCCATGAGGAGAAGACGTGTGCTTCTTCTCCCATGCGTGTTCACGAACCTGTGAACCTTGGATGTTCTTCCTGCCTAGCCCTGTGTCTTGCGAATTCGGTGGAGGACTTAGCAGCCTGACCCACTATGGGGTCTAATATGCCCTGTATTTGGATAGGTGCTCCACAGGACCAGTTACTCCGGTACCCCCTGTAAAGTATGTCCCACGGTGCAGTCTTCCTGTAGGCACACCCGCGTCTCCCTTGGTCAGAGCTCTATCTGCCCCGGTCGCAGTGTTTGAAGAACCGCCTCTTTCATGAGTGGCTGGTGAGCCCACGTTTCTTATTGCCACTTGTTCCTTCCTTTCAGTCGGATATGTCCTCCACGGGGTCTTTTCCCCCTAAAAGAATATAAATATGCACAAAGGAGCAGGCAGAAGATAGACAAGGTGAAGAAGTAATTTTACACCAATCACTGCTTATTACCTAGGGAACATTGATGACACTCACCCCTCGAGAGGCCACACAGACCAGGGCTGATGAGATGTAATCACATTCTTATTTACGTCTTTTTAGATATCAAGGTTTTGGAACACAATTAAGGCACCAGGCATGTTAAAGGCAGGTAATTCCAGCATTTTTTCTTACCGATGAATAATTAACGCTTGTATAATTGTTATTTATTTGCCTGTCAATGCTGGCCTTTGGGAAGGTTTGTTAATTGTGTTTCCTCTGACTCTACTCTCAACAAACCTTTCGGTTTTAATGAATAGGAAATACATTTTACAGTGCAATGTTTTGGCAGGGTTAATTTACACATTGTAAGTATGAGTGATGCCATATTTAAATGATTAAAGTGGGAAATATAGACAATTTTATTAAAGGTGCTTCCTGTATGAAGCAGATTTTTAACTAAACTTTTCATTAAAAAAATGCATTTACATTCAAATATGTCTTCCTCTAAAATAAGAATAGTCAATGGAACCGTAAAGGAATTGAAATCTAAGAGGAGTCTGAACTGGAATCGTTAAATTCCTTATGATTCCCATCCCTAATTTAAACACACTCTAAAACAGATGTGATCGACCACTGTGATTAGTGTTGGTTGGTTACTGATTCCTCATTTGAAAAATAATGATATTACTAATTTCTTGACTTTAAGTTACTCTCTAAAACACTTCACAGAAAAGCTTTTTTGCTCAACAATTTCCCATGCAAAAATGTATGTACATATGCATGCTATTATAATTCATCTTTACATTTGGAGTGAAGGTATGCATTTAAAATTAAGTAACTGTAATCTGCTTACTTGAATTTAAATTGTAATGTGTTACACAAATTGTTGACTTAAAATGAAATTAGATCACAGTAACAAAATTACTTTGTTATTAGATTACACCCAACACTTGCTGTGATATGTCACTATATTTTCAATATCTCATGTCATGAGAGCTCAACATGATCACAAGGGAGTTTGGCATGTTGTTTAAGATGCTTCAGGGAACCCTAGGATCTATGACGATATGCTGAATCACTGACAGTCTCCATTCAGACAGTGAAAATGTCATTTTTGTTTTTCTAAATAATGATAAGATTATTAATTATGAAGCATATATTATTAACCTTATAATTATATTAGTTACATATATTTTACAAAGACATATATTTACAAATCAGAAGCATCTATTCTGTCGTGCTTAAAGAAATTGGAAATTATGTAGATTCCATTAGGATCAGTACTAACGAGAAAGCCACTTAAACAGTGGAAATGTGTAGTTCATGTAAGATGTTTGTGTAAAATGGCCTTGATTGTGTATGTATGTTTGTGTTTGTTTTATAATTCTTATTATTATTAAAAAAAATTGTATCTCTGGCCTTTCCTTTTAGCATAATAATAATAATAATAATAATAATAATACTAAAAATAATAAACACATCTTGTCAACTTGTTGGCTCACATGTCAACTTGTGTGCTATTCAGGACTCATACAGTCAGCTGAGCTACTGTGCACTGTGATCATGCTAGAATAAGTTTGTAAATCCAGTTGGATATTTAATGCAAATGTTAAGATATATTGACTAACAATCATATGTACAGAGTACGTCATAGTTACTGTTGTAACTATGACGTGAATAAAGTGTGTGAATAAAGCTCGGAGGATCATCAGAGACTCCAGTCACCCGAGTCACGGGCTGCTTTCACTGCTTCCATCAGGCAGGCGGTATCGCAGCATCAGGACCCGCACCACTCGACTACATGACAGCTTCTTCCCACAAGCAATAAGACTTTTGAACACATGATCTCTCACGATCAACAATCAGCACTGCACTTTATTAATCATCACTCTGTCAATATATTCTCCCAATTCAATTAGTGTTTATATATATTTATACCCGTATCTAGTGTATGTGTATTCTACATTGTGTGTATTGTGTACATTTGTTATGTAAATTGTTTTGTGTAAATATGTTGTTTATTGTAAAGTGGTTTATGTCTCGTCACTGTCATGACTGCTATGTTACTCGGAACTGCACACAAGAATTTCACCTACTGTTGCACTCGTGTACACAGTAGTGTGACAATAAAGTGATTTGATTTTGATTTGATTTGATTTGATTTGTAACCTCTGTTCCCCGAGGGAAGGAATGAGACGTTGTGTCGAATGAAGTGACACAAGGGGTCTTCCTGGGATGCCAAACGTACCTCTGAACCTGAGAAAAGGCCAATGTCAAGTTGGCAGACAGAATTTGCATGCCCCATCCTGGACATACGGGTATAAAGGGAAGAGAGGCAGCGAGTGCCAGTCAGGATTTTGAACTGAAAAGCCAGAAATAAGGTACGGCTGTTTACAGTGGTAGGTCTAGTGCTGTGGCAGGAGGGACAAAACATCTTGTTCCTTCCCTTCGGAGAATGGAGGTTACAACAGTAACCATGACGTTCCCCTTCTGTCACTCACTCAACGTTGTGTAGAATTAAGTGACACAAGGGCTCCCATATAAAAACGCCACGCACTGACCGTGTTACGTGTACTGTCGAGACATGAGCAAGCAGGCTACTGCGTGCTAGAGGCAACTGTGTCGGCTGCACGTAGCCCTCCCCAAAGAGATGTCACATACAGACTTTAGGTTCCCCACACTCCTGAAAGGAGGAACAGGTGCTACATGACTAACAAGGGAGCAAGCCCGGCAGCCACGGCCTTCTCTCTCACTATTTCTCTCACATAGGACGTGAAGTGGATGGGGCAATCTTAATGCTATGAAATACATCGGGGAAGGCAGTCTTTCCTGGTCCTATTCCTTCCGTGGGAAAAGACCCTGCGGAGGCCACATACTGCCGGTCTAGGGGGAGGTAACATGTGGCAAATACACCACGAGGGTTGTGAAGCCATACGTGGGAAATGGCGCGGTGGTAGGTCCAGCCTAATGAGGGGGGACACTACATGCACAGCGACTGAAGCAGCGGGGCTGACCAAGGGAAACGTGGGTCCGCCGACAGGGGGACCGTACTGTGGGAAATAAATCACGGGTAGTTTGCCTGAAAAGGGAACTAACCCGTGGAGTCCGACCCCAGTACAGAGCACCTGTGACTCGTAGTGGGTCTGGACGTAAATTGACGCTAACCTGGGACAGAAGGTGGACTGGATCAATTTGGTGAAGGGCGCTGTGTGCAAGAGGAACACCCGGTCAGTTGTGCTGCATTACCGAGTTCTACCTGTTCGGACCTGACAAAACACGGTACGAGACCGAATCAACCCTGAGATTGTAAAATCTGGCAAAGTTATTGGGTGTTGCAGATGTCTGCTAAGGAAGTGCCATGTTCCAGTGCCCACGAGGATGCCACAATTCTCGTAGAGTGTGATCAAACCCACAAGGGGGTGGGCATGGCCTGGGTGTGATAAGCTAAAGAAATAGCATCAACGACCCAGTGAGCTAACCTCTGATTGGAGATCGTGTTCTCTTTCCGCTGTCCGCCAAAGCAGATAAAGAGCTGCTCAGAACATCTAAAGCTCTGCGTGCGGTTCAAATAGATATGCAAAGCACATACCGAACACAGCTTCCCCTTCAGCCTCTCCTGCAGGAATGAATGCACTGACCAAACTGCGCACCTCTGCGGGTCTTTGGCTTGGGAAGAGCACCAATTCGCGAACAAGCGTCACTTTAGGGCATAAAGTTGCCTGTTGGAGGGAGCTCTGGCTTGGTTGATCGTGTCTACGACTGCAGGTGGTAAATCCACTAGATCTTCCGCATCCTGACCAGGGGCCAGACTTGGAGGTTCCAGAGGTCTGGGTGCGGGTGCCAGAGTGTGCCCCATCCCTGAGAAAGAAGGTCCATCCTCAGGGGAATTTTCCAGGGAGGTGCTGTCGCGAGGAGAGTAAGATCCGAGAACCAGGCCCGGGTTGGCCAGTAAGGGGCCACCAGGATGACCTGTTTCTTGTCCTCCCTGATCTTGCACAGCACGAAAATGTATACTTGCGCAGCCCCCGGGGCCAGCTGTGTGCCAACGCGTCTGTCCCCAGAGGAGCTCCTGTCAGGGAGTACCAGAGCGGGCAGTGGGAGTTGTATTGGCAGGCAAAGTGATCTATCTGTGCCTTGCCGAATTGGTCCCATATCAGCTGGGCCATCTGGGGGAGGAGCCTTCACTCTCAGCTGGGCGAAACCTGCCACGACAGCGCGTCTGCTGTCGTGTTGCGGTAGCCAGGGATGTGAGTGGCGCGCGGCGACTTAAGTCGCGGCTGACTCCAAAGGAGGAGATGGCGGGCGAGTTGTGACATATGAGGAGAGCGCACGCAGCCTTGACGATTTATGTATGCTACCATCGCTGTGCTGTCTGAACAGATCAAGACATGCTTGCCCCGGATTAGTGGGAGAAACCTCCGTAGGGCAAGAGATACAGCCAACAACTCTAGGCAGTTGATGTGCCAACGCTGCCGGGGTCCTGTCCAGAGGTCAGCGGCAGCGTGCCCATTGCACACGTCGACCCAACCCTGTCGAGAGGCGTCTGTGGTCACCACGACACGTCTGGACACCTGCTGCAAGGGGACTCCAGTCCGCAGAAAGCAGAGGTCTATCCAAGGGTTGAAAGTCTGATGGCAAAAAGGGGTGGTGCAGCCATGGCTGAGGATGCCAAATCCCCCAGGAGCCTCTGGAATTGTTTTAGAGGAACCACTGTGCCAGGCTCGAATAGAGCAAGGCACCTGAGCACTGACTGAGCGCGCTCGTTGGTAAGACGCGCTGTCATTTGGACTGAGTCTAACTCCATGCCGAGAAAAGAGATGTTCTGTGACACAACGTCGAGTGAGTGACAGAAGGGGAACTAATAGTCTTTTGATGTCATAAGATGCAAATGCCCTTTTGAAGTGTGTTTCAACTGAGAGAAAGTCACATGGTTTTCATGAATACATTCATCCACATTTGAATCAAGCGGACAGTGAAATTGCTGTAAATACAGACATGACCACACACTTTGGCTGTAAGTGTAGGACTAGAAAAGACTGTTTATGAAGCTGTTTCATACCTATACATGATAACTGCTCTCTCTGGCTCAGCGGAAGCACCAACTCAGACTTGAATGTTCCGGGATAATTTTTGTTAAAGTTTTAATAGACAGGCGAATCGTTATAGTTTAGGAAAGAGATCGTGTGGGTATTTTAATTGAGATCTTGATCTTTTTATGATTTAATTGTGCAGCTCTATACATAACTATTGGTAACAAAAAAAAAATTGTTCACGTTATAGGTCACATTAAAGGTGGAAAATGTTCTGACATGATTTATCTTTGTCTCATTCTTTTACATCACAAGAACCTGGCTTCTTAACAGGAGTGTGTAGACTTTTTATATCCACTGGTAATGGTGTCTTCAAAAAAGAACACTGATATGATAATAAAACAGATTCTATATGATAAACAGAGAGAGAGAGAGAGAGAGAGAGAGAGAAGGTCAACAAGAAAATGCCAAATGTGTTTACCCTCAAGAGCCTGTCATATTACTGCCAGTTTATCATAAGCACCACTGCTTTCTAGAACATATTAAATTATGTATGACTTTCTTATACTCTCAGTGTTGCTGGATCAAATGGAATTAATGTTAAATGGTACAGCAGAATTAATTGTGTGTGTGTGTGTGTGTGTGTGTGTGTGTGTGTGTGTGTGTGTGTGTGTGTGTGTGTGTGCTTGAGAATGAGTGAGTGTTGGCATTCAGAACATGTGTTTGTTAAGTTAAGTTAATGACTTTGGTCCATTCTGCATAATGAAATTTGTTTTGTTAAATGTGCCAAACGCAACCTTAAATGTGACCTTAAATATGCTAAATGCAAAAATGCAACCTAAAGAATGTTTCAATCGATTCACAGCCTTATTTATATACAGTGTATATATATATATATATATATATATATATATATATATATATATATATATATATACACACACATATTATATATATTTATACATGTGTGTGTGTGTGTGTGTGTGTGTGTGTTTAAAACTCAAAATCAACTCATGCTTCTGGAAATACCCCATTTGTGTATGACAAAAAATGTATGGTTGTTTTATACTGATTTATGATATGTAACCTATCTTTTGCATTTGGGGAAAAATAGAGAGTCTGAAATGCAGACACTGTTTAAACTGTCTAAATTTGCCATACAATACATCCTACATTCTGTTTCAACATTACATTCTTGTTAAGCAAAACAAAGCAACTTAAAATAAAATAAAAAACTACTTAATTCAAATACTACTTACACCTTAATAGCAACAAAGACTTTCTTGTGTCTGTTGATGAAATCAATACAATAGTTTTATTTGACAAATTGTGAAAAATGGCAGAAATATAAGACGACTGAGTAAGATGAATCTTCATGTGAGCCCAACCAATTTTCCTCAATCAGTACAGGAACACAACTGTGCGCAATGCTCCTACATATCTGTCCAACAGCTGAGATTAAATCCATAGTTGTGTTGGAGAGGTGGCACCGTGACCTCTGGCCCCAATTGACAAAGGCACAATCAAAAGCCTTGTTTCCATAATAAATGCCATAATAAAAAGTGGGGGCCCGGAGGAGAGCGCCACCTACAAGGAGACCATTTATCACATGACTACAAGAGTTAAACTACCACCGATCGATAGGACAAGAGTTAAGAGCAAGCAGGAATTGCTGAATGTCACAATTTTAATCAAATATAGATTTGGGTCTGTTAAACATCTCGCTGGTCATGTATGAGAGAGTGGGGCTCTTTCTCACGGCTAAATAAAGCCATACATTAAAGATGAAAGATATTGATTTAGTGTGAAACTAACACACCTATCTGATGTGATCAGTTTTACACAGTTCTGGATAATAGATCAAAGTTAGGTTTGAAGCGCAATGGCTACCGTGGGTTTTGGTGAGATGGGAATTACCAGACGTTAGAGTGAACGTGGTGTAGTTCTGTCAAAATATGCCAAATAATGCCCTGTCCATGAGAAAGGAGGTCCTCAGAGGAATCCGCCAGGGAGTGGCAGTTGCAAGGAGTGTCCGCTGTACGATTGATTTCGCCTGGGATATGAGTGTCCCGCAACAACTTCAGTCGCTGCTGAATGAGGAGCTGGCGGGTGAGTCACGACATGCGATGTGAGTGTAAACCGCCTTGGCGATTTATACACGCTACCGTTGCCATGTTGTTCATCCAGAATAACAAGTGTTTGCCCTGGATCAATGGCTGAAGCCTCCGAAGGGCCAGATATACCACCAGCAACTAGAGGCAGTTGATATGCCAATGCAGTCGAGGTCCTGTCCAGGATCCTGAGGCTGCATGCCCGTTGCAAACGGCACACCAGCCTGACTTGGACACTCCTGTTGTGACAATGACACATCTGGACACTTATTCTAGGGGAACCCCTGCCCATTGAAATGCAAGGTCCATCCAAGGGCTGAACGAGCAGCGACAGATCGGTGTGATAGCCATGCAATGCATACAGCGGTGCCATGCCCATTTTGGGACTGAAGTGCTGAAGTTATCTCATATATATCAACCCAAGGATGCCATATGCCCCAGGAGCCTCTGAAACTGTTTCAGTGTTCTGACTTCAGGCAATTCAGCACCGACTGAGCTTGCCCACTTATGAGGCACACTGTCATAGTGACTGAGTCAACTCCATCCCGAGAAAAGAGATTCTCTGCACTGGGGAGAGCTTGTTCTTTTCCCAGTTGACCTGAAGCCCCAATCGTCTGAGGTGTCTGAGCACCAGGTCCCTGTGCGCACACAGTAGATCTCAAGAGTGAGCTAGAATCTGCCACTCATCAAGATAAATGAGGATGCCGACGCCCATTTCCCTTAGCGGGGCAAGAAGCGAGGTGACAGGGACAGACTGAAGGGGAAGACTTTATACTGATATGCCGACACTCAAAGTTAAACCGAAGGAACGGTTTATGTCGATGCAAAATTTAGATAATAAAGTACTCGTCCTTCTGTTCCATTGCTGCGAAACAATCTTGAAGACAGAATGCGCTTCTGCATCAGCATTTTGAATGGGAGCTTGTGCATCATTCCCAGGTCTTGAATACCATTTTGCAGCTCTTTCAGAGCCATGGCCTGGTGGACTTGAAGGAGGGCCATGGCTTGCAGGGTGGAGGTGGCCTGTCCAGCAGCACTTTAAGTGAACTTACAGACCTTGGATGGGTGGTGGCGTTTTGCGGGCACACGTGCACCACAATCGCCTGCTCCACCTGAGGAACCTCCTGTAAGTTGCCCGCAGTGACTTTGTGTGCTCCTCATGCACCTCCGGGAAGAAAGGAACTGGGTTAGACCGCGGCTGTGTGCAGCATTTTGAGCCCAAGAACCAGTCATCCAGTGAATGCTCACAACAGCCCAGGCAAACATGGCTGCCAGTTCCGTGACGGCCTTAGACTGGGCGACTGCAACAGATGGTGGAAGCCCAGCTGAGTCCTCCAATGTCAAACTGTAACAGCCCGCTCTCTGATTCTGCTATCGAAACCTCATCCTCCTCCTGATCCCCGAATGAGACATTAAGCCTCCACTGGTGAGAGCCACCTGACTCATCCATGAACTCGACTGGCGAAAATGAGCATGCTGGTGAATGGTAGGTCCATCGAGATTCACACGGCGGAAATGCTCCCATTGGAGTCACCAAATTGCCCCTAGCATGAACCGTCATGGCCTTGTGCAGGACCGGGGCGGGGAGTGGCTGGAGTAGCTTTCTCTCTGAAGAAAGAAAGCTGTGACCATAACTTTGTGTTCTCCACCCGCACCAAGACATGGCAGCCTCTGGAGGAAGCATTTCAGGGCCAGAAATACAGCCATCAAATCAAGACAGTTAATGTGACAATCGAGCTGATGACCCACCCATTCCTCTTGAGCTGGATGACCACTTAAGACCACTGATGCCTGACAGTTTGAGCCATAAGTGTCTCTCCGTGCTGACCAAAGCAGACATACACTCACCTAAAGGATTATTAGGAACACCATACTAATACTGTGTTTGACCACCTTTCGCCTTCAGAACTGCCTTAATTCTACATGGCATGGATTCAACAAGGTGCTGAAAGCATTCTTTAGAAATGTTGGCCCATATTGATAGGATAGCATCTTGCAGTTGATGGAGATTTGTGGGATGCACATCCAGGGCACGAAGCTCCCGTTCCACCACATCCCAAAGATGCTCTATTGGGTTGAGATCTGGTGACTGTGGGGGCCATTTTAGTACAGTGAACTCATTGTCATGTTCAAGAAACCAATTTGAAATGATTCGAGCTTTGTGACATGGTGCATTATCCTGCTGGAAGTAGCCATCAGAGGATGGGTACATGGTGGCCATAAAGGGATGGACATGGTCAGAAACAATGCTCAGGTAGGCCGTGGCATTTAAACGATGCCCAGTTGGCACTAAGGGGCCTAAAGTGTGCCAAGAAAACATCCCCCACACCATTACACCACCACCACCAGCCTGCACAGTGGTAACAGGCATGATGGATCCATGTTCTCATTCTGTTTACGCCAAATTCTGACTCCACCATCTGAATGTCTCAACAGAAATCGAGACTCATCAGACCAGGCAACATTTTTCCAGTCTTCAACTGTCCAATTTTGGTGAGCTCTTGCAAATTGTAGCATCTTTCTCCTATTTGTAGTGGAGATGAGTGGTACCCGGTGGGGTCTTCTGCTGTTGTAGCCCATCCGCCTCAAGGTTGTGCATGTTGTGGCTTCACAAATGCTTTGCTGCATACCTCGGTTGTAACGAGTGGTTATTTCAGTCAAAGTTGCTCTTCTATCAGCTTGAATCAGTCGGCCCATTCTCCTCTGACCTCTAGCATCAACAAGGCATTTTCACCCACAGGACTGCCGCATACTGGATGTTTTTCCCTTTTCACACCATTCTTTGTAAACCCTAGACATGGTTGTGCGTGAAAATCCCAATAACTGAGCAGATTGTGAAATACTCAGACCGGCCTGTCTGGCACCAACAACCATGCCACGCTCAAAATTGCTTAAATCACCTTTCTTTCCCATTCTGACATTCAGTTTGGAGTTCAGGAGATTGTCTTGACCAGGACCACACCCCTAAATGCATTGAAGCAACTGCCATGTGATTGGTTGATTAGATAATTGCATTAATGAGAAATTGAACAGGTGTTCCTAATATTCCTTTAGGTGAGTGTAGACCCCGGCCAATGGTGTGAGCCGTCTGACTGGTCGCGTGGAGAGACAGATCCATCGCTCGACGAAGCTCAGAGAAAGCCTCTTTGTCGACCGTGTTGCCCGCACTCAGGTCTTCAACAGATCAGCCTGGTACGCCTGTAACACTACCATAGTGTGCAGGACAGCACCAGCTTGACCTGCTGCCTAATAAGCCTTCCCCACAAATGTGGAGGTGGTCCTACATGGCTTTGTGGGGAGAGTGGGTCTCTTTAGCAATGATGCCGAGCCAGTCGAGAGATAACCCGCAAGTGTCACTTCTACTGGCGGCATCACTGAATACCCCAATGTCTCGGCACCCACAATAGTCGAATATGTCAACGTCGAGGGCACGAAGACTTGGGAAGTATAAGGTTTCCTCCATGAACGAGAAAGCTCATTATGGAGGTCATCAAATTAGGGAAGGGACTGATGAGGCTTTCCCTTCCCTTTGCCACCAGAAAGAAATCTGTGCTCCAGTCTGGAGCGTTTGGGGGTCTCTTGTTCATGTGGCCAGTCTAATTGAAGCCTGGCCACCGCACGAGTAATCACCTCAAGTAATTCCTCCGATGATTTATTATCATGCACGAAATGCTCAGAGGTGGGAAGCTTGAAGTCCGCAGACTCAAGAGATTCATGGTCCCCCTCATGAACTGAAGAGGCGCTGGAGCACGCTTCAGGATCACGGGAGGGACAGGCTGGATCTCAGGAGAGAGCGAGCGCTAGAGGTGGACCCGTCTATCGCTCCTCAGCCAGATCCATACGAGAGCCCCACGACGTAAGAGTGGGTGCTGTCTCTCAGGTGTAAGCAAGACGAGTGCGAAGCATTTTGACTGAGAACAGATCGCAATGCTCGCACCCGCCCTGCCCCGCCCCAACGCAAGAGCAGCATACTCTTCCCCCAAACAAACAAAAAAAACTGGTTTGTGTCCCTCTCAGCCATAGAGCTTAAACATGGGAACACACACTGCTTGCTTTGTTTATCAGTCATTATTTTTCTTCCCTTTTTTTTTAAAGAAAAGAGAAAGAGAAAAGTTTCTGCGCACTGCCTAACAATTTTAACTCCTAACAGAGGAAAGTAGAAAGTTCTGACAGTCAAGAAGCAAAACACACACAGAATGATCTGAAGACAAAAGATCTGACGATGCACCTGTGACACATCTCTTTATAGCCCTGCTACAGGTGCATCCAATGATGTAACCAGCAGAGGCTATAAATTCTAGTCAATTTCATTGTCGTGTTGCACACATATTCACAGCTGGTCACACCTGATCACACCTAAAGCAAATGCAAAGTAATCTTGTCAGTAATCAAAATAATGTTTAATGTAACTATATTCTAATTACCAATTATTTAAATTGTAACTGTAGTAGAATACAGTTACTTATAGTTTGTATTTTAATGTAATCCCGTTACATGTATTCCGCTACTCCCCAAACCTGGTCCTACGGTACCAGAACTCTTAGAAGACAAAATGTCCAGTTTCAATGTGATCATGTTTAGAAATGTGCATTTCTATTATTAGAGGCAAGTTGATATTCAACAAGATCAACTCAAATTATAATTGTGTAAGAGAAATAACTTCGGTCATATCTCATTTTTGACAAAATTTTTATTTACTGTATTTTTCATTTTAGGGCAGTATAGTATGTCTGGGTGTTGCATATGAACGTTTCACTGCTATTCTGACATTAGGGCCAGTACTAAATTATAAATGTGCACATTCTGGACATGTAAATCATATCGTTGTGTGTTGATAACCTTTTAACAACATGGATTAATTAGTTCACACAGCTGGAGGATAAGATCAGTTCTACACGGTTTACATGACATGAGTGCATAGGTCCATGTAAACAAAACCTGCAGGTCTCACCTGAATTTATCACTTAGAGAAACAGTCTATATGTCTGAAGAGTTCAGCTGGTGTCCACGAAGTTTACAGCAGTAGAGAGAAGAAGATAATTCCATAGAGTTCACTAATTCATATTGAGAACAGATGTGCAAACACATGTATATGCATCTCACATGCATTTTAAGTTACCGGAGTGATGGCAAAATAATGAGAAATTTTGTCTAGATCAGTGAACATAGACAGCATGAAAATTCATTTAAACACTCGATTTGTTATGATATTGGTGTGGCCACAGCTTTGCCAGATGTAGGAGGGAGATGTCATCCAATATGCAGTGCTCTTTAAGGAATAGTTCATGCAAATATTTAAATTCTGTCAATTCAGACTCTCGTGTTGTTACAAACTCCATATGGCTTACATTCTTATGAGGAGCAAATGGAGGAAATGGTTTGACAAAGTTTGTGCTCTGTCTATCCATGCAATGGTCATAGATAGTGTCTCACTTTAAAGTTTAAAAAAGCTCCATAGATTACTTATATGATACATTTGAGTCATTTTTTATAGCTTTAAAGTTGGTCACTGTCAAGTGCCATTGTATTGAAAAGAGAGGCCACAGTTAAAATACGTACTTTTGTGTTCTGGTGTGGTGTGGCGTAGTGGGCTAAAGCACATAACTTGTAATCAGAAGGTTGCTGGTTCTATCCCCACAGCCACCACCATTGTGTCCTTGAGCAAGACACTTAACTCCAGGTTGCTTCGGGGGAATTGTCCCTGTAATAAATGCACTGTAATTCACTTTGAATAAAAGCATCTGCCAAATGCGTAAATGTGAATCAAGTTTTACAGGTTTGGAACAATATGAGGGTGAATAAATGATGACAGAAATGTATTTTCTTTTTATTTTTGTGAACTGTTCTTTTAAATAGCCACAATAACAAAGGATATAGCAATAACATAAATAAGCAAAATACTTTTTGAATCGATTCACTACAGTCATCCTGGTAATTCTGTGTTTTACATGGATTATTGCATCAATCTTAAATCTCTGCTGATCAGGAACCACCAACACAATCACCACAACAACAACAAACAATTTCTGTAATTTATGGCATCCGCTCATGTTATCACTTCCTGCACTACATGCCATATGTTTACTATAGATTTTTCTGCCAGCAAGAATTTACATGTGATAAATATAAGGAATTAGTCAAGTTGGCAGAAAAGGTTAATGAGTTAGAGACATGCATCTGAATACTAGTGGCGGTCAGTGAAAAAGAGAAGCCGGTGGAAGAGAAGCCATACTGTTTTGCATGTGGGTAGTATAGCCGGTAGATTCGTTTCAGATGTGGGTAGTACAGTGAGCAACACGCACACTTACGTTCAAGCTGTAGAGCCCCCACAGCAGGGCGTTTGGGTGACGTCTCGTGGCATACTCGGTCAGCAAAGTGACACCACTCTCTCGTTCCTGTTAGGATTTCCAATCGATTCTCGCCACTCAATAATGCATCCACTGAGAATCATGTTGAAAGAGCCCTAGTAATAGGTGATTATATTGTAAAGAACGTGGAAACAGAGTCTCCAGCCACTGTTGTTAATAACATTTCAGGGGCCCGGGCATCTGACATCAGATCAAATTTACAAGTGCTGGCTAATGCTAAACGTAGATTTTCTGAAATTTGTATTCATGATTGCAAAAACGATGTAGACGGAACAACTTTCGACCAAGAACCAAGCAACATAAAGTATGCAAGGAAACACCACTACACACAAGTAGACCTCCAATATTGTGCTAAAAGTGCTGGTGTATTTGTTTAATAACTTGGGTAATCCGATACCAAATCAAAGTAGACTCAAATATGGTTAAATGGTTCATAAGGCATAATTCTCAAATACTCAGTAAGACAAAAAGTCTAAAATAATGATGTAATCACAGAAAATATAAATACAGTCTTCTCTAGCACTCTTGACAGTATCACCCCCCTTCAATTAAAGAAAATGAAAGAAAAAAGGCCCCACACCATGGTACAATGATCTTGAAAATTAAGTGCCACAGGGATCAGTTTTTGGGCCTCTGCTTTTCTCCTTATATGTGCTTCTCCTGGGAGGTATTATCAGCAATTGTGGAATAAGTTTCCACTGTTACGTTGATGATACCCAACTTTATATTTCTTCAAACCCAAAGAAATTTCACATTTCTCCAAGTTAGCAGAGGTACTAATTATTGGACAAAAAAACTCAAAAAATAGGATGCTAATATATAATTTCATTCTATTGATGTACTGTTACATCATCTTCTACAGCGAAGAATTTAGGGGTTAAATTTGAAAATCAAATTTCCAAAGTTTTAGAACAGCATTCTTCCACCTCAGAAATATTGCTTACGACATATGCTCTCTGATGCTGATGCTGGAAAATTAATTAATGCATTGATGACATCAAGACTAGATTATTGTAATACATTACTGGGAGGATGTCCTGCCAGTTCAATAAATAAATTAGTTCAAAATGCATCAGCCAGAGTGCTGATTAGAACCAAGTAATATGATCATATTAGCCCCATTTTATTGTCGTTACATTGCTACCTGTTTAATTGCGTTTAAAAAATTAACTACTTACAAAGCTTTAAATGGTCTAGCTTTGAAGTACATAAGTGACCTACTACCACTCAATATTCCATCACATTCATTATGATCGCAAAATTCTGGCCTGTTAATAATACCTAGAAAATCAGGTAACACTTTATTTTAGGGATCAGAAATTAGACTTTAGTAATTATTGACTAATAGTCAATTTACATTTTTTTTTTAACTTTTTTAATAATTGGACTTGTAATGGGCTATTTACCTACTTGTATGAAATTATAAGTTATTTATTAGGGCTATCAATAGGTTCCAATTTTTAATCAAATTAATTACATGGTGTCACGATTAATTAATCGCATTTAATCGCAAATACAAATATTTGCTGAGAAAGCCCCTCGTAAAACAATAATTCAATATATAATGATGAAATAATTATACATCGTTATCTTTAAATATAATTTTTTTTTATACATGTACATTGATACATATATATGTTCAGATAATTAATATGAATTACATTCTTGTGGCAGAAGAGTTGATTGCGAATTGTATTATTATTATTATTAGGCCTTTGTTCATCGATTTCTTACCCTTACCTAATAGTCTCTTTACATTTGTATTTTCCTAACAATTAAAAGTAAAGGTAAAAACACAAGATACCAATAGCTACTTTAGTAAGGTGCAAAATACATCCTTTCCAGGTTTTCATTACACTATGTGAATGTGCAACTTATAAGTATAAATTAAATATAGAAGGCAAAGACTTTTGTTGCTTAGTGTAAACAAGCACTAAGGTCAAATAGCGTTAGATGCTATTTGCACCCCTAATTATATACTACCATATAGTATAGGGGCATCACTGAAGCATTTATGTTGTGTTTACAAACACAAAAAACACCCGACATCAACCCCTACCCGTAAACCTAACCCTAACCTTCCCTGCTTTGTTGAAATACTATATGCATTCTACAAGCTTTCATACTTATTAGCAACACATTTGCACAGAGTGCTGAGAACCTACTGTATAAAGGATTTCATTTGTATCAATTTAGCTATTGATATGTTTTGTTTTTAGATGAGAAATTCATTGTTATTACAAAAGCAAGAATAAGAAATCAGCCAATAATGGCTTAATAAATACTTTATAATGCAAAACAAGTCCATAACTAGTCACTTACAGGCATACACCTAATTCTTCCATCAACTCATAATTAGGTTGCTTTAGATAGGTCTGCCAGAACCGGAAACACTTCTCATAATCTATAACTCTGCAATAAATTGAATGCCCCCCCCCCCCCCTCTCTCTCTCTCTCTCTCACTCTCTCTCTCTGTCTCCCTCTTTCTTTAACACAAACTGAGTTCTTTTATACTGGACTCCAGCACAGAGCAGTTAGGCAGATCAATGAATTAATAATGACATATCTCATATCTCATAAATAAAATGTTTCTACAAATATCAGATCACTTAAATACCAGCAATAGACAGCGCTCCGTTTGGTATTGGGGAAATACTTTTTAAAGGGAACATAACCCTTAACATCCAGTTGCATGATCAGGATATATTAGATTATTAGATACGATGGCTCCAAAACGTATTTGGACACTTAAGACACACTTAAAAATGTATGAATGTCATTGAAGTAGAGAACAAAATATAGAAGAAAGTGGCACTTTTTTAAAGAAAGATAGCATATGAACATTTTTAAACCAAAACATTGTAAAGCGAGTTTTGTTTGGTTTTGAATAACAAAAAAATAGATATAATGTTCAAAACTATAATAAATAGTATTTAAGGGTAAAAAAAAAAAAAAAAAAAAGACTTTAAAGAGAGTATCCAAGTCATTTTTCAGAAGATCACAAAAATGCAGAACCTAATAAATAAATAAATAGATGAATGCAAATTATGTATTAGGGGGAGAAAAAAAAGCATATTTTGTATTCAACTTATTTCTCCCAATTCTCATCATTGTAATGCAAAAATATCTCAGCTCATTTATCATGTTTATCTGACAAGAAGTACGATTTGTGAAAATGTGTCTTTCTGAGACCAATCACATGACGTTCTCTCTCAATCTTACTATGTGAAAAGATAAAACACCGGATTTTACACATGTGCAAGTGCGCGTGTGTATACAGCATGTGTGTGTGTGTGAATGTGTGATAGAGAGATACAAGCATTGAGATGAGAAACATTGAGAGAGAGAGTAATACAGTGTTAATGTTGATGTGTTTATGTTTATGTGTTTGTGCTGACTCCATTCTTGAGGTTAAAAGACTCGCTCTAAATAATGATGTCTGCTGTGTTATTCATCACCATTTAGTGATGAATCTCACAAAACTTGTCAAGAACATTTCCAGGTCATTTTTCACAAACCCCAAAAAACAAAAAGTATATTTTTAAGACCATTAAGATATTTTGCATTGTGAAATTATTTTGTCATTGCCAGTAAAAAAGGGTAACACTATTAATGTTTTATATATATAAAACATTAATGAGAATTACTATTGATAATAATGGTAATAACAAAACAATAATATTAATAAAACATCTGGATGCATTACAGTAACGAGTATTAGTATGGAAAAGTGCTTAATTATCATAAAAATAATGGCACAATGCAAAACAACTCAATTGTCCTAAACATATTCTTCATTTTCTAATGCATTTTCTTCTTGTCTTTGGGATGAAATCTGACCTGAACTTATCTTTATCAGATTCATTCTAAGACATCAAATACATTTAGAGAGTTTCCATTGTAGACCGGTTGGGTTTGAATGAATTTCTTCTCAAGAAGTGTACTCAAGACGCAGCTGTGCTGAAAGGAGCCCTGCTAACAATTCAAATTCAGCACAAGGCCATTGAAAAGAACAGCATGATGGTCGGTCAGTTCTGGTCAGGTAAGAATTCTATAAAGTTTCATAAAGTAAGCCACGACACCTTTGCGTCAAGCATCACAGACTATATTTTATTTTAATATATTTAGGGTTGGGAGGGTTCCTTTTGAAATGTATTCCACTACAGATTACAGACTACATGCTGTAAAATGTAATTTGTAATGTATTCTTTTAGATTACTCAAAGTCAGTAACATATTCTAAATACTTTGGATTACTTCTTCAGCACTGGTAGATATTTTCACTTGTTTTGACTATAAGAACTCTGCCAGTACAGTAAGACAAAATACACATGTTAAAAAAACATTCTCTGATGACGTCCTGGTTACTTCCGTAACCACCATTCCCTGATGGAGGGAACGAGACGATGTGTCGATGAAGTTACACTAGGAGTCCCCTACAAAAACAACTATCTGGACTGTGTTACATGATTTGGCGGTTACTGTGTGCCTCGTAGCCAGCGCACCAGGCCGACACGTAGCCTCCCCCAACGCTGTTATGATCATCAAATGGCCCTTTGGGGACAAGTCAACTGCCCAAAGAAAGAATAGGTGCAGGCTAGCCCAGTTGTGCCTTATACCTCTTTTTGTGACTGGGCGACCTCACCCGAAAGGGTAAGACTAGCCAAGGCTTTCACGTCCGACTGGACGAGCCCGCTCTTCTATGCAGCGCTCGAGAGCTCATCACCTTCGCGGGCCCGGGACAAGAGGTCGAACTCGCTCTGAGACGAGAAGGCTGATCATGGCAAAAGAGCGAGCTGGGGAATGGGAGGTCCGTGGGGATTTCCCAGCGGAGGTGGTTCCATTGAGGTCCCCAAATCGCCTCCAGTGCTAGCCGCACTGGCCTCAAACCCGTAGGTAGAAGGACTGAGGCGGGGAGCCGCTAGGGTTGGCTTGATTTCATACGAAAGCAAGCCGTGAATGCAATGTTGCACAAAGGTTTTATGAATTATACTCTTTTAGATTCTACTCTTTTAGTTTGTTCTGCTAAAGTGCCCAGTGCACCAGTGCAGAGGGGGGAGAAGCCGCTGTATTGTGCCATTAGAATTCAGCAGAGGTGAATGGAAGCCGTGCAAATTCAGCTTGCTCATTTCTCAATGAAATAGAAACAGCTCCGCTACGAAGAGAAAATCTGAATGAGCGGTTCGCACGTCAGCTTCCTTATAGCTATATGTGCAGGGGAGTGGCATGCAAATACCACTCACCAATACCCATTGGCCTTTTATAAAAGATCAGAAGGTGTCTCGGGCAGTTATTCCCACATGATCAGGACTCAGTAGAAGCATTGGCACATAATGGAACCATTTGGCCATTCTTTTAACCAACTACAGTTTGCTCAGAAAACACACACACTCGCACTCAATCACATGCACACCAGTCTTTTTCCATGTCTCATTTTAAATGTTGTTGTGACGCTTTTGTTTAAAATAACACGATGCACCACTCTTCATTAAATTCTCCATTCCCCTGACTTCACACACTGTAGACGCCTCCACGCTCCATTCAAATGCATCTCTCCACAATACCATGTTGGTGGAGTGTACTTACAATACACTCTACAATTGATTTCGCTCTTCTGTCCTCTGTGCACACAATTTGACTATTAAATAAGCATTCCCATCTCAACAGCACAATAGAAAACAATGTTTTATCTTTCATACAGCAAAGCTACAATAGAGAGTGGAAAAGAGTTGTGACTATGATGCTGACTGGAAAAAAAGGTCATATTTTTTCAGATCTGCTAAAGGCTGAGGAATGATGGTAACTTAAAACGAAAGAGCAAATTTAAAGAAATTAAAATTAAATCAGAAATTACACTGTTATGCAAAAAAAAAATCAAATAAAAAAATGTATACAGGTCATGTGTTCCTCCAAATCATAAGAAATGAGAAATTAATGTTTTTTCTTATTATCATTTTAGCAATATATTTATCTTTTTGCATTGGGACATTTTCAAATTTTCATAATGCATTATAATAAAAAAACCAAACATATTTTTTAATGTATATTTTGCAGTAAAGTTACAGTTTACAGGTTGTACGTCTTAACAGTATAGTGCAATAGTTAAAACAAGATTTACAGTATTTGTAATAATTTGTTAATTTTAAATTGTACAAATTGATAAAAAAAATCACATTTTATGTATTTATTCATTCATGTATTTGTTGTGCAGTGTGACATTATTGTTGTGATGATTAAGCACATCTCTACTATTAAAAATAAATAAATGAAAGCCAAAAAAAATTGCAAAAATTAAAACATTAAATGTTGTATTACATAAATTATATATATATATATATCATTATATAACTGTAATTTCATTACACTATATTAAATATTACAGACATGATAATGGAACGAGATATATAACACACATACACACTGTATTACAATAGCAAGACATTTTTGTGTAAATTGGCGTAATTGCCACAAAATTACTAATAAAATCCTAAAATAACTGAAGGCTAGGTTTTAAGTTCTCTTGATTTTGGGGTGTCATTACCAGACATTTTCTTGTCTGGTTTTGTGGGATTTTCAAAAATTGTGCTTTAATATCTCTCTTTTTTGGCTTGTACAGAAATGCTTCAGACTGCTTTCATGTCGAAATATGTTCTTGAAGGCCAGACACCAATATTCCAACTTTTTGTGATCTTCTGTCCTATTAAATCTAAACATCTGGTCACATAATAACTTTATTCAATTTGGTAATCCAGTAATAATGTACAGTGAAATATAATCTGACGTCTGCTATGTTTTAATGGACTTTTGCTGTCAGTACTGGACGAGAGAGAGAGAGAGAGATGGCTCAGATATTTCAGTGTCTCATTGGGTTTCCAAAGGCCTCTCTCTCTCTCTCTCTCTCTGTCTGTCTCTCCGTCTCTCTCTCTGTGTCTCTCCCTGTTAATGCAGAATGCAGACAAGCTTTTCTGGACAGATTGGTAGAATGGCAGCACTTAACCCTGAGCTAAATCTGATATTACTGAATATCCAGACAGCACTCTGCATAGAGTAAGAAAATAATACAGACTGATGGTAGGAGAGGCAATATTTAGTTTGCATAACAGGTTTTGAAGCTGTCCCAATTTTGTTGCCACTGTTGCATTTGTTGGCGGCAAAGCTCCATTTGCAGAAGAGAGTTGGGCAGACATCAGTATTTCTGAACATTCTCCTCAAAACCCCTTTGGAATCCTGCAAATTTGTCCAACAATTTGCATGTTGTAAACAACAATTATCAGACAACATCATACAGTGTTGATCGAAGCATTCGTATAAACATTTATAATTATTTATATTTAGTGTGGATTTTTACCACGTTAAAGAAACCTTCAAAACCTAGTCTCAGCCTCAACCAGGTTGATCAACCAGGACTCATAGGCTACGTTCTCATCGTAGCTGAATGTGACCCAAATCAGATTTTTTTGCTCAAATCTTTGATTTTTTTATTTTATTTTTTGTAAGTGTGTTCACATGACATTTTAAACGCTTGCTAACAACACGAATATAGCACTCCCTGCATTACTGACCAAAATTTACATACTAAAGGGGCATTCAAGCGCAAACGTGGAAGACCAGAAACGCAAGCTCGATCGAATATGTTTCGTACTGTGCTGTGCACCAAAGTTCAAGTTTGGTGAACTCTGATCCGCAAATCTGTTCGATGAGAGGATGAATAATAGAAGATCGAAACGTCACATGCTGACCTCTTGGCTCAATTTAAAGAATGCTTATTTTAAAGCTGCACATTTTATTTTTGCAGGAAAGTGAGTAGAACATGTATTTGATTTATTTATGTAATCTTATTTGACCGCCCCTTTATTCCAACGTAGTTCTCGGTAGTTCACTTGATAGTGATTTGGCGCCCCCCCGCTGGACATTTAACTGGGAAACAGCATCTAAACGTGTAATAAGGCACATAATTTAATTGCAGAAATTTTACAATGGTCACATTCATGAGACCAGTCTGTTTTAGTACCCCCACAGCATCACCAGTAAGGCTGAAGTACCCCTTCATCGACACAAACCAAACATGTGAATTAAAGGCAATGTATAATTTAACGTTATCATTAATATTTGTAATATCCAACAACAAAAAGCAATTCAGGCCACATGAACCGTGAAACTCTAAACAGACTGTTACGAAATGGGCAGACGAAGAGTGAAGATCCAATTGCAGCTTTTATTGAAATTAACACAAAGTAAGCGGAGTCTGAAAACAGGAACAAAGAAAATGTCCACAATGGGAAAACAAAGGTAAAAAACACAGGAAATGACCACTGGGAATCTTCCAAGGAGGGCTCAGGCAGAAACACGGACGAGGACAGGAGAAACACGCAACATACTTGTAACATCAAACAATAACCAACAAAGGACAAGGTGAACAAGAGGGCTTAAATACAGAACCAAAGGGGAAACAAAAGCCAATGGAAAAACAGAACTCAAAACAAGATAATAAAGGCAATTAACTAAACCAATGACAGAACTAGAACTGATAATAAAGTAATCAAACAATGAACCAATGAAAACCCGATACATAGACATGGAGGGAAAACAGGACATGACAAGACTTTCAAAATAAGAGTGCATAAACAAAAAACAATATGGAACATAAAAGGTGCCAAAAACTAAAAATAAAAGGTGCACAAACCAAAGACGGTGTGGATTGTTACACAGACTAATGATGTTTATTATAAAGGAGACCTTTACACTTTGTACAGTTAAAAATCAACGTAGTTTTTCATCGTTGTGGTCATTTTGGTTATACTAATATATATATATATATATATATATATATATATATATATATATATATATATATATATATATATATATATATATACAGTTAACCAAAATGACCACAACGATGAAAAACTACATTGATTTTTAAGTGTACAAAGTTTAAAAGTATACAAATACCCTCTGTAAAGAATCACCATACTATGTGACCTAATACAGAAAGTTTAAATTAAAATTTATATTTTATATGTATGTATTATACAAAAAAATTATAGGCTAAAATTTATTTGAACAGAGGATAGCCATTGGTGGTCCTATGTGCCATTGTGTTGTGCTCAGTCTAAACTTATTAGACTCACCATCAAAACCCGTCACAGGTTACTCGGAAAAGTGATTTTAATTACAGTTGTGAGTCATAGCTATAATTCTCCATCCACAGGGCCACATACAGCTCCTGCTCTCTCGCAGTTCATGCATTGTCAGGCAAGAACAATGTCCATCATTAGGTGATTGAGACAATAGAGCAACAGGAGTGCTCTAGTAGATCCATTACGGCACAGTCAGACGTCGTCAGGTTTTGTCCAAACCCTGAATGTATTGTTTGTGTCATTCAGCTCCACCCACTAGGCAGTTTGATTGGTCTGACTGGCTCGGTCCCTTGGTGGTCCCTTATTCTGTGGGCTGCTGCAATTGTATGAGTTTATGAGAAAGAAAACGAAAGTCAGAACTGAGAAGAAAGGCAAAGATGAATAGATTAGTTTTTGCATGCAAAGCCCCCAGGATAAATCCATAAGCAGGAAAATCTTAATTATTCAAGGCAATTGAAAGCAAAGCTTAACTTTTCTCAAGACCAGCTTTACTTTTAGCTAACTTCTCATTTTAATAATGAATGCAGGACTGGTAATATTTTGTATCTTTCTGCCATGATACAGTGATTGTATATGCGATGATAATATTATAGTTCTGTGATTACTACACATAGGAATATAAAATACTCTGAATATATGTTTAGCAACACTGAAGCGATAGTTGTAAATCCAGAATATATAAATATAACTATATAAGTTAAAATATGTAATCTGCATATTTAGTCATAAATCCAAATATATGGTTGTAAATCGTGAAAGTATATTTTAAAATCCGAAAATATGGTTGAAAACCAAGTTGTAAATCCTGAATATATAGTTGTAAATATGGAATATATAAATGTAACTCTAATTAATTAGCTATAAATCCAATTATACCATTGTAAATCTGAAGATTTAGTTGTGAATCCTGAATATAGTGTAAATCCGGTATATATACATTTTACTCTGAATTAAGTTTTAAATCTTAATATATAATTGTAAATCTGAAGATTTAGTTATAAATCCTGAATATATTGTTTTAAGTCAGAATATGCAGTTATAAATTCTTAGCTGAATATATACAGACAATGTAATTCTATATGAACTTTTCATTAGTGACCTAGAAATAATGCAGATTTCTTTTACATCATAGCTTTTATTTTAAAAAACAAATGTGGTCTAAGACTTTGTAACAGCATATGCATCAGCTAATAAAAACATATGGGTTGACAACTAGTTTTACTATCATGGTATGCAAAATATCCTTTTAACACCTTGCTACTTTTTTATGAATATTTGTTGTAAACATTTATCATTTAAACTTACAGGTTTAATAGGTCTGCTTTCATTTGAAGTTGTCTAACACTTATATGCATATATATATATATATGAACTAAACTGTGAATAAATAATATCAGGTGGCTGGCTGATGTAAAGCGAGTGCACTGTTTATTCAGGGATTCATCAAAAGCAGTAGATTCATTAAGAAAAGTGCTCAAGCTCTTTAACAGGCTATAATGTAATCTCGCAGAGACCAGACTCAGCTCCTCCGTGCGATAGTCCCATTAATCTTGTTACAGGTCCTCACTCCCTGCTATCTTTAAATATGCATTAAAAAGAATGGAGTCACTGCGCATATTTGGTATATTGGCTCATCATTAAAAAGCCATGTTAGCCCTTTAAAGTGAGGAGAGGTGATTTCATGCTCCAGTGGATTTGTGTGACCAGGTGTCGTGCCCACCCTGGGAATTGGCGTCCTTGGCAGTGCCGCCTGTGTGTAAGCGCAATGAGAGCCCTGCACAGAAAGTAATGGAGCCGAAAGAGGGATGGTTGGTGAACAAAAGAAAAAGGCCAAAGTTCGAAATTTGGATGTAGATTCAGATCAAAGTTACTGTGCTAGGTTGATTCAATATGAAATGTCTGCCTGTCTGTCTCTTTGTCTCTCTATTGTTCTGTCTGTCTGTCTGCCTGCCTGCCTGTCTGTCTTTATATCTATCAAACTGTATATTGGTCTGTCTATATGTCTGTTGTCCTATCAATTGTACTGTCTGTCTGTCTGTCTATAGTTTTATCCATTTTTCCATCCATCCTTATCTATCTATCTATCTATCTATCTATCTATCTATCTATCTATCTATCTATCTATCTATCTATCTATCTATCTATCTATCTATCTATCTATCTATCTATCTATCTATCTACTGTATCTATCTATCTATCTATGTATCTATCTATCTGTCTGTCTGTCTGTCTGTCTATCTATCTTTCTTTAACCCTGTGGTGTACTTTCTGAAGTAAGTGAATTTACATATTTGTTCTCCCAGTAGAGTAGTCAGTATGTTCCCTACATTCTGTCTTACAAAGATGCCACAGATCCCTATTTCACACGTCCTTTGTAAATTACTACCAGGAATACACTGTGCGTGGACTGACCCAGAAACAAGAGAGAGATTCTCCCATAGCCCACAAGTGTATCAGTTCCTCTGAGCAATCCTACCATTGTACGGATTGTACGGGACCAGCATTTGAAATGCTCAATCAACTATGCATGACTTGCCCTAAATAGGTTTATTCACTGGAAATATGGATCAGCTGTTAGTTGCTCGATTGGTATAGAACCGCTGTGGTGCCTTGAGAATGGAGCTATACTTTAACAGCCTGTGTAGAAATAACATCACATAGCCATCCATGTTAATGAAAAGAAGAAGGTCAGATGTGGGGAAAGAAGGTTGCTTATACTAATTTGGTATTCATGTAATGTGAAATATGCGTTGTTTATTATGGTGTTCTTTTGTTGAATGGATGAAATGAATTTGAAAGCAGACCCAGATATTTTCTCTGATTTTGAAGTCCACATTTGGAGTTACATACATACATATATTGGCATATGTATTTGTTATTACAGCTATTTTTCAGCATATCTGCAATGGAATCAAATAACTGAATGACACAGGTTATGTTTGAGGCTCTTATAGATGCAAGTATACTAGATATTCAAAAGTAGAATATATAGTCCTCTTTGACTTTGTCTGAAGTAATACTTATTAATTCAGAAATTCTGATTATCTACTCATATTTCAACTAATATGTTGAATTTTGGTCATTTCTATGAAATCAATGAATGACAATTATATTAACTATATTATTTCTTGTCGGTCACTTATTGTGTTTATTTTGTTACTATTTCAGATTTTAGTTTGTTGACTGGAATTAGCTTCCTAGAAGATCAGACTATGTTGATGGCCAAAAGTCTGCATGAAAGTCCTTTCCTAAGTTAAGACAAGGTGCATTTCAAACTGTTCTTAGACCAGTGCAGATTGAGAGAACACTGGAGATAAGTAATTTACCTTGTAGGTAGCAAGGGTGCATCCTATAGCTTTCTATGCAGCTTAGTGCATTAATTCCTAAAATCTGACCAAAAGTTCAGTAGGATGAGGATGTTTGGACCACTCAACATGTTTGGCAGACATCGGACAATTATAATACATTTAGTACATAGATGTGTTAGGGCTCTCCTCCGTCCCTGGCAGCGGTTCCATTGCTCCAGGTGGTCGGGGAGTCCAGTCCCCTCTCGCCTCGCAGACGATGGCCATTCAACTCGTCCGGGCGGTCAGTTTACTCCATCCCACGGCGGATGGCGGCGGCGCACCCCTGGGTGGACGGCAGTGTCGAGGACTCCGCGACGGGCATCCCTCCTGCTTCCCGGGTTTCGGCACCAGTGTAACACAGTTCAATGGAAAGGAGGAGGCGAGAACTGACTTGGCAATATAAATTATATTTTAATGATAAACTGAAACAAAAGACACAAACACACACATGACGGTCATGTCCGTAAACAATATCTCTCTCCCGCACCATCTTCTGCAGTCGGCCTTTATCCCTCTCGGAGGATTGATTAGCCTGATAAGGGACCGGGTGTGTAGAGTCACTAACCGGCCCCGCCCTCTGCCCTGCCATAATAGATTGAGAATTGTATAATGCAAAATTGTATTTTAACATGGTTGGCAGATTTAATCAGAATTATTTGTTCAGCTTTATAGAAAATCAACTGTAATGTCTATAACGTCTCAAAAACATGAAAAAGCAACACTCCTGGACACATAATAAGCTATTTGATTGGGAAATATTTGAAATTTGGTATCATTTGAAATTTCACAAGTTAGTCCTGTTGTCCATATTTGAGGAAATCACATTTTAGGCAAATTATTTACTCTAGATTATTATTATTATTATTATTATTGTTGTTGTTGTATATTTTTGTATTATTGTTTATTAAGTTCTACTAGTTACAAATCAAAAAGGGAAATGGAAAATGCACACAGCAGTCTCATTAGGTCAATAAGGAAAAATGTTTAGCCTAGAAGATATGAAGTTCGATGCACAATGTATGTGCTGACGAGGCATACAGACATACAGTAGATATATCAATCTACCTCAAATTTAAATCTGAATGTGGACATGAATGAAATCTGAGAGCTATCTGTACTAGACAGATATCACAGTGAAATTAGAAATAGTAGGTTGACTTTTCATTTGCTAAAATCGGTCTGTACTTACCAAAAAGCGAAACACTCCCTCCAGTGGCCAAAGCTGTAAGTGTTGTTGGACGTATGTGCAAATGTGAGCTACGTTTTCTGGGTGTATTGTTCACAGAGGGGTGCCAAAAATTAGTTTTGAAGTGAGTAGTTTTCAGTTGTATATGCTGTGATACAGTGACGAGGATATTTGAATCCCCTGACCCAAACCTCAAACCTAACCCTAACTCTCAGTCGAGTGAAAATGTAATGTTAGAGGGAAAAATGCAACCTCGGATTCACACTCGTCAATGATTATGTGAATGCGATTACTTCCTTGTTTCTACGCAGGATGAAGGTAAACACACTGAAGCCGATGCAAAAATGTCTGAGAGGAGATGCTCCTGTTGGAGAGTCTGCATAATGTGGCCAATCCTAGGGTACTGGAACTTTTGGAAACAACATGCAGACTTCCCGTGTGATCATGCTGGAGCTACAGCGGACCAAAAGATTATCAGTGATTAATAGCTTCCAATTTGTTCCTTACCCAAAGCATTCATGTGGCATGCTTGAGCATGTTGTATAGACTACTTTAATGGCACCTTAATTGTGCCTTTTTTTGTCTTATTTTTTGGTAAAAACATTCTTAAAACTAGAAAAAAAACATGACATGAAAAGCTAAATATTAAGATTTAAGGAAATAGATTCACCATCTTGACATAACAGAGCATTGACATGTAAACTGACTGCAAATTCAGAGGATATTCAAATATCAGGTGAACAGTGAAGTTAGCTCTTTATCTCTCACAGTATGTAATTCAAGTGACAGTTCACTCACAAAAGGAAGTTGTGTCAATATTTACTCACCCTCAAGTTACTCTAAACCCATGTGAAATGAGGTTGAGTCAAGTATTTTTTATTTGAATAGTGCTTTTCACAACACACATCATTTCAAAACAGCTTTTTTTTAAGACTTTGGTTAATGGTGAAAAATAACCTTGGGAGAAACCAGGCTCCCTGTAGGGGCCAGTTCCCCTCTCGCTAGACAACATGAATATAATTCCAATATTAGTTATTTGTGTGCAGTGTAAGCACACATGTCATTATAAAACAAAATTGGGCAATAAAACGTTTAAATCTACTGTAAAACTAGCATAGTTACTTGGCCGAGTCTTTGACCGGTGAAATCTTTTATCGATCAGGTCGCACAATACCAGGTCTATCAGTCAGCATCATTGGCTGAGCGGGAGGTCGCATCATATGTGGGCCGGGCATCATTTGCAAAGGTCTACCCATTGGCGGCCGAATACCTGGACCTGGTCCTACTGGGATCATGCCGTGAGGTGGTAGACCCATCATGGGCATCATCGGAGGGCCACCCATTGGTGGATCTGGTAACATGCTAGGTCTCAGAGGTCCAGTAATATTTGGATGAGGTAGCAGAGATGCTCCAGGTGGAGGGGCTCCAGGGAACAGGGTGGGGAGAATTGTATCCTGCAGGAAGGTGGCGGTTGTTTTGTCAGTGAGACTCTGACTACTCTTCCATCCATTTCTCAAAATAATTTTTCTCATTTTCTTGATGTTTATGTCCGCTTTAGTGTATCTTTCTGACCGATGGAGAGTCAGGTATGTGTCACAACAGTCAAAATCAATTTCAGCATCTTCACAGAAGAGAGAATTTTTATTTTTGGAAAAAACATTCTTTTATTGTGCCTACACAGAACAAGACAATTCAGCTTCACCTTTAAAACTATCTTTTTTGTTTGTGTATTTTAGAGTAAACTGTCAAGTTGCCAGTCCTGTTTTGTGTTCTAGATTTGTTTTAATTACATCTTTAAACTCCTCCTGAAAATCAATCGTCTGAACATATTGCATATTGAGTTCATTTATTTTTAGTCATCTGAATGTCATCAATGAATTGCCATTGTGAAATTACAATGTGTTTCATTTTAAATGCTGCGGATCAGACCTTGAATTCCCAGGGTTTTAAACATCTTTTTCCCTCTCAAAGTCTGAGCGATTATTATCAACAACTTTACCTCTAACTGACTGCAATTTTCCTAAGAGGGCAGAAAAGAACCCACCATTCCACATTAAACACACAAATGCACAAGCTCTCATTACACACCAGTATGTGTGAAAATGCTGTGAGGCACTGTCATTATGACATTATAGATGGATTAGTCATTACAATTGAGTGGCATTACTGTATGACATCATTAGACTAAAATAATTGAACAAGAAATCTCTGGCACATTTCATGAGGTGTAGACAAGCTTTCCTGATTTAAAATGGTTTATTTGGCTTTTCATTTGAGCTTTATCAGGAATAAATTGCTTATTTATGCAGAAAACAATGTTAAGCAGAATAGATTTGTCCTTGGGAATCTTTTTGAAAGCCTGTCTTTGGCTCCTCATCTATGAAAATCGCACATATATGCTAATATTTTTCTATTTGTTTCCATGTCTCAACCTCAGGATTCATACCCCGAGGTTACCAGAGCCAGCCAGATCCAGCTATTTTCCTGCTTGGTGTTCACAGCTACGTGTAGCAAAGTTATAATGACTAACTGCAGCCAGTGCCAGCCAGACATCACTTCAGTCTATTAAGATGGTCTACATAGGATGAACTGATGACAACTCCAACCATATTACATGAAACACTTCATATGTCACTCTCTGTTCCTTGGACCTAGGATGGACCTCACCGAACCTCACTGAAATGACCTGGCGGTTGAACTGTGATACACCTCATTGATCTCTGCCTGCATCACCTTGGTCAAATGATGGACTACACTATTATAATGGAATGCATAGACTATAAATGAATTGACAACACTTCATAAACATTAGTCATTAATCTTACAGTTCGTACAAAATCTTTGTTTGAAAACTGACCCTTTCACTATACACATTGTATGAACATAAAAATAACAAAAACTAAGACATAAACTGAACTAATCAAAAGTAACAGTCAGTATCTGGTGTGGCCACCAGCTGCATTAAGTACTGCAGTGAATCTCCTCATTGTGGACTGCACCAGATTTGCCAGTTCTTGCTGTGAGATGTTATTCAACTCTTCCTCCAAAGCACTTTCAATTTCCTGGACATTTCTGGGGGGAATGGCCCTAGCCCTCACCCTCTGATCCAACAGATACTAGACATGATCAATGGGATTGAGATCCGGGCTCTTCGCTGGCCATGACAGAACACTGACATTCTTGTCTTGCAGGAAATCATGCACAGAACGAGCAGTATGGCTGGTAGCATTGTCATGCTGGAGGGTCATATCAGGATGACATGTCTTCCCTGTAATGCACAGCGTTGAGAGTTGCCTGCAATGACAACAAGCTCAATCTGATAATGCTGTGACACACCGCCCCAGACCATGATGATGATGTCTGGTAAGGACCTGCCTTACAACAGGCCTACAAGCCCTCAGTCCAGCCTCGCTCAGCCTATTGTGGACAGTTTGAGCACTGATGAAGGGATTGTGTGTTCCTGGTATAACTCGGGCAGTTGTTGTTGCCATCCTGTAACAATCCTGTGCAGGTGTTGTTACAAGTGGTCTGCCACTGCGAGGACAATCAGCTGTCCTTCCTGTCTCCCTGTAGTGCTGTCTTAGGAGTATCACAGTACGGACATTGCAATTAATTGCCCTGGCCACATCTGCAGTCCTCATGCCTCCATGCAGCATGCCTAAGGCACATTCACGCAGTTGAGCAGGGACCCTGGGCATCTTTCTTTTGGTGTTTTTCAGACTCAGTAGAAAGTTCTCTTTAGTGTCCAAAGTTTTTATAACTGTGACATTAATTGCCTACCATCTGTAAGTTGTTAGTGTCTTAATGACTGTTCCACAGATGCATGTTAATTAATTGTTCATGGTTCATTGAACAAGCATGGAAAACATTGTTTAAACCCCGTACAATAAAGATCTGTAGTTATTTGAATTTTTTCAAAATAAAAAATGCAGTGTCCTCTAAAAGGGACGTTTCTATTTTTAGAGTTTGGTTCCTTGCCACAGTCGCTTTCGGCTTGCTCTCTCAAGTTGTAAACACAATTATTATTTACTTATTTATACATTTTTGGCTTGTTCAAGTCTATGTAATTACTCCTTTTAAAACCTCTGAAAGCAATAATTAATTTTTTTTGCATGAATATGTTTATTCTGAATGTGTAAATGCAGAGTAAACATATAGGAATGCATTTACTAATGTTAATGAATTGAGCCATATTGTACAGTGATAACAAAATTAAATATACCAAAATGTATATTAAAATGAAGCGAAATGTCCCTCAGATGTGTTATAAATGAAACATGTTTTTTGACTTTTTGATGGAATGAGGTCCAATTCTCCACACATTTCGTGCTTCATCTTTATCAGTGCGCTAACGCGTGAAAAATGAATGGATTTTTTTTGTGGCATATCAAATTAAACTAGTGATGCTACCTTTTAGAACAAAGCAGGTTTCAATAAAAAAAATTTGAGGTTTCTTACCAGAGGCACTATTGTTGGTGCTGCACCCATAGTGGCGCTTCATGGAAATAAAGGGCATGCTGTTGTATCACGTGACGTGGTTCATATGAGGACAGTCATCTGGTCTGAATGCCGTTTTCCAGCTGGATGGCGAAAGTATGCACATGTTCATCTTATCAGGCATGCATTTGGGTTACGTTTTAAACTTTGGTTTAGTTTAGACCTGATCTGAATCCAATTATTAATAGATCTGACTCCAATTTATCAACCTCAAATTTAGGTTTTAATTTAGTGTTTGATTATTTGGTTCTCATTATTCGCTCATTAGGTGTCAATATCCGGAGTCTACGCTGGCCAGTAACATAGATATCAATAGAAGTCAATAGTTGCACAGTTCTACTAATTCCATTTAATCGGGCTAGCTCACAATCAAATGATAGTTTGGTTTAGTCAAATACAGTCGTGACAGTCAGTGACTCAGTGATTTACTCTCATTCATGGCTTATTGTAATAATCTATCCTGGTCATAAACTCGCTCAATAGGAATCAAAGTTTAACTTTCTACAAGCTTTTCAGTTCTCTCTGCATTCAACTGTCTGTGAGTGTGTGTGTTTAATGTAATGGTGTGGCATAAAAGAAAACAAATGGGGGCCAAAGACAATCACACACACACACACACACACACAAAAACACACACACACACACTCATACACACCAAGAGTCTGTATTCAATTGAACGATGGACAGTAATGGAATGGATAGTAAGAGAAAACATTCTGCAATTTTGTGTCCTGATGTTGCATATAAAATACATGTTTCAGGCTTTTAAAAGACCTATAATCACCCTCTGGTCACTACCCATCCCACCTCTGGACTTTCTGTCTTATTGTTGAGAGCTATATATATATATATATATATATATATATATATATATATATATATATATATATATATATATACACTCACCTAAAGGATTATTAGGAACACCATACTAATACTGTGTTTGACCCCCTTTCGCCTTCAGAACTGCCTTAATTCTACGTGGCATTGATTCAACAAGGTGCTGAAAGCATTCTTTAGAAATGTTGGCCCATATTGATAGGATAGCATCTTGCAGTTGATGGAGATTTGTGGGATGCACATCCAGGGCACGAAGCTCCCATTCCATCACATCCCAAAGATGCTCTATTGGGTTGAGATCTGGTGACTGTGGGGGCCATTTTAGTACAGTGAACTCATTGTCATGTTCAAGAAACCAATTTGAAATGATTCGAGCTTTGTGACATGGTGCATTATCCTGCTGGAAGTAGCCATCAGAGGATGGGTACATGGTGGCCATAAAGGGATGGACATGGTCAGAAACAATGCTCAGGTAGGCCGTGGCATTTAAACGATGCCCAATTAGCACTAAGGGGCCTAAAGTGTGCCAAGAAAACATCCCCCACACCATTACACCACCACCACCAGCCTGCACAGTGGTAACAAGGCATGATGGATCCATGCTCTCATTCTGTTTACGCCAAATTCTGACTCTACCATCTGAATGTCTCAACAGAAATCGAGACTCATCAGACCAGGCAACATTTTTCCAGTCTTCAACTGTCCAATTTTGGTGAGCTCTTGCAAATTGTAGCCTCTTTTTCCTATTTGTAGTGGAGATGAGTGGTACCCGGTGGGGTCTTCTGCTGTTGTAGTCCATCCGCCTCAAGGTTGTGCGTGTTGTGGCTTCACAAATGCTTTGCTGCATACCTCGGTTGTAACGAGTGGTTATTTCAGTCAAAGTTGCTCTTCTATCAGCTTGAATCAGTCGGCCCATTCTCCTCTGACCTCTAGCATCAACAAGGCATTTTCGCCCACAGAACTGCCGCATACTGGATGTTTTTCCCTTTTCACACCATTCTTTGTAAACCCTAGAAATGGTTGTGCGTGAAAATCCCAGTAACTGAGCAGATTGTGAAATACTCAGACCGGCCCGTCTGGCACCAACAACCATGCCACGCTCAAAATTGCTTAAATCACCTTTCTATCCCATTCTGACATTCAGTTTGGAGTTCAGGAGATTGTCTTGACCAGGACCACACCCCTAAATGCATTGAAGCAACTGCCATGTGATTGGTTGATTAGATAATTGCATTATTGAGAAATTGAACAGGTGTTCCTAATAATCCTTTAGGTGAGTGCATATATATATATATATATATATATATATATATATATATATATATATATATGTGTCATACGCTTTTTTATATATATATATTTAAAGTAGAAATTAATATTTCTGTATATTTTCACATATGTAGCCTGCTCTGTCATTAAAAAGATCTCATTATTTTACATTACAAGCTATTATGATGTCATCTTTCCATAAATTCCTGAGACCCATTGAAAAATGTTTTACAATTTCCCTTTTTTAAATGTCAGTATAGCATTTGGTGAATAAAATAGCAATATATATATATATATATATATATATATATATATATATATATATATATATATATATATATATATATATATATATATATATACTGTATTATACATATTGTATTTGATGTGCTGAATTGAACTGATACATATCAATCCATATTTACAGACCAAGAAGAGGAAGGCCAAACTCTCAAACATAGAGTATATCTCTGATAAGCAAAGAGAGTTCTCCGATAATACCCCAAGATTTACAACTGTAGCATATATGGGCAAAGAAAAACTTAAATTACCACTGTCCTATATAAAAATGAATTGCTGGGCCCCTGGAAGAAAATGACATTTAAGGCCTAATGTATCAAATATGATGCATAATAAAAGTGCTATTTTTTTGTTGTACTATTTCTTTTTTTATATTTTTTCTTATGGTACGAAAAATGTAATGTAAAAAAAATTAAAATACAAAAAAAAATCTATTTTCTGATCATTCTTTCATATGTCAGGCTTTATAAGGTTAAGTTGTTTTGAATCTGGAAAATTCCTTTAATGTGCAATACATTTTAACATTAGACTTGCTGTGTAGCCGTACCATTCATAACTTTATTTCCACAATCATCATGCCTCATTTTGCTGAAAATATGTCACGATTTCAACTATTCCCCTCTTTTTGTGAGCAAAACATTACATCTGCAAAGTGTTTACAGGAGGGTGAAAAAATTATTTGGCACAGGGTCCCATTATTAAATGCTTCTCTGCCTGTGATATGTGTGAAGATTTAGGTAGCTTTCTAAAAATCACATCCAAAATTGCACAACATTGTTGGTCTTTGACCGGCTGTACAGAAAACTCCAAATTAAATGGTGAAAGTACAAAACCGCTTCAGAAGCAGGAGAAAACCTGGCCAGCAGGATCCATCTCTGCTCTTCAGGACTGTTTTGAGTGTACTGACTGGCACATGTTTAGGGAGGCTGCAACATATGGCGACTCTACCAACTTGGAGGAATACACAGCAACAGTGACCAGCTACATCAGCAAGTGCATTGATGATGTCACTTTCTCCAAGACCATCACCACACGCTCCAACCAGAAGCCGTGGATGACTGCGGAGATGCGCACGCTGCTGAGGACCCAAGACTCCGCCTTCAGAGCAGGCGACAAGGCAGCCCTAAGAACAGTGAGGGCCAAACTGTCCCAGGCCATCAGAGAGGCAAAGCGCGCACACGCCCAGAAAATCCACAGTCACTTCCAGGACAAAGGTGACACGCGGCGCATGTGGCAGGGCATCCAGGCCATCAGCAACTACAGGACAACATCAGTTTCCCGTGACAAAGATGCCTCCCTTCCAGATGCACTGAACGACTTCTACGCTCGGTTTGAAGTGCAGAGCTACGTGGTGGCGAGGAAGACCATCCCTCCTCCCAACAACCAGGTGCTCTGTCTTACCATGGCGAATGTGAGGAAAACTCTACGTAGAGTCAACCCACGGAAGGCTGCTGGACCAGACAGCATTCCTGGCAGTGTGCTCAGGATGTGCAGACCAGCTGACAGATGTTCTTACCGACATCTTCAACATCTCTCTGAGCAGCGCCATTGTTCCAACGTGCTTCAAGGACACCACCATCGTCCCCATGCCAAAGAATTCTTCAGTGTCCTGCCTCAACGACTAACGTCCCGTCGCACTCACACCAATCATCATGAAGTGCTTCAAGAGGCTCGTCATGAGGCACATTAAGACCCAGCTGCCCCCTCACTAGACCCACTGCAGTTCACGTATTGTCCAAACCATTCAACAGACAACGCCATTGCCACCCCCCTCCATCTGGCCCTCACCCACCTAGATAAAAAGGACTCATAGTAGTAGTAACCCTTTATTGTCACATAGTCACAAGTAAAAGTAACCAGTGAAATTGGCCATCATCCTGCCCATACAAACATACAATATGACAACGGGGTAGACAGGGCAGGAAGACAGGGAATTGAGAAGATATACAGCATTACATGGGGAAAGGTGAGATAAAAAAAGCAACCCCCAGACTATGCTCCTGTTAGGATTACAGTATGGGAACAGGAAAAAACATCTCAGCAACACTTAGCACATAATCAGTACATCTACAACATAACAAAAACTTGCAACAGGGTAGGGGAGTGGGGGATGGAGGTAGCCCAGCACTGACAGACAGCCATCTGGTCCTGCAGCCATTCTCGGCGCTGGTCACAGACCCGCCTGTCAGACTGGGGGGTACGAAGCGGCGAAGGCGTGGGATGGGGTGTGGGTCGAATGCATATCTGTATTTGTGTAAGTCATACGTTCGAATGCTGTTCATAGACTTCCACTCAGCATTCAACACAATCATTCCCAGTACCTGATTGGAAAGCTGAACCTGCTGGGCCTGGACACTTCCCTCTGCAACTGGATCCTGGACTTCCTGACTGGGAGACCTCAGTCAGTCCGGATTGGGAACAGCATCTCCACCACCACCACACTGAGCACTGGGGCCCCCCAGGGCTGTGTGCTCAGTCCACTGCTGATCACTCTGCTGACTTACGACTGTGCAGCAATGCACAGCTTGAATCACATCATCAAGTTCGCCGATGACATGACCGTGTTGGTCTCATCAACAAGAACGACGAGTCAGTGTACAGAGAGGAGGTGCAGCGGCAAACGGACTGGTGTAGAGCCAACAACCTGTCCCTGAATGTCGACAAAACAAAAGAGATGGTTGTTGACTTTAGGAGAGAACAAGGTGAACGCTCTCTGCTGAACATCGACGGCTCCTCTGTGGAGATCGTCAAGAGCACAAAATTCCTTGGTGTTCACCTGCCGGAGAACCTCACCTGGTCCCTCAACACCAGCTCTATTACCAAGAAAGCACAGCAGCATCTCTACTTTCTTCGAAGGCTGAGGAAAGCACATCTCCTCAATACATTCTATAGAGGGACTATTGAGAGCATCCTGAGCAGCTGCATCACTGCCTGGTTTAGGACCGCAAAGCCCTGCAGAGGATAGTGAGGACAGCTGAGAAGATCATCGGGGTCTCTCTTCCATCCATCAAAGACATTTACTAAAAACACTACATCCGCAAAGCCACCAGCATTGTGGACGGCCCCACACACCCCTCACACAAACTCTTCACCCTCCTGCCATCTGTCAAGAGGTACCGAAGCATTTGGGCCCTCACAACCAGACTGTGTAACAGCTTCTTCCCCCAAGCCATCAGACTCCTCAATATTCAGAGTCTGGTTTGACACACATACACATATCCTGAGTTGCACTTTAATTACTGTCACTTTATAACTATCTGCTACGTCAATAACTGCTATGTCCATAAAACACTATCTCATTGTATGTTATGTTTACATTTGGCATTTTTATAAACTGTCATCTTTTTGCACTACTGTGTACTGGTCTCTCACTGTGCCTATTGTCCTGTTCATTGTTAGTAATTTATTGTACTGTCCCGTACTTGATAAGCGCAGTTTTCTTTGCAGTGGCAATTAATCTCCTATTGAAACTGCAAGTTGTGACGGGATACATAGAATGGCTTGTCCTTTTTAATAAATAACGTTAATAACAGCAGAAAAGAAAAGTTGTTTCCGAAGTAGGGAAAGACAGCACAGTATAATGAAAAATTATGAACACAAACATTCCACCTTTCTATACCAATTCCCAGCAGTGGAGGGTCAAAGGTCATGTTCTTTGAGGCTCTATGATGGATGCTTCTAGACTTGCAAGTGGAAAGACTCCACAAGGAATCTTATCTCTTTATTACATGACATGGTCGATCTATTGAACAGAGTCGCTCAGCCCATGCATCAGCATGTTTGTCTCTGTAGAAACAAATTCTGGGATGGTGTTCCGTCGCCTAAACGGCACTCAAATGTTGCAAGAACCAGAGCACTCAAGAGAGTCCAATCAAATCAATGTCACCTTGGACAATCACTGGATATGATCTGCCTAGATCAGGCTTCAGGGGAAACAAAAGAAGAGGGAATAAATAAGACGAGGAAGTTGGAGGGAGACGGAGAGAACAGGCTTCAAAGAAGCCAGGAAATCATGTTGGGTTTGATAGAGTGAGCTGGAGACGGGCATTATTATCGTATCTCCCCTTTGAGAGGATTTCATCCATGTTTTTTTCTGTCCAGCATATTAGGATATTAATCATCTTACATCAGTGATGTAGACAAAATGTACACCTTTTCTGCAAATTGTATTATCGCTAAGGAAAACTAAAGGAAAAATTATATTAAAACTTAAGTATAAAATAAAGACTGCAAAAACATACACCTTATCCACTTGTTGTTGTTAACAAAAACTAAAGCAAAATGAAAACATTGACAAAAAAAAAAAAAAGAATTACAAAACATACATATCCTTACCAGTATTACTGTTGTTTATGAACACTAAAGCTAAAGAAAAACATTGTTACCTGAAAAATAAAATATAATTTTTTTTTTTAAATACACCTTATTCACACCAGTATTAATGTCCTATTAAGCTTAGTTATGAAACTCTACATGGTGCAGGCGGAATGGTTCAGTTCCTGACAAAACAGGCAATTACACCCTTCTATACAAAATAGTACTCACCTCAACGGCTTCGATTTAAGTTCAGCAGTGCAGGCTTGTAAAGCTTTCACCCTCCTTTTCTCCAGCTCCACAGTCTAGGAGTGGGGGTTAAGTGATTTTGTTCAGTGGCAGCAACATGTATCTCTAGTCTCAGATGCAGCACGTTTCCAACAGTAGCAGTGTTTTGAGATGTAGAACCCTCTGCTCTGCAAATTTCTGTTAGAGAGGCACCACTGGTCAGGGCCCAGGAGGCCGCCACACTCCTAGTAGAATGGGCTCATAGCCCTGAAAGAGGTGGCATGTGCCAAGTGTGGAATGCCATAGCTATGGCGTCAATGATCCAGTGGGTGATTCTCTGCTTGGAGACAGTGCTTCCATTCTGCTGTCCACCAAAGCAGACAAAGAGCTGCACAGAGACTCTAAAGCTCTGCATGTGGTCCAAATAGATGCATAAAGCGTGAACCGGACACTGCAACATCAAGGCTGGGTCTGCCTTATCCTGGGGCAGTGCTTACAGGTTCACCACCTGATCCCTGAATGGTGTAGTGGGAACCTTGGGCAAAGAGCCCGGTCGGGTCTCAGGATCACGTGAGAGTAGCCTGGACCAAAGTCCAGGCACGTTTTGCTGACAGAGAACACTTGCAGGTCACCTACCCTCCTGATGGAAGTGAGTGCAGTCAGGAGGGCAGTCTTTAAAGAGAGTGCCTTAAGCTCAGCTGATTCCAAGGGCTCAAAGGGGGCTCTCTGTAGACCCCGAAGGACTACAGAGAGGTCCAATGAGGGAACGAGGCGTGGTCTGAAGGGATTCAACCTCCTGGCACCTCTCAGGAACCTGATGATCAGGTCGTGCTTCCCTAAGTGTAGTGGTGTGCTGCTATAGCGGCTACATACACCTTCAAGGTGGAGGGGGACAGCCGTCCCTCCAACCTCTCCTGCAGGAAGGAAAGCACAGATCCTACTGCATATCTCTGGGGTCTTCGCATCAGGAAGAACGCCAATCCAAGGCATACAGGCACCTCGTAGAGGGAGCCCTAGCCTGAGTGACCGTGTCTACCATGGCGGGTGGTAGGCCACATAGGTCTTCTGTGTCCCGTCCAGGGGCCATTAATGGAGATTCCAGAGGTCTGATCACGGGTGCCAGATGGTGTCCTGTCCCTAAGGAAGAAGGTCCTTCCTCAGGGGAATTTGCCAGGGAAGGGCTGGCGCGAGGAGCATGAGGTCCAAGAACCAAGTCTGGGAGGGCCAGTAGAGTGCTACTAGGACAATCTGCTCTTTGTCCTCCCTGACCTTTCACAGGGTCTGTGCAAGTATACTCACAGGGGGAAACACATATTTGCAGAGTCCAGGGGGCCAGCTGTGTGCCAGCGTGTCTTTACCAAGGGGCGCCTCAGTCAGAACATACCAGAGCGGGCAGTGGGAGGATTCTGGGGAGGCGAACAGTTTTATCTGTGTCTGCCCAAATCGATCCAAATCAGCTTGACCGCCTGAGGGTGGAGTCTCCACTCTCCCTTGTGGGTATCCTGTTGTGACAGCGTGTCTGCTGTAGTGTTGAAGTCGCCCGGAATGTGAGTGGCTTGCAGCGACATGAGGTGTCGCTGACTCCAGAGGAGGAGACAGCGGGCGAGTTGTGACATACGATGGAAGTGTAACCCACCTTAGCAGTTGATGAGTCACCGTCATCGTGTTGTCTGTCCGAGCTAACATATGCTTGCCCTGGATCAAGGGCCGGAACCTCTGCAAGGCGAGCAGTATTGCTAACAACTCGATGCAGTTGATGTGCCAACGTAGCCTTGGGCCCATCCAGGAGCCGGAAGCTGCATGCCCGTTGCATACCGCGTCCCAGGCTGTCTTGGAGGCATCGGTCATAACCATGACATGCCTGGAGTCCTGTTCTAGGGGAACACCTGCCCGTAGCAAAGTGAGGTCAGTCCAAGGGCTGAAGAGGCGGCAACAGATCGGCATGATAGCCACGCAATGTTAATGAAAACTGAAGCTAAATGAAAAGATTGTTAACTAACAAAAATAAGAAAGGCAAAAATTACACCTTATCCATAACAGTTTCATTGTCGTTGACGAAACTAAAGCTAAATGAAAACATTGATCATTGAAAAAAATCAAAGATACAAAACATACCCCTTATCTGCCCCAATAAAAATTTTCTTAACAAAACTAAAGTTAAATGAAACATTTTTATTTAAATAATTACACCTCATTTAAAGATGACATATATACTGTACATTCTATTATTATAAAAAATAGTGCATCGATTTATCAAAAAGGTAGTTGTAATGGAATCACATCAATAATTAATTGTGTCAACATATTTATAATGTACAGTCTTTTTTATAAACAGCTACTGACATTATCCACCAAATTAAGCTAACATCTATTGATAAAGCTGGCTAGCTAGCTAACGCCGACATAGGCTATCGTATAAATGCAGTCAATGCATCATGCAAATAAAAGTGATTACTTCAACTACAGTCTCGCATAGTCAGATCTATATCCACACTTTGTTTTAGCCCTGTTCCAACACTGGAGAGTCAAATATAATATACAGTCTCAAAGTTTGTAGTAAAACAATCACAACTGTGTCATTTTAATTATGCTACCTCATCTGTCAGCATGATGCCGGTGGATCATGTTCAGACTCTTTGTACGTTATGTCATTGTTTTGGATGCTCATTCACTCGTGTCCCTATGGAGTTTGTGCACGAGCAAGGTGTCATTAATAACAAAGGTTTCTGAATCTTACATCCTGCACCTTTAACTAACCTAAAAAATAAATAAAATAAATGCTACAAAAATATATCTTATCTGGAACAGTGCTATTAATGAAAACTTAAATAAAAACTGAAAGTAATATATGTGTAGTCAAGAGGACATTCTCGTATAAGAAACATGAAAATAAAAGTTGTGCAAAAGAGCTCCAGGTTTTGTTCTTCAGGAAAATATAAAATTTTAAACAAAAAGCATATGAATTACATTAAATATGTATTCACAAGGGCCATATTTTAAAATTGAAAGTTTGTTTTGGATCGTTTTTGAGAGGATTACATATTTGGAGTTTGACCATGTTTTCTGCATACATTTGAGGACTAGTTATTTAAATTTGGTATTATTCATATCTTATTTGTTGCTTTGTGGCCCAGAGTGTTTTCAAGATTGCTGAATGAGTGTAATACAGTTATATCTGAAAATGTGTAATGAGAACATGTGTAATGAGAATTCTATTATTTTACAATTTCTCTCAGTCGCTTTGGTACATTTCTTAAATCATTCTTAACATTTGCAAACCAGTAAGTTGATTTCTCAAAACAATTAATACAAAAAGCAACACACAATGGATTACCTGCAAAAGCCTGTAACTTACTTAAATTCTTTAGTCCATTCCTCAAAAGTAAATCTTTATGTCAATGAACATATCAGTGCCATAAGAATGTCAAGTCCTTGTGTCATTGTTCACAAACAAGATGCTTAGTTGTTTCAAAATGCTTAGTCGTGTTGTCAATATAAAAATGTACTCTGTTGGTATTTTCTGATGTGCTACATTTTTGATGACAATGATTGAAAATGCACAAGGCTGCACTTTTTCTGTGTGGCATTTAGACATTTCAACAGTACAAAGTCACACATTCCTTTATGTGAGATTAGGATTGCAAGAGATTTGACAGGAATCACATTTCTTCTTTATTTTTGGTCTGTCAATAAATTACAGCGTCACTGCGATTCTAAAAAATATTTTATAGCACAAAGGAAAAACATATTATGTAAACATAGAAAAGGTTACCATAGGAAATGCTTAGATAATTATTTACAATCAGAAAGGTATGGGGTCCTGACGTTCCAGTCTGTCGGGCCAAAGATTCTCATCTACATCACAGTGGATATCTTCTCTTGCGATGCAGAGAGGATAGAATCTTTTTGCGTGTCTTATCAAGCCTCTGCAGGCATCGGCTGTGATGTCCTCACATGCTGCATTCGTGGCAGCTAGCAGGGTCATTTGAGTATGTGGCTGTCAATAGTAGATCTTCCACCTCCACACTGAAAATAACTCCTCATTTGGGTTAAGGTATGGGGAATAGGGTGGGAGGAATTCCATAATCATCCTGTGGTGGGACACAAACCATTGCCAGATGGTGTTTGAGTGATGGAAACTCACATTATCCCAAAGTACCACATACTTTGGTAACTCATCATGAACCTGACCTCTCTCATCAGCAGGTATGAGATCCCTGTATAGGATGTCTAAGAAGATAAGGAGACACTGTGTGTTGTATGGCCTTATAAGGGGATACACATTACCACACATAGTGATGTTTCCTCCCCGTTGGCGTGGCACATCCAAAGTAGCTCTGTGTCAAATGACATTTCGACCAGGCCTTCTGATTTTGGTCAGGTTGAAGCCAGCTTCATTCAGGTGAAGTTGTGAGGTGGTTCACTTGATTTCATTTCCATTATATGTTATATCCCAGAAGATGCTAAATTAGATTTATGTGTTATATGTATTTTAATTTTGGACAACATAAAGTTATATCAGATATATACATATTGCATGTTCTTTTCTACAGCCAAAGCAAATGCATACACCTCACTCTTACTGTAAAGTAATTACTGTAAACACATATTTTAACTGTACATACTGGCACAGTAGCTCCTTCTCTCTGTCACCAGTCCTTTCAAATGGTACACGGTACAGCTGTTTTATGCTCAAATGATTTCTTTTCAGCACCCTGTCGATGGTTGAGATGCTAACAGATTGGATGTTTACAAAGACATTGTTGTCTTCTATAAAGGCACTCTGAATCTCCCTTAGTCTAATGACATTATTTTCTCTGACCATGGTGCAAATAGCCTCCCGCTGTTGAGGTGTGAAAAGGGGCCCTCTCCCACCCCTGTGAGGTAGTCTTGGCAGTCCTATTTGGGAAAATACAGTGATGCCAAACACAAGATTGAGGAAGATTTCTGTGTAAAAAAGTATGTAGTATTACAGTGCAGTGCACATTCTTGGATTACAATCCTGTTCTGTCTGCAAAACTTTTGAATGATTGAGGACACAGTTGTTCTCCCAACATTTGGCTGCACCCGTCAACTAGCCTCAGCCATTATAAGGCTATGATTGAGAACATGATCCACAAGAGTGGCCCTTATTTCATTGGAATCACACCTGTCTCCACTGCCTCTTCTACCTTTTCTTTCTCTGTTTTGCCTCCCTACATTTCCACGACGCATCCTTCGTCCTCTTCTTCCCGGCTGTTGACCCTGGTCGTTTCCTTGTTGTCCTTCCATTGTCAGAAATTGTAACATTGAGTTGTGATCTGTCTATATATGCGTGCCAATTGAAGGTTCATGAGATGCACCTCTGAGCTATTTTAGAGAACTGGTTAATCATTGGTAGATCTAATGCTTCACACTTCCCCTTCAATAGTGAAAGTCAAGATTCACAAGAGAGAAATTCAACAATTCAGGATACATTTACAAAACAAAATCTAATAGAAATGTATAGAAATTTGCTTGACAGATTATGACAACAGGTTAAACCATTTTGCCTTTAATGACTTGAGCAATTTACTAATGCCTAAATGTTTTGGGGTGTAAGACTATTCAACAGTATACCAGTATAATATTTTTTGATCAGCATGACATAAGCAATTGATAATGTAGGAAACAGCAGACAATTGTACATAACCATTTGCATGAATGTACCAAAGCATTGGCAGTTTGTTCAAAAGAATGAGAAATTGCTTTTATGGTGTGCACAAGTGAGTAGATGATGTCAGGGCTGGACTGGGAAGATAAATCGCTCCGGGATTTTACATGGCAACTGGCCCAAAACTTATTGGGGGTTTCGCTGTCCTTTTCTGCATATCGCGGTGCTGTTTTGTTGCCTGTTGTGCATAACGCAGCGGCTCATGTTAGGTTATCGCGGTCCATTCGGCACATATCGCAGCCGACCCACCAGCCCGCTCGGTTCTCCCGATGGCCTGTCCATCCCTTATCGGCCCCAAAGTGAGTCGGCCCACCGGGAAAATGCCCAGTATGCCAGATTATCAGTCCAGCTCTGGATTATGTGGAGGTTGAACAAGTAGTTTTGAGATTTCAGTGATCTGAGAAATGTACCAAAGCGACTGAGAAAAATTGGAAACTGCAATGCATGTCCTTAAAGCCTGGTAAATGAATAAAATACCGTGAGTGTCTAAGCATATATTAAGATGATTTACTGTATGCTGAAGCATATGGGTAGGCTAATGCACTGTTTGTAGTTTCTTTTGAAATTAGCCTCTACCGTATTTTGTTGAACCACAGTTAATTTCTGTATTTTATTTTGTTTTATTTTTTTATACATGGCCCCATTGACCAAAGGTTTATTATTTTTTTTTTTCATACAGAAAAATAATATACCAAAAAACTAAAATTAAACTGAAACTAAATAAATAAAACTAATACTAATAAAATAAAACTAAACTAATTTATTAGTAATAAAACTAAAACAAACTTAACTGAGAAGACAAACTGAACAAATTGAAAAACAAAAAACATAAACTATATTACCCTCATATTCACTGTATCTGAAAAATGTATCGGGTTACTTAACTGCGCAGCATCTCGTTCCGCTTTTATCAGGGAACAGGGCTTACAGTTAAGTAACCCGAGACGCTACCTGCCAAAAAGCTACACTTATGATGCTGCGCTGAGTTAGCGCTTTGGGAACGAGAATACCCACGCCGCCGCACTGTGGATGTCCGGACCCCTTACGGTTGTGTAGTGTGCTCACAAGAGCGCGAGAGGTCTCAGACAAGAGCTTGTGATGTTGACTCAAGGACATAAGAGCCCGGAGTGGCATGAACATCCAAACTATAAAATCTTATGAATGTGTGTGGAGAGGACCAGCCTGCTGCATCACAAACATGCTGCAGAGGGACACATCTAGCCAAGGCTTTAGAGGAGGTGACCCCTCTGGTAGAGTGAGCCCTGATACCTACTGGCGAAGCTTGACCGCGCACCTCATAGGCCAGGGCAATAGCGTCCCTCACCCAATGCGACAGCCTGCTTGGTGGCGGCCGCCCCACTGTTGTGGCCCCCATGGCAAACAAATAGTTGCCCTGACTTACGCCACTTGCTAGTGCAGTGGACATAAGTCTGAAGGGCACAGACTGGACAAAGTCTGTGAAGTCTTTCCTGCTCCGGCGTTGTAAACGGCGGGGAGCAGAAGGCTTCGAGAGTGACCGGATGTAAAGTCAGGAAAGGAACCTTAGGTAGGTAGTCAGGGTGAGGGTGCAAAATTGCTTTAGCCATTCCTGGGGCAAAATCTAAGCAGGCTAGCAAGACAGACAGAGCCTGTAGAGCCCCAATTCTTTTTAGAGAGTTGATTGCCATAAAAAAAATAATCTTGAGAGTCAGAAGTTTATCAGACGCTGACTCTAGAGGTTCGAAGGGGGTCTCAACCAGACCCTCAAGGACTATTCCTAAGTCCCATGAAGGGGTCCTGGTCCTAGCAGGTGGCCTCAGTCACATAGCTCCGTGAATGAACGGCACCCCATCAATCAAGGTGTGGCTAGCCGAAATGGCGGCTACATAGACCCTGAGAGTGGCGGGGCATGTGCCTGCTGCCAATTTTTTCTGCAGAAAGTCCAGAACTGAAGCAATCTGGCAGTTTACTGGATCTGCATTATGTGCACTGCACCATATTTCAAAGACACCCCATTTATTGGCGTAACTTCTAGTAGAGGGAAACGCATACAGGTGCATTCTGGGCCATGTATGCGCCATCGCGTCCAGCCCCAGGGGAGAGACATTATCTCCAAGAACCATATCCTGTTCTGCCAGCGCGGCGCTATCAGTAAGAGGCAGGAACCTTGCTGGCGAACTCTGGTCAAGACTCCCGGGAGCAGAGAAACTGGAGGGAAAGCATACAGGCACATTCTGGGCCACATATGTGCCATCGCGTCCAGACCCAGGGTGGACTGGGTGACTCAGAGAGAAGTAGAGGAGACACTGCGCTGTCTGTTGGGAGGCGAAGAGATCCACTACTGTTCTTGTAAAATCTCAACCAGATTTGTTCCACTACCTCGGGGTGGAGTTTCCACTTCCCCGTCGTTATTTTCTGTCTGCACAGTAAATCTGCTCCCATTCAGGCATCCAGGGATATAAGCTGCTCTGATCAACAGGAGCTTTCCCTGGGCCCAAAGGAGAATCTGACGTGCCAGTCTGTTCAGCTGGCATGAACGTAGACCTCCTTGATGGTTTATGTAAGAGACTACCGCTGTGTTGTCCACACGCACCAAGACATTGCTTTCTCTGGAGGAAGTATTTCAGAGCCAGAAATACAGCCATCAACTCGAGACAGTTAATGTGACAATCGAGCTGATGACCCTCCCACTCCCCTTAAGCTGGACGACCACTTAAGACCGCTACCGAGCCCGTCAGGGAGGCGTCTGTCGTTAGCAAACTGTGACAGCAAGATGCACCTAGAAAGGGTACGTAGCACGTGTAACCCTTATTAGCCTAGGCGATTGGCCCTTGGATGAAATCCCCTGGCTTTGAACTACAACTGAATCTGTCTCAGTTGGGGAGAGTGGGTCTCTTTAGTGATGATGTCAAGCCAGGTGAGAGATAACCTGTAAGTGTCTCTTCTACCGGCGGCATCAACGAATAACCCCGTGTCTCAGCACCTACGATAGTCGAATATGTCGACGTCGAGGGCACAAATACACAGGAAGCAAAAAGATTCCTCCATGAACAAGAAAGCTCATCATGGAGGTCATCAAAGAATGGAAGGGACTAATATAGCGTTCCCTTCGTCTTTTTTTTTTTTTTTTTAGCCACCAGACAGAAATTTGTCTTCTAGTTTGGAGTGTTTGGGGGGGGGGTCTCTCGTTCACGTGGCCAGTCTAGCTGTAGTCTGGCCACAGCCCGAGTAACCACCTCGAGTAATTCAGCAGCCGCTTTATTATTGTGAATGGAATGTACAGAGGTTCAGCGTCCCCCTCGTGAACTGAAGATGTTCCAAGGCGCGCTTCAGGCTTATGAGAAGGATCAGCTGGATCTGGGGAGAGAGCGAGCGATAGGGACGGACCCGTCTCTCGCTGCTCAGCCAGATCTATGTGAGAGCCCCATGATGAAAGAGTGGGCGCTGGCTCTTGGAAGTAAGTGTGAAGGATTTTGACTGTAAACAGATCACAATACCTGCACCCACCTTGCTGCAACGCAAGAGCAGCATGCTCTTCCCCCAAACACACAAAACAAAAACTTGTGTGTGTCTGTTTCAGCCATAGAGCGTGAACATGGGAATACACACCGCTTGCTTTGTTTATCAGTCATTCTTTTTCTTCTTTTTTAATTTTTTTTTAAAGAAAAGAGAAAGAGAAAGGTTTCTGCGCACTGCCTATTAATTCTAACTCCTAACAGAGGAAAATAGAAAGTTTCTGACAGGCTCATGAAGCGCGCACACACACACACAGAGTGATCTGAAGACAAAAGATCTGACGTTGCACCTGTGACACATCTATTTATAGCCCTGCTACAGGTGAATCCAATGATGTCACCGGCAGAGACTATAAATTCCGGTCAAATTTCATTGACGTTTCACATATCCACAGCTGGTCACACCTAAAGTTGGTCCCAAAGCACTAACACAGTGCAGAATCATAAGCATAGCTTTTTGACAGGGAACACAACTCAAGGTGAAACAGTAACAGAGGACATTTCACTTTAAGAAATCATCACTATTTTTCATCCACAAACATAAATTACCACACAGACATATTTTAATTTCATTCAGGCATTAAGAAAATGACTCTGGGAGGCAGCTGGATATCTGGAGGGTCTCTAATGACTGAATAGCATCTGTCAGAGTCTTACAAGAAAGTCTTGGTGTGTAAGAAAGTCCCTGTAGAAGTGGCTAATGCAATCTGTGTTATTAGCTCTGTTCGGAGTAATACCCCTAATGGGTAATTATGTTCAACAGATGTGTAGGTCCCTGCTTTGTTTATTTAAGAAGCTGTCATGAAGCCATTCTAAGAGAAGAGCCAATTATTGCAGTTGAGGTCAAGGGAAAGAGATCTGTCATCATGTGAAACAAGAATAATTTAAAAACAAAAGTGAAGTCTGAACAAGTATGCTTAAAGGTCTTAAATTTAGCACTTGGTGTGGCATTTGTAGTGCATTCTAATCAGTCACATGTGAGGTTCCATTCAGTTACGATGTTGCCTTAGAAGGTTGTGTACCCTACAAAAATACAGCTTAAACTGAAGTTACATGCTGGTCTCCCCAGCCTGGTGTGTTTTGATGGTTTCAGAGAACTTTTGGTCACTTGTAAGCAGGCCAAGCTGGAAGACCAACTGAAGACAAGCTTGGCCAGGCATGGAGACATAATAGACCAGCTTAGGCTGTTTTAAGATTTTTCTCAGCAGCGTATTTAGGAAGTAGACAGCAAATCAGCTCTGATGGTTTGCCAGACAGGTAGAGCGCTGTGTGAGCATTGTGTGTTGCGAAGGGTCTGCTGCGTTAATCTTCATAACCCAGCAAGACTAGAGCTGACCAAGCATGCACCTTTTCCTTGAGTCTTTATTTCCACCATTTTACAGACTGCTGGGACATAACTGATAGTCTGTCACTGAAGCCTAGTACCTACTACAGTTCTTGGTGGCTTGTCCGGGATAGCGCCACCTTCTGGAGGAGTGGAGCTGATCCAAATTAATCTGGAGTCCAACATACTGCAAGTTCCCAAGTTGAGTTTGTGCCACTATTGGACAGTGTGGGACATTGACATTGAGACACCTGTCTGCTGATGAACTCTTTCTTGTCACCAAGAGCATTGGACCAGTAGATTGGAAAGAAGAGTCACAATTGGAGCTAGGGGATGTTTTGAGTTTTTAAATGCTTTCTTAAATTATAAAAGTCTGTTTGAATTGGAAGATAAGGAAATGGCTGTTACTTGATTTTAGAGATAAAGTTACACAAATTATCAGTTCTGAGGGTAGAGTTAAACAACACGATAGAACTAATGTTAGAGTTTACACGCAATCTCAGGCTCATTCTGATCACAAAACAGCCACCCACACAAATTCCAGCCACCCACACACATTACTGACATTGAATACCAACTGATGCTGACAATGACTGAAGAACTGGGCAAAATGTTTTAGGCCAGAGGTTCCTCTCCTATGCCAATACCATCCAGCACAGCTTTATCCCAGCTCCATACTAACCCATTTTCACACAATGCAGATGATCAGCTGACCAAGAGAGATCTTCCATACCTCTCACATAGAGTTTAAAATCCACAGAGATCAGCTTCAATAGCCTATGCAAACAAATTGAAGAGGGCCAGCAAGAGCATTTGAGTGAGTGAAATCATTAGAGTTGTTATAAAAATCACAAAAACTTGCCACTTTAAAAAAATGCTTATGGAGAAAGAGGACTTAGCAGTCAAAGAGTTAAAAGGGTTGTTTCAGTCTCACTTAGGTGACAAGAGTAGCACATAACTGTTTCAAGATCTAATGTGTGCACACCAAGGAGAACATGAGAACCCACAACAGTTCATATATCATGTCATAGGCCTTAAACAGAAGTTCTTGTTTTCCTTCAAACAAATGACTGCTGAAATACGATATGATACAAAAATCATATAAAAAGTGTTTCCCCGTCTGTTGCTCACTTCAACATTGTGTCAAAGAAGTGACACTAGGGGTCTCTCTTGACCGCCAAATATACCTCTGATCTATGAAAAAAGGCCAGTGAGAAGTTGGCAGACATAATTTGCAAGTCCACCAGGCCAAGGCACTCAAAGATCTGCACGAGGGTAGTCCTGATACTGACGTTCTGCAGGAACTGCGCTCAGCGAACGACCTCGCCCTCAGGGCCAGGCAGTCACTCGGGCAATCTTTGGCTGAACTTGATCAAGATGCGTGAGACAGACAAGAGACGCTTCCTCGACGCCCCCGTCTCCCAGTTTGGCCTCTTCGGCGACACCGTCAAGGACTTTGCCCAGCAGTTCTCTGCAGTGAAAAAGCAGATGGAGGCCATCTCACATATCCTGCCGCAGCAAACCTGCTGCCATGGGCCATGCCCCGTCTGCTCGCCGAGGGCATACCCCTGTGGCTAAGCAATGTGCAGCTCAGCCCCGGCATCGAGCGCCCCGCAGGAAGCGCATGCCCCCCGTCTCTCGGACCCCCTCGGGACCCGGAAGGCTCCCAGGCACACCTGAGACGATTGACCCAGAGACGAAGATGTTCGCTCCGGAGACCACTCCGTCCTCCGGTGAAGGGCCGGGAGGAGAATCCTAATTTGAATTTATTTCATTTGCCCTTGGGGCTGCGGTACCCACATTCTCAATAAAAGAGCTATTTCCTTTGTCTCTGGATCACCTGGCCCGTAAATGCCATTCTCACGGCACTCTGCCACCACACCTCAACAGTCCCGGCATGCTGTACACGGACCCTCCGCCTTCAGCCCCACGACTGTTCCCTGGCCGGCCGGTTCTGACGAGTCTAGAGGAAACCTCCACCGGACCTCCTCCTCAGTCACTAACCCGCCCCCTGCTGGGTGTGCGGAGCAAGGTAAGTCTTTTCCGCCGGGTACATCAAAAACAATCTACCTGTTAGTGCCCTAGAACGGGTGCTTGGATGCATGGCTTTCACTTCCCAACCCGTCACGCTGGCTGGCCAGGACCATCCGACTCGGTTACGCAATTCTGTTCGCAGCGGTAGACGTGAAGGACTCATACCTCCAAGTCTCAATATTGCCTCAACATCGACTCTTTCTACGGTTCGCGTTCGACGCCCAGATGTATCAGTACAAGGTCCTCTCCTTCGGCATGTCCCTGTCCCCTCGTGTCTTTGCGAAGGTTGCAGAGGCAGACCTTGCCCCGCTTTGAGAAGCCAGCATCCGCATACTCAACTACCTTGACGACTGGCTCATCCTGGCCAACTCTCGAGAGTTACTATGCACCCACAGGGACCAGGTGCTCAGGCACCCCAGCTTCAGGTCAACTGGGAAAAGAGCAAGCTTGCCCCAGTTCAGAGCATCTCTTTTCTCAGCATGGAGTTAGACTCAGTCTCAATCTTAGCGCACCTCAACAACGAGCACACGCAGTCAGTGCTGGAGTGCCTCGCCACCTTCAGGCCAGGCACTGCAATCTCCTTAATACTTTTCCAGAGGATCCTGGGGCATGTGGCATCCTCCGTGGCGGTCGCGCCACTGGGGTTGATGTATATGAGACCACTTCAGCACTGGCTCCAGACTCAAGTCCTGAGATGAGCATCTGTTCTCCCATTACAAAAACAACATTGGGTGAATTCCCAGTTTACAAATGACCCTGAGCATAAAGGATGGAATTCCAGTGCAAAAGATCTACACCCCAACACCAAAGCTAAAAGAGGTTAGAGAGTATGTGCAGGATCTGCTTGCCAAAGGCTGGATGGTAAAATAAAAGTCACCCTAATAACCTGTAATATGAGTCCACAAGAAAGATTGTGCATTAAGATTATGCAGATTATGCGATATCGACTACCGACAGCTCAACACTTTTCATGACCGCAATCCATTGCTATGAATTCAGGACCTGATAAACACCCTGGGTAGTTACCACTGGTTCTCCATACTGAACCAGGGTAAGGCCTTGACAGTATTCGTGACCCCCTGGGGCTAATTTGAATGGGTGAGGATACCCTTCGGTTTGTTAAATGCCCCTGCAGCATTTCAGCAGAGTAAAGAAGAGATGTTAGAATCCCTCTGAGATGAGTGTTGCAGACATTCACCAAATTCTTGGAGGAACGTGTAAGAAGACTGCGAGTGGTGTTCAGAGCTCTTTGCCAACATGGAGTCAAATTGCATCCAGCTAAATGCGGGCTGTTCAAACCCAACTTGGAGGCTGTCCGAGTCCACAGCTGCCATCCCGAACACCAGTCATGTGGGAAGACAAACATCAGCAGAGCCTGGATAGGCTTAATGACATGCTAACCAGCCCACATGTCCTCACTTATCCTGACTTCAACTACCCTTTTGTACTGCATACAGACACTTCAGAACAGGGACTTGGAGTGGTCCTATACCAACGACAAGAGAGAAGTTACACATCATTACATATGGGTCGAGGACGCTGACACCAGCTGAAAAGAACTACAGACATAACCCTGGCAAGCTGGAATTTCTTGCACTGAAGTGGTGGAGTGCAAAAAATTCCATGATTATTTCTTCTTTGCCCCATTTTTCACAATCTACACTGACAACAATCCTCTAATTTATGTAATAAGTTCTTTAAAGTTAAATTCTGCTTGCTATCATTGTGTGGGATAACTTTCAGACTTCCAGTTTGAGATCAAATACTGACCTGGAAAGAGTAACAATGATGCAGATTTGCTGTGGTGATGTCCTCTGGATATGGACCAGTATATTGTCAAATGCACAGAGGACCTGCCACAGGAGACTAAAACAACCTGGGAAGGTAATGTGGTAGTAGAGTGAGCAGATGTCACTAACACTAACTAACAGTACTCCAGCAGCTTCATAACCACATGAGTCATGTCGGGACAGAGAAGGTGTTACAACTATTCCAAGAAAGATTATATCGGCTTGGAATGAAAAAGAGTGTGGAGTATGTAGCCCGCCGATGTCCCTGCATAACACTGAAGCAGCCAGTGACACATGTGCGAGCACCCATGGGAGAAATCATATCAAGTTCACCCCTTGAGCTGATATGCATCGACTACCTGCGTCTGGAGACCAGTCAAGGAGAATATGACTATATTCACATGGTAATTGACCATTTCACAAGAATAAATCTGGAAAGACCACAGCTCGGAGAATCTTCAATGATTTCATACCACGTTTCGGTTTCACAGCCAAGTTACATCATGACCAGGATCATGTATTTGAAAATTCTTTTTCAAACACTACAGAATTTCTCCACTCCAGGACCCACTCCAGGACCAAACCATACCACCCCCCGAGCAATCCTGTTGCGAACGTTGGCTGACAAATACAAAGAGCGATGGAAGGAGCATCTGGTGGTCCAGGGAAGATAAGATCATACTGGGAAACTACCATCTATTTTGTGAAAGAGCAGGTGGAGGACAACCCTGAGTATAAAGTACATCCCAAGAACGACAATCACCTGATGAGAACTCTGCACCGTAATCATCTTCTCCATGTAAATGATCTGCCAATACCAGAGAGTTTAGACCCAAAAAGAAAAAAGGCACAACAAAGAGAAAGATTTGAGACAATGAAGAAACAGAACAGAAGACTGACAGAAAGGAAAAGGAGTGAACCATGCGCTGAGAGTGAAGCATGCACTGAGAGTGAGAAGTCAGATTCAGAGAAAGACAGAGTTGTATATTACTGGCAGTATCAAAGATCCAAAGCAAACAGAATTCATAAGGGTAGACCCTGAAAATGTCCTGCCTCAGGACAGACTGAAAAAAACATACACAGATGAAAGAGAACCACTGGTGTCTGACATAAACAGAACACTTGAGGAACAACTTACCTGTAGATACTTACATGCAACAAGATGAAACTCCAACTCACAATGTTGAGCCAGAATGTGAAATCACATCAGAGGCACAGCCCACTGGGTCCAAGAAAGAGTGTCACAGCTGCAGGAACCCTATGAGAACATCAGAGACAGAAAACCTGCACAAAGAATTACATATCCATCCCTTGGCCAAACTACATTCCAAACACTAGCCTCACTAAACACAGTAGAAGCAAATTCAATTAACTCACTAACTTTGATGAGCACTGCACAACACGCATCATAGTTAGGCTATGTAGATTACCCATATCACATAGTGCCAGTCACTTCTGTGGTGCCTACATATTAATATCAGACATAGAATAGACATAGACATAAATGTGAGTTTTCAAAGAGTTGAGTTTTATTAAGTGGAGAGTAACATTCTATGGTGGGGAGAGGGTGACACCACAATTATAGGTACATAACAATTGGTGTAATACCTTTTAAGAAATTTACATAAATACAAATTATATCAGAGATTTACTTAATTGCTACAATTAATAACAAGTCTGTTTTCATAAAAGGGTTGGTTTGCCAGACAGGTAGAGGGCTCTGTGTGTGTATGGTGTGTTGCGAAGGGTCTGCTGCGTAGCTCTTCATATTGTAACCCAGCAAGACTGGAGCTGACCACACTTGCACCTTTGTATTGTGTCTTTATTTAAACCATTTTACAGACTGCTGTGACTTAACTGATAGTCTGGCACTAAAGCCCTGTACCGGCTACATAGACTTGTCCAACAGGCATGCGAACAGACGTGGTACAGTTAGATGACAACTCTATGAACATGACCATATCCCCTCGACACCTGTCATCTCATTTAAAGAAATAATACATCTCTCACTCTTTTCTAAAAATACCCATGTGAGAGTAATGTGTGAGGCTGAGAAATCTATAATTAATGTGGTCATATTTAGCAGCTTTTGGAAATATGATGTTCTCCCCACTCTTTTTATTTCTCTCTCTCATCTTTCCCATTGTTGTTTTTTTTCTATCTTTCTCACATTCTCGATTTCTTTCAGGTGGTTTTATGGCGAGGAACCCGATAATCCCAGTGTGAATGAGGATAGGCGTGAATATAACCAACGCATTAGATATTTATCTGTGGTTCAATCATCTGCTTGACAGCTAATGGGGGTAATTAGCAGCTGAAGGGTTTTCCTTCCTTGGGGCATTTTGGGCATATGGACTGAGGAAGAGAGAGAGAGAGAGAGAGAGAGAGAGAGAGAGAGAGAGAGAGAGAGACAGAGAAAGAATCAGACCACCTATAGTGTTGTGGAATACAACTATATTATGAGATATTAGGTGGACTTGCATCAAAACAGTTTTTTAGAATGTCACAAGACTCTGCAGCCTAATATCTTCAGTAGTTTAGTGGGTAGTCTGTAAGATGTGGAGTAGTCTCACGGAGAAAGTCTTTAAAAGTGACCACTCACAAAATTATTTTTATGTGAAAGTCACACTTTTTTCTCCTTAATAAACTAAAGCATCCTAGGTGAATAAAGTCTGTGTTTATACTACATGTCCTATGTTTTAAAATAAGTATTGTTGAAGAAACTAAAAGTTGCGGTCACATTTACCTATGCATGGCAAAATTCCAGGGGAGAAGGAGGAGTGGGAGTATGTGAAACCAGCAAAAAACGAATTGCCAAGCAGTCTTTTTAATGCTGCACTTTATACTCAGGAGAGTAAAGTAAATGATAAAATGATATCCTTGTGCATTGTGAAGATTCAGGGTAGCTGTGTATGAAGCTCCGCCCAAACAGAGGTCATAGCCAAACCAAGCAACTTCCTAATGGTCAATGTGGCAAATTCACCAGTCAAAGTTCACCAAACTTGAACTCCACAAGAAATCCATGAGGGGGAAATTCTACGCCTCTGGAAGTACATATAGTGTGAAATTCCATATCCTAGAATAACTATACATACATTTTCTAATTTATTTTTTGTTGGTTTTAAACATAGCTTTAAACATATCCTGAAACTTTCCAGGTGAAAACTAGAGGCACTACAAAAACTTTCATTCATTTTCACACAATTCATGGGTAAAATGGAAGATTTTCAGTTCATAAATACTTACCTACTGGCGACCTGTCCAGGGTGTACCCCGCCTTTCACCCAATGTTAGCTGGGATAGGCTCCAGCCCCCCGCGACCCTGTACACAGGATAAGCGGTTGACGATGGATGGATGGATGAAATACTTACCTTTCACCCTGTTTCCCAATCCTATCTTATGACATCCAAACACTTTTACTATACCGCATGACTTGTAAGGCGAATTTTTAATGTTTGCATTACATAACCAACTACATTTACAAGCTTGAACCCAATCAAATTGCTTGGTAGCTCAACTGATATAGCATTGCACTTGTGATTCAAAGGACCGAGGTACGAGCTCTGAAGAGCATGCAAGTAGAGATGTGCACCAAATGTGTCATAGAAGGTTAGGTTTATTTTTAAATGTAAGATATGGAGGCAGGTTTTGCTGATTTGAAACACGATAGAGCATTAACTTTAAAAGCCGCAGTGGACATTTCACCTCAGAACGGTTGTGATATATGTAAGGAACCATGTTATATCATTTTGCAAAAATTCTGCCGCAGTCATAATTTTTGTGAGATCAGATTGGATAAAATACCCAGTCAATGCTGTTAATCAAAAAGATTGGGTCATTCAATCTGACTTCATTTTGCACAGTGTATCATAGCTTTTACCAAAGATCTCACTGGGATCATACCGTACAGTCTGACATGCAACAATCGTAAAGGACCATAAAAATCATATATTGAGTACCCAGTATAAGGCTGCACCGATGTGATTCTGCACCTACTGTATAAAGCCATAGATTTGCAAACTAAAAATGTATAATTTACTGAGTGGTAAACAAACTCAGTGTTAGCTCAAGTACATTTGAGAACTGTAAACTTCTCCACTGCCAATTCTCTGTCTTCTGTTGTAACGAAGAGAGTTTATATCTGGGGCCCTGTGCTTCCAAACCTCATTAATGCAATTCAGACAGGTTCTGCAGCAAATTTACCATCTGTGGTCATTAAAATACACTTGACCTTAATCTGAAACCCTCTACTCTCATTCTCTCTCTTTCTCTCTTGCACCGTAACCTTTTCATCTGTGTATATATTTCACAGCAGAGATTTATGGCATAAACACTGAATTCCACCGCATGTAAAAGGTTTTAATGAGAACATTTGTTGGGGTTAATCTAATAGGCTACTTTAAATGGGATGTCAAAGAGCAAACACATGCATTCACACATTCTGGGGTACTGTCTGGATCTAATGTGCATGTGTGGTATTGAATTCAGAGGTGCTTGTTTCATTACTCACCCAACCTAGGTCATCTTAAAACACATACGCACGACTAAACTGAGCTGTATCTATTTATTCCAGGACTACAAAGACTTGCTGACAAGTCTTCTCATGACAGTAATGAGTGTAAATGGTGCATATTGTGATTGACTGTGGTAGGGAGGTGGATATTCCTGGAGAAGTTCAACAGACGTGGGATGATGTTACCTGGCAGTGGGAAGCATTACTGCAGGAGGTGAAATCTCTGTTTGGCAGATTTGTCCTCAGGCATATGGCAATTAATAACTGACCTTTAAAGTCTAAGCATGGTTCCGCTGTTTGTCAGAAGACATGCACAAGTTAAAAACCATCATATCAAAATTTACATCATTGTGTGTCACAATAATATCTAAAATCTTACAGGGAACTCTGCAGATGTGATCGCAACCAGCCAAGGAAAACAAAAAGAAACAGTTCGGGGTCATATAATACATATATGTACAAAATTATTTCTTTTTTATCAGGATCTATTTTTATTCAAAGATACATTAAAAATGCAATTCACACAAAACAATTACTTGCATACTCCCCTACTATGATGAGCATGATTTGAGCATGATAATGTTGATTACAACAAAAACATATTTAGACTTGTCCATCTTAAAAAAAGCGAATGGGGCCAATCCGTAAACACTCACTGTATCAAAAGTATAGTCACAAGATGTAAACAATACAGGTATGTGTGTTAACATGATTGTATTGATAAAATTACATACAAATTTTGTCTGTGTAAAGTTATGTACAATTTCACAACTTCATTGCATGCCGACGTAACGCCATAAACCCTGTAATCAATCAAATATTAAGATTCAAACCATTTAACAGCTCCAATAATACTTTTATTCTATATTGTAAACCTGTTTAAGATTTTAATAAATTATAAGCTTCACATTTCAACCTTTAAATCCTCCAAAAAATTGTCCACATTCACTTCCATTGCCTCACTGTAGACTTAATTTTAAAGAAAAGGAGCACATTTTGTTCAGGTCAAATGGAGTAACCATAATAAAAATCTTATTTCCCCTTCTGTCACTCAATCGACATTGTGTCGAATGAAGTGACACAAAGGGTCTTCCTGGGACGTCAAACGTACCTCTGAACCTGAGAAGAGGCCAACGTCAAGTTGGCAGACAGAATTTGCATGCCCTGCCCCGGACATACGGATATAAAGCGAGTGCCAGTCATAATTTTTCTTTGGAGCCGAACGGTTGCACAACAGCAAGCTGAGTTCACCACTGTTCCACTCACCTCTACTGGCAATAACCACTGCTGTTGGATCTACGGCGCATTTCCAGCTGGTGTTCTTTCTCTCTGCACGCTGTGCAGTCCACACCCCCTTCGACAGCTCTTTCATTGCCTGAAAGAGTGTTTCTCCTCCTAAAAAGAGTTTATTTCCTCTAAAAGAGTTTGAGTTCCCACTCATAAAAGAGCAATACACAGCAGGTGTTGAACGTCCTTTTCAGGATGCGTCTTTTCAAATATGTCTTTTGTCCGTCCGAGCTCAGGATGAGTGCGGCTCACCTCACGGCCAGCCGGCATTCTCCCTTGAGCGCCCGGAATTGGATGACGACATCGCCGCTGCATCTGAGAGCGTCACAGCGGCGTCTGATGATGATGACTCGTCTGGGCTGCCACCTTTGGGTCTGCTCGCCCAGTCTGAGGCAGACGTGCAGATGTCCGCTATGCTTTACCGGGCCGCCGTGAGCGTGAGGCTGGACTGGAAACCTCCGCCCCCCCTCACAGCTACTCGATCGGTTCCTCGGGTCAGGGCGTAGAGCCCCCCGGTTCCGTTCTTCCCGGAAGTGCATGACGAGCTGACGCGGTCATGGAGGGCACCTTATACTGCCCGGAACCGACCCCTCCGCTCTTCTGCTCTCACTACCCTGGATTGCGGGGCGGCCCACGGGTACACAGAGGTCCTTTGCCTTTGCCTCCTCATTGACACCGTTGATGACTTCGCCCACCAGTTTTCGGGGGTGAAGAAGCAGATGGCACATCTTGCCACGGCGCCGCCAAACCCCCTGGTTTAGCTTTGAGTCTTTTCTCAGCACCCAAGCCTTGGGACACTCTTCTGACTCCTGACGCACTATTACCTGCTCCCTCCACCGTGCTTGTAGTGTCCCCCCTCATTAGGCTGGACCTACCACCGTGCCATCTCCCAAGTATGGCTTCACAACCCTCGTAGTGTATTTGCCACATGTTTCCTTCCCCTAGACTGGGCAGGATCTGGCCTCTGCAGGGTCTTTTTTTCCCCTGAAAGAATAGGACCGGAAAAGACCGCCTTCCAAGATGCATTTCATAGCGTTAAGATAGCCCCAGCCGCTTCACGTCCTATGTGAGAGACATAGTGAGAGAAAAGGCATGGCTGCTGGGCTTGCTCCCATGCAAGTCATGTAGCGCCTGTTCCCCCCTCAGGGGTGCGGTGAACCTAAGGTCTGTATGTGACATCTCTTTGGGGGCATTGGCGAAGGCTACATGCAGACAACACAGTTGCCTCTAGCATTCAGTAGCCTGCTTGCATCTGTCTCGGCAGTTCACGTAACACGGTCAGTGCGTGCCGTTTTTATATGGGACCCCTTGTGTCTCTTCATTCGACACAACGTCGAGTGAGTGACAGAAGGGGAACGTCATGGATACTGTTATAACCTCCATTCCCCGAGGGAAGGAATGAGACGTTGTGTCCCTCCAGTCACAGCATTAGACCTACCACTGTAAACGGCTGTACCTTATTTTCGGCTCCTCAGTGCAAAATCCTGACTGGCACTCACTGCCCCGCTTCCCTTTATACCTGTATGTCCAGGATGGGGCATGCAAATTCTGTCTGCCAACTTGACATTGGACTTTTCTCAGGTTCAGAGGTACGTTTGGCGTCCCAGGAAGACCCCTTGTGTCACTTCATTTGACACAACGTCTCATTCCTTCCCTCAGGGAACGGAGGTTACAACAGTAACCATGATGTTTTTTGTATTATAATGCTTTAATTTAATGATTAAGTTGTGTATACTCTTGCTCCCAATGGCAGGCTAGCACCTTGCACGGGTGTATGAGTGTGTGTGTGTGTGATTGGGACACAGTGTAAAGCACTTTGGTAACCTCTAAGGTTAAAAAAAGCACTATATAAGTGCAGACCATTTGATATTTTGTTTTTTTTTATGAATAAAACCAGCATGGACGCAAAGATTACATTGATTCAAATGTCAACTAGATTTTTTAAATATTTCACATTTTTAACATCTTGGACAAGCTTACATGTCATGCCACATACCGTACATACGTATATAACGTAGATACATGCCGAATGTGTATTATGATATAATATCTGTGATATGACCCTTTTAAAATTGTTTTAAATATTTATTCATTTGAACCCAAAGAAATCAGATCTTGGTTAAATTTAGACAGCAATTCTACAATGTAAAACAAATGTTTTCTACACTAAAGAGTGCCAAGGACACTATCTGTTACCCCAGCAAAAATGCACGTAGATACATGCAATAATAGCACATCAGTGGACGGAAATTTAACCCGGAGTGACCCTCATGATTTTAAAGTTCCTTCAGTGATCTTTCACACTGGTATTTTGAGCACCGGTACCTTGTGGTTTCCCGCAGATGTATTAAGAAAATAATCGCTCTTCTATAATGCATTGTGAGTATTGACTTCTCCTTGGTGTGCTATTTCCTGTTCGTGACAGGTAGCAGAGTTGTATCCCCTCCAGTCCCTAATGCACCTGTCAATCAGAGAACAAATTCAATTTAGTCTTGTTTGTGTGGACATCAAGAGGGCATAGCCATGTCAAAAAAGATGGTATTAAGCACCATTACTTGGATAATAATGCATTTTAAAGAACTTATAAGAGGTAAGTAAGAGGTTAGTGATTGGTCAGACAGATTATCCACTTTATATATCTGATGTCCCCTAAGGCTCTTTTCTTGTTTGAAATAGCTTTATTAACGTCATTGTAAATTATATATTTTTTGGATTTAGGTAGGTTGGAGACAAAAAATAATGTAAAGATTTCCCTCAAGCAATGATTCTAAACTAGTAAGAAATCAGACATTGAAGATGGCAAAATCAAAAAGTAGTTATCTCAATGTCTAGCTGCCTACTTGAAATTGCAATGTGGACAGACAGATGGAAATTTCATGTTCCTTTTTTGCCTTGCTAGCCTTGATGGTTACAAATTGTGCATGCCAGCTAAGAAGGTTGAAGCTCTACCACACCTGGAGTTCGCTAGTTCAAATCCCAGGGTGTGCTGAGTGACTCCAGCCAGGCTTCCTATGCAATCAAATTGGCCCGGTTGCTAGGGAGGGTAGAATCACATGGGGTAACCTTCTTGTGGTCGCTATAATGAGGTTCGTTCTCAGTGGGGCGCATGGTGAGTTGACCATAGATGCTGCAGTGGATGGCATGAAGCCTCCACATACGCTTTGTCTTCGTGGCAACGCGCTCAACAAGCCATGTAATAAGATGCGTGGATTGACAGTCTCAGACGCGGAGGCGGCTGGGATTCATCCTCTGCCACCCGGATTGAGGCGATTCACTACGTGACCACGAGGATTTAAAAGCACATTGGGAATTCTTTTTTTTTTTTCAAGATCACAACACAGTGTGAATACAATTAAACATTAAATGTGATTTAAATGTTTAGATTCTTGAAAATTTTTCTTTGAATTAAACTTTTTTTTTTTCAGAGAAAACAGGATAAAAAACACTTAAAAAAAAGGTAAGTATGACCTTCTTGTGGATCTCAATAAATATAAAGTATTGTCTTCATTAAATCAGTTTCATTGTGAAAAGTAAATACCTGTAAACTCATGAAACATCATCATGTAACACAATATAGCATTAAAACAAAATGACATGAAAAATCTAGTATAGTATGATCTTTCACACTGGTATTTTGAGCACCTTGAGCTGCGTGTGGTTTTCTGCAGATGCATTCTATAATGCATGGAGAGTATTGACTTCTCCTTGGTTTGCTATTTCCTGTTCGTGACTGAGTTCCACCCCCTCTAGTCTCTAATGCATCTGACCTGTCAATCAGGGAACAAATTAAATTTAGTCTCATTTGTTTGGACATCAAGAGGGCATATAAAAAAAGAAGGTATTAAGGTCCATCACTTGGATAATAATTAATTTTAAAAAGCTTATTGTGAGTAAGAATTTAGTGATGTCCTAAGCAGGACTTCAGAAACAAGACACAAAGCCGAAGGAAGAATAACCACAGGTTATTCCTTGAAATACTGTAAGTGTACTATAAATTGACAAATGACAAATTCCTGATTTTTTTTAAATAAACAATAATATCACATAATTTTTGCAAAAATGAAATTTCGTGCTTCATTACACGTTTGGCTGCAGTTTTCCAGTGAAATGTCCAGTGGGGAGTGCCAAAAGCGAGTGAAAGTGTCCTAATAAGACAATTTTTCACATTTTTGAAAGTTGAATATTAAATTGAGGTTTTAATGAGTAAAATGTACTTCCCTAACCATCAGTGAATACAAATAAAATTAAATGAGAGTTACAGAATACAATCATCATTACCCTAAACCAACGCCTTAACCTAACAGAATGAGAAATGAAAAGCACACTTTATGCACATCATTTCGTTTCACTCTAATCTTACATGCCAACTTGCGTGCATGACTGGTTTCGAACCAAGATCTTCTGAATTCTAAGTCTAAAACTCTATAAGATGAGCTACCGTGGAAGCAAATCACACTGGAATAAGTGTGTAAATGTAGGTGAGTCTGTAATGCAAGCTTTAAAATGTATAGTTTTTCAAATGATGCATTAGAGTAAAAGTGTTTCTATATCATAGCAGTGTGTGAGTAACAGTGTGAAAAATACGTGTTTATGAAGTCAATCAGCCATTTGATTTGTGAAAGTGAATAGCACCTCTAGTGTATAATTCACCAGGAAACTGCAGTGAATGTAAAAGTCAGTTTGCAAAAGTTAGCCTATACGATATTATTGTTCATTCTGAGACTAGGTTGAATAATGCCTTATCACTCACAGACCCACAGATATACCAGAACCATTACCACACATCTCATTGAATTTAACAAAGGCTAAAATAACATTTAAGTCCAGCTTAAAATGAGCCAGAGTTTAAATCGACTTTAATTATAATAAAAACGAAACAACATCTTTTTCTTCAATGTTGTCTGTTCACCAAACACACTGCCTTTCAAGCCGTTTGCCACAATACACATTCACCATGTGATAGAGACAGGCAAAAAAGGGAGAAGGACACAAGAAAGCTCTCAGTGAAGCACAGAGGCTGACATTAGAGGACAGGCACTATCCAAACGCAGCGAGACAAGTGCAAAAATCCCATTCAGACTCATTAGGCTGTGACATGTCACGGTGCTAAGGCTGTTAACGTTCCTAGCCAGGCATATGAATTTTTCAGCTTGTGGCAGTTTCATTCATAGTGACTTGTGGCAGTGACATGTTCCTCCAAGACACCTGTGATTGAGGTAAGCCAGGGGTCGCCGCCCGGAAAATACACCGTTCTGTATTCTGCACTTGCATAATGTATTTTAGTTTTCAATAAAGAGCTATAAATATTTCATGAAATCAACACTGGGCTTGTTTTCATCTGTGTGAATTTTAATGAAATTGTTGATTCTTTTATGGTTTATTTGACTTTTGGTGGTTGTTACTGTCTGTGACTACCTAGAATCCCTGACAACAACCTAGCAATTGCATAGCTACATGCTAGAGACCACTCAAAACACCTTAGCAACTTCATTACAATGTTGTGGCAACCACAACGACCTAGAATGATGGCATCAAGTTTTGCAAGCACCACTTACATGTTCCTCATAAATGTAAACATCTAGTTTGTTCTACAATTAGCTTAGAAGATAATCAAATTTTCAACATGAGGCATTGCATTGTGCCATTATTCTGTACCCAGACTCCTTCATAAAGACCAAATCTGCATACTGCTTCTCCAGCCAATCAGGGTGTCCACTGAGTGGTGGCCTGGGTGGGGCCATATGAAGAGAATGGCAGGTAATGGAGGGTGAAACTCGGCTCTAAATGAAGCCTTACTTTCTGCTGCCAAAGACATAAGAGAGATGAAGCTTTCAGGTTTCAGCACTAATATAATGGGCCCCTTTATAAAGAAATTACATTGAGCAATGGTAATATAGTCTTTATAAATGGAAAAGGATCCTGAGGGAGGTGCCCAGCAGTAGAAGGACGAGAGATGTGCATTTACCTTGAACTGAAACACATTAAAGTTGATGAAATGGCACTCTGCATCACTCTGCATCACTCTCCCATTCAACCTAATATCAGATGAACAATCTACCAACAGTCCTGTCAATGTATAGAGCAGATTTTCAAAAGTGTTTTGGGGAATTTTGAGTACATAGTAAAGTAAGTTAATTTGAAATTCAGCTATTTATCTTTTTGACATCATTAAATTGTTATCTTACATATTGGCATTTCATACGTCACACTGATCTCTAGATATTTGTATAAACCATTTAAAAACACTAGTCATGTATTTATTATTATTATTATTATTATTATTATTATTATTATTACTAATACTACTACTATTTAAGTTTAAATGAAGAAAAATGACTTGGTCAACCACTTATTTTTTGTTCTAAATTTACCATCAACCTTTGTATGTACCATGTACTTTACATTACATTAGGCATTATTTATTATGAAGACACGTGTAGCATGCTGATGGACCAGTTATCAGAAGCTATGATTCAGAGAGAGAGAGAGAGATTTTTTTGAAAGTTTTAACAATAGCGTTATTAAACCAACTCAAATGGCACAGCATTCTTCAATCAATTACTATTGTTGTGCAGACATTTAAAAAGTTTAAGAAACAAACCAAAAAAAAAATTACATAACACAATTTTATAAAACTCACATAAGTTCCTTTACAAAAACAAGTTAATCATTATTAACTGAACACAGACTATCATTAAAGCACAATTCAACTATAAAAAGTTTGATTGCACTCATACATTTATAGAAATTGAAATCATTACCAATTCTTACTTTCATCATATTCTTAAATATTACAATAAGATCTTCATTTGGTATCTGCTCCACTTTACTTTTCCTTATATATTGCAAGTTTTCCTTGACCCATAATAAAATTAAGGAGTTGACACTTAAACTTGTGTTTCTGACTATAACTGTAATCCAACGTAAAATCTTGCTTTATAAAAACAGCCCCTAAAGAATCAAATAAATAATCCAAAAGATGGAACAGAGGAGAAAGTCTTTTATGAAGCATAAAACGATGAAAACAGAAAGGAGATTCAGCACTAACATCAGGATTAATAACAGAAACAATAGAATTCGATGTAACGGCTCCATGAAGGATTTGTCACAGAATATCACTAGCTTTTTTGTTAAGGACAGGGTTGGACTGGTAATCTAGCATACCGGGCATTTTCCTGGTGGGCCAATGCATTTTGGGGCCGATCAGGGGCGGACTGGCCATCGGGAGAACCGAGCGGGCCAGTGGGTCGTCCATGAAACATGCCGAATGGGCCAAGATACGGTAAAATGAGCCACTGCGTTATGCAGAACGGACCGCAAAATGGCGCCGCGATATGCAGAAAAAGACAGCAAACACTGAGAGGCCGATTTCTCTTCCCAGTCCATCACTGGTTAAGGGTGGTTTGTAAAGTACTCCCCAAACCGTTTTTTCCATTTCTGCAATTTCAAATTTTTCTATCCAAACTGTATCTGTTCTATCTTTTAATGTATGTTTATTAATTACCTTCACTAAAACTTTGTACAATCCCTCTTTATGAAAGGAAATCCAAATGTTCATGTTCCCCTAAATTCAGTAAAGGACTATTGTGAGAGGGAAATTGAAAAACAGGTATAAATTTAATATCTGGAAAAGGATCTTTATCATTGAGAATAACAGAACCTGTTCTGTATTCCTTAAGTAACTCTATTTCTTCTGGAAGCAAAGCCCCATAGAGTTACTCTTCACAGAATTCAGAGAATCCCTTCACAAGACGCACTGACCTTACACCCAAAAAAATAGCAAGTGATTCTTTATTTTGTAGATTAGAACCAGCTTCACGCACAATATGTCGCAGAGCCTTTTTTGAACAAAATGAATTAGTGAGGCCTGGAGTGTCATCCCCAGTCACATCTAGACATGCTCCAAATACAATAGGCTCTTCAAGTAACCGATGAAGTAAGGAAGCTGGTTCTAACCACTGATGCTTAATGAAATTACATAATTTAAACAAAATCATCAGGTTTTGTTTCATCAGCATATGCAGAAAGTAACACATCATCATTACATTGAGGTTGAGTAATTTAAAACCATTTAACTCATTGCGTAACCTATGAAGCATTGGTATAGTATAGTATTCCAGACAGAGCACATCCCTGCCTAATTCCTCTCTGAAGTTTAAAAGGAGCACACAATCTTTAATCATGCTTTAATCATGGCTATGAACCCTGGGCTGAACCCAGACGCTTCCATAGCGCCCCACAAATATAAATGTTCAAGGTAGGGAAATTTATTGATTTAAGCAGGGAGTTTTGTTGATTTAAAACTCGACAGAGCATTAAAAGTGACACAGAGTGGAAATTTCACCTCGAAAATGCAGCTAAATGCCACTAAGATTCTGAAAATGTGAATAACGTGATGAATTGCAAATCACGAGACCAGGAACATTTGTCAAGAACGTAAAAAGCTTGCTTATCAGTCTATAAGCAGTTGTGGTGAGCACAATATATCTCTCTCACTGTTTATCATCCTAAATAGGTGAAAATCAGATATGACTATGAGAGGAATTTGTGTAGGCAAGGTCTTTGTGCACACACTGGTCGACTGAAACTCAGGACAACAGACACAGCCAACAAACCAAATCAAGAACTTAATGACAAGTGAAGAATTGAAGACAGGCAGCGTACTGTAGATAGTAGGTTACAAAAGACAGCTGCATTATATCCTGCATGACCAGTTGTGAGTAGGGCTGTGCTATTACTTATCTAAGAGGTTAGACTTCAAATGCTTAGCCTACACACAACAACATGAGCAAAATCGAAACTAAAACACATAGACTTAGAGGATACACAGACTTATCTAGGAGCCAGAACATCATTTGGACCTGAGGTGAGCCTTTTTGATATGAGACTTGAGACAAGGACCTCAGTAACCAACTAGCAATTATCTAGAACATCTTATCAATGCCCTATGAACCACTCAGATCACCAAAGGAAACACTTGGGAATTGGGAACATATCTTGGTACGTTAAGATTTTTTTGGCAGTAAATCTTTCATTTTAAACAAATAAAGTAATACAAATAACACACTGCACAGCTATCTACCAGCTGGCTCCCGTTACAGATGCACATTTTTGTATAGGTTTTTCATTCTGCAGTTTATTTTTAATTAAATGTCAAATATATTTTATAAGTCACAAAGTGAATATTTTTGCCCGAGAAAGAAGATTTACTTAGATCAGCTTGTGAGTTCGGTGACTGAAAAATCAATTTACCGCCTTTCTCCTCTATTTCTCTGACAAAATGTGCACCGCGTACATGTAACATGAATTGAATTCTGTGTGCATTACTTTTTTTTGCTTAATCACGACAGAGATGGTAATCTAATATGTACCAGTTTATCGTATCGAATGGTATACTGCCCACCTCTAAGTACAGTACTGTATCTCTTTTTTATTCCCTGTTTATCTATTTCAGTACTTTCAATATTGTATTTTTTATTTTAAAGTGAATTGCTTGTTTGAGATAGAGAAGTGCAAATCTACATATTCTCATAATTGATTAGCTGTTGGGTTGTCTGAACAATTAGTCGACTAATCAGTCTTGAGGACGGCTTGTTCAATTAGGCTGATTTAGGTCACATCCATACTAAAATTTTTCAGTTGAAATATATGTTTTTTTTGCTTCCTAATGTCATTGCTTTTGAAAGTATGCAGTACTACAGTGTTTTCGAAAGACTCACTCAGTGTGTTTCAACTTAAAAAAGCAAAGGTTCAAATGGCATCAAATAAAACTACTAGTTGATAAAACTGTTCAGAATTGTTGGAGATGTTTCAACCATTAAATCATTTTACTAAACTTTTCTGACAGATGATGAGCCTTAAGCCTGAACAAGCATGAAAGTCACCTCATCTGTGAGCTTGACCATGTTATTTTACTGATTTGAGTTCTACAGTAGCTGTGATTTGTTCATCCATCAGATTGCCATGTATATCAATAAACTCAAAACAGACCATTTATGTTCTTGTCCAGTGACCTGAGAAAACTTTATGATCCCTTTTCATTTGTAGCTTTTGGTGTGGACAAAGTCTAGTCAAGTCTTTCACAGACAAAAAGAAAAAAGAAAAACTCAGGGCTCAAATGTGTAATTAGCCTGTCAGTGTTATCAATCGCAGTGCTGCGACAGCCAAATTTTTTTTATCATCAATTACCTCGAAAGCATTTGGACAGTGATCAGACCTTGCCCGTCTTTCTTTCGCTGAGACACCGTCAACAGCGTTAATGGAATTTTTAATTTCCTCTGCGGGAATCCACTTAAAGTGCAAGTCCCAATTAAGGAGAATGTAATACGGCTAATCTCACAGGAGGGTACAATCAATAACCCACGAAACGAAATATGGGCTCTGCCATGGCTAAGAGGGAGCTGCTCAATGGATAGAAACCACCCCTCAAGCTCAACAGGTTTATTTTGATGTCCTGATGCAGTTCTGTGAAGAACAGTGAAGAAAGTTGTAGACTACCAGAACCAATGCTGCAGTGTTGCAAAACAGGACACATTAGTTGATTTTTATTTTATCATATACGTGAAGTTTATAATAATTAAATGTAGCCACAATACTACCTCATCTGCATTTTTCAGTAGTGATACAGTAGCTCAGCCTCTTTTAAAATAGTGCAGCTTTCTGAGTAACTACCTCCTAGAATAGAACAAAGGATTCAAGACCCCATTTTTTAAAAGGGCAACTCTAGTTATGGGACGCTCAAAAAGCAGTGAAAGGGATTATGAAATTGCCAATGATTTTGGTCTAACTGTGCATACGTATAGTAGCAGTGCTTTAAAAGGGATGCATTTAATGAAGCAACATCTCTGAAAAGGTTTTACCTTCCAAACTGTCTAACAGCCAAAGCACAGCATGCTACAGTATATGGGTATTTCTTCAACTCTGTGCACTCTCACGTCGAAGGCGTTAAATTATATGTTCCCTATCTGTCAATCACTCAAAGTTGTGTCGATGTGGTGACACTAGGTGTCACCCTTGGGAGCCCCAAACACCTCTGATCTATTAGATAAGGCATGTGAATTGGCAAGTGGAATTTGCATGCCACTCCCCTGGACATACAGGTATAAAAGGAGCTGGCTTGCAAGCACTCATTCAGATTTTTTCTTCTGAGCTGAGTGGTTGTGTTCAGCTAGCTGAATTCCTCTGCCGATCCATTCACCTCTGAAGAGCCAAAGCTGTTAGATTTACGGTGCATTGCAGCGGTTTCTCCCCTTACACTGGTGGTGTGCAGAGAATCCCCTTGGGTGCTTCAGAAGCAAAAAGTGTATATTCTTCCTACTAAAAGAGTATGTTTCCTATCTAAAAGTGTGGCACTGATGGAGCGTATTTTTAAAGATGCCTTTCCATCTGTGTATAATTCCTGGTTGTGGTTGTTATCTCTCCACTTCTGACAGCCATGATCGCTGTCTCACGTGCCTGGGCACTGCCCACATGGAGACATCATTCGTGGAGGTGTCATGTCCACATTGTGAGAACATGACCATGGCAATGTTGCGGTCATGGATTTCCTTCGTCAGAGGGAAAGCCACACCAGTGGCCCCTGCCTCGATCCTTCTACCTATGGGTATGAGGCTGCGGCGGTTAGCACTGGGTGCAATTTGCGGACCTCATTGTGAGCCTATCTGCCGGGAAATACCCTTGGACCTTCCTTGCCCCGCCCCCAGTTCGTTTCTTCCCTGAGGAGCATGATTAGCTCACAAAGTCATGGCAGGCACCTTTCACTGCCCAGACCCGATTTATGGGCTCCTCCGCTCTCACTACCCTCGACGGTGGGGCTGTCATGGGGTACTTGGCAATTCCCCAGCTGGATAAGTCGGTTACAGTGCACTTAAATGCCACCACCTGGTGGAACCATCCGAGACTCCCGTCCAGGGCCTGTAGGCTTACGTTGTCACTGGCGGCTAAAGCCTATGGTGTCACTGGACAGGCCACCTCCTCCACTTATAAAGATTAGGCATTTTGTATAGTTCAATCAAAGTGATTTTAAATATTTATGTAAATACAAATTATCAATATATCACATGCAATTAGTCATAAATCGACTATAAGTGAAGTACATATGATCATTACAGAACCAACACCTAAGTGTATTTACACTTAACTGAAGACTTCATAAAGGTTTCAGAAAGCATCATGCAATTTTTAGTATTGATGAGTTGGTCATAAATATTCAATGAGTTAAAAGAAACCCTAACTCTTTTACCTTAAGGATCACATTGCAATTGACTTGTCCTTTTCAGAGTACAACATCATATATGCTTTGTCTAAGTCCATCAGGGCTTCGGTTTAGATCAGTAAGACTTCTGGGGGACTCACAAGAGATTTTGTTCAGTAAATATTTTTTATAAATGTCCCCAAATGAGTTTTCCTCAGCCATGAGTAGAAACCACAGATGGAATTATAACTAATTTCTCCACTGACTCTCCTCTTCAATTTTAAATGAAACTTTGTTGACTTTCATGTTTGAAGAATCTTCTCTCCATAGAGTGCAATCAATACTACCAGACAACAACATGAATTATTGATACACATATCCATCTGTCCTCTGTCTGCACTGCCGCTGAGAGCTACGGCCTCATTATGAGGAGACTAGCATCTTTGTACACTGAGCGTAGCCGTCTTCTGATAGATTAAGCTCCATTAAAACTGTTTTAGAGTGACATGCTCTTCAAGATGCGATTGTGCTGTCAAGGATGTGGGCAATCCAATTTAAGGATGCTTGTAGATGGATGAGAGGTTAGCACCAACAACCAGACACATGGCAAAGTGTAGTTTAGCGGCAGAACAAGGTCAGTCTGTCAGTCATATATAACACCCAACAAGATCACTGTAAGGCAGTCTGTTAGAATGTGTGTGTTGAAAGCATTTACTGTCATCTAAAATAGTCTGGTTGAGATGTATGACATCACTAACTTTTGTCCTCAATAGTAGTTCATCCTCAGACATTTAAAAAACTACACCAAAGGAAGTCAAACCAAAGGTTGTAGGGTCTTGTAAGTAATTGTTCGGGGGGTGTCAGTTAATGAAAATTTGCATGGCTCCTTCATGGTAAATCATAAGTAGTCGGACAACAATTAATTAATTTAGGACGAAGTAGTTTTGTCATTCAACAAACCCAGAAATGTAAAAGCAGCGTAGTTCTTGTGGGAAGAGAAGTAGCTGTACATCATTGCACCATTAGCTAGGTAACTCCAAGCCAGTCACATGTAAACCATTGCTTTATAAGTCTGCTCACAATCTTTCACATTAATGTTTCAGTGTGCTAACACGGCAACCTCCACCACCCCACCACCACAGGTTGAGTCCCATCCTGCACCCGGGTAGGCTCCTCCTTCGGATCTGATGGTTCCAACTACAACTTCTTCGGACTGCCAAACGGGGCTTACGCCAAAGAGAGTGTGGCACGGTGGAGGGTGGGGCCGGGTCAACACGCCCGGTCCCGTATTAGGCTAATCAAGCCACCGAGAGGGATAAAGGCCGACTGCAGAGGGCGGTGCGAGAGAGAGAGAGATCCTTATGGACATGTCCGTCGTCTTATGTGTTTGTCTTTTGAGTTTAAAATTAAACCTTTATTTGTATGTCAAGCCGGTTTCTCGCCTCTTCCTTGCCAGTGAACTGTTTTACATTGCTGCCGAAAGCCCGGGAAGGAGGAGTAATTTCTGGATCAATTTCCACCATGTAAACATGCATGTCGATTCGGATGAGAATGGAATATACAGTAGGTAAAAACAGACATTTCCATTTTGGAGGGCAATGAAATCACATACCTCCTCTAAATGCTATTATTACCTCACACCAACATTTATAACAATTACTGTCACAATAGCGCTTTAGCAGACACTAGACAAAGCAAATAGAATTGATTGAATAATTTTGCTTTTAATATGCCTGCTGGGTAACTGTCCAGCAAAAAAACTGTTTGGTCATAAGTATAATACAGTAAGGCAATAAGTAGTACTGTAATGCTGAGAAGCCAAAAGACCTTTCGCGCAAAACAAACTTCAACCGTTTTCAAACTGAAAAATACCACCAACAACCAAAAAGTAAATGTAAAAAAAAAAGTAATTGTAAGTCATTGTAAGCCCCGGAAGTCATTGTATAATTTGCATACCGTACGCACACATACACATAAGAATGCACTCAGTCTGTATCTGTGAGAGATCATTCCCTAATTGTACTCTATCTGAAGCTCTCATCACATATATTAATCAACACAATGTAATCAACTTTTTACAAATGATCGTTGCATCTCGTAAAGAGCCTTCCTCATGTTTTATTGAACACCCAATTAGACAGGGAATTCAGAGGTTAATTAGCATGCCAGAGCTCATGTTGTAGTTGTGGGCCAACACTAAGTGTCAAACAGAGATGTGAGAGCATTTACCAGGGGATGCTTCTAACCAGAGTATGATATGCCTTGGAAATATCCAACTTCAGGGTAAAGACTTGTCCTGTCACAAAAACACATTTTACACAACACAAAGGCTTACATTCACACCAAAAACAATAACTACAGCTATAACCATAAAGTTTTAAAAATCGCTCTAACTCTAAGAGAATAGTGGAGTCCACACATCACCTATAACGATAACGACACAGAGGAATCAAAGCGATTTGTTTCCAGCTTATGAATGTTGAAAACATTGACAGCCAATCAAAATCCAACTTTAAAGGGTTTAAGAGCCTCAATGTGCACTCATCTACAAAATAAGGATTGTCAGTGGTGTTATAGGTCTCTATATATATATAATAAACCAATTACCAGTCAGCATATGGCCAAGTGATGTGGCTTGCGATATCTCATGCGTTGTCTATTAGACATTTGTCTATTGTTTTTTTTTGTTTGTTTTTTAAATAACATTGTATGATTTTGTAGTGACTGTAGTGCCACGTCCCATTGATAAAAATAATTTTAAAAAAGTTACATCACTTTGTATAAACACAAGTTCATTTATTTTTTACATTTAATAATATATTTACTAAATGTTCATCCAGGCTGAGGCAATTATGTAGGCAGCACACTCTTCAGCAATCTACGGCTTGCAGAAATTAACATTGCACTTATGTAGATAGGGTGAATAGACGTCCCAATAACAGGGACAGTCCTGATTTTACATGCCGTGTCCTATGTCCCGATGGACCAATTGGGATGCCTTGTGTCCTAATCTTAGCTATTAGAATTTTATGCCCACTCCAAACCAAATGTTCATGATACCTAAACATTAATTTAGCATTCGCTTTTATCCAAAGCAACAGAACTCTTTTTAATTACATTTATCAATGGAACACGAATACACAGATACTACAAAATCAACTGCTAGTCAGCATGTGGCTCAGCGGTTAAGGCTCTGGATTACTGACCAGAAGGTTGGGGGTTCAAGCCCCAGCACCGCCAAGACACCACTGTGTGGCCCTTGAGCAAGGCCCTTGATCCTATCTGCTCCAGGGGTGCTGAATCATGGCTGACCCTGCACTCTGACCCCAGCATAGCTGGGATATGTGAAAAAATAAATAATTTCACTGTATATATGCAGAAATGTATGTATAATGTGTGACAATTGGGCAATTAAATTAAAAGTGATGTGACTTGCGATCTCTCACGTCATCCATTAAGAGGCAACAACACCATGATGTGCCAAGCAGCAATATTCTAATACATATTGCATGCATAGGTTACAGTTAGTGGTGGTTCAGGTCAGGACAATATTTGATGAAAATTTAGACAAATATGCAAAGCACTCCCAACTCTAAATTTGGCAGATAGGATAGGATTCAGGCAGTACAGAAGACGGGGCGTCTTGAAATAGTCAACAAAAAATTTGTTTGTATCTACTTACTCTATTCATCAGTTTTAAAACCAATAAAGAAGAAACCACCTGACACAAAGTGAGGATACAATTTTTTGAAAAAAATTATTTAAAGTTTACTTTATGTATTGTTTGATATCTTATAGATCCCTACATTTCATTTGATATTTATGCATTTTTGCATTTTTAAACACTTTGTTTGGCAGTTTAACATTGTGACCTCTTGCTGAGGTAAGGTAAAGTTACATGTGCTTCCAAGTATAGCATGCATTTAAAAAAAAATGAAATTATTTCAAAACATAAGTAATTATTACTCTGAGTATGCACATTTCTGTTAGATTTAACTTTTTGGAGTGTCTATTTGCACCTTGGTGTAAATAGCATCTGTCACACAGTGCAGCAATTTGCACCCAAATAGTCTGGTGAAACCACAGAAATTAAACATTAGGCATAGCTGTAGTGGTGAGGGGTATAAAGACAGTGTATAAATGTGTACTGTCATCCTAGCGACTGCGGTGCAAATCCACCTTTAGTCCTACTCTTTTTCCCATCTGATTTCCTGTTCCCACTCTTAATATTTCCTTTAATACTACTTATAACAGATAAACATTTATATAAATGTTGATTTCATCGGAGTGATTTGCTTGTGGTGAATGTCAGAGAGTGCACACACATATATATTATCAAGCAAAAGTTTTGAAACACTTGACTGAAATGTTTCTTATGATCTTAAAAATCTGATAATCCGAAGGCGTATGCTTATATGTAATAAAAAAAAATGTTGATAAGTTAATTGATGACTTGGACCAAGTAATAAAGAAAAACAGCCAATAAGTGTCCAACATAGATGGGAACTCCTTCAACACCGTTTAAAAGTATCTCAGGGTGATACCTCAAGAAGTTGGTTGAGAAAATGTCAAGAGTACATGTCTGCAAATTCTAGACAAAGGGTGACTACATTGAAAATGCTAAAATATAACACAGTTTTTATTTATTATGATTCTGTTTAGTCACAACATAATTTCATCATAGTTTCATTTATGTTTTTCCATAGTTTTGATGACTTTACTATTATTCAATAATTTGGAAAATAATTATAACAAAGAATGAGTAAATGTATATATATTTTTTTATTATTTTTTTTTCCCATAAAGAGGACTTCTTTATATCGGACACAAATTATCTCAAGAGTCAGAGCTAGTTTTCATTCTTGGTGTGAACAGGCCTATATATATATATATATATATATATATATATATATATATATATATATATATATATATAAACATTTTTTTTAATATTTCTTCTGGTATTTTCTCTCTGTTTAACTCATTTTCATTAACATGTGATATGTGTAGCCTGCATTTTTCTTGTAAAATGTTTTCTGAAGAACTGTAATGTTTTATACATTTGTACACATTTTTCATGACCAATGTCATAAATGAGTGCAGATGTCAATTGATATGATCTCATATATGACCTTATGTCAAGCAAGTGACTGGGGATTAGAAAAATAATTTGATCATATGATAGTGTCTGTTTTCATATCCATCCAAACATGACTTATTATTTAAGGCTCATATTAAGGGGTGGGAAACGGTCACTGTTTGTCCCATAAGATTTTTATTCAACCTGGCAAAATGTAATTTTCCTTCAAATAACAGAGGTACACAACACAGAAAGAAAGAGAAACAGAGACAAGTAAGATATAATTAAAGCAATATAGAAAGAAAGACAGAAAGAAAGAAAAGTTGTATAGCATAAAAAGAACAAACCCCCCAAACAAACCAAAGAAATATATTAATGAAAAAGAATGAACAAATGAAAGAGTGAACAAAGGAGAAAATGGTGGGTGTGTTGTGACATATGATGAAAGCGCACACCGCCCTGGCGGTTTATGTACGCTACCATCGTGGTGCTGTCTGAACGGATCAAGACATGCTTGACTCGGATTAGTGGGAGAAACTTCCGTAGGACAAGAATTACAGCCATCATCTCTAGGCAATTGATGTGCCAATGCTGCCAGGGTACTTTCCAGGGGCCAGCGGCAGCGTGGTTGTTGCACACGGCGCCCCAACCCTGTCGAGTGGCATCTGTGGTTACCATGACATGTCTGGACACCTGCTGCAGAGGTCTGTCCAAGGGTTGAAAGTTTGATGGCAGCAAGGGGTGAGGGGACTTGAGTCTGTAGCCAGTGCTGTAATGGTCTCATATGCTACCGCGGCTGAGGATGCCATATGCCCCAGGAGCCTCTGGAATTGTTTTAGAGGAACTGCTGTGCCGGGCTCGAAGCGAGTGAAGCCTGGCCATCGAACGTGAACCGTAAGAAGGGTCGGTGTCACGGCAGAACGGAGATGTGGAAGTATGCATCCTTCAGGTCTACCGCCGCATACCAATCTAGCTGTCGAACGCAGGTGAGAATCTGTTTATGCGTGAGCATTTTGAACGGGATTCTGTACAAAGCCCGGTTGAGAACTTGCAGGTCCAAGATTGGTCGCAACCCGAGGCTTTTCTTGGGTATGATGAAGTAAGGGCTGTAGAAACCCTTCTTCATCTCAGCTGGAGGGACGGGCTCTATCGCATCTTTTAGGAGCAGGTTGGAGATCTCTGCTCGTAAGGCATTGGCTTGTTGGCCATGCACAATAGGGGAGCGAATAAGGCTGAAACGAGGTGGGAGCCAGGCGAACTGAATCATGTTGACGAGTCTGATGGTCCTGGCCAACCAGCGTGACGGATTGCAAAGTGAGATCCACGCATCCAAACTCCATGCGAAGGGCACTAACGGGACGATCGTTTTTGACGTACAGGGCAGGGCTTTGCGGCGGGGGGGGGGGGGGGGGGGCAGGTAATAATGCATCGGGAGGCAAAAGAGCGTCCCGAGGCTTGGGTGCTGAGAAAAGACTCAAAGCACTTACCTTGCTCCGCGCACCCGGCAGGGGGCGGGTTAGAGACTAAGGAAGAGGTCCTAAGGAGGTGTCTTTGGAACTCGTCAGCGCTGGCCTGCCGGGGCTGAACAGTCGTGGTGCCGGAGGCGAGGGAGCTGCGTCCGGTGAACCGGGAGTGTAAAGCTCTAGGGCCAGGGTGCCGTGAGAATGGCGCACACCAGCTGGATGACCCAGGGAGTGGGGAAATCACTCTTTTATTGAACATGTGGATACCGCAACCCGGAGAGGGTGCGGCAAATGAAAATAAGGGAAACAAGGATTCTCCTCCCGGCCCTCCACTGGGGGTTGGAGTGGTCTTGGTACTATCTCCGGAGCGAACATCCGACTGCCTGGGTTGCCTGTCTCAGAAGTGCTTCAGAACTTTTCTGGTCCGGGAAGGGGACCTGGAGCCGGGGGCGTTCATCACCTGCAAGGTGCTCGACGCTGGGGCCGAGAGCTGGGCCCAGGTTGCGGAGCTGCCTGCCGTTGTTTGGTTGCAAGGGGTCGCCCTCGGCGAGCAGGCGGGGCACGCTGGTTGGGCGGTGCTGTGGCATGATGTGTGAAATTGCCTCCGTCTCCTTCTTCACCGCGAGAACTGCTGGGCGAATTTGTCGATGGTGTCACCGAAGAGGCCAAGCTGGGAGACGGGTGCGTTGAGAAACCTAGCCTTGTCAACGTTGTGCATTTCGACCATTTTCAGCCAAATGTGGCACTCCTGGACCGCAAGAGTGACCATCATCCGCCCGAGTGCATGCGCTGTGACCTTCGTGGCTCTGAGAGCGAGGTCGGTGGCAGAGCGCAGTTCCTGTAGCACATCAAGATCTGGACTACCCAGGTGCAGATCTTTAAGTGCCTTGGCTTGTTGGACCTGCAGGATAGCCATAGCCCATCCTGAGTCCGGACGGAAGCACACGAGCACTAAACAGAAAGATAGTGCTTTCGAAGCGCCCAGGGGCGTGAACTGCACAGCGTACAGAGAGAGAATCGCCAGCTGGAAATGCGCCGTGTGGATCCAACAGCAATGCTTCTCGCTGGTAGAGGTGAGTGGAACAGGAGTGAAACTCAGCTGCTTGCTGCACAACCATTCGGCTCCGAAGAAGAATTCTGACTGGCATTCACTGCCCCGCTTCCCTTTATACCCGTATGTCTGGGGCAGGGCATGCAAATTCTGTCTGCCAACTTGACATTGGCCTTTTCTCAGGTTCAGAGGTATGATTCGTACCTCCAAGGAAGACCCCTTGTGTCACTTCATTCGACACAACTTCAAGTGAGTGACAGAAGGGGAACAAACAAAGCAAACAAACAAACACAAGAAATAAAAGATATTATAGTATATAAAATGAATAAACAAATAAATAAATGAAAGAAAACAAATGAAAAAATGTATAAAAATAAACAAAAAAGCTAATTAAGATAAGAAACAATAACCAAATGAAAGGAAAACAAAAAAAACAAAACCAAGTAAACAAACAAACCAAAGGATAAATAAATAACAATGATCCAAAGAAACAAGCAATCATGTGAAGGAAAGAAAAAATTATGAACAAACGAAAGAAATTTAACAGAAGTTAAATAATATATAGAAGCAAACAAACAAATTAAAGATAAATAAATGAAAGAAAACAAAAAAACAAAAGAAAACAAAACAATACATGAAAATGAACAAAGAAACAAAAATAGAAAGGCAATAATTAAGATGGACTGAAGGACAGACAGATAGATAGCTTTAATTCATTCACATATTTATTTTCTGGATTGTCATCTATTATTCCCAGATGTACGAGCCTGATCACGGATGGGTTCAGAAATTCTCTAAAATTTCTCTGTCCTCAGACACTGACGAGAGAAAGCGATCCCCCTCAGGACTGCACCTTCAAAATGTAGGTGCCCAAAAACAAAGCATTAGCCATTAGTTTCACTCACTTCACTAGTATTCGCACAGCTCATGATAAATGAGGGCTGTGCAGAGAAAACTAGAAATAAATACTTCAGAATGTATTGCTTTACAAAGCTCAATGGGCTGACTTCTAAAATGATCGTTATTTATGAGCAAATGGCCCGCAGGATGACAAAGCATATTATTTTTAGCATATTTCATGCAATGGGATAGCAGTCGAAATGGTCAGTGCGAGAGATGGCCATATAGCAGAGGACGGGTGCACAAAATTGGTCAGTGAGCAGGACAGGTGGAGAAAAAATTAAAATCAATAACCAATCTACGAGGTGAAAAAGGCAGGACAGAGTGTAACGTTTGGCGAGGTTATCATAGCAGCTCCTGTAAATGAAGAGTCTTGCAGAGAGAACGGCGGCTCATGAGATCGGTTTCACGGGGTTAGAGAGGTCATGGAATGACTGTGACTATCTGTATGCATCAATGTCATTCAAGACACACACAACCGTAACTAGACAGCAAAAATATGTGTTAATGTGGTGACTGACTGCAAAGTGTTTCCACCTCACTGCATTTCTTGAACGCTTGGACTTCATTTGCGATATTGCAGATCATTTTGTCACTGTAAGCGTGTGAAACATTTAATATTTTGATATGGAACTAAATTTAACTTAAGATGTCATTTTAACAGGCCTGAAAAGATGGATACAAATGTATGTCTTTAAAGAGATCATTCCTAAATTCCTATTGTACGAGCCATGATCGTTGTAAAATTGCCAAAATATGCACACGTGACCACACATCATTTGAATTCTATCATAATACAGCAAGTTGCTATTGCAAATGTCAACACACTACAATAAGGGGCCGTTCACAATGAGTATTTTTGCATCTGTCCACACAATTTTTCAATTGTTTTTTATATGTAATCATGATCTAGAAATACATATTTGGCCGTAGTGTTACACCTCGCTGTTTTTCGTTTTTCAGAATCCTATACAATCTATGCAAACACATGTACAGATTCTATAATACACTACATACCATAATATGCACACCTCATCAAGATCTGACAGTTATGATGTCATGTTAATGAGTTTCACTTCTCTGTTTAATCTAAATTGAATATCAGTTATGAATTTGATCGAGAGTTACTGAGGAAGCTGATCACAGAACAAACAAATAACATCTCAACTAAAGGAGATATTAGGCAGAATGACAGCCTCAGTCACCATTCACTTTCATTGTATGGAAATAAGAAAAGATGCAGTAAAAGTGAAAGGTGACTGAGGTTAACATTCTGCTTAACATCTTTTGCATCTGCATTTGGAACAACATGACATATTTTTCTTTTTTTTAGGTTAACTACATACACCATTTTATGCCTTATTGCCTGAATCTAGAAACATAAGAATAACATCTTAATATTGCTAAGCTTTATCATTCTCTTTAAGTGTTTTATCTCAGCTCGACTGAATCTCAAAAGATGTGACCTCGTCTGTCTCCTGAAGGTCTTTAAATTGAATTCAGACTTTGCTTTCAACCTTTCGATATTTCTTTTCATGCCATCCACTGGGTTTTGAAGATGAAGACCTCACATGATGAAGAGCAGAGGCAGAATAAACAGAAGCTTTAAAACCCCCAGAGCGGGCAGAGATAGAGAGGAGTGGGGAGGTGTGAACAGTTTTGATGTTCAGGAATCACATGTGGGCCCCCACTGGCTCCTGGGAGAGAAGAATGTGTAAAAGTCAAATTTGGCACAAGACCTGCTTCAGGGAATATGGCAAAGCTTGTGAGAGAGACACTACAGAACACTTTAAGACACGAGTTGCTAAGAAACAAGATGGGAAAACAAATAATACATTTTTGCTTCTTGACTCCTACTGAGATATGACTTTCATTAAAGGAAACTTTTCTTGAGTTGCTATAAAGTGCACAATATCAATAAGTATACATTTGACGGTTTGGGAAATTTAATTGGGCAAAATAGGATGGCACTCATTCTTCTTATTTCTACTACACAATCAGAATATTCACTCACCGAGCACTTTACAAGGAACACTATTGTCCAATGCGGTCTCCTGCTGTTGTAGCCCATCCGCCTCAATGTTCAATCTGTTGTGCGTTCTGAGACACTATTCTGCTCACTATAACTGCACAGAGGAGTTGTCTGAGTTACCGTCGCCTTTCGGTCATCTCAAACCAGTCTGGCCATTCTGCGTTGACCTCTCTCATCAACAAGACATTTCCATTTTGGATGTTTTTTGTTTGTTTTTGGCACCATTCTGAGTAAACTTTAGAGACTGTTGTGCATGGAAGTCCCAAGAGATCAGCAGTGACAGAAATACTCAAACCAGCCCATCGGGCACCAACAATCATGCCACGTTCGAAATTGAGAAACTGAGATCGAATTTTTTCCCCATTCTGATGGTTGATGTGAACATCAACTGAAAATCCTGACACGTATCTGGATGACTGTTGCCACACGAATGGCTGATTAGATAATCGTGCGAACAAGTAGGTGTACAGGTGTTCCTAACAAAGTGCTCGGTGAGTGTATGTTCTGAACTGTGGAGAGGTAGAAATAGTTAGTGACTTCTGTTCGTTAGCATTTTATTTGACAATAATAGTCCAAAAAATATTGTGATATTTTCAAAATATTGTGACATTTTCGCTAACGATACATTATCAATATTCTAATGGCAAGAATCGACATTTTCTGTGACATTTTTCACATTAATAAAACAAGATTTATCACCAAACAGAGCAAGTTTGTGAGAGGAGAACACAAAACATACTGCAGAATTAGGTCAACAACAACACAATTATTTATTTATTTGAGCAAAATCAACATTAAGAATGAGCTATGAATGCAAGTCCATAACATTTGGAAGAACGTCTAAGCTTCGCTTATGTTTTCCTCTTTTGTAAGGCACTTTGGATAAAAGTCTACCAAATGAATAAATGTAAATGTAAATGACCAAACAGAACAATTTACATGTTCCTTCTGAATGTTCACAAACCCTGAATTCAACCTCATTCAGCTGAAATACTGACAACTACCATCCCTCATCAGAAATGTCTACATGAATTCAGACGTGTGCACATTTCCCTCTAGAACTACTGATGGTGCCTTGGATGAGCATTCTCAGAGACACTGGTTCTGGTCTTGATGGAACCAGAACGTAATCCTGTTCATATTACCAATGGTGAACACAATTCTGAGGTTGCATTTTGTCTCTAAAATTTCATTTTTACTCCACTGGTTTATGGTTGGGGTTTGTGGGTTGAGATAGTAAAATATGCATTCCTGTTCTCTGTATTACATCATTAAAAAATCAATTCACAACACTTTTGGTGGTCAACAACACATCCATTTCCTTGATATCGGTATGCACAGACCGATTTCACCAACAGAATTTTTGACATAATGTTGATGAATTCACAGTGCTATGAGTCTGGAGTGTCTTGCTCAAGGGTTCAATGGTGAACACTCAAGGACCACTACTTGGGTAGGGGGTATAGAACATGAAATCTTTTGGTGACCATCCAAGATCTTCACCACTAGGCTACACCACCCTTCCAAAAAAGAGTCCAGTGATATGGAAAGGAACAACTAGAGTAGAGTTCAGTTAGGCCATTCAAATGGCTCCTGGTGATTTGCTCGCTAAGGATTATGGGAATGCAGACACAAGCTTTTCAGTGCAACCTTGAACAGGGTGAGCCATAGAGGAGTGTTGTAGACCATATTACACCCCTTTGGCTGAGCTGTTTAAATGCACAACTCTCTGTGGACATCCAGGGAAAAATTGCATGTAATTTATGGTCAGGGGAAACATGGCTGAATTTCCTGTCTCATGTTATTTAAATATTATATATATATATATATATATATATATATATATGCCATGGCATTTATAATATTTGGAGGATGTACTGACATGTAATATTACAGCCTTTCTGCATTGACCAGTTTGAGTTTAATATTAGGACACTGTCAAGATGAGGTCTGATCTAAACCCCATCTCAGTATCTCCAGCTGCAAGGATTGTATTATGATTGTATATGATTGTATTTTCCTGACTGCTCCCAGAACAGTTCACCGTGATCTTATGAGTCCAGTTTAAAATAAGAATGTACAATATCACAGTTTCTCCCCTGATACCAGATCAGTTTTGGGTACTGATGTGGATGTCTTACCAACTGAAGGATGAACTACTTCAGCATGAAGAACAGAATTTCCAGCCCATTTCCCACCTTTGATTGTCCCGTTATGTTCTGGCCCATAATAGCTTGTTGTACATCATAAATCTCTTCTTGTCCTCCCTCCCATCTGAGATCCATCACAGTTGCCTATAGCTTTATATATATATATATATATATATATATATTAGGCAATAGGTAACTGTATATATATATATATATATATATATATATATATATTGTCTCATATCTGTTCCATTCCATTATATAGGTACTACAGCCATAAATTACAAAATCTCAAATTCACAATTTTATGGCTTTTAAAAACATTATCTGGTTCCAGGCTAGTCTCACAAAGGCAATATTCATCCATGCACCCCCAAAAACGTCTCTTTGTGGTTGTAATAACCTCTTTTTGTGAAGCCTTGATTACATCCGTATAATATTGAATGTGTTTGAAGGATGTAGAATAGAGAAGTAACTACAGCAGAAATATGGTTAAATACATTAAATTGAAGTACTGTGTGAATGTTGGGAGTGGTGAACACTGGGAGTGGTGATGGTGTAGTGGGCTAAAGCACATAACTGTTAATCAGAAGGTTGCTGGTTCGATCCCCACAGTCTCCACCACCACTGTGTCCTTGAGCAAGGCCCTTAACTCCAGGTTGCTCTGGGGGGATTGTCCCTGTAATAAGAGTACTGTAAGTCACTGGATAAAAGCATCTGCCAAATGTAGAAATGTAAATAGCATTATTTTTGATTGTTGTGTACTCAGCACACCCAAATTGAACACACTAACATCATGCAACAATACAATGTGACAAACATATTTAAAAGATAACAGGTAGATACATTGGCAGTTACAAATGTTGGGGAATCCTTGTTAAATACAAAACCAAATCATTAAAAAAAAGCCACAGTCATTTAAGACATCCGAATGTGGCTGAGGATTTATGGAATGTTTCAAATAAAAGTGAACACAATATAGCCCCAAAGATAAACAAGACATTACAGAATCTTTGAAATTATGTCTTAATATAAATGAAACTTTACAAAATGTTTCGAAACGAGGTCCAAATATTCCAGAGGCATTACAGAATGTTATAAAATGAGGTCCAGACATAACCAAGGCTGTACAGAATGTTTTGAAACAAGGTCTGCAGATAACCAAGGCTTTATGGGATATATTGAAATGAGGTCCAAGATTACTGAAGCTTTCTGAATCTTAAATAACCAAGGCTTTAAGGAATATTTAAAAATGATGTTGAAGGTTTTGCTAAATGTTAAGAAACAAGTTCTGAATTCAACCAATGCTTTACGGCATGTTTCGAAACAAGGTCCAAATATAACAGAGGCAAGGCATGTCATAAAACGAGGTCCGAATATAACTGAGGCAAGGCATGTCATAAAACGAGGTCCAAATATAACTAAGGCTTTACGGAATTTTTTGAAAGGAGGTCCGAATATAGGCTAACAGAGGAATGTTCCAAAAGAGTTCTAGAGATAACCGGGCTTTACAGAACAATTCGAAACAAGGTTCAGATATAACCAAGGCTTTACGGAATGTTTCCAAAAAAGGTCAAAGGATAACCGAGGCTTTATGGAATGCTCCAAAATGAGGTTTGAAGAGATATTAGAATGCTTCAATACAATATATATAATAGCAATATATATTTGCTTAAAAGGGAATTTTACATTTGTGTGTCATTCAGTTGAACTCTGAGCATCACTGAGCTGCACGGCGGATATCAATGTCAACCAGAACAGCTCCTGTCCGGAAGAGCGTGTGAAGCGCTTCTCAAGAGCTCTGATGCATGTGGCGTCAGCAGAGGCTCGCACCAAATTCCAGCTAAAATATAAACTAACTATCCACAGTTTACCAACCACTGGGCAGCTCCATGGTGATTCTAATTGCCTGTTTTCTATTTCTGGTCTTGAGACACCAAGTTAAAACTTCCAAAATGAGTGATCCAGAGGAGAACAACAACCATTTAAGTATCACTTGGTGTAAAAATTAATTTCGGGCTCAACTTGTGGAGATGATGGCTGTTTTATCAACTCAGAATAATTAATGATATCAACATAACTAACCTCTGACTATCGTTTCATGTCATCTACACACTCAGGTGTGGCGCTGTCTTTAAAAAAATGGTCATCTCAACTCTGTGAAGTATTTTTTTTATTATTTTTTTTTTTTACAAATGTAATACCTTTAACATTACCTGCTAAGAATGTATGCCAATGCGAGTAAAAACTCTGGAGACTGGAAATTGAAAACAGTCAAATCGTGGAAAACGAAGAACTTTGATAGTGAGCGCAAAGCACTCCGGCTTCACTTGAAACAATTGTGTAAAAACAAATGTTCCTGAAAACAGTAAGTTCATACATGCAGTGTTAATGACATGCAGTGAGACTCTATGCTTACTCTATTTCTGTGGAGTGATAAAATGATGACACTCAATCTCGAAGGTTTTGCTTCATGAGAAATAAGGTCTTGTGGGTTTAATCAAAGAGCATTAAAATCTCATGTGAAAGTGAAGAAATTAGAACAGAAATATTTTACTATAGCATAATATAATGTAAAATAAATATATAATATATACACCGATCATTTTTTGTAGGTCCTCCTTGAGCTGCCAAAACAGCTCGAGCCCACATCTCAGAATAACATTCTGAGATACAGTTCTCCTCACCACAATTGTACAAAGTGGTTATCTGAGTTAACATGAACTTTGCCCGTTCAAACCAGTTTGGCCATTCTTGACCTCTCTCATAAATGAGGCATTTTTGTTACATTAGGCATACATTCTGTCACAGAACCGCCGCACACTGGATGTTTTTGGTTTTTAGCATCATTCAGAGTAAATTCTACAGACTGTTTTGTGTGAAAACCCCAAAATACTCAAACCAGCCCATGTGGCACCAACAGTGCTGGCTGGCACTGTTTTGGTGGCATGAGGGGGTCCTACACAATATTATGCAGATGGTATATATATATATACGCCATAAGTTTGGAAATTACCAAAATTAGCAATTTAGCATGATCACTCAAGGATAAGGTGTTGGAGTGATGGCTGCTGGAAATGGGGCCTGTCTAGATTTGTTTCAGATAGTGATGGTGCTGTTTTTTACATCAGTAATGTCCTGACTACACTGTGTGATCAGTTGAATGCCACTTTGATGTATTAAAGTACCAATTTCCTTCCGAAACAGCAAAATTATTCCAAACTTTTGTGCCATTGTGTGTGTGTATATATATACACACACACATGTACATGTCTGCAAATTCTAGGAAAAGGGTGTCTACTTTGAAAATGTTAAAATAAAACACATTTTGTTTATGTATTTTGGATTATGTTTAGTCATAACATAATTCCTATAGTTCCATTTATGTTATTCCATAGTTTTGATGACTTTACTATTATACTAAAATGTGAAGAAAGTTTTTAAAAACTTTTGACCTGTGGTGTATATATAAAAGTAAAGTTGACCAAAAAGAGACCATGTATTTTAAGTATTTAGACATGTTTTGATATTTAAAACAGTATTTATCATGCCAAAGTTTTTAAAGCCTTATAGGGGACCTATTATGCAAATTTCCGTTTGTCCGCAGTATGTACAACACCACGCTACAATGATAAAAGTCCACCCACTCCTCTTTCTTACATTTATATTAATCAAAAACACTGTCAAAATGAACGGTTTTCATTTCTGCTCTAAAGTGACATCATGTTAGAGCAGGCCTCACCCACGACTGACGGACTCCACCCTATTATCATAACTCCTCCCCTGAGTGATCTACACATAGTCCGCCATTTTTTTTCCGTGCCGGAGCATATATGTACAATAAGAAGAAGAATGTCTCAGCTTCGTAAGCGTCATAAGTGTTCTGTTGTTGGCTTTGAAAGTGAACATAAGAGTCTTCGTGTACTCCCGGCAAGTTTTGTTTTTGAAGGAAATGTGCCCCAAAACATACAAAAATGTGTGTATGTTTGTGCAAATAATTTTTTCACTTTGAAAGCAGGATTTTCAAAACATTTGATTCTCAAGCATAGATCAGAATTAACTGTTCGTGTTCCAGCTTTATAGCTTGAAGATGTATCGGACTTTATATTTTGTGAATATTTGCAAATCCCCTTTCCGAATGTGCTTGTAAGATGATTCAATGGCTAATGTAGCTAAAATTACCATTGTCTCTAACTGTATTCATGGAGACCAGATATACATATACACATATGGCTGAACTTCGGTATTTACGCTGTCAGTTCATATTGGTTCTGATTTGTTGTTGCTGTAGTATCTGAAGCAGGAGCTGTAAAGGCACAAAAACTCCTCCTGGAAAGGGTGGTGGGGAGCAGCAGCTCATTTGCATTTAAAGAGACACACACGAAATCAGCGTGTTTTTAATTCCACCTAAAAAGAGGCATTTATACCATGGTATAATAAATGATCCGTGGGGTATTTTGAGCTGAAACTTCACAGACACATTCTGGGGGCACCTGAGACTTATATTACATCTTGTAAAAAGGGGCTTAATAGGTCTCCTTTAAAATAAAATCACATATCCCTATTTTATTATGTAATTTATAAATTTGAAGTTAAATATGAAATGTGACAATTTATAAAAATATATATGACAGTTATTCATGAATGCCCTATAAGAGACAATTCAATTTCATAATTGCAATTATTTGTTTGACAATTAATCGTCAGACAAATTGAATTATCGTGAGAGCCCTAAATGTCTATCACTCTGCATAGCTGATAAGAAATTTCCTATAATTTCCTAAACACAAGCCAACCATTTTCAAAATACCGTCCTAGGTGTCAAATTGGCTTCACTACTCTATTAGTCCTCATTACCTATCGCCTCTGGAATTCAAGTAATGGTCAAGTTGCATGGCTTTCGGCTGCATTATCTGTAAATCTTTAAAGCATGTATACCACACAGGCTGGTTTGACAGGATACATATCAAACAGCAAGAGACATCAGATCATGTGAAGACATTACATGAAGCCTTGGGGTACATCTGACACTGGCCTCTGACCTTTTTATAGAAAATCTGAGCATTGGCTTCCAGGCAGAGGGCCCCTGGAGGAGACAGTCATTTTTTATGCACTGCTGGAAGATATAGCTGTCTCTCTTTCTCTTTGATTGTCTTCTTCAGGCAATACAGAAATAAATATATAAAACACAAAAAGAGAGATGGTATATTACAGGGACAAAGTAAAAAGAGGAACAAGAAATAAAAAAGATGTACCGACTGAATATACTGGTATTAATGTCAGCTCCTAAAATGTGGGTATTGTGACTATGGCAACCCGATACAAGCCATCATCCTGGGAGAAGATAACTACAGATTCTACCATTCACTTTCATAATAAACCAGATTCACAATGTCATAAACACCTCACAACATCTTCCCTATTAATATTTCTTGTCAAATCACTGATTTCAATAATAGCAAAAACACAAAAATGTGCCAACTAGATTTTTTTTTGCCCAGGTAACAGCAATCTGATGCCGTTTTCAAGTTGGTTTATATTTGCACAAACATTCAAGTGAATTTATTTTTCTCCTGAAGATAAAATTAGCCGTTTTTTTTAATCTATTCAGAGTCGTCCGCAAGTTACATTGCAGCATACGAATATTAGCAAAGATAACATTCTCATAAAACACCTGAATCATGGCGATGGCGACAAGACACAACATAACAATATGTACAATTGAGAGAGGGGGAGTCCTGATGGAGAGCTGAGCAGGTATGAAATTGAGGGTGTGAACTCATTTTGAGATACCATAGTCAGCATCCGTTTTCCTCGTGCGTCTTTGCGTGGAAACAGTCATTGTTCACTATTAATCAGGACACCATTCCGAGCTACACAGTGGCTCCCTCAAAAGAGCAGGGACTGCTGACAGCTAGGTTTTTTTTTTTACGTGCTAATGCTTTTTCTTGACCATGTGTGTACCCAAGATGAGGCAATGAAGAAGTCTGGCATAAGCATCACTTGGTGTTGTTGTTAACTACCACGATAACACATTCATTTAGAGGTTATGGTATATAACTACTTTTCGCTGAAAAGTAAATAGGATACTTAAAGGGGCATTTCATCTACATTAAATTGTGGAGACCGTGTAAATGTAACTAATTACAATAACCAAGAAACATTTTTATTTACAAACTACTCCTTCAAATAAATACAAATGAAGAGGGATCCCAAACCACAAACTTCTGCACTATTCTTTCCCATTTTGTAGTGTAAGTGGTGCCGGTATCATGTTTACGCTGAAAATGCAACACAAGTCAAATGAATTACAAGTACCTGGATGATTCAACCCTTAAAACACAGTGTGAAGTTAGACACTAAATGCCCACAGCACTCACGGCTTGCCGTACTTTGCGGAAGGAGTGTAATTTCCCGGGTTCCCATGCTGTGTGAACATATTCATTATTTTAGAAATGAGTATTAAACTAATTGGCACCACATCACGTCCATTTTAAACTTCACTTCTGCCAGCTAATTAACATAGAATGAGTTAATGTCGTAATGCGGACCACCTGTCTGTTGTCTGAAGTGTGTGTGGGGGGGCTTCGTGTTTTTTATTGCCTGGTGCCTGCTGCCCACTGTGCCCTCCCTAGTTACACAGCTGTGTGGAGAAAAAAAACATTACGTTTTCCATTTGGGACAATACTACACTTTGAAGTTGTACACACTACATGGTTGATTGCATGATGTATATAATAAGAGCATGGTACTTTATGCATTATTTGGGACACAGCTCGAGAGACCAAAAATCTAATTAGATTAACCATGTTCAAAGCCAACACAGTTTAATAGTATATATATATATATATATATATATATATATATATATATATATATATACTCTGTGTGTGTGTGTGTGTGTGTGTGTGTGTGTGTGTGTGTGTGTGTGTACAGTGTATAAGAGAGAATCTTTACTTACTTTGCTTAATACTTATTGTGAAGGCTCATTTATGACAGCAGTATGTCTTCAACTAAATTGCAATACAAAATGTAAGAGCCTCATATATACACATTGTATAGAAACATAAATAATAATCAAAGTAAAACAGTGCAATTATAATAATTGTAACAAAATTAAGACATCAACAGTGCAGATTTCTGTGTCAATTGCATTTCAGCTTACCACTTGTACCACTCAGTGTTCATGTTCTTTTTCAAGGAAATCTGACTATCCACATTATCAGAGGAGAGGGCAGATCTTTTAGCTTTGAAAATGCCCCTTGCTAGTCAAAAACAGTGTGTGCTTGTTTATATAGAGCGGGCACTACAGAATATACATACCAATCAGCCACAATATTAAAACCACCTGCCTAATATTGTGTAGGACCCCTCGTGCCACCAAAACAGCACCAACACAAGCCTTCTGAGATGTTATTCTTCTCACCACTAATGCACAGAGTGGTTATCTGAGTTACTGTAGACTTTGTCAGTTTGAACCAGTCTGGCCATTCTCTGTTGACCTCTCTCATCAACAAGACATTTCCATCTGCAGAACTGCCGCTCACTGGATGTTTTTTGTTTTTGGCATCATTCAGAGTAAATTCTAGAGACTGTTGTGTGTTAAAATCTCAGAAATACTCAAACCAGCCCGTCTGGCACCAACAAACATCCATGTGATTATCTAATCAGCCAATCATGTTGCAGCAGTGCAGTGCATAAAATCATGCAGACATGGATCGAGCCAGATTGGTTTTCAATAGACAAAATCTACACTCAGATAACCACTCTGTGCAATTGTGGTGAGAAGAATATAATCTCTGAATGCTATACTGGGATGCAGTTTGGTGCTGTTTTGGAGGCATGAGGGTGATCTAAACAAAATTCGGCAGCTGGTGTTAATGTTGTGGCTGATCGGTTTATATATTACATAAAAATAAATGTAAAAAATGTGCTATTGCCACGAGTAAAAAAATAACAATAAGCCACTCAAGGCAATGCATTGTTACAAAAAAATCCTTTAACATGGGAAAATCACTTGAGACAACACATCTAGTGGCTTATTGCTTTATATGTTGTTCATTAGTATTACTTACTAATAAAATAACACTGGGGAAAAAAAAAAAAAGTTTTGTTCTCCATCATTCTGTTTTTCCACTATGAAACTGAATGTCTGTTTTGTAGTCTAATGAGGCTGACCTTCATCTTCCTGTCTTCTTAAATGCTGTTGGCAAGTGATATTCAAAACCATAAGACAGGAAATGAGAGCTGTGGGAAATCAGCACAAAGTAGGGGGATTTCAGTGAGCATTGAGGTCTACTGTAAGTGTGTGTGCTATCAAGTGCATGTTTTCCTGGAGTTTTGGAGTCCTTGGTCAAGGGGAATGTCAAACGCTCCTGTTTGTCTCTGTTGACTCTCTGTCGTGGACAGCAAAGGCCTTGTAAGCACCGGTCTAAAATTGCTGAATTGCTGAGACAGGATTGATACTGTGCCAAAACCCACAGTCAGGCTGCAGAGTGGAAAACATCACCTTCCTCTCATTTCTAAAGGGACGGTCACACTAGATTTTAAGTATATGAAATTGTATTGTACCCTGCAACGAATATAAACAATAGGATAAATGTCAAGCTCCAGTGCCTCTGTTTTTAATATATATATATTTTGCTAGAATGTTAAAATATAACCTTTTTGAACTATGATATTTTATAAACTTTTCAATCATTTGGATACATTTCTAATAACACTATACATTCAGACATAAAATATTTTGAATGCTGCTGAAGTTGCTGAAGTTTAAAATCTCAAAACTGTTATTTTCTCTGTCTGCCATTCAGTCTGCAAGTTTGCCTGTCTGCAGCTTGCTGAACAGTCAGGTCCTCCTCGGTCTCTATTGTATACACGCTGGGCTTCTCTTTCACGGTTTCACTTTTGACAGTGGTTCAGACAACAGTAGATGCACGTTTATAGGCATTTGCAAGTAGATACAGCAGCTTGCCCGGATCTCTCGCATGACTGGTTCACTGCTTGCCAGTCTTCATTCTCCATACAGTAAATCTGCTCCTGTGTTTATTATTCCTGGGACATGCATTGAGCCTAATGAATAAGATTGCCCTGCTCAGTTTCTGTGTTAGGATGTTCAGTTGAGTCAAGTGAGTATCTCTTGAACAGTGTTGGGTAAGTTACTCAAAAAAGTTAGTAATTACTTACTACTAATTACATCTTCTACAGTGTAATTAGATTACTGAACTGATTACTCTGTCTGAAAACTAATTGCATTGTTTATTACTAATTTTAGCCACAGAAAGTGGGAAAAAAGTTCCTGGTAGGCAGCAGATGCCCTTGTAGTGACACAAGTGGCTTCTTTCAGGAGCCTCGGATACCACTGAATATGAAAAAGGCCAATGCCAAATTGACAAACAGAATTTGCATGTCCCGCCCCCGGACATACGGGTATAAAAACGGGATGTTCAGTAAGATTCTTTCTTCGGAGCCGAGCAGTTGTGTGTGTTCATCGAGCTGAAACCTCACTCTGTTTCACCTTACCTCTAGAGAGCTTTCCTATTGGATCTACAGAGCATTGCCAGCGACTTTGTCCCTCCTCTGCATGTCAGTGCAGTCCACGCCCCTGGGCGCTTTGACAGTCTTCTAAAAGAGCAAACACTCCTCTAACAGTATTATTTTCAAGAGAAAATAAAAGTTACACTTGCCGTTGAACATCTTTTTAAAGATGTGTCTTTATTAAGATGCCCTTCCTCCGTTGCATTGTTCCTGGTTGCGGCAGCTATTTCTCTGCTTCTGATGGCCATAGGCACTGCCTTGTGTGTCTGGGTCGCCATCACAACGAGGCAGCTTTTGTGGATGGTTTGTGTACTCATTGCGAGAGCCTGACCATGTCATCATTGCAGTCGCGGCTTTCCTTTCTGAAAGGAAATGCCACTCCAGCCGTCCCCCTCTTTGCTCCTTCTTCCCACGGGATTGAGGATGACCCGGCTGGCGATGGAGGAGTTTGGGGAGTTCAACAGATGCGGTTTCACCGGGTAAATCCCCATGAACCACCCGCCCCCCAGCACGCTCGGGACCCAGAACTCCTCCAGGACCCAGAAGGCTCCCAAGCGTCCCTAAGATGGGCCGCCCAGATGCTCCCAAGCTTGCCACATTGCTTGTTTCCACCCCCCAATGGAGACCTTGATTGGATGCCGGGAACCTAATAAAAACAATATAATGCCTTAATGAGGTGTCGGGGAGGGTTACGTGCAGTCTGATGCTCATGCGCCTTTGGCATGCTACAGCCTGCTGCACCAGCATCAGCAGATCACGTAACACGGTCAGTGTAGGTGGCACTATTGAATAGGGACCCCATGTGTCACTTCAATTGACACAACATCAAGTGAGTGACAGAAGGGGAATGTCTAGGTTACTAGTGTAACCCCCATTCCCTTGTGGAGGGCACGAGACGTTGTGTCCCCCTTGCCACAACACTGTACCAAGCCGCTGTATTGGCCGAACCTTGTTCTCGGCTCCTTAGTGCAGAACCTTTCTGAACACAGGCACATCCCACCTTTTATACCCATATGTCTGGGGGCGGGACATGCAAATTCTGTTCACCAATTTGGTATTGGCCTTTTTCATATTCAGTGGTATCCGAGGCTTCCGAAAGAAGCCCCTTGTGTCACTACAATCGACACAACGTCTCATTCCCTGTCTGGTCACATTCCAGTGCACAACAATGTGTATTGTGGATATGTGTATAATGAGATGGATAAAAACACAGATTAAAAGTAACAAAACAGATGATAAACAAATATATTTGGTAAGAAGCAACAGCACTCCAGGACGATGGGTGTCTGTATAGAGTCCATAACCTCAAACTATATTCTGGGACAGATGGGACAAGTAAGAGCAAAATTATTGCTAAAATTTTGCTTAGGGCACCTTTAAGTTTTCATTTTTGGTTTCAGTGTTCAGCCTACTGTGGCTAAAAATTTTGGTTTTTGGTTTTGGACACAAATTCTCATTATGTTGCATCACTTGATGAGAAATTTCCAAAAAGAGACTTTTCTCCATGTTTTATTTTTAGTCAAGAGCTCAGTCTGTGACACAAATTTGCAGGTCAAAGTTCACGACAGTCAGAGTTAAATTTCATATGTGGCTAAAGCCAAATGGGGATAAAGATGAGCTGGAGGTGCCAGTTCGAGAGAGAGAGAGAGAGAGAGAGAGAGAGAGAGAGAGAGAGAGAGAGAGAGACGCATACGGCCGTGTTGTGTGTGTCTGTGATCATGTTTGTTTTATGTTGTTTTAAGTTGAGTTTTACCATTAAACTTTATGTTTACTGTTCAGCTGGTTCCCACCTCCTCCTTGTCCATCCTTAGACTGTTACAATCTCTTTTATGACTTGTTTTATTTCTTCCCTTCTCCTCATCTCGTTTTGTCTCGTCTCATCTTCTCCTTATTTGTATCATCATTTCTCTTATTTTCTTTGTCTCATTTTGTCACTTGCCTTCTCTTTGTCTCTTTTTTGTCTCTTGTCTTAGCTCATTTCGTCACATCTTTTTAAATTATTTCATTTTGTATATTTGTGTCTCTTCTCTATGCTCATCTCATCTTTTATTTGTCTTATATTGTCTCTTCTCTTTTTGTCTCTTCTCTGGTCTTATCTCATCTTTTATTTTATTTAATTTTGTCTCATCCCTTTCAGTTTGTCTGGTTTTGTTACTTGTCTCTCCTTTTCCTTGTCTTGTCTCTCCTCTTCCATCTATTCTCCTCTCATTTCATTTGGTCTCTTCTCTTACTCTCCTCATTTTATTTTGTCTCTTCTCTTCTTTCATAGTCTAGATTTGTCTTTTCTCTTTGGTGGCTGTAGCTGGTCTTCCATCCCTCTGGCTGGGCAGCTGCAGTAGTACAGAGCTGTGGCCCCTCCATCTTCGGGCCCCAATTAGGCCCTGCAATGCCATCCGCTTTACCCAGAGACACCCCCCTCCCCCTCAGAAACGAAGCAGAGTTTGTAGTCTCTGACACTGATGAGGGGGAACAGTTGCTGAAGGGGAGGGCAGTAAGAGCTGCAACCTCTTATGCTTTGCCAGTAAAAGATTTTTTGTGAATAAATGCCGCTCTCATTTTGTTTTTGTGTGCCAGTGCCCTAACAGCTTACAGCTTCTGGCAAAGTAAAATGGTCAAATCATATTGTGGGTTTAATAAGATCCTTTCTCCCATTTAGCCTACTCGTTTTCTGTCTTTTCTGTTTATGTTGATATCAAACAATTGCTCATTCACAAAGTTAGGGATTTGAACAAACTAACCCTGGGTATAGACCTTATTCACAGCAGCGGCGTCTTTCATTTTTTGCTGGGAATGACAACAATAGATAGACGAACAGTCTCTTCAGTGGGTTCTACAGTTGTATGAAGTGCATTTGATTTGATCCACTAATGAAATGTAAAAAATGTCCAAGAAATTGCAGTAGACAAAAAACTCCAGACAACATGAGTGTGGCACGGTGGAGGACGAGGCTGGTTCGTGACACAACACGCCCGGTCCTGTATTAGGCTAATCAAGCCTCTGAGAGGGTTAAAGGCCGACTGCGGAGGACGTAGGTGAGAGAGAGTTTGTTCACGGACATGTCCATCGTCCTAAGTGTTTGTCTTTTAAGTTTACCATTATACCTTTAGTTTGTATGTCAAGCCATTTTCTCGCATCTTCCTTGCCCGTGAGCGTGAACTGTTTTACATTGGTGCCGGAAAACCCGGGTAGGAAGAGGTATACGCCGTAGCGGAGTTCTCCCCACTACCCCAACGAAGCAGCTGCGGCCATCTGCCGGGAGAACGGCCTCCGACCGCGAGGGGAGAAGGGGCTCCTAGCTGACCGCTTGAAGCGGTCAGGGCTGCTGCCAGGGGCGGAGGATGCCCCTACCAGCCGCTGAAAAGCAGAGGGGTCGAGGGAAGACCGCCATCCGCGAGCAGGGAAGGGATCGCGACCGACCGCCTGGAGCGGGAGAACCGCTGCCAGGGGCTGGGGAGTTCCCTTTGGCTCCCCGAGAACGCCAGGGGCTGGAGGACTGCCTCGGATCCACCTGGAGAGGCGCGGCTTCCGTTCGGTAGAGGGTGGAGGAGTGGCTGAGGAACAAGCTACTGCGTATCGGAGAACTGGCGAGTAAGTTTTTTTTTTATCTCTCTCTCCTCTCTCTCACTGCTGTTCTGCGTTGGCCTTTTCCCACTTTTAATTATTGTTGTTTCCCTCCCCTTGCCCCCTCCCTCGTCCAGGTTGATGGGGATGACCCGCCAGCAGACCGAGCGGGAGCCTGAAAGAACGAGGGAGGAATGTGGCATGGTCGTGACTCAACACACCCAGTCCCGTATTGGGATAATCAAGCCTCCAAGAGGGTTAAAGGCCGACCGCGGATGATATGCGTGAGAGAGAGATCGTTCACGGACATGTCCGTCGTCTTATGTGTTTGTCTTTTGAGTGTTCCTTTAGTCAAACCTTTAGTTTGTATGTCAAGCCGGTTTCTCGCCTCTTCCTTGCCCGTGAGCATGAACTTCTTTACATTGGTGCTGAAACCCGGGAAGGAGGAGGGATGCCCATCGCAGAGTCCTCGACACTGCCGTCCACCCCGGGGAGCGGCGCTGCCTTCTGCCGGATGACGGAGTAGCCCGACCGCCCGGATGCGGGAAACGGCCGCCGTCCAAAGGGCGAGTGGGGACTGGATTCCCCGACTGCCTGGAGTGAAGGAGCCGCTGTCAGGGGTGGAGGAGTGCCAGAGACGCGGAGGGGTCGAGGGAAGACCGCCGTCCGCGAGGGGAGGAGGGAAGAAACTCCCCTACCGACCGCCCGGAGCGGTAGGGCCGCTGCCAGGGGCGGAGGAATGTCTCCACTTGTCGCCAGGAAGGTGGAGGGGCGTTCTGTCCGCTGGGGGTCGGAGGTTGACTCCGGTTCGCCCGGAGAGGAGCGGCTGTCGTCCGCCGGATAGTATGGAGGAGTGTTTGAGTACCACGCGATGGTTCATCAGAGAACCGGTGAGTGAGCCTTTTCTCTCTCTCCTCTCTCTCTCGCTCTTTCACGCCGTGTTGGCCTTTTCCCTCGCCTATTTTTTTTGTTGTTGTTGTTTTCCCCTCCTGTCTCCTCCCAGGTCGAGGAAGGCGGGGATAAGCAGCCAGCAGACAGATCGTAAAGCACGCCCCTCCCCAGGGAAAGAGGGGGGGTGTACGTCATGCCGGTGGCCCCCGGCCTGAGGTAACGCCTGGAGGAGTGTGGAGTGGAGGGGGGCGGGTCCGGGCTGGAATGTTGCACGCCCGGTCCCCAATTAGCCTGATGGGGCACGCGAGGGATAAAGGCGGCCGGTGACGGCGGTTCGAGAGAGAGAACTCAATCCTGGACATGTCCGTTGTGTGTTTGTTTGTGCTTTTGTTTAAGTTTTCATTAAAATATTATTTATATTGACAAGCCGGTTCTCGCCTCTTCCTTGCCCATCCTAACCCCGTGTTACAATGAGTTGATGAAAATTAGATGAGATCTAAGAGCTTTATACAGTGTATGTCCTTGAAGAGATTGTAAGTCTATCCCTCTCAGCCTCATTTTAATTTCTGTCAAAAATCAAATATGGTGCTACTGTGAATAAGGTCTATTAAAGGGGATCATTGTGAGTCAACGCAACCAGAGTTCCCTGGACAAAAATATTGTTTTTATTTGTTTTTGCACCATCTTTAATGGTGAAAGAATTACATAAATGTTTAAAGACCAAATTTTAAATGCCACTGATCAATATTGACTGAGTAATCCACTATTTTGTAAAGGAGGGTCAAAATGACAATTTTGGAGCTACCTTAGAAAGTTGGCAGAGTCTTTATGTTATTTTTACACAGAGATAGACCTACCTATTGCCAAAATCAGTTGATTTAAGCCTTCCATTTTGCATTATAGTTTAACAGTGTGAGTCCAAAATGAGGAAAAAAAACAAAAACAAAAAATTACATAAAAAATATATTAAATATTTCTAGTGATCTTTTTCCAAAGTTGGAGCTTACTCATGAAGTATTAAAGACATCTTAATATTCTTTTAGATTTTGTTTTAGAACAAACTTTCCCTTTGATATATTTATTTTTAAAGGGATAGTTCACCCAAAAATGAAAATGCTCTCATTATTTACTCACTCTCATGATATCCCATGAGTGTATGACTTTCTTTCTTCACCAGAACACATTTTGAAGAAAATTACATAAATATCTCAGCTCAGTAGGTCCTTAAAGTGGAAGTGGATGGTGATCCGATCACGTTTATGCCAACAGACAGCATAAACGTCATCGATAAATCTCCAGCTGTTAAAATAATGTCTTTTAAAGCTATACGATTAATTTTGGTGCAAAAACTGTCAATATTTAAGTACTTTTGAAATATAAATCATTGATTCCAGTAAGCTTCACGAGAGGGTGGAGATCACGTGGTCTCTTGTGTGACGTATTACCGTTGCCATGATTCGGACATAATCTCACATTCTTCTCTCGGTTGAAATATCCAGGATGAGTATAAAACGTACCACTAAGAGTAAAGAAACATATTAAAACAGACCAAAATCAACCAAGTTACTGCTCCTTTTCAATTGTAAACACCGCTGCTCTTCTGGCTGTGAAGCATGCAGGGTTGGTTAGTAACGGAATACATGTAACAGGATTACGTATTTAAAATACAGAATATAAGTAACTGTATTCCACTACATATATCATTTAAATCATTGCTAATTAGAATACAGTTACATTCAAAAAGTATTTTGATTACAGAAGAGTTTACTTTGCATTTTATTGTCATTTGTTAATTTAATATTTAGTCCTTTCAGATGGAAAACATTTATACATATAAATGATGCGATCCAAAGTGCATTTGAACAGCGGTGAAACACTTTCTTATGATTTCTTCCACGTTACCAGGCACAAACATGTTTGAAATGTTTGAAGTTGTTTGAAAGTAAAAGGCGTTTAAGTACAGCACCTGTATACTTGAATAGGGAAGGACTGAAATCTGCCAAGATTGCGAATTAAATAACATATTTCAAATAAGCAATTCAATTTTTTGGCATTAATGCTACCATAATTTGCATTTTTTTTAATCATGCTTAGAAAACAAATTTTCAGGCTGGTCCAGATAATGTGCACGCATGTTCCAGGGTAAACAAACAGGAGATGCCTCTGTTATTATGGCAATTGGCACTTTCAACTGAAAGGCCAGACTTTCATTCCTACAACCATCATATTGAGCATTGCAATGTCTCCTCCTATACTGTCTCTGGTGAAGCCCCAGAAAATTAATTTGGCCCAGTGACTGCTAGATAATCTGTCTGTCTTTCTCATGTGTTGTTTGACATTTGGCACAGCAGATCTGGAGACATGGCCATACTGACATTTCTACTCCTACATCTCCATTCTCTGTATGGTCTTAAGGAAGACAGGTGAAAGGTAGAAACAGGATGTGAGGTCACAATGCTCTTTTCAGAGTTCACTTCACTATCCGACATGATTTTTGTGACCTTCACATTAATTTATCAGTGCATGGTGTCATTTTTCTGTCTCATTAAAAAATGCCATTCCTAATTGATATTATTATTATTATTATAAATATCTGTGTGATTACTTGGGTCATCTGTAAAGAGATTCATTTAAAAGGAATTATTAAGATTAATGGAGCAAGAGAGAGTATAACTGTTTTGGTAAATGTATATTTTAAATAGATCACGCAAAAGCATTGTGACATCATTTGACTTTATTAAAGGAATAGTTCAACCCATTATAGGTCATTATTAACTGAAAATAAAAGTTTTGGCTTCTGCTCTAGCTCTCAAATATTCCTCATTTTGTTATTGCAAATATTAAAAAAATATTAGAGTGATAAATAAAGCAAATGTATTAAATCAGACACTAAAACAAGGCCATAGTGCCTTGTTTTTATTTATTTATTTTGTATTTTTTTATAAGTTTAAGAGCTTGTGAAGTATGATTATGTAATTTAAGATCTGAGTAAAGAATCAAGAAATAATTTATATGTAGGCAATGATATATGTAGAATGCAAAATGAAGAAATTAACATTTTAGACAATGTAAATAATGAACTATGTAAAAAGCACTGATTGATTGACAGTTTATAAACTTACAGAAAAAAGTGCTTTTTACATGCTCACATTCATCCTTCTTTTCCTTATATGGTATCGAGCTCACAGTACTTCCGCCTGAAAGCAAAATCAACACACTCTCGGCGAAATCGTCAGGATTCGTACAACTGATAATCCGTATTGTGTGACTGCTCTCGTTTGAATTCCAAGGACTTTTACTTTCAGCCAATGATGTCGCTGGACATCATTGTTTCCATCGAATACACGACAATATAAAAACAGCTTCCTATCATGTTTACACACTCTACTTATTGGTTAAGTGTAGATAGGGGTTTGGGTAAGGACACAATATTAATAAGTATGTCCTTAAGGCCTCATGTGCAGAACTCAAGCTTACTTCTGCATTAGACATCCAGGAATTTGCACATGATGAGATTATGTGAACAACATCATGCGAAACCATAAGAAATGGCTAAATCGTAATCAGTAATCGTAATTTTATGAGATCGGAAAAAACAGAGAAGTCCTCGTGCCTGCGGCCGAATCACAGCAGTGCTGATGTAGGGCCATATGCACTCTTGCTTGTGTGATATTGCTTAAATATATATATATATATATATATATATATATATATATATATATATATATATATATATATATATGGGTGTTTTAATATAATAACATGGTTACATATCTTATTAAATAAATATTTTTCTCTAAAATGCATTGGCCATAATTATTGGCACCCTTTTATTCAATACTTTTTGCAACCACCCTTTGCCAAGAAAACAGTTCTGAGTCTTCTTCTATAATGCCAAATGAGGATGGAGAACACCTGGCAAGGGATCTGAAAACATTCCTCCATACAGAATCTCCACAGATTCAGAGGTCCATGTTGGTGGACACTCCTCTTCAGTTCTCCCCACACATTTTCTATGTGGTTCAGGTCAGGGGACTGTGTGGCCAAGGCAGAATCTTGATTTTGTGATCAGTGAACCATTTTTGTGTTGATTTTGATGTTTGTTTTGGATCATTGTCCTGCTGGAAGATCCAACCAGGGCCTATTGTAAGCTTTCTGGCAGAGGCAGCCAGGTTTAGATTTTTTTATCTGTTGGTATATGACAGAGTCCATGATGCCATGTATCCGAACAAGATGTCCAGGACCTCTGGCAGAAAAACAGCCCCACAACATTAAAGATCCAGCACCACATTTAATTACTTCACCTCTATGTGCTCCAAACTGTCTTGCCAGTACCATCAGTTGCTCTCCTGCCTCCTGGAGCTCCATGCACATTTAGAGAGAATCATTTTACACTTTAAAAAAATATATATGTACCTGTATATGTACACAACTGACTCAATAGTGCTGCGGCATCGCATTAGCAGACTGAACAAAGTTCCAGGTCAAAAACTACTCATATCATCATCACTTATTTAAGGTGGGCATACGCAAAATCTTAAGAAAGAAAGGTGCGGATACGGCGTAAGCTTGTGTATGCCCTAGACTACACTGCTGTCCAGAAACTGTTGCTCTGATTTCCTATCATGACCTCAACAATGCACTGATCACTCTTGTTTGAACGAGCATTGTGATGTTGCAAGCACTTGTCTGCTTGTGTCTTGCAGCTGCATGTTAAAATGAGTAAAAGAAAGAATAGTTCCCATCCTGCACAACTATTTGCTAATATAGCTTAATACATTTTATATCACTTTGAAGCTTATTGTTCATGTTCATGGGAACCAAATAATAATAATATACATAGTTTAAAATAAAAAAAAATTGGAATCATTATTTTTGTGTGAGTATCGATATTTTTGATACAACATCAGCACTGGAAGTATTGATGCTTTAGGGTCGATCCACCCATCCCTACCTTGTGCGTCTTCAACGGGACAGATTTACATTCACAAATATCACGATTCTCGCCGAATAACGTCTTAAATTTCTGTATGTTTCTCCTATATACCTAAACCTATATTAAGACTTCATAAGACTTGCAATATAGTGCCCAGAGACGTATGGTCTACCTTTATGGAACTTTTGTTGTTGTTGTAGTTATATTTGAATTTGACTATACTTGACCTTTATCTACTTTTTGTTGCACGGTAGACAGACTTAAATGTGGATCTGGAATGCCATGAGGGTGTGAGTAAATTACAGACATTTTATTTTTGCTTGAACTAACCATTTAATAGCCCCTAGCTCTTATTGTCAAGCCACAAACACATCAAACTTGTATGAAGTCTGTTCAACAAGCTCATTCCTCTACATGCATAAAATAAATAGGCTGCACCCTAATGGAGTGCCCTTAAATGATTTAGATCCAAGCACACATTCTATTTAATTTAGGTTTAGATCATGTGCTCATTCTTATTCTTAAAGGTTTTTCTTTTTTTAAAGTAATTACATTTTGTGACCTAACATTGTCAAGCCAACATAAAGCTGTTTTGATGTGTGATTATGAACCTGTGCAGACTGATCTCTTCAGCAGAAAAGTACAATTAAAGGAATATTCTGGGTTTAATATGAGTTTAGCATTTGTGGCATAATGTTAAATTAGGTCATTTTGACTTGTCCCTCCTTAACAATTGTATAAAGCAGTAATCTAAGTTAGACTTTGTTAGGCCAGCCATTCTCTGTTGACCTCTCTCATCAACAAGACATTTTCATCTGCATAACTGCCACTCAATGGATGTTTAATTGTTTTTGGCACCATTCCGAGTAAATTCTAGAGACTGTTTTGTGTGAAAATCTCAGGAGATCAGCAGTTACAGAAATACTCAAACCAGCCCATCTGGCACCAACAATCATGCCACGGTCCAAATCACTGAGATCCCATTTTTCCCCATTCTGATGGTTGATGTGAACATTAACTGAAGCTCCTGACCCGTATAAGCATGATTTTTGTCAAGTCAAGTCATTATTATTTACCTTTAACATTTACCATTACCTTTCCCAACACACATCATTTCAAAGCAGCTTTACAGAAGATCAGGCATTAACAGAAGATAAAATGTCTATTATGTCTACGAGTCTTCATTGTGTAATTAGATTAAATATGACTGTGAATTGTGTTTAAAAATAAGTAATTATGTACTGCAATGCTGCCACACGTTTGGCTGATTATATAATTGTTGGTGCCAGGTTTGGATGGGCTGGTTTGAGTATTTCTGTAACTGCTGATCTCCTGGGATTTTCACACACAACAGTATCTAGTAACAGTATTCTACTCAGAACGGTGCCAAAAAAACAAAAAACATCCAGTGAGCGGCAGTTCTGAGGATGGAAATGTCTTGTTGATGAGAGAGGTCAACAGAGAATGGCCAGACTGGTTCAAACTGACAAAGTCTTTAATAACTCAGATAACCACTCTGTGCAATTGTGCTGAGAAGAATATAGTCTCATAATGTTATTCTGAGATGCGGGTTGGTGCTGTTTTGGTGGCACGAGGAGGACCTACAAAATATTTGGCAGGTGGTTTTAATGTTGTGGCTGATAATGTGTACATAATTTCAGCAGTAAATCCAAATGTCAATAGCCATATCATACTATTCATGTTACACTTGCTATAGTTTACTTCCACGTTGCTTCTTTGTCAAATAGCAATATCAAATATAAATCAAGTCAATCACTGAAACATTAGCACCACCTTGAGTAAGAAATAACATGCATATGGAATACTAATAATTCACCACTGTTTCACATAAAATCAATGCAATACAGTAATCATTTGTATGACTAGCACTCATTTGTCTTGTAATAAACAACAAATATATACTATGACAGTAAACGTATATAGATATGAATTAATCATTAAAATATGATTAATGGAAGCAAAAAAAGTGACACTATTATATATCTATATCTATCTATCTATCTATCTATCTATCTATCTATATATATATATATATATATATATATATATATATATATATATATATATCATCTTTGGTAATGAAGCAGTTATAAAAATTACATATGTTTTTCCTTCTTTTTTTACACTAATCAAAAGAGAAGTGTTGAGGAATAATAAAGAGGTGTGGGCATAACTCCAAAAAATGGAGGTACAGGAAGTACAAGTTCACTAAAGATGAGTTTGTGCATGTGGGAATATGTGTTTAAGAGTTAAACAACTCATGCAGAATAATTAATTCAAGTGCTTTTATTAAATTATAAGCTTCAAATTTCTGCCTTTAAACCCTCCAAAGGTTGGCCCGATTCACTTCCATTGTAAGTGCCTCGCTGTAGCCTCCATTTTTGCTTTCATATTATTATTATTATTTGTGGTAATCAACGTTATGCCACAAATGCTGTTGATTGAGCTGAACTTGAGTATTGAACCCGGAATATAAAAGAAGTGTATTTGATTGAAGATTGATTTAAAAAAAGAGTGAGTGAGTTGACTTTCTGAATTGTGTGTGTAGTTACAGAACGTGAGTGTCTGAGTTATGTCATCTGCTTGTTTTGAATCCAGTCTTAAGGTTATTATATGTGCCTCTCTGATGAATGCTAATTAATGGGCAAATGTTGTTCCATGTCTCTGTTTATCAAAAGAATGACTTTAATGACAAGTCCTTAATCACTGAGAAAATGTGAGGGCATATTAAAGACGTGGTCCTTCAGAATGTTCTCTATTATGACACAGAAACCAAGTGTAATTGGATGATTGAACGTTTAATGTTTGGATAAATGTGTTTCTATTTTTTTCTTCTTTTTTTCATTTTCAGTGGTTGAAAACAAAATGTGGCTAGTTTTTCTTGTCCAACAATTTTCATTTAATTTTCATATTAACCATAAAAAGCCTTCAAGGAATAGTTAACCAAAAATGACAATTCTCTCATTATTTACTCACCCTCATGATATCCCAAGTGTGTATGACTTTCTTTCTTCACCAGAGCACATTTGAAGAAAAACAGAAACATATCTCAGCTCATTAGGTCCTTAAAATGCAAATATATGGTGATCTGATTTTCAAAGTTGCAAAAATCACAGACAGTCATCCAGCTGTTAAATTATGGCTTACAAAGTGACATGATTGCTTTTAATGCAAAAAAGATAAATAATATTTAACTCGAAATCATGCTTCTAGTCAGCAGTGGTACGTGTGTGTGATGTAATCGCATTGGAATTTGAAACACGTGAGACCCTGAGTCACATGCATCCAGGGTTGGGAGGGTTCCTTTTGAAATGTATTCCAGTACAGATTGCAGAATACATGCTGTAAAATGTCATTTGTAACATATTCCATTAGGTTACTCAAGGTCAGTAGTGTAGTCTAAATACTTTTTTCAGCACTTGTAGATTTTTTCACTTGTTTTGACTATAAAAACTCTGCCAGTACAGTAAGACAAAATACACATGTTAAAAATATATTCTCTGAAAAACCCGAATATCTAATGCAGTGTTGTTTCAAAAACAATGTTTTAATGATTTTTAGATATTTTTACAGGAAAAAAAAGAAAATTATTATCAAGAATGCAAACATACATAATGCAAAACACATGTGAGCTTAAAGCATGGTTTAATGCATTATACCACTCCAGAACAGTCAAATATAAAAGGGAACAGGCAGACAAATGTTGACTCAAAAATTCAGACAGTATTCATTTAAAAAAAAAAAAAAAAAAAAAAAAAAAGCATAATTCCAGACAGCAGCAGCGGAGATACGTGTAATATTAAACATGTTAAAAAATATGAGAGCTTCCCAAATCTAACCTGTATAATGTCATATTATCACTTCAGGGCACGTAGTAGGTTCAATACAGTCAAGTCCTTGATTCAAACTTAATAAAGAAAAATAACTCAGATCCGGCATGGCATATGAGCTGTATTAACATTCTTTCACACAACAGTGCCTTTGACTGTTTTACACATGTTTGATCTGTAAGAGATTGACACTGTTCGTGGTGCTGAAACAACAGGAAATATGTGCTTTTAAAGATTAAACAGCAGGTTACAAAAATAAGTTTCAGGAACAACTCATCTGCAGTTGTTTAATGTTAAAAAACATTTACATTGAAAAAGAAATATAATAATGTGTCATTTGCATATGTACATAACAATGGAACAAATCTTTTATATATATATATATATATATAGATAGATAGATAGATAGATAGATAGATAGATAGATAGATAGATATTGTAGACAGATAGATAGATAGATATATAGATAGATAGATAGATAGATAGATAGATAGATAGATAGATAGATAGATAGATAGATAGATAGATAGATAGATAGATAGATAGATAGATATATAGATAGATAGATATATAGATAGATAGATAGATAGATAGATAGATAGATAGATAGATAGACAGATAGATAGATAGATAGATAGATAGATAGATAGATAGATAGATAGATAGATAGATAGATAGATAGATAGATAGATAGATAGATAGATAGATAGATAGATAGATAGATTTCACACAATCATCATGTTTTTATTGGAAGGCCGTTCATAGTTGTAGGCCTTGTTACTCATTTAAAATGCTGTGTGATTTGACATTAGAAAACGCAATGCTAATTATGCAATGACTATTACAGATGAGGCCATGACTGACTCAAACCTGAAACTGACCTCTGGTGATCTAGATTACACAGAGTCAAGGCTGCTGTGTAGATGTGCACATGCACCACTGGACTAAAACCTGTGAAAAGTAGAAGAATCAGCTTCAATGACTTGATTTAAGATTATATTGATGTATGTGGATTGAAGCCTCTCAGGAACATGGAGGAGCTTTTAAAGTTGATTGAAGAGGTTTAATAAACAAAAGAGTGAGAGACAATTTGAGTTAATTATCGAATAAAGGTTTTGAGTTTTTTATTAGTTCCACCAATCATTAAAAACAGAAAGAACCATGTATTTCATTAAGCTTTAGAAATCACCTCTAACTGGTTGACAGAGGAAAAAAAGTCATTTCTTCTTTTCACTGCTGAATTAGTGCCTAACTTTAGGCTTGGTAATGCAGAAAAGTAACAAAACTCCAAATGGCAAAGAACATATTGCACTCCCATCATACTTGAATTAGACCCACTCCACAGACCAGCACATCCTAAAACCGGAACGTTCTCCACTGTACTAGAGACTAGGAATAGAATAGAAGGGAAAAGAAAATAACTAGACTACACCAGACTGAAATAGAAAAGAACAGATCTGAACAGAACATACCAGAATGGAATAGAATAGAATAGAAAAATACAGTACCAAAACAGAATAGAACTGAAGAGAGCAAGAAATACAAGAATAGAATCAAATCAAATAGAATCAAAATGCCACATTAAAATAGAAATGCCAGAGCAGAAAATAAGCAAGCAAGCAGAATAGAATAAGCTAGAATATAATAGAAATACAAGAATATATTACAACTGAACAGAATAGAAGGAATATAATATAATATAATATAATATATTTTATAAAAATAAAAATGCCAGATTAAAATAGAAAGGATAGGAACAGGAAATACCATATTAGAAAATAATAGAAAAGAATCAAGTACAATAGATTAGAATAGAAAAAGAATAGAATAGAATAAAGTAGACCAGAATAGAAAATACCACAATAGAATAAAACTGAACAGAAATGGAAATAATAGAGTAGAGCAGAAAACAGTACTAAAGAGTAGAATATAAATGCCAGAATAGAATAGAATTTTGCAGGACAGGACATACCATAATAGAATAGAATAGTAGCAGGTTGAATAGAATATAACTGAATAGACTAGACTGGAATAGAATAGAATAGAAGTATGTGGAATAAAAAAAGAAAATAACAGAGTAGAATAGAACTGAGCAGAAACGGAAATACCAGAGTAGAGTACAACAGACAAAAATAGAAAAGAATAGAATAGAAATGCCAGAATAGAATTGAATTTAATAGGACAGGACATACCATAATAGAATAGAATAGAACAGAATAGTAGCAGGTTGAATAGAACATACCTGAATAGAATATAACTGAATAGACTTGTCTGGAATAGAATAGAATAGAAGTATGTGGAATAAAAAAGATAATAACAGAATAGAATTGAACTGAGCAGAAACGGAAATACCAGAGTAGAGTACAACAGACAAAAATAGAAAATAATAGAATATAACAGGACATGACACACCAGAATAGAATAAATTGAATTGATTAGAGTAGGACAGAACATCTTGAGATTGATGACCCGGAAGATCCTTGACACAGAAGAGTATATAACAGTAGGATGTTATAGAAATAGACATACTGTATATGCTCTGCTGTGAAATCTGGGTATGTGCTCTGTGCACCCAATGATTCTCAAATTCACTTTTCAATGTTTTATGAGACCACATAAAAGCATTAACAAAGGATGAGAGGTGGATACACTTACTGTATCTGTTTCAGAAGAAGTGAAGAACATCAACACTGATCAATGGAAACCAGAGAATTAAGAGTAAATTGAGCCAGTGTTTAAGGTGATATGTGAACACACAGTCCATTGTGTTCTTGATGATAACCAACACATAAGTGAATTTGATCACTGTAATCTTTAAAGGTGTACTGTATACACCGATCAGCCACAACATTAAAACCATATTATGGTAAACCATATGCCATATTATGTAGGTTCCCCTCGTGCCGCAAAAGCAGCACCAACCCACATCTCAGAATAACATTCAGAGATGATATTCTTCTCAGCACAATTGTACAGAGTGATTATCTGAGTTTCTGTAGACTTAATCATTCTGAGTAAATTCTAGAGACTGTTGTGTGTGAAAATTCCAGAAATACTCAAACCAGCCCGTCTGCACCAACAATAATCCATGTGATTATCTAATCAGCCAATCATGAGGCAGCAGTGCAGTGCATAAAATAATGCAGATACGGGTCAGGAGCTTCAGTTAATGTTCACACCAACCATCAGAATGGGGAAAGAATATGATCTCAGTGATTTGGACCGTGGAATGATTGTTGGTGCCAGACGGGCTGGTTTGAGTATTTCTGTAACTGCTGATCTCCTGAGAATTTCACGCACAACAGACTCTAGAATTTACTCTATATTAGCATACTCTAGAGAAATCATCTGCTTATACCTCCACTAAAAATCTGCAGCTGGTTAAAAGTTATTGGAAAAAAATAATATAAAATAAATAATTACAAAAATGTAATTGCAGATGCCAAATACTTTTTGAGGTCTCAATATGTTGTATATGCATGGAATCTTATTTTGTATGTAACAGTCAAGCTAAATAGTAGTCATTTGTGTAAATATGAACATGATTGCATTACACATTAAGCAAGTTTAAGGTCTAAGAATGACTTAGGTAAACCAGTAGAAGAGACTCATAATGAACTAAACACATGTGCAATTGGATCTCATGACCTATTAAATATTTTGTGTGACAAAATTTGTAGATTTGACTTAGTATTTGACTCTCTCTCTCCCTCCAATGCACATATCTTTATCTCTGGTAATCCTGTGAGCAGAGTAAACTCCTGTCTTGATGTGTTAGCATACAACACATGACCCCATTAACCATAAGTCTGTCTGCAGACACAAGTGGGTTCACCATCAGTGCAGACTGCTCCAAAATGCATGTTGGGACGCCCAAAGAGCAACACCAAACCAGCTGTGAAAAGCACCATTCTCCCAGCATGCTCTCCCCAGAGGATCGGCAAACTCCATTTCCTGAGTGAGAAAAAGGCTGGACCACTTGTCTGTCCATTATTGCCACATTAATGCTCTTAGTGTGGCACTTTTTGACCTCAGGTTCAGAAGCCTTTTCCAGAAAGATCCAGTGGACATTTAGTCTTCCAAGTGGATTTGTGTCCGACTCTGTTAACCACAGGGGAGTTTTTCAGTACGGTCGTTGTTTTGCTCTTGCTGTGTGTGTGTGGTCTCTATGGTAACTTCCATGCAGGTTTCATTTTGAATATCTGATAATAGGACCACACCTCCCTGAAATTAAATCAACAAGAAGAACCAACGATGAGACACACAAACAAACACAAACAGCAGATGTGCTGAGATGTTCACCATTCACGGGGGCCTGGGTAGCTCGGCGAGTATTGATGCTGACTACCACCCTGGAGTCATGAGTTCGAATCCAGGGTGTGCTGAGGGACTCCAGCCAGGTCTCCTAAAAACCAAAATGGCTCGGTTGCTAGGGAGGGTTGAGACACAGGGGGTAACCTCCTTGTGGTTGCGCTTAGTGGTTCTCACTCTTAATGGGGCATGTGGTGAGTTGTGCATGGTGTCATGCACAACGAGCCACGTGATAAGATGCGCAGGTTGACTGTCTCAAAAGTGGTGGCAACTGAGACTTGTCCTCTGCCACCCGGATTGAGATGAGTAACTGTGCCACCACGAGGACCTGCTAAGTAGTATGAATTGGGCATTCCAAATTGGGAGAAAGGGGGATTCAAAAAAAGGTACACCATTCACACACACACTGTGGAAAATTGCAAACGATTGGTCTATTTTTTTTTTTCTTTCAGAAAACCCCCCAAAAATAATAAAAAAAGACTCAAAATTATCAAAAATATTGTATTCAGTTCACTCAATCTCACTCTATAAAGCATTTTAGCCCTCACAGATGTGCTCATCTATAGACATTAAGTCTAATTTTCAGTTTATGCATCACCCTCATTGTTTCATTGAATATCTCGGCCTCTGAGTGGAATAGCTGATATCCTCATCTTTGCGACCATATATAACATTCTATCATCAATAGCTGAAAACATATTTTATGAAGATTTGTTTAGCATTTATTCCTGCTGGATGGCATATTTCTTCTGGACATCTAAGAAATAACATTGTATTATTCAGCCAAGCAAGCTGACAGACATTTAAAAAAATGGCTAATTTCTTAGACAACTGCCTAAGGTAAAAGCAGATATAAAGTTTTTAGCTCTGGGGCTTACAGCAGCAATGTTTGGTGCATAAAAGTGACGCATGTATTTGATGACTTAAAGAAATCATATTTCATTTTGTGATTCTTTTTAAATTCCTTCAAACTGTGGTATTAGGGCATTCCTGAGAATGTGAGCTTCCATTTGATATATGACTTGTCCATTTGTGACACAAATGTTTTCAGGCCTTATTTAGTTATTTTGTGTAACATAAAAGCAAAAGTGATTGTATTCTCTGAAAAGTTCAGATCCTAAGCTTTCAAAAATGACCTCATATGCCTGACCTACGTATACGGGGATGTAACGAAGTTCAATGGAAAGAGGAGGCGAGAACCGGCTCGACAATATAAATAATAGATTTAATGATAAACACACACATGACGGACATGCCCGTAAACGATCCCTCTCTCCCGCACCATCTTCCGCAGTCTGCCTTTATCCCTCTCGGAGGCTTGATTAGCCTGATAAGGGACCGGTTGTGTAGAATCATGACCCGGCCCCGCCCTTCGCCCTGCCACAGGGGACTTTAACGTTTTAAGTGTAAACATTTTTCGTGATAAGAACCCAGAAACAGAGAAAGTCCATTTAATTAAAGTCAGTTCTGCTTGAGTGAAAAAAAAACTGAAACAACCAAAACTGTTGGTCAAGATTACATTAGATGATTCCATATATATTTTTCGAACTAATACAAAAAAAAAAAGGAAAAGTAACGTAACATAAATTGTGCTTTTTATTTCGATTTTTTTTTTAAAACTATACTTTTTCAGAAGGGGATTGGCTCTTTTGACTGTAAGGTGGGACTTCCATTCCTACAGCTACCACAACGAGCATTGGAAAACCTTTATCAAAAAGTCAACTGGTTCTTTGAACTGTAAGGCAACTTTTCACAGAAATAAAGAGAAATAAGCCTTTTTATCAAACTAAAATCACGATGACACATATTGCAGCAATACTTTTGAAACAGTGAGTATTTCAGTGTTTAGTGATTGGCCCCATTCACTTACAGTGCCATTTTTTTTTTTTTTTTATTAAAGACAAGCCGAAATACAACTTGACAAATATGCTGTTGATTGAGCTTACATTGCCTTTTTGATGGTGAAATAACACACACATTATGACACCACCATTATCAGATTTTATTGAGAAGCTGAAATATGTTATTTGGTTGTAATCTTGACTAGCCGCTTTGGAGATTTCAGTCTTTTCTTATTCAAGACGAAAGGAAATGTACTTGAATCCCACTTGTATCTAAAAGAGAGACAGAAAATATGTAGCTATGACCCTGACGTGACCTGACTCGCCTTAAAGGGACTTTGGTTTGGTGTTCCTAGCATGTTGCTAAACTAACAATCAGCCTGTCAGAGCTGTTGAGACAACCAAGGAAATATTTAGCTTTAACACTTAGGCTTATTTATCAATATAAATTCCTTCATTAGTTGACTGAAAAACTGGACATTTATAAACTGATTTACTTTAAAAAAAAAAAAAAAAAAAAAAATATCGCTCCATTAGACATCATTTTCATTCTCTCAACCAACCGCCAAACTATTTGCATTTGATTTTAAGATATCAAAGGCAGAGAAGGACACATCTAAGTTTCCTTATAAAACTGACCAGATGAAGGCATCTTAGCCGACGGGATCTTGGGCAAATATTGGATTCGGACATGCCTGGTTGCCTTCCTCCCTCTGAATACAGCCAGCAAAGGCAGCATTTACCAGCTTTTTACAGAGAGTTATGGCAAAGGGTGACACTCTCAGCAATAATCAGACACAGATAGCAGTCGTTTCCCAGGATGCATCTTTGTCGATTACCCTCACCTGCCCTCCATCTTCCACAGCTGTTCCCTGTTCCATCATTATCCTTCTGAGTATTTATACCCTCTGGTTTCCTTCCCTCATCGTTCAAGTTAGTTTGTTAACATGCTAATTTGAATATTACAGACTTATTTAACCAGCAAACTGCTTTTACGTTTGATTTTCCCTTTTTCTCCAGTGTTTTATTTTCATCTTTATGTCTTCATCTTTTGAGTTACGTTAATACAATTATAGTCTGTGTTTGGATCCACACTTTCCCGTCTCGTCTCTCCTATCAACGTGACATGCGCTATGAGATCACTCCCTGTCTCACTTGTTTCTCTCTAAACGGCTCATCTTTTTATCCTCTCTTGCCAAAAAACCTCCAGTTTGACAGTCACTAGAGAAAAGTGTGTCTTCTGTCTTGAGGCAGGGATTTAAAAGTAGATGGACTTAATAAAACGTATATACGGCTTTCCATGTCACTGTTAGCGGGCATCAGTACATTACACATGAAACCCCTTATTTGTGTTTAAATGTCTTGTTATATCAAAATAATACTAGAGTGTTTTGGATGAAACAGCCAGTGTTTGGCAGCAGATTACACTAGATCTACTTTCTAAAGAGAGAACATTATGGGATCAAAATAGCGACAAAAGTACTGCGGTCGTGGATCCAACATTAATAAGCTTGAATCAAAATAAAAAGCATGAATAAAACAAAAAATAAGTGCAGATCAAAATATTTAGAGCAGATAAAAAATAAGCATGAATCAAAAATATATTAACAAATGTAAAATATGCTGCAAAAAAAAAACAAAAATTATAGTCATCAGAATTGCAAACAACATCATGTTATCCTTGGTTATATTATTGTTTTTTACACTTACACTTATCTTTGCTTTTGATTCCAAGTTCAGCGCTTGATTTTCCAAAACTTGTGAATAGAGTTTTAAGTAAGTCAGATGGTGCTTTGCGTCCCTATTGGTCCACTAGTTCTTGATTGACAGCTCCTCCTCGAGCCAATCTATCGAAGTGAGGAGGTGGCGTCACTCCAATGCAACTCTGACGGCCGCTGCTCAATATTATATTATATGTGGTTGATTGATGCGCTGCTTGTGTCTGTTTTGAGTATTTTCTGTCAGCTCTAGGAAACAATGTGTTGTCCGAATAGTCCATTATTATAGTCTGTTAACACATGTATTGATGAATTTAGTTAGCAGAGTCTTTAGATTAGGCATTATTTAAGACTTCCTTGTTTGAAGCTTATTGCATTTTGTTTGCAATTCTGATGACTCTATTTTTTTGATCTGCACTAATTATTTTGAGCTGCACTTTATATTTGTTTTTGCGCTTATTATTTTGATTCACGCTTAATCTTTTTGGATCTGTGGCCGCAATACTTTTGATGGGATTTTGATCCCATAGAACATCATGTTTTTTTGGAATCAGTCATTCAGTTAAGATGAATTACAGATGTGCCCATGCATATCTATTCACGTAATTGTATTTACTGTGGTTAGTTAGAAGATGCAAAATGAGATCATTATAAAAAAGACAAAATTGATTGTTCTGGTTCTAAAATCTGACTGGATGAGCCATGTTTGAAGCCTTTGTAAAATATACAGTATATAAATATATATACATTAGACTAATTAACTATTAGTTTGATTACTATTAATTATTAATAATAAATAATTTATTATTTAAATAATAATTATTTTAAATGTAAAAAATAGAAAAAAATGTATATATAAAAAATTAATAATATTCAAGCTCACCTCCAAACAAACAGAGAAGAACACAAGTGAGACTTCATGGCTTCAGGCTCACCTTTTATAATCTGAAAAACAAGAGTGACACATTAAACTCAATGTGCATTGATAAAAAATAAAGAAAAAATACATAAAAAAACACAAGTAAAAAATAAATAAATACATACATAAATAAATAAAACCTGGTAATTCCATAAATCTGCAATGCTTCAATCAGAAAATGCTTAGAATATGAAAATATTAAACATATACTTACTTAAAACAATAACATAAATGTAATTGTATTTCCTTCTTAAAAATGATTAATGATAATAATGATTAATTAATGAAATATTACAACTATTTATCAATCTTTTTACTTCTAATTTAAAGTTCCTCAGCAAAGAAACCAACAATAGTTTTGTTATATTAACAGGGTTGTTTTAGTTTAATCCAGTTTAGAGGCTAGTTTAGATAAATAGTTATGAGATTAGATTGTGACGAGTTGTTTACCTGTAAATACAGCTACTGCCATCCTCATCAGCACTGAGGTCAGCTGGGGTCATTTAGAGGTCATGTGGGGGCGGGGCTGTTTAGTGGACTACAAGAAGGTCATGTGACCGGATGGGGAAAGAAAGAGCAAAAACAGCAAGCAGAAAAAGGCGAGAAATCCCCAAAAAGAACCAGCTTCAAAAAAGTCATTTACATTATTGAACCTTAATGTATGAATGTTAGAAAACAAAGACAATGTATACTGAATTACTTTCCATGTGCAACATGTTACTGGTGCAATTGTTGAGCAGAATCATAATAATTCTATTAATAATAAAATGGTATTATGTGTATTGTATTATATATTTTACTTCAGTATGGTAATTGCTTTGCCACAGAACAGTGTATCATGATGGCACAGTGCGTTCGGAAATAATTATGACATTATCAGATAATAAGGTGAGTTAATAATTGCAAATTTATTTCAAGGTAAGACGAAGAGTATGGAACATTACAAATGAGTGTGAATTGAATTATGGCGATTGCAATTAAATGTAATTCTACAGTGCTAAGTCCTGTCAAAACACTGATTAAGTTCGAAAATACACAAGAAAAAAGTGTTGAAATTCATTTGGTATTTATTTATTTGGTTTCTCTTTTTATGCAGAATTAAAGGACTTTATATTTTTAGGCTTTTCTTATCATAATTTACACAGATGTTAGTTTAGATTATGAAGCTTTACCGAAAGTACTCAAGGATAAAATGTTCTCTCAAACACAGTGATTTCCGTTTAAAAAGTTTATTTTATAATCAACTGAGACGAGAATTAAAGGGCTTCCACAAGCTTACAAAGATTATAGTTCTTAACAGAAATGTACTAAACTGCCACCACCAGAACCACAATAATTTCCATAACTATTACCTTTCAGGACACATTTGATTAGATTTAATATTTAATAGTTAAACAATAAAAAAAAACAAAAAAACAGTAGTAGTTCAAGATTTGTCAATTGAATAAACAATATCATGTTTAGAAATGACTCACAACACTTTGCTGTGCAATTAAAAAGCATTACAACAAGTTTTAAAAGGAAACACAAAGTGCCAAAATTGCTTTGCTTTGGTTTAGTTTTTTATTTTTAGTTTATTTTAACCCATCAGTAATGTATCATACACTAATGGACAGTCTAAAGAAAGCCAACGGTTACAGCATATACCTGTGATTAAATGTGTTCTAATACAAAACAATTGCACAGTAAAGTGTCACAAAGTAACTTGCGACATCTAGTCTGTGTTTGAAGATTGTCTTAATAGAATATTTCAGATATCAGCTCTAATTGGAAAATTGAATTGGGGATTTTGAGTCAGTTTGGCATAATCGTCGAAAACACCTTTACCACAGAGCTCATTAAATGGTTAAAACGCTTAACACAAAAATAAGACATAACTATGCAGGCTTTTCTCGTCAAAACTGAAAGTGCACATAGTTTTTACGACATGCTCCTATAAGCCCTTTAATGCTGAATATCTTTCCATTTCAAAAAAAAAAAAAGAAACAATGAAAGAAAAAGTGGAAAACAACAATAAGTGCATCAAGATTTGTCCTTTTTTCTAGTTCATTTTCATTTAAGGTATAATTTACAAGGGACACATTGAAGCGGGTCAACAATCTAATAAAAAAAAAAGTATCTACATAAGCTGACCTGGCTAAATCTAAACATCGTACACTTCACCTCCGCCCCTAGCCGATAGTGCCCGCCTCCTTCTCACATATGTGGGTCTATTTGACTTCTGATTGGTTCTTTGATTTAATCTACATAATCCAGTGAACAAAATCATATTATTCCACTTGTGGGGGTTGTCCGTGTATCAAGAGCTTACCAGCAACAAAACAATCAGTTCCAATGAATTGATTTTAACATCTTCAACTGGCTTTATATTTTTGTCGTTTTGCTTGATTTTATTTGAAAAAGGAAATAGAGTCCATAGAAAATCCATTACTTGGGAGGGCACAGGGAGGCCTGTGGGAGATCAGAACCGGGGATACGGCTGCTCTCTGTACACTCCTTTGCTTTTCCTTGCTGGTGGTGCCTTGTTTCGGTTGTTTTTCCATTCCTCCTGACCTGAAGAGAGAGATAAGATCAAAAAGGAGAGGTCAGGAAGTTCACTGGGTTCGGAAAAGCACATACTCTTACTAATTCTGCCATATCCAGCTATGCCATTCTGAATGCGACCATTGTCTTTTAGGCCATGCCACAATTGCTATGTTTGGAAAATCATACTACCATATTAATCTCACTGTTTCTAGTAAGTGTAGTACATTTACAATTCTGACTTAATACTCTGCAAGAGACCTACAAAACGGCTGAGGCATCCATGCCAAAAACACTGGAACACATTTTTATCCACAATATTTTGGTGGGCAGGCTCAAAAAACAAAATGGAAAAATGGAAAAATCTCACATACTGTGTATATGAAGAATACACAGTATGTGTATTGTTTTATCAACAATAAAGAAAAAACTTTTAAAAGGTGCACCCAATAATTTTTTTCTCCATTAAAAAAATGTTACTCCTCAAGAAATGAATAGTAGTTTTGATATGTATAAAATCATGGCCACACACATGATATGAGGACTCTGGTCATATCAGTAACCTTATAAAAGCTGTTTTATTTCACATGGGGCAGGGGCACCCTCATTTCAGAATCACATGACCAGCTGAATACTACTCGCTTAATCTCATTAACCACTTTCACTTTTGGATTAAATGAATCATGGCTGATTGTGAATAGTGAATTTCTACAATGGCATTTGCAATTCAAAACTATTAATGTTGAATGATGCTGCATCCACACCACTAGGTGTCACTCTCAGTCGAAGACAACACGAGCAAAAAGTCACTAAGTTTTTTTTATTTATTTTTTAAGCTTTTTCCTTCCTTGTATTCTATCAAAAACAGTTAATTATAATTTACTTATCTATTTAGTTAGTATTCTTTATGTCCATTAATGTCTTGTTTAGTGTTTATTTTATTTTATTTGTATATTGTTATAATTGCTGTTATTACCATTAGAGTACTGGCACCTTATTTTTCTTGTACTGTTCTCATTGTTTTTATTTTTTAATGTATTTTTTGTCAGCTTTTCCTGAGTGCATTGATGCTTTGGCAATACTGAATGCAGGGCTGTAGCAAGGAATTCTGGGCCCCCTGACTGTATACTGCTCTGGGCCACTTACTCATTAAAAAATGCAGTTTTGAATTTGGTGTGGGCCCCCCTGGACATTTGGTTCCCTAGAACCATTACCACCTTTCACCCCACTAGCTACTGAATATAATGCAAATTTAATAATGGCAATGAAATACTTTTAAATTTAAATTGTTTAAAATTATTTTATGCATAGCCTAATTTATATTTATGCTTAACAATTTTGTGACGTCAAACTAAATGACACCCATGGTTGAACTCAACTGCGATGCTGATCTTGACAAAATTATGTGTTGTCTAAAATGCAGCAGTCCGAAAGAAAGTGCAATTTTTACACAATGCCAGCTCCAAATCTGGGGGTCATGACCTCATTCAGTATCTGCCATTCAAAGTGCATGGCATCTCAGATAATTAAACAGAGCCTAATGGTCTTCCTAACACAGACGAATTAAAGATCCTTCAGAAAGACGTTCCCTTACCGTCCCCCTTTTGTCCTCCACCCGAGAAAGAACAAAACACCTTTAATTGCACTTGAGGATCAAATAGCCACATTAAAAGGTTTCACTCAAGTGTCCTTAGCCAAAAGGTTACTGCCGCTATTTGTGTAACTGAAGAGCTCATTCAAGACCATCCGTGTTGATGAACGAAAACGGTATCGACTGAGGCTTTTGTGTGATTCTGCTCGACTACAGCTCATCTTAGGGGTAGAAAGGCAAAAAGGCCATTCTTCAAAAGTAACTTGTATTCTGCCAATATTCTTTAATTAGAGACCTGTCAGTCACAGGTTAGCCTGCGCTAGCCTCAAAGAAAAAGGGTTCAAGTGCGCTTTCCTTGCGCTTAGGAAGAACAAGGATGTGTATCAGCCGGATAATAGGGAGTTATTTGAACTGTCAAGCTGTCTATTTTGTACCACCCGGAGAAGTGTTAACTGGAGTGCTATGGTTTGCTTATGTGTGTGTGCATGGCTTGGTTTTAAAACTAGTTGCAAAGTGAGAAGTGTTTGGAAAGTGACACTAGAAGTTAAAGTTACGTTTTAAGGGATAATTCAAGCTCAAGCTCATTTTGTTCCAAACCCAAATTTATTTCCGTTTTCTGGGGAACACAAAAGGAGATGTTAGAGAGAATGTTATGGTTTGGAAGTCTCAGTCACAATTCATCTACTGTCTATTAAACCTTTTCTTTCCTTAAGAATGAAAATGAATGGTGACTGAGGCTGATTCTTGTTTCATGGTATGAAGACTTTCATATTGGTTTGGAATGAGGGAGACTAAATGATGCAATCATTTTTGTGTACTATCCCTTTAAGTTGCATTTAAGCAATTTTGCACACTGCAACTACATATCAACACCCTTGAAGCCACTCAGAAAACCCTTGAAAAAGCATACCAATGTACTAAAAAACAATGTATTTATTCAAAACACATTTCACATTGCACGATTTGGAATCGCAGACAGGTCCAAGATAGTTAACATGCTAGAAATCTTGCTGACATCGGTGACGCATAGGCGCTTTTCTCAGATCGCATCTTTGATAATTCATACATAATATAATAATTATGTTTAATTATAATATTTCGAGCTTTAGTCGTTGATCTCCACAAAACCGTCGGCGAGTGAAAATCGTGCCTAAAATTGTGTAGAGTAAACTCGGCATTAGAAATTACAGTACATAGCAATGGCCTAGTTACCACTCAGAACACCCTAGAAAACAGATAGCAAAACTCTAAAACTAATTAGAACACCTTAACAACTATATAGCAACAGCCTAGTAACCACTCAGAACACCCTAGAAAACAGATAGCAAAACTCTAAAACTAATTAGAACACCTTAACAACTATATAGCAACAGCCTAGTTACCACTCAGAACACCCTAGAAAACAGATAGCAAAACTCTAAAACTAATTAGAACACCTTAACAACTATATAGCAACAGCCTAGTTACCACTCAGAACACCCTAGAAAACAGATAGCAAAACTCTAAAACTAATTAGAACACCTTAACAACTATATAGCAACAGCCTAGTAACCACTCAGAACACCCTAGAAAACGGATAGCAAAACTCTAAAACTAATTAGAACACCATAGCAACGGCCTAGTAACCACTCAGAACACCCTAGAAAACAGATAGCAAAACTCAAAACTAATTAGAACACCTTAGCAACTACATAGCAACGGCCTAGTAACCACTCAGAACACCCTAGAAAACGGATAGCAAAACTCTAAAACTAATTAGAACACCTTAGCAACTACATAGCAACGGCCTAGTAACCACTCAGAACACCCTAGAAAACAGATAGCAAAACTCAAAACTAATTCGAACACCTTAGCAACTACATAGCAACGGCCTAGTAACCACTCAGAACACCCTAGAAAACGGATAGCAAAACTCTAAAACTAATTAGAACACCTTAGCAACTACATAGCAACGGCCTAGTAACCACTCAGAACACCCTAGAAAACGGATAGCAAAACTCTAAAACTAATTAGAACACCTTAGCAACTACATAGCAGCGGCCTAGTAACCACTCAGAACACCCTAGAAAACGGATAGCAAAACTCTAAAACTAATTAGAACACCTTAGCAACTACATAGCAAAGGCCTAGTAACCACTCAGAACACCCTAGAAAACGGATAGCAAAATTCTAAAACTAATTAGAACACCATAGCAATGGCCTAGTAACCACTCAGAACACCCTAGAAAACAGATAGCAAAACTCAAAACTAATTAGAACACCTTAGCAACTACATAGCAACGGCCTAGTAACCACTCAGAACACCCTAGAAAACGGATAGCAAAACTCTAAAACTAATTAGAACACCTTAGCAACTACATAGCAAAGGCCTAGTAACCACTCAGAACACCCTAGAAAACGGATAGCAAAACTCTAAAACTAATTAGAACACCTTTGCAACTACATAGCAAAGGCCTAGTAACCACTCAGAACACCCTAGAAAACGGATAGCAAAACTCTAAAACTAATTAGAACACCATAGCAATGGCCTAGTAACCACTCAGAACACCCTAGAAAACAGATAGCAAAACTCAAAACTAATTAGAACACCTTAGCAACTACATAGCAACGGCCTAGTAACCACTCAGAACACCCTAGAAAACGGATAGCAAAACTCTAAAACTAATTAGAACACCTTAGCAACTACATAGCAACAGCCTAGTAACCACTCAGAACACCCTAGAAAACAGATAGCAAAACTCAAAACTAATTAGAACACCTTAGCAACTACATAGCAACGGCCTAGTAACCACTCAAAACACCCTAGAAAACGGCTAGCAAAACTCAAAACTAATTAGAACACCTTAGCAACTACATAGCAACAGCCTAGTAACCACTCAGAACACCCTAGAAAACAGATAGCAAAACTCAAAACTAATTAGAACACCTTAGCAACTACATAGCAACGGCCTAGTAACCACTCAGAACACCATAGAAAACGGATAGCAAAACTCTAAAACTAATTAGAACACCTTAGCAACTACATAGCAATGGCCTAGTAACCACTCAGAACACCCTAGAAAACGGATAGCAAAACTCTAAAACTAATTAGAACACCTTTGCAACTACATAGCAACGGCCTAGTAACCACTCAGAACACCCTAGAAAACAGATAGCAAAACTCTAAAACTAATTAGAACACCTTAACAACTACATAGCAACTGCCTAGTAACCACTCAGAATACCCTAGAAAACAGATAGTAAAACTCTAAAACTAATTAGAACACATTAGCAACTACATAGCAACGTCCTAGTAACCACTCAGAACACCCTAGAAAACAGATAGCAAAACTCTAAAACTAATTAGAATACATTAGCAACTACTTAACAATGGCATAATAACCACTAGGAACACTGTAGAAAACACATAGCAATGCACAAAAAAACAAAATCACAACACATTAGCAACTACATAGCAACACCCTAGTAACCACTCAAACACCCTAGCAAACAAATAGCAACATACTTAAAACTAGCAATGCATTGGTAACATAGCACCACCCTAGTAGCCACTTAGAACGCCCTAGTAAACCCATGGCAAAGCAACGAAAACTACTTAGAACACCATAGCAACTACATAGCAATGCCCTAGTAACCACTCAGAACACCTTAGCATAGTGGCAGCATGTTTTGTATGGGAAATCATCAATCACATTTGAGGAAATATAGAAAAATCTAGTTGATATCTATGAAAAGAACATTTTAAAACTTAATGGCAAACAAAAATAGCAATTGATTCCATCATCACAATTTCTTAGAAATAAGGCAACTGTAAACACAGAGCAACTGCTTACATCTACACAATTTTCCCATGAATGCAAATGCATTTGTCTATATGCAGTAAGTACATACATACATTAATATTCTAACTAGTGAATAAATATAATGGCACTCCTTATCTTTTTTCAGGGACAATGAGCTGACAACTACATCAGCAATTTCAGAGTGCAGCAATTTTTTTCAGATATCATTGCTATATTCAAGCTATTCCAAACAGTGTGACCTTATATGCCTTCCATAAAACTTGTCTTGCACAAGTGAAAATGTGTCCAATGGCAATTTGATTCTTTTGCTTCATCCAAACCCTTCTTACGTCAATTCATTGTAAATGTGTTTTCATATTAATACAATCTCCCTGTGTAGATACTGCAGCTGAAAGGTTTGCAATGCAAGCAGTATTCATAACATCAGCAGTGAATCAAATATTTTTTTTTATTATTTAAGCAAGACATGCTGATAAACGACTAGAGTAATTTCACATGATTATAATAGACTTTACTGCAGGGGTACTCAATAAATGTTCCAAGAGGTCTGGTCTCTACATTTGCTTCCCAGCAAATGTCCGGATAGTATGTAGCGTACATGGTGTCAGTAGTTATATGGCTAGGGAATTATGTATCTTTTTTTAAAATCGTTTTTATAACTTGCAATGTTGACAGCAATAGTGCTTTGTAAAAAAAGAAAAAGAAAATCATGATGAGGACATTGGGGGCCCAGAGACAGCTAGTGGGATCTGAGAGATCTTTTCTACCTAAAGATTAAAATATTTAATCAAGACTCCATCAGTCAAGGGCACTTGGAAGTGAATATTAAAAGATATGATCAACACTTTTCACTTTACTTAATTTTTGTTTTCTACAGTGTGTTTAATCAAAAGATGCCAGTTTCTGTAGCGGTTTCTCCACTACTGTTGTTCAAATAAAGCACCTGCAATACAGAAAATTAGGCTTTATGCGGCACCTCATGTCTTTAGCAGAGAGAGAGGCAATACACGCGGATTTATTCCCGCTCCATGGGCGAATAAACGTATGTTTACATAATCACTTAGCTAGGTGTCAGATAACTAGCACAAAGCTTTAGATCTCATCCGGATTTAATTGTCCTTCGATCCGGATCTGGACCAGAGTCTGCCAATTCAGTACCCCTGCTTTACTGACTGAAGAGGGAAACACTGCTTACCATAAGAATCATATGATTCTCCACTGATACCGTGACTGTATTCATAATAATCTTCTGAGCTGTGGAGAAAAAAGAGAGAGACAGATATTTAGAACTATCTTCTGAAATGTTAGGGAAACATTCACCGTTTTAACCTACAGTAATAATGAAAAATGCCCTCCGATTGCTTGTACATTTGATTGATTTTGAGGACACACTTTGTTTTTGAGGAAATCAACTAATTTAAGTAACACAGTAGATTGTGTAGATTTATGTATGTTGTAGGATCTTATTGGTAGAAACATCATTCATTTCCACACTCAGAGGCCAGCAGTCACACCGAAAATTCCTCAAAGTCATAAAATCAAGACTCTGCTCTGCTGGTGCCAAGGAGCATAACTAAAACTTGCATCTGGCCAATAGAATGGTCAGTGAACAAAGGGCAGATCTGTCTGAACACACTCTTAGAAAACCCCCACGACTGGCACACGAATGGTCCGTCCACACTGAGGCTGTTGTGAAGAAGGCTCACCAATGCCTCTTCTTCCTGAGACGGCTGAGAAAGTTTGGAATGAACCACCGCATCCTCACACAGTTCTACACCAGCACTGTAGAGAACATCCTGACTGGCTATATCACTGCCTGGTACGGCAACAGCACCACCCTCAACCACAAAGCCCTGCAAAGGGTAGTGCAAACTGCCAGACACATAATCGGAGGTGAGTTTCACTCCCTCCAGGACCTGGAGAATCATCAGAGATGCCAGGCACCCTAGCTATGGGCTGCTCTCACTGCTACCATCATGCAGGCAGTATCGCAGCATCAGGATCCGCACCAACCTACTTCAAAACATTTTGTATCGTATACTGTGTATTCTATATTGTGTGTATTGTTTACTGTACAATGTATATTATTATTTGTATATTATGCTGTGTTTATTATAAATTGGTATATGTCTCATCATTATTATGTCTGCTATGTTGCTTGGATTGCACACAAGACTTTCACCCACTGTTGCACCTGTGTATATGGTTGAGTGACAATAAAGTGATTTGAGATAGATAAAGAACTGAACAGATTTCATATCACGAATTTCATTATATAAAATTAATAATTAAAACATACTTTTTCGAGCAGGAAACGGGACAACTAATCATTAATCCCCTTCAAAAGGAAGGACAGAAATGACCATGTGACCCAGCAAAAGACACTTCTGATTGGCTCAAGACACTTTAGGGGTGCAGTCAATCTCAACAGTAACTCTCTTCTCCTCTTCCTCTCTTCCTCTTCAGCACTCTTCATCCTCCGCTCTCTTGCCCTCTTGGCTCTTAGCGTTCGCACACAAATGTGAAGACAATGAATGTAGAGTTCAGGAAGCTCGGAACCCAAAGTTACGATGAGAGTTATCTTCTCACACACGTGATGGGGATTCACGAGTCTCCTCTGCGGGAGGCCTCACTTCCAAGCCCGCCCCATCATCCCAACAACAATCTGTCCATGATCTTAACAGAGGTCCAAAACATTGATGGAACCACCAGAACATTCTTCTGACACAGCCAAAGGACCAAATGCAAGTACATCTCCAGACCTTTGCTGAAAGTGCTGTTGTCTCTTTAATATAATTTGAGTAATCCGATTGCAAATCGAGTTAGACTCAAAGAAGTATTGAATGGTACTCAAGGCATTGTCGATGGACTTCATGAAGTTTCATTTTCTCTGTACAGATAATTTCCATTCACTTTCTGTACAACTCACTTACCAACTTGTTTATGTGTGTCTATATGTGTTAAGTTAGTTTTATGTTAGATTAGCAATAAAGTCTTGTTTTTATTCAAAGTTAATTTGACTGTGGTATATTTTGATAAACTTGTCCCTTGATTTTTCAAAGACCTGTGCTCCAAAGCTCTATCCATATCTCAACATATTTGTGATATTATTTTCAATAAGTCATGAGAATAGTATTACTCCAATAAGTGAATTAATCATAATTAACTTATTAAAGCTAATCCTTACAATATAAATTGTGAGTGGATACAAAGAGCTGTTGTATTACATTTTAATGGTGGATAATTTTATTCAGACAAATAATCCAATTATTTGTCATTTATCATATATATATATATATATATATATATATATATATATATATATATATATATAATGCAGAATATCTACAGTAGTGTAGATAGATAGATAGATAGATAGATAGATAGATAGATAGATAGATAGATAGATAGATAGATAGATAGAAGTAGCTATTTTCCAAGCAGATTTTTTTTCTGAAATTCTTACCCTCTACCCCTCATTTCTGTCAAAATTCCTCCCATCATTCCAGTTGTATCGATATGTAACAGCAACATAATTTCTATTGTAATTTCTGCCCTATTTCCTATTTTAACTCCTCCCTTATTTCTATCACAACCCCTTCCCATTGTCTATTGTAACTACTCCCTATTTTGAAATGTAACTTCCTCATTGCTACCGTAACCCCTCTTCCTTCTCTAATCTCTATCATAACTCCTCCCCTTATTTCTAGCATTACGCATCCCCTATTTACTATTGTAACTTCTCTTTCATTTACATCATAATTCCTACCCTCTACCCCTAATTTCTGTCATAATTCTTCCAATTTTTACTATTGTATCGATATGTAATGCCAAATTTCTATTGTACAGTAACTCCTGCCCTATTTCCTATTTTTATCATAACCCCTCCCAAAATTTCTAACGCAATTCCTACCCTATTTACTAGAGTAACTCCTCCAACATTTCCATCATAACCCCTTCCCTCTTTTAATTTCAATCATAACTTTTCCATCATTCCTATCATAACTCCTCCATTCATTCCTATCATAATCCTTGCTAATTACTATCATTACTGCCCCATCATTATTATCTCAACTCCTCCCTAATTACTTTGTAATTCTTCTAGTTTCTATTGTAACTCCTCCCTAATTACTATCATAACTTCTCCCCATGCTCCTATTGTAACTCCTCCCTAATTCTATCGCAAACCCTTCCCTAACGTCTATCATAACTCATCCCCAACTTCCTCTTGTAACTTTAATTTCAATTATAACTCCTCCTCATTTCTATTATACATCATATCACTCCTGTTGTAACGCCTCTCCTCGTTTCTTTCGTATTTCCTTCCCTAATTTATTTAAAAACTCCATATTTCTTATCATAACTCCTGCCATAATTCCTATTGTAACTCCTTCCCACATTTCAATTGTAACTCCTCCTTTTACCTGCCTAACCTCAACATTTTGAATTGTCATTGGTCTGTTCAGTTGTTCAATGGTTTGTCCAAAGCTGTCAGATAAAATTCACACATGAAAAAACATGCACAGAGCTACCCACTCATACACTCAGTGTGACTTAAAAGGCTGAGAAAAGAGTGTTGTGGCTTTCCATAAGTTGTTAAGCGGAGAGGAAATCTTCAGTCAAAGCTCACAGCAGAGGTGCCTATCGCCTGCCTGCTGTTACTGCTAGTTTCACGCTTACAAATGTGTCTACACACGAGGGAGAGGAAGATAGCATGAGAGAGAGAGCGAGAGGGAGGGATATGCGGTGATCGATGTGTGGAGATGTATGGACCAGAAGTACGGTCATTCCCCAGAATTCCACTTACAGGCTAAGGAAACACATAAATGCTGGGGGGAGGTTTTATATGTGATGGACCAGGCATGAAGGTGAAATTGAAGCTTTTGTGTTCAGTAATGCATCTGTCAACTTCAAAACCTGCTACCAGTGCATCTATCTCTCCTTATTTCCCTTTCTGATTGTCTTTCACACCATATATAACCTTTTCTCCCCTGTCTGAACACCAGCACTGGGTCCAAACCTTGTTAGACACCTTTAATTTCTACTCTGACACATCGCCAATATTGCTTCTTCCTTTAATTTGACTCTCTCTCCTCCAGTGCTTAGCTTGTCCTGTTCTACTCAATTACCCTGCTCACCTTGTTCTAGTCAAAGCAGAGTGTTAACAAAAATGATGATGAATTTCAGTCTCACACAAAACAATTTCTCTAATTAGCAACACACGTAAACAATGCAATCATACTGTCAAATAAATGACAATCATACCACGCCACTTAGCAGCTAACAACCGTGTCCCTTTATAAAATGTACATCAAAAAACTATTCCAGAGTTTGGCACATTCACAAATAAATAAATAAAACACAGCTGAACGGAGTGCAATTCAGAGCGTTTTTTCCAAGTAATCTGGATTATGCAATTCGATTACAAAATAAAACTATTGTAATTAGATTAAATTACATTTTACAATACTCTTAATCACATTATAGTTACTTTTTATGAATAACAAGATTACATATTAATCAGGTAAAGGCATTAAATGCATAATTTATTGCATACACAGACCTGAAACTAGCCATCAGCCATAATTACACTGAAGATGGAGCAGTAATCCACACAAAAATAGAGAAACTATTGCATTAGTGTGGTAAAGTAGTTTAAGTTTCATTAATTGCTTACACAAATGTGATTTAGCTTTTTTTTGTGTGACGTTGATTCACATGTGATGTTTTGTGACATTGATGCAATCAAAGAGCAACTGTATGACGCATGCGTACATTGACGCGTCCTTAGAAAATCCCTTTATATATATATCTCAGCCAGATTGACGAATTCAGTTGCAAAGTGGATTACTGTGGATTGTTGGCCAATGACTGGCTTATATTCAATAATATGAAAATAAGCAATATATTGCCTTCTAAAGCCACTTTTGCATTGTCTTCGCAATGCTTTATTCGTCTGCCACAATACTGTAATGCATTTTAATTACTTGAATTATATTTACAATTTATATTATATTATATGAAGAAATATTCATATATGCAATTCATTGTGATTCATTTGATGAATTAATCGGCTTGTCATTAAATTGATTCCATTAAAAATGTCATTTATTGACAGCCCTGATATATATTTATAATGTAAAATATATACATCTTAACCAAACTTCTTGCAAAACAAGTGACATTATTACTTGATGCTGTCTCACAGCTGTGCTTAGCCAGCCAAAACATACACTGATGTGTACTAACACACAGTGTGTATATCTGATGTTCTATAAACAGATTAAATAACAGATTGGCTTGTTTAAATTGGCATCAGGTTTTTTGCTGTAGCGTATGGAAACAGGCGGTGTGTTTGTATGTGTGCAGACCACCGTTAGGTAAATCTATCATACAAACCCAAAAACTATCTGCTCAGGTGTTTGCCTCAAACTTTACAGCAGGTAAAAGTACAAGGTTGTCTAAAACCTCATTCTGTGTTCCATGGATGACAGAAAGTCATATGGGTTTGGAACAACATGAGGGTGAGTAAACGTTTTCCTTTTTGGGTGAACTGTCCCTTTATGGGCCTCTCTATCTCTCTCGCTCGTGTGGTTAAGCAGATGGTGGGGTTGAATGTGGATGATGTACTACATGTCCCAGGTGAGCAGTGTTTTTCCTTATTATTGCATCTTGTTTTCACAGCTGGTAAATCGACGGCAGGGCATCTATGAAGAGTCTCGCTGGTCTAATCTACTGTGATAGGCTTATCACTAATCACTAATTACACCTCCTTTCTCTCTCACTCACTCTCTCTTAAACAAAAAGAGTTTTGAAGAGGTTTAGAGAGCAGTGAGGTGAATAAACAGCAGACAACCCTAATTACGGTATGTTCTTTTTATAAACATGGCACAGTTTTCTTAAAGGAATAGTTACATTTTATCACCATTTACTCACCCTCATGTATTCCAAAGCTATATGACTTTCCTTCTTCCATGGAACACAAAAGCAGAATATCCTGGGTGCATTTTTCAAACAATGAAAGTGAACGGGGACTGGGGCTGTTAAACCATAAAAATGACAAAATAAATAAATAAATACACAATAGAAGTATTATAAAAGTAGGCCATACAACTTGTGCACTATTTTCCAAGTCTTCTGAAGCCATGTCATAGCTTTGTGTGACTGATATTTAAGTTCTGTCATTCAATTTACGTGCCTTATGTTGCAGCTCTAAAATCTCATTTGTCATTCACATTTATTCAAATATAGCGCTTTGCATCATGTTTGATATCAACAGGGGCAATTATCATTGGTGCTCATAACAAAACGTGACACATCAAGTTTGAATATGGGAGAACATGATAGAGCTACGCAGTGGTCAAGATCTTCAGTAAATAACATCTGGTCTTTTCTTCACACAAAGCTTTAGTATGGCTTCAGAAGACATGGAATATGCTGAACAAGACATGGATGACTTTTATGCTACATTTTTGGTGTCTTTTTGTAATTATTGGAGCTTGACAGCCTCTGTCCCCATTCACTTTCATACAATGAAAAAGAGCACCAATCAGGGACAATCTGCTCCAGATCTTCTTTTGTTTTTGGTTTTGGTTTTAAACAACATGAGGGTGAAAAATGATGGGTGAACTATCCCTTTAAAAGCAGTGTCTTGGCTATGTATTAGACACGGTTTCCTACTGACTGAACATGCATATAGAATTTTTTTTTAATAATCATTCAGGCCATGACATTTTGGTTATTCATTCAACAAGAGATTGAATTGAAATATTACCTGACCCCTCCAGTGGAAAGTCACAGGCCTTTATTGTGTGTTTTCATTACATGCATTGTGTATTTATCAAGGCTACACATTACTAACATCAAAAGCCACTTGCAAATATTTATCTGCACATCCTATTTTATTTTCCTCGTGCAAAGGGACAAATGCCATGTAAATAAAAAACATGATTTTCAAGACCCAAATATAAACAGCACGCCATTCATCAAAATATTGTATTTGTATGTATATTTTAAAAAATCTACAGACTAAAACATCCCATAAGCTTGAAAATAAAGACTTGTTTGTGCGTCTGAGATATAACAAGAGAGTCTTGTAACATGGTAGAGACTTGCATGCTATTAACTAAGATGTAAATTAATTCTAATTTTAGGGTGTGACAGCTTTCTTGTTTTTCTAACAGAACTGAAGAGAACAAAAGTTCTACAGAGACACCGGAATGGAGACGTCGCAGAACGAAGTCAACAAACTGCGAAAATAGAGCTGAATCAAGTTAAATATATCACTGTCTGTCTGAGGAAGCGCTGATAAAAATGGGACATAGGACAGAAAATGTTAGCAAAGGAGAGAGAGCAGAGATGATGATTGAGTGAGGGAAGACAGAGATATAGCAGAGAGAGAAACCTGCAGAGTCTGAAGCGCTGAATGATGTCAATCATGATAATTGTGACCAGTAGTGATGGAAGCAGAAATAAACGTATTGCTTTATTTACAGTAAACTGGGCCAGACTATGCAGTAAGGAAATAGTAACAAACAGTCAAGATGTCCTGAAAAAGTTAATTGACCACAGACACTGATTATTCACTTTGAGAAAAACTGTAGGATCATGCTACTAGAGTGTAGCCAGAAGCCTTTAAGATCTAAAGAAATACAAACCCAAATCTACACAGAGGATCAGCCAAAACCCAATCACATTCAAACCAAAACAACAGAGAACTCCTAAAAATCAAAACTGATTCCAGAACCGTACCAGATTTAAATCATTAAGAAAACTGCCAGATCCAAAACAGAGCCAATTCAGATCCCAACCAGATCATAACAAGTGAACCCTAACAGATTAGAAATATAACATATTTTGAAACCTACCAGATTAAAACCTGAGCCAATTCAGAACCCTATGAGATACCAACAAGAACCCATTCTGAACTCTACCTACTAGATCATAACCAGAACATATTTAGAACCCTTCAAGATCCAAAACAATAACTCATTTAGAACCCTTCAAGATCCAAACAATAACTCATTTAGAACCCTTCAAGATCCAAAACAATAACTCATTTAGAACCCTTCAAGATCCAAAACAATAACTAATTTAGAATCCTTCAAGATCCAAACAATAACTCATTTAGAACCCTTCAAGATTCAAAACAATAACTCATTTAGAACCCTTCAAAATCCAAACAATATCTCATTTAGAACCCTTCAAGATCCAAAACAATAACTCATTTAGAACCCTTCAAGATCCAAAACAATAGCCAATTTAGAACCCTTCAAGATCCAAACAATAACTCATTTAGAACCCTACCAGATTAAAACCTGAGCCAATTTAGAACCCTTCAAAATCCAAACAATAACTCATTTAGAACCCTACTAGATTAAAACCTGAGCCAATTTAGAACCCTTCAAGATCCAAACAATAACTCATTTAGAACCCTACAAGATTAAAACCTGAGCCAATTTAGAACCCTTCAAGATCCAAACAATATCTCATTTAGAACCCTAACAGATTAAAACAATAGCCAATTTAGAACCCTTCAAGATCCAAACAATATCTCATTTAGAACCCTAACAGATTAAAACAATAGCCAATTTAGAACCCTTCAAAATCCAAACAATATCTCATTTAGAACCCTAACAGATTAAAACAATAGCCAATTTAGAACCCTTCAAGATCCAAACAATAACTCATTTAGAACCCTACCAGATTAAAACAATAGCCAATTTAGAACCCTTCAAAATCCAAACAATAACTCATTTAGAACCCTACTAGATTAAAACCTGAGCCAATTTAGAACCCTTCAAGATCCAAACAATAACTCATTTAGAACCCTACAAGATTAAAACCTGAGCCAATTTAGAACCCTTCAAGATCCAAACAATAACTCATTTAGAACCCTACCAGATTAAAACCTGAGCCAATTTAGAACCCTTCAAGATCCAAACAATAACTCATTTAGAACCCTACCAGATTAAAACCTGAGCCAATTTAGAACCCTTCAAGATCCAAACAATAACTCATTTAGAACCGTACCAGATTAAAACCTGAGCCAATTTAGAACCCTACAAGATCCAAAACAAAACACCCTATCAGATCCTAATCACAATCTATTTAGATCCCTACCAGATTAAAATCCTCCAGGACATCTATACCAGGCGTTGTGTGATAAAAGCTCGGAGGATCATCAGAGACTCCAGCCACCCGAGCCATGAGCTGCACTGCTACCATCAGGCAGGCGGTTTCGCAGCATCAGCCGACTTCATGACAGCTTCTTCCACCAAACAATCAGACTTTTGAACTCTTGATCGCTCACGATACATATATCAGCACCACACTTTATTAGCCTCAGACTGGACCCACACTCTATACTTCACTTAATAACACACTGGCAACTGAATATCAACTGACAGCCACTAGCTTGATTAGCCTGATTGGGGTCCGGGCGTGCATCATTAAAGCCCGGCCCTGCCCTCCTCCTTGCCACAACTGTATATTGTACATAATTTTTTTTTATTATTATTTTGTGTATACTGTATTATGTATATTATTAGGTGTATATTGTACATTGTGTTGTGTAACAAGATATGTAAACTGTGTTATGTGTAAATCCGATGTTTATTGTAATTGTCATACTGCTATGTTGCTTGGAACCGCAAGTCCCAAGTCTTTCACCCACTGTTGCACTTGCGTATATGGTTGAGTGACAATAAAAGGATTTAATTTAATTTTGATTTGTTTGAAATCCAAACCAACAGAGAACGCTACAAGATCCAAAACAGAAACAATTCAGAGCCATTCCTACCAGATTACAATCAGAACATATTCAGAACCCTGCAATTAAAACCAGAAAGTGAATGCAGAACCCTACAAGGTCCAAACATGACCGGGTCATCCTCAGAACCCTACCAGATCCCAATTAGAACCTATTGAGAATGCTAAAAGCTAAAAACCAGAACCTATTGAGAACTATACCAGATTTCAACCAGAACTTTACCAGACCAATTCAGAACTCTACCCAATCCCAAGCAGAACCCTACAAGATACAGACCCATTTAAGAACCCTACAAGAACCAAAGCAGAGCCCATTCAGAACCCTACCTATCAGATCATAACTAGAACCTATTCAGAACCCTACTAGTGTCATGCTAAAAAGGTTGCACAGAATGACAGTGGCTGAGCAGTTAAGGGTCTTGGTTACTGAACAGAAGGTCGGGGGTTCAAACCCCAGTCACTGCCAAGATGCCACTGTTGACACTCTCTGCTCCAGGGCAGTCATATCATGGCTGACCCTGCACTCTGACCCCAGCTTAGCTGGGATATGTGAAAAAAATAATTAAATAATTTCATTGTATACACTGGCAGCCAAAGGTTGGGAATAATGTTCAGATTTTGCTGTTTCAGAAAGAAATTGGTACTTTAAATAACCAAAGTGGCATTCAACTGATCACAAAATATAGTCAGGACATTACTGATTTAAAAAAACAGCATCATCACAATTTGAAAAAAAAAGTCATTTCTGATTAAATCTAGAGAGGCCCCATTTCCAGCTGTCATCACATCAACACCTTATCCTTGAGTAATCAAGCTAAATTGCTAATTTAGTACTAGAAAATCACTTGCCATTATTTCCAAAACAGTTGAAAGATATTTGTTTCATTAAATGAAGCTTAACATTGTCCTTGTGTTTGTTTTTGAGTTGCCACAGTATGCAATAGACAGGCATGTCTTAAGGTCAATATTAGGACAAAAATGTCAAAAAAGAAGCTTTCTCTAGAAACTTGTCAGTCAATCATTATTTTGAGGAATGAAGGCGATATGATGCTTGAAATGGCCAAAAACTGAAGATTTCCTACAAAGGTGTAACTACAGTCTTCAAAGACAAAGGACAACTGGCTCTAACAAGGACAGAAAGAGATGTGGAAGACCAGATGTACAACTAAACAAGAGGATAAGTACATCAGAGTCTCTAGTTTGAGAAATAGACGCCTCACATTTCCTCCGCTGACAGCTTCATTGAATTCTACCCGCTCAACACCAGTTTCATGTACAACAGTAAAGAGAAGACTCAGGAGGACTTATGGGAAGAATTGCAAAGAAAAAGCCACTTTTGAAACAGAAAATCAAAAAGAAAAGGTTCGAGTGGGCAAAGAAACACAGACATTGGACAACAGATAATTGGAAAAGAGTTTTATGGATCTGAACCCTATTGAGCTTTTGTGGGATCAGCTAGACTGTAAGGTGCGTGAGAAGTGCCCGACAAGACAGCCACATCTATGGCAAGTGCTACAGGAAGTGTGGGGTGAAATGCCACCTGAGTATCTGGACAAACTGACTGATAGAATAACAAGGATCTGTAAAGCTGTCATTGCTGCACATGGATGATTTTTTTATGAAAACAATTTTAAATATTTCATTTTTTTCAAATTGTATTAGTAATTTTTATGTCCATTATTAATTATGAATGTCCTGACTATACATTGTGATCAGTTGAATGCGACTTTGGTAAATAAAAGTACAAATTTCTTTCCATATGAGTAAAATCACATTATTCCAAACTTTTGGCCGCCAGTGTATGTGCAAATGCATAATTTGAGACAAAAATAAAGGCTTCTTGTTCATCACCTCCTTTTGTGTTTCATGTAAGAAAGAAAGTCATACAGGTTTGGAACAACATGAGTGTGTGTTAATGATGATATAATTAAAATTTTGGTCTGTCCCTTTATAATGTTATTGTCAAGGAAAATATAAGAGAAAAAATATATAAAAGAACTTATACAACCTACACTTTTACTTATTTAAGATTATGTATTTTAGAAGTCTGCAATTTTACTTGGACAAACGACAAACCCAAAGTTGTATGAACTAGTGGTAGATCGATATCTCGCTATCTACCAACTGAATTTTGAATTAGCTGAAACTAAAATTGCTCTTTCTCCCAGTAAATATAAACTCTCAGAGCTGTGCCTCTTGAAGCAATGCTACTCTTTGAAAAGCAACAGTCTAGAACTCCCCATTGCAGTGACATTTTCCAAACATACTACTCTACTGAGGCTTATAGCCGTTCTGACATTCAGTCCAGCGTGTGTGTGTGTGTGTGTGTGTGTGTGTGTGTGTTATGTGGGCCATATGGTGCTCTATAGCACTCTGAAAAAGGTGACAAGCAGTTTAAATGCTGTCAGACACATTCACCCACCTCTGAGCAATTCCACAAGGAACAAGCTGTGTGGTGGCTCCATTGAGACAAGAAGGACCACAACACAAAAAAATCAATAAATTAACACACATGGGAGAATGTACGCACCTCTCAAACACACAAAAAAGGCTTTTTCATAAAAAGACATTTGAGGAGAGATTTTCCACCTCCCTTATGACCTCTGACCCTTTCAATTCTCCAGCAAGATAAACCTGTCACTCTGGTGAATGTTTCACCTTCAAGCACTACCGTTTCTTACAGGTATTGCCAGCCCCTGTCTACCTTCTAAATGCCTCCAGCAAAAAGAAATGATTAAAAAGGGGTGCTATGGTGATGCATTAGAACTGTACTGATAAAAGCCTTTAATATGTAGCCTGTTACCTCAAACATATCCTTAGACTCCATGAAGTTAGAGTTGCTTGAGTTCTACATTATGTAAACTGACACATTTTATATCATAAATTGTAATGAAAACAGTCAACACATTTTTACATTTTCAGAAGAATATGCGATTGGTGCTCGCCAGGAAAAATTGACAGTTACGTTTCTAGGCTGTTGTTTGTGGTTGCTAGGGTGTTCTGTGTGAATGCTAGGTGGTTATCTACTGGCCAAAGTCAAAAGAGTTTCCGGTCCTTAAGAAATGGCTTCAATGTAAGTCAGTTGGATTTTCTGTAAATGCTTTTTTCAATTATAAGCTTCACATTTCTGCCTGTAAACCCTTCAATAATTGCTCATTTTCACTTCTGTTGTAAGTGCCTCACTGTAACATTTGAGTTTGCTCTTTTTTTTAAGAAAAATAGTATATAAGTATTGTTTTGTTTCTAAAAATAATCAATCGTTTGGGTTCATAGGCACTTTATTTGTCGTATGGATTCTTTTGATGCACCCTAAATCTGCATTTTGGACCATCAAAAATGGAGTACATTCACTTGTATTGCTTAAAGGAGGCGGTCTGAAATGAAATCCGAAAAATCTTAAATTCTGGTTTGATGAAGAAAGAAACTCAGATACATCTTGGATGGCCTGAGGTGGAGTAAATTATCAGCCAATTTTCATTTTTGGGTGAACAATTCCTTTAAGGCGTTAATGAGGTCTTTATTGGAACGATTTGTTACAGCTGCCCCTGTCATACTAGACAAAGCAGTTTCCTTGCAGAAAAAAGGCAAGATAAAAAGTGATTCATTAGCAAGATGCCAAGGCTCTTTCCTTTGGACTGTCAGGGTGGCCCCCTACATTAGAAGCAACGATTTCCAATGCAGTAAATCTCCAAGGCGAATTAAGAGCAGACCGCCACAAACTCTTCGGTTCAATACAGAGAGGTGAGAACCAACCTAGATAGTGAATACACTCTCGTTCAGTTAGAGCCACACACACATGCTGAGAGATGACCTTTACAAGGATGACACAGATCTGGAGATACATCCTTATGTGAAGACACACACACACAAATACACACATATATTGGTGCAGCTATCCTTATGAGGACAATCCATAGACATAATGATTTTTATACTGTACAAACTAGTTTCTATCCCCTAAACCTAACCCTCACAGAAAACTTTCTGCATTTTTACATTTTCAACAAAACATAGTTTAGTATGTTATTTAAGCGATTTTAATCATAAACCACATTTATATCATAATACTCTTGTAATTACCAGTTTGTAGCCTAAACAATGTCCTAGTAAACCACCAAAACCCGCCCACACACATACACACATGCATGCACACGCACACACACAAACACTCACACGCACACACACACCCAGACACTAACTTCTGTGCCTGATTACTGTAGCTGGTGTCGTATGAGTCATATCCCGGGTCATCGTAGGCTGTTCCGTATCCATCATCGTATTCCTATAGAAAAGAAAAGAGTTTAAGTAAATCCACACAAAAAAAAATCTTTTAAACATCATTATTAGCATTCTTTTTAACCCCTAAAAAAGAAAGAACATACACATAACCCAGAAAATCAATGGCTGAAATTACTTTTTCAATTGTACAACTTGTATCTCATTACTGACCTGACAGTCCATAACTGACTTTACATTACTGACATTAATGACCATAAAATCAACAGCACCTCCACTGCATCAGCAGTAACAGTGAACCCATGTGCTTTGTTCCATTTTGCTGCAAATTTTGAGGTTGAACTATTGTGTACCCTGGATGCAGGACCCTTAGAGATGGCATTCGCTAGATCCTTTGAAATAATTAAGTTTAATGTGTGAAGTGCACACCATTGGTGTCATTTCATTCTTAAAAATGAAATTATTTCTTTAGATACAGTGGCTACATGCTGAGATAGTCCCTTCCATTTTCACCTGGCTGGCTAGAAGTGAGTATCAGTTCTGAGTGCAATACACACCCCCCCCCCCAATTATCAATAAATTATTAACAATTTAATGCCGTTGCCTTGTTAATCATGTAATCTATATCTATAACTGGTCTGATTACAAGTACTTTTAAATGCAATTTATTTTAATTACAAGTACTTGATTTTTGTAATTTGATTTCATAATCCAGATTACATGCAATCTGTTACTTCCCAGCACTTAATGGTGGCTACTTACTGGCCCAAGCTCCCAAATCTCTGTGACATCCTGATTCCTTGATTTGTGAAGGGATTGTAACACAGATCATATCCATGGGCAAGGAAGAGGCGAGAAACCGGCTTAACATATAAACTAAAGGTTTAATGGAGAACTCAAAAGACAAACACATAAGATAACGGACATATTTTAGCTCAGGTGTAAGCGCCCTTACCGCTCCCCCTCTCCGGACGGGCACTTGACCACCCCCCCGCTGCCACAGGGATCTTTTCAAAGGAAGTCTATGGGACTATTGCTCATTTTTGTATGCCGGCGAACGCTTAAAGTATATATGGCTTCAGAAGAGTGAAACATAGTGCATGAGTCACATGGACTACTTTTACTATGCATTTATAGTGCTTTTTGGATCTGAAATATCCCTAGTCCCCATCCACTTTCATAATATGGAAAAGAGCAGTGTGAAGATTCTTCAAAACATCTATTTTTGTTTACTACATACGAAAGAGAGTCATATGGGGTTGGAACGAAATGAGGGTGAGTAAATGACAATTTGGGTGAACTGTCCCTTTAAATGCATGTACGTTTTTTTATTTCAGCATTATAGGCTAGATAATGGTCAAGTGAGCATTCTCAATGGGAAGCATTGCGCTTCAAAGGTTCAGCACTAATTATGAACCGTTTAGAGTCCTCCTGAAACTTTGCTTAGAGGTTAATCTGCTCAACTGAACCCTGTCCGATGTTTATACTCTACAGCCAGAGCTGAAATTGTCAAATATAAAACTGAAAGCAGCTCTTCAATTAAATAAGAGTTCGTGAAAGCATTTAATTAAGTGGAGGGCTGATATGATTTTGACACTGTAATTAACATCGCATAATGACCCTTTAAGTGAGTATAATGAAACTTCATGGGGGTTAATATGTATTGCAACTACTATTGTGACATCGCAGATTGCTTTATGACACATGTGGCTTTGTGAGCTGTTGTCAGAGCCCTATGAGATACCATGCAATATGTTTATAAAGCATCTAATCTATGCAAAACAGCTGGAGTTTTTTGAGTTTTAGAATTGGGATTTAACTAAGGCCCACACAGAATGTGCATTTTATTTTCACATTTTCTGTGCTGATTGTGGGGGAAAACTCTTTATGTACTAGGATACTTTCTCCTATCCCAGTTTAATGTGCATAGACGAAAGTAAGCCATTCGTAGGCTGACATCCTGAGGAGTGAAAACACTGTTTACATTTTGACACCAAGACTCAATAGTTTTTTAATTTTGACTTTGTTGGGTTTTTTATAATGAGCTGATTTTTGATAGTTATCAGCATTGTGTTGTACCTCTAAATGGCACTCACTGATAGCTGACAGCATTATCAGATTAGTCCAAAAACAAGTACAGAGTCCTCTTCTCGCTTCTGAATCAGACATCAAAGCCTAACTCTGCAGCTCACTCGATAATTTCGGATAAACGTCCTCCAAAAAAAGCTGTGACCCCTCGTGACTGCCCCAGCATATCTAGGGTCCAGCTCAGTTCCAAATCCATCTGCCCTCAATTCACAATTGCAATATCCTCCTCGACTACGAAAACAAAGACGAAAACCACTCTCATCACACGCCGCTGCCTTATAGTTTCATTACTGTCCGATCAGAGGCACGAAACGCCAAACGGCACAATTCAGAGTTTTACTTCAGCGTTTCATCTTTAATCCAGAAGCAAAGTGACATTTAAACTGAGATTCATAATTACGTTTATTTTTATAAAGTTATTTAAAAAGAAGTTTCTATGTTGATGACATTAATGTTGCGAAATCTCTTTATGATTGTATTGTCATAACTAGGGCAGTTGAGATATATATATATATATATATATATATATATATATATATATATATATATATATATATATATATAAAATAAAAATACACAATTAATCATGTTCTCGAACTGTAATAGGAATATTAATACAATCATTGCAATTCAAGCTTGAAGTACCAAATGTTTTCAGCAGGGGGCAGAAAGCAAAACTTCAGCTGTATCGGCAAACCTGTCAACACTCCCGTTTTTTCCGGGAGTCTCCCATTTCACACCCATCTCCCGCCCCCCTCCAGGTTTGTTATTTCTCCCGGGGAAACTCCCGTAATTTGTATGGCCCAAACCTCATTGTATGAATAATCACATCAATATATTATTCAAAGGTTGTCCAGTTGCCAGATCTTGTATGAAACGCATCCAACTCAGACAATCGACACATCATACAAATTTCAACCCAATTGTGACCTCACAACCCAGTTGTGCTGTTGATATCTGCGCTGGGAGTACATGCGGGAAGTTGAATCAAGCATCACTGGTAGATGGGAGGAGAAGACTCAGGTGGTGCTCTGGTTAAAAAAAACGAAATATACATGTCAATTTAACAACAGCCGGATGAAAGAATTTAATTTCATATCTCAAAGCAATATCGACAATGCAAACCTTTTGCAAAGTGTGTCGCACTGATTTTAATATCGGACACGGTGGTAAAAAATTACAACGGCACAATTTGTATGTATTTAGCCTGCCTCTGCCATCCAGTAACCCCATCACCCTCCCGTCCCCGCACAAAGGTCTCCTGGGTTTTGGTACACATGTATGTGTATAGGCAAAATGCAGCTGTACAGATAACAAACCAAACTCAGGCATGCTTGACACTAGCGACAGCTCAAGATGAGAATGTTTGAATTATTTGAATTAGATTTATCATATACTGTATATTGAATTATTTGTTGTTTGGGGGCTTTCTCTGCAAATGTATGTGATTTATTTGATTAAATAAAATTAATCGATTCACAGCCCTAATCATAACTAAATTAAAATGTGTTTTAGTAAAATGTGAGTATAATGCGTCAAACGTCTCTACTGTTTGCCACATGGCAAAGTAATAACAAAATAGGTTAAAATGAGAACTTACTGACAAATAACAGCAGCTCAGCACATCTCGAATATTTTATGAGAAGACAAACAGTTTAATTTCACTCTTTATCCAAAAGGAAATGCAGTGAAATCAAACCATCAGTTGCTAAAGCTCCTTGTAATTTTTTTTGCTTTGCACAAAATGGAGCTTTTCAGAATTTGAACAGGAAAGTCCAACTTTAAATGAAAACATTCAGCAGCGACAATCTCATCTTTCTGAAATAGAACAAGAGACAGTCAGCTATTTATACCTGAAGTTATTCCATAGTGCAGTCTCGGCTGACAGCAATATCTGTCTGCAGGACTATGAATATGATAAGGTAAAGAAAGTTCTCTCTCTCTCTCTCTCTGTTGTTAAGAGCAAAACTCTGTTACCTTGGTTGATTAGATACGCAGAGCTATGCGCTCTGATGAAATAAATGAGTCTAGTTGAACATGAAGACAAAATTGTGACAAAATCTGATTACAATAATTTAAATGTAATCCATTACACTACTTTTCTTAGCAAAAAAAGTAATTTGATTACAGTAATTAATTACTTTTAGGGCTGCACAATTATGACAAAAATCATTGCCATGATTATTTTGGTCAATATTGAGATCACGATTATATAACACGATTATTTATTGACTTTGGAAACCATGCATGTATTAAACAAACAAAAAAACTTTGTCTGTTTAGCAGTGAATTTCCTTGAAAATTAAATGTAAACTGCACGGGGTAGGGGAGGAGGCTATTGTCATAAGATAATTATTTTATGTTACATATGTTAGTCAAATAAAGGACTTTAGCGCCACCATTAACAGTATATATATATATATATATATATATAAACCCTCTGTTTTCACTCCTTTATGGGTCATTGTAACGGATAATAATAATTGTATAAAACTTTATACCGTAAAACCGTGATATTTTCTGAGACATTTATAATACAGTGAAAACCTTATATCGTTGCAACCCTAATTGGTATTAAAATTTGACAATTCTCAATACCACCTCAATAAATAATAATGCAAATTCTTGAGTAATTATTCAAGACTAGTAAACAGTCAGTAATAAAACAACAATAAAACAGCAATGAATAGAAATAGATTAAAAAAATACAAATTAAGAAAATTCAGTGCTTTTTAACAGTTTTTAAACTTTTTAACAGCAGTATCTTATTATTCAAGTAAACATTCAGAATGAAATGCAACATAAAACTACTACTGGTCTTCACTGTATGATTAAAATACATTAATACTTTTTAAAGCTTCTAAAGTTACCCAGTCAAGAGCAGAGAGTTTTTTCTTGTTTTCTTGTTATGTTGTTTGATTATTATAATGACACACTAGATGGCAGCGTGTCTATTAGCTTACATTTATACTTACAAGATCAACATTTTAATACAAATCCGCTTTTTTCACAGCTTTTTACATTTGCTATAGACATCACTCTCTGTGTTTACAGAGTAAAAGTAATATTCTCTTTCATTTGCCCCTTCAAATATCCACTTGTCCTGGACAAGCATTAATGTCGAGCCCTGATTAAATATTGTATTCAGCATTCTCCGATAACAATTTTTTCTTCTGCAGTATAGCTCCTAAAGTAAATGTACATTGTTTTAAAACAGTTTTAGATATTATTTTAGATATTACAAGCCAAAAAATACTAATCGAAAACTTATTTTGTTCCAGTGTATAATGGGCTAAGGCTACACTCTCTCATCTTTATGTTCACTTCTTAATAGAACTGAAAATCACCAATTTTCTTCATGATAAGATACACAGTGAACATAACACATATATTATGATTCACTACGTCACGAGCAATCACGTTATAATCTAGCTGCAGCAGATGCTAGTGATGACCGCCCCTGCACCAAAGTGTGCATCAGAAGATTCAATCTGTTCCCCTGTCACTTCACACAACTCATAGATACAGCACTGACCGCACAACGAAATGCAAGTTTCTGAGTTTATTTTCATAACCCGCTTCCATATTATTTGAACTTTAATAAAGGATGCTTTAAAGATATAATGCTGGGGTGTTTCATTGCAAAACAGAATGCGGCACAATAATCATTTTATCCAGATTATCTTGTTTTCATAAGCGTTGGAAACCAAAATCTTAATTGTAAATAAAATGTTATTAATCGCGCAGCCCTTATTACTTTATCACATTTCACCCAACACTGTCTGTGGCTTTCCCAATTTGCATATTTATTTTAGCGAATTGGTTGCTAAAACAAGAGGTCTTCTATTTTCGTGAGCATGCAAATCGTGCCAGGGAAAAGCCCAAGTGGGCGTGGGTAGGATTGTTTGTGCTTTCTGTGGGTGTGTGTACTCAAACTATTGGTGTATTATATGTTAATGAAGTGCTGCAAAGCACAATTTGCTATTTTCCTTAAGAAAAGGTCACTGCGCTAAGATGTTTCAGCAGCACTTTTATTTTCAGCGCAAAGTCTAAATTCAGTTCCTACATGTGCAGTTTGGAATTAAATAAAGTTGATTGGGAATAAAGTTAATGTCTTATCTCTGAAAATATAGTGGAGATTCAAATTATGTTCCTGACAATCACAGTAGAAGCCATTTGTTTTAAACAAAAATGTATGAGATTTGTGTTAAACTATCTAAACTACCAAATTCTTACGCATGTGCTGTTTTTCTTTCGCTGGTGCTTGACAGGGAATGGACTATATAATAGTAAGCAAACAGTGGAATAATCAGAGAAGAACCTTATAATTAAATTGCACTTGACCCAGCCCATTACCGATGTGTGCGCGCAATTTCGCCAAATCCACTTGCAACTACTTTGCGCATACTTGCACGAAAATTCCTTGGTTAAGCCCATTGACTTTGTGTGTATGAATTATGGCATAGCACATAATCGCATTGCGTCAGCACTCTAAAATAGGGCCAATCATGTGAAAGAGAGAGAGAAAAGTCCTTGCAGACAAGGAAGAATTCACTTTCTTGAAGAAGGAAAGCTAATTTCCAAGTTATCTATTAAGAAGTAGAAAGATGCTGACAGCCACGGTGGCATTTTAATCAAATAAGGTTTGATCAATGCTCCAAAAGACAGTGAAATTGGATGTGTACACATCACATGGCAAGTAGGGAGAAATTTAAATCTCTGTTTGCACAGCACATCAACTCTTTTCCAATTTGGTTGTACTATCAACATGCTACCAAACATTTGAGCTTTGAATAAAAGAGAAAAAATGATTTCCCCTGTAGGGTGAGAGCTCTAGTTTCTGCGATGTAAGACTACACACAATTTGTTTGGTAAACTTGTCGCAGACCTGAATCTGTCATCACTGAATGACAAGAACTCTTGAAGAGCTCTGTCTTAGCCATGACGGATAAAACAAATATAAACAGCGGGAGTTTCTTTCTGGTTTGTGATTTAATACAAACAAGTACTCCCTAAGAACAGTCAAAATCAATATTAATAATACATTTTATAATAATACTTTTGTTTTTTAAAGCACTTTTCTTAAACTTAAAGTCACTTTTTCAAGAAAGGAATAAATAGTAAATCACAAAGTAACAAAGAAGCTGATATCTGCTTATGTAAACAAACAAAGCAAACAATAAACACTTAAGTAATATCACATGAGCAAGAGTGTGATATGGCCCTACATCAGCACCTCTGTGATTCGGCCGCAGGTAATTACAGCAGTGCTGATGTAGGACTATATAGCATGATTGCGAGTGTGATATTGCTTATATACAACAGTTCAATGAACAATTAAATGTAAAAAAATTTGGAAAAACCGAGTACGGTCATAAAAACGCATTTGTGCATGGAACAACTTTATTACGCTACGGATCAGAATCTGCCTTTGCTGGTTCAAAACAAATGATGTGTCCAAACCTCCGTTAGTAATTCAAAATGTTCACTTTAGAAATAGTATCACGGCTTGTGCTGTTTCTAACAAGTCATTGGATAAACAAGGATGGATTGATGGGTGTGTGCATGTCTATGTGTCTTTGTGTGTGTGTGTGTGTGTGTGTGTGTGTGTGTGTGTGTGTTAGAGAGAGAGAGAGAGAGAGAGAGAGAGAGAGAGAGAGAGTGAGAGATGGAGCGTGTGTGATCAACTGTTGCCACTCCCAAGCAGATATGCTGTCAGCTTTCTGAAGATCAGCTTTCTCAGTGGAAAAATAGCGTCCAAGCGGGGGTATTTCTCCCTTTTTCGTGGTAGGCACGCAAAAGTCATTCACTATAGAAACAGCAGTGTCCTCCGCCATTTTTAAACAGTGTGTATCCAATGTGGAAACTAGGTAAGCACCTTTTAAAACAATATCCTAGCTTAAGTAATGTAGTGGTAATACGAGCGATCACGGAGTGCTGTTCTATGTATACAATGACTAACGGATTCACTTTATGCCACCAACTGGCTCATATTACACACAAAAATGATATTTTGTGACCACCTGCTGGCTAACATATGTAATTTCAAAAATAAAGACAGTAACTCCTAACAGATATGTGCTGCTCTTACACTTTAGTTTAGAACGGCACGAACTCAAGCGGAGTGATCCTGTCAGACCATCTGTGGTCATGGAACGTCTCTCATCCAATCAGATTTGAGGACCGGAACTAACTGTTGTATATACAAGTATATCGTATAAAAAAACTAAAGGAACCATTACATCAGGGGTGCTCTCTCTTTTATGGCATGAGATCTACTTATTCGTAATGCTATTACAGTCTAAAGATCTACCATGCGCAATTTAAATATATATTCTGTTGTCAATACAAATGAAATTTGATGCTCCTTGATGCAAAAACTAATATGAACTAATTTGTTAATTTGTTTTTCAAGACAAGGAAACAGTCAGGAATAAAATAAGAGCAAATAAAAAACTATTAAGAAAACTTAAAAAGTGCCTAAAATTTCCAACAGCAGTATCAAGTAAACGTTCTTTAATTCTCATGGATTACAGGTCTTCACTGTATAATTATAATACATGTATATACATTCAGCAATGAATGGTTGAACCATGGTATCAGTTAAACCACAGTTACCACACAATTAACCATGGCTACTACTACAATGTAGTAGTAGCCAATGTAGTAGTGTACTACAATGTACTACAATGTAGTAGAATTAATTTCCACTGTTATGCTGATGACACTCAATTATATATCTCATCACGACCAGATGAAAACACTAACTTATCTAACTTGACAGAGTGTCTTAAAGATATAAAATGCTGGATGACGCGTAATTTCCTGTTATTAAATTCCGATAAAACGGAGGTATTACTTATTGGTCCAAAAAACTACCCACAAAATCCCTTACAATACAACTTTAATTTAGAAGGATGTCCTGTTACATTATCCACTACAGTAAAAGACCTGGGTGTTATACTAGACCGCAACTTGACTTTCGAAAATCATATTTCATCTGTTACGAGAACAGCCTTTTTCCACCTTAGAAACATTGCTAAGCTACGTAACATGCTATCTGTTTCTGATGCAGAAAAGTTAGTTCATGCATTCCTGACCTCGAGACTAGATTACTGTAATGCTTTATTAGCTGGTTGCCCTGCATCCTCAACAAACAAGCTACAGTTAGTCCAAAATGCAGCCGCTAGAGTTCTTACTAGGTCAAGAAAATATGATCATATAACACCGATTCTATCATCTCTACACTGGCTACCTATTAAGTTCCGTATCAATTACAAAGTATTACTACTGACCTATAAAGCCCTAAATGGTTTATCTCCTGTGTATTTAACGGATCTTCTATCACCATACAATCCATCGCGCTCTTTAAGATCACTAAATTCGAGGCTTCTGGTCATACCTAGGATATCTAAGTCCACTAATGGAGGGAGGGCGTTCTCACATTTAGCTCCTAAACTCTGGAATAGCCTTCCTGATATTGTTCGAGGCTCAGACTCGCTGTCCCAGTTTAAAACTAGATTAAAGACGCATCTCTTTAACCAAGCATTCACATAATGCTTACTTTTTTACTACTGCTGAATCAGTTATAATGCATTAATGTTATGAACATCAGCTATGCTAATTATTTCCCATCTGCTTTTCTGCTGTTATCTCGGGACGCCAGTCCCGAGGTAAATAGCGTTCGTCAGCTCCAGTTTGTATCCAGCCTCTCACAGAGACTTCAGATGCCCCATCACCATGGACTACGATCTTAAAATGGGATACATAGACTAATTATTGCCAACAAAAGCCTTCATCAGCCAAACAAGGACAATTGCATCTAAGTGAACTTCTGGAATTTAATCAAGGATGGACTTCAAAGACACTGGTCACTAAACTTGCAGTTCAAACACAATCACTGTCTAAATACTGACCCTTAGCACTTAATATGTTTAATAATTTTTTTAATCATGTTTTTTAACTATAAATAATTCTTATTTACATTATTCATGATGTTAGCCAGAGGGGAACTGGCCCCCCACAGTGAGTCTGGTTTCTCCCAAGGTTATTTTTCTCCATTAACCATCAACTTATGGAGTTTTGTGTTCCTTGCCACAGTCGCCTTCGGCTTGCTCACTGGGGTTATTAATACAATTATTATTTAATTATTTTTAAACACGATAAAGAATCATATCTTATCTAATTCCACAACAGGGCTCCAAACAAAAAATCAATTAAGGAGCCACTGGCTCCTATAGGGGGAAAAAACAGGCGCCAAATATTTTTCATTTTTAACTCCTTCCATTCCTTTTCGTCCCGCAGCTCGCATGCAAGAAAAACTGCACGAGCTAACAGTGTAGTCTGTGGAGCATTCTTCGCAATTATGTGATCACGTGCATTTTTTATGCTCGTTACTGTCACCATGTTTTCTCACAGTCTCTTTTTTGAAATGGTTAGTTCCTGCAATGAACTCCGTTTTCCCCGCTATTTCTTTGATATAAACTTTTGTAATGTATCTCGGGAAATGTAATGCAAATTTTAAAATCAAAGGGAGTAAAATTTTTACTGTCGCCAATGGCGACCTTGACAGAAATTACACTCACAAATAAATTTATTTGGTCACAAATGCGACCATTTTTAGTCACAGTTTGGAGCCCTGCACAAGGATGATGATTTATCGACTTTATAGACATTACATTTTTATCGTCTGTTAATGCTGAACTTCTGTAAAGCTGCTTTGAAACGATGTGTGTTGTGAAAGGCGCAATACAAATAAAATTGACTTGACTTGTAGTAGCCAATGTAGTAGTGTACTACATTGTACTACAATGTAGTAGTAGCCAATGTAGTAGTGTACTACAATGTAATAGTAGCCAATGTAGTAGTGTACTACAATGTACTACAATGTAATAGTAGCCAATGTAGTAGTGTACTACATTGTACTACAATGTAGTAGTAGCCAATGTAGTAGTGTACTACAATGTAATAGTAGCCAATGTAGTAGTGTACTACAATGTACTACAATGTAATAGTAGCCAATGTAGTAGTGTACTACAATGTACTACAATGTAGTAGTAGCCAATGTAGTAATACTACAATAAACCATGGTTATTTATTTTGAATTACTTATTAACAACAATTACAAACAATTGTATAATTATGAAAAATATTAAATGTCACCTTTAGATTGTTATTTTAGTGTGAATTTTCTCCAAAACAAGCTGTTTCTCTGATTTTCTATCATTACCTCTACAAGGCACTGATCCCTCTTGTTTGAAAAAGCATTGAGATGGTGCAAGCGCTTGTCTGCTTCTGTCATTCAGCATGTATGCATGTTAAGATGAGCGGAAGATGAAACAGTTCCCATCCTGCTCTAGTATTTGCTAATATGGCCTAATCCTGTTTATTTCACTTTGAAGCATATGATTATTCGTCATGTTCATGGTAACCAAATAATAATAATGTACGTAGTTAAAAAAATTATAAATTAGAATCAATATTGTTATGTGAGGATCAATATTTTTGATACAACATCAGTATCGGAAGTATCGATACTGAAGGATTGATCCGCCCATCCCTAATGCACACAAACAAAGAAGCCGTCTTTCAGATGGTTATCTGCATGATTATGTCCGTTGGAGTTAGCGGACTAAGTGTCTAAGGAGATGTGTGTCCCATTGAGTTCAGTGGAGCAATAGATTGATGTTCATTGGACAAAAGGCTCTAAACACGTAATTTTAGGTCCCACCCAGATGCCATGCGTCTCTGGGAGTCTACTGGAGCTTCATGAATGCTGTGAATGGACAGTAGGCTTTCAATCAATGTATTTTTATTGCCAAGATCTCAAACGGGCTGATCCACATAACAAACAGCCAATCATTGAAACGGAGATGTACGTGTCTGACAGCATTTCTAATTAAAACACAATCGCTATCTTTCGGTAGGTGCAGAGTGATCAGCAGTGCAAAAGAAGTTGGTTGTAGTTTAACACAATTCATTTGGTGATTATAAATCTTCAATTTTGCCATTGGCAAATGTATGTTGAGATGTTGTAAATGTGAGGTTCTGTATTTTGTTTTCATTCAGTAAGTTCACTAGTGTGTGTGTGTGTGTGTGTGTGTGTGTGTGTGTGTGTGTGTGTGTGTGTGTGTGAGAGAGAGTTGCTTTTGGGGGCAAAATGGTAGACAGTGCTAATGACGTTGAATTAATTTTTGAGAAATCGACTGAGTAACTCAAAATTAAACAGGTCAGCCAATGCACAAGATTAATTTTGTTTAGAAATCAGGCAGCAAAAACAGAGAATAATGACATAAATCAAATAAATATAAAAAATAAAAAAGAGTTAAATGAGACATCTGTACTTCCCTTCTTTTGAAAAGTACCAGCCACCACTGATTCTAATGTTTACTGATTGGCCCCATTCACTTACCCAGATTTGTGCTTTTTTAAAAGAAAAGGAGGAACATGCCAAAATTATTTTTTGGAGTTGTCAACATTATGCCACACAAATGCTGATGATTGTGGTTAACTTATATTTAACCCAAAATAATCCTTCTAAAAAAGTTGTTTTAGAAGCAGAGATATGATTTTTTTTGATGAAATTTTTTTTCTTCTTTGAATAATGTGAATTTTTTTGCACATTTTGCACAAGGCTGGCACATTTATTACAAAAAAATTAATTGGGTCACATTTGATTTCATGTTGCCTTTAAATAAAATAGCACTAAACATTTCAGTTTCACCCTAAAAGACCAACATATTTCCTTTCATCACATTAAAAGCTTTTCAAAGTCCGACCTGTTTTCAATCTCACCTGAAAACGCTCTAATTTTAAGGATGCGATTAAATATTACAGGTGCGATCTGTGTTCTGTGAGTGAACAGATCTTTATTCAGGCTGACTGTTGTACTGCCAGCTCGAGTCTCAGCAGTGAGTCGCAGTTGGCTGCTGCACGGGTAAGCAATGTGCTGAAGGGAACTCCATTAGAGTGCAGTAAAGCCATGTAATAACAGTGCCAGAAACGTAGGCCACATCAGAGACATTGAGACCAAGACAAACTCAATCACGGTTAGACACTCTCTTGCGCATACACACATGAACACACAGCAACAGGCCAATTTGACAAATTCAGGGGTGCAAACACATATATATGGGCTCCATTTTCCTGTGCGTGCAAAGCGCAGTGCTACGCGCAACGACCACGCGCAACGTCTTATCCAATTTTCGTGAGAGAGCTAATTCTAATCGCAATTTTCTTGCCAAATTCTGGCGAGAATCACATTTTCCGTGCATATTAAAGGAACGTGTTACTGTCATAGAAATATGAATGTAATTTATTCTTCTAATTCACTGCATACATTCAATTTACACTACCAACTTCTTATAAATGTGCTGTCTTGATTTATATCACTGGTGCTTGATGGATTGAACTATATTATTGAACTATATTGACAACATCTCCTTTCTGCATTTGTGTTCCCCAAAGAAAGTCATACAGGTTTGTAACAACATTTGAGTGAATAAATTAAGACAGATTTTAATTGTTGGGTGAACTGTCCCTTTAAGATGACAAACACACACAAAACGCTCACACACAATAAGGTGGCTTGCAACCACTTCTACAACACAAAGCCCTTCAAGCGAAAGCATAATGATAAAACTTGTGTGTGCTTAGAATTGATAATCGCACACGTCGCTGTGATAACTCAACAGAATCCAGCAGTGTGTATGTGTTTGTGAGCAGCTGGAGAGAAGCCTTTGATCTTTACATCAGGGTTTGAGGGTCCACAGACTATACATGTTACAGCACACATAATGAGAACATTGACATGGTTAAGAGACACATAGACAACACTATAGTTTGAATGAGAGAGAGGGAGCGATAGCTCCCTAGGTAAGTGTTTTTCCTAGAATGCGCACGTACGGCTGACAGACAGGTTGTTAAATGATAAGACCTGCCCTAAGAGGCCATCATACTACACACACATGCACGCATGCATGGACACACACACACACACACACACACACACACAGGTTTACTTAGCTATCTATATGGGGACATGCTCTACCATAGATTTATTTTACTTTCTAATAAATCTATATTACAGAAAGAAAAAAGCACCATAAAGTGCCATGGTACTTGACCATGGATTTTTGGACATTTAACATCCATGTATTGTAGAAATGTACTGTGGTACTCTTTGAAGTACTTTTGAATAACGTGTAAATATCATGGTTTATGGAACCACTGTATATCTCAAAGTGCCAAGGTATTGCCTCCTGATACCGTAACTAAAACATGATACTGCCACATGATCCAAACCTACATCGACACACATGTAGGATATTAGATGCAGAAGAATTGCAGTAATATGACTTGAATCTAGGAAAACCCAAACTTTTAGTCCTAGAATTCCTCAACGTCTGCTTAAAGCTCCAAGAAATCTTGTGAAGCTCACATCTGGCCAATATGTGAGCTTTACTACTATTAAGACCAGCTCTGCAAAGAAGCCACTGGGTGCATAGGTCACAAGCAATAAAGGACGGAGTGAACCAGCTTCCCTTGAGAGATCCTCCTGAATTACAATGAACAAAACAACACCAATTCTATGACTCTTTAGTCTGGATGATAATTAGTTGTGAGATCCTCATGAGATCCTCATTATTCTGCAAACAGCAGCTAAATGAATTCATGAACATTGTACTTCACTGAGTTAACCCTTTAAAATGTACAAAATGCCTTTAAACCCACAATGTACACAATACCTAGCCTTGCTAGATAATTCCGAAAATTACTCCATGACCTGTGATCAACGGACAAATTAATTATTAGAGCCTGATGTGCCTTTTAAAATATGTGTAGTGATTTGTAATCTGATATAACTGACAAATTGATGATTATAATCTTTAAATTTTGTAGGATTAATCTCATTCTACTAAGAATGGTAACTATTCAACTTGATAATAAACCCCGACAATCAGGTTTCTCATAACATGTAATGTATTATCCATGTTGTAAAACCAATTGAATTAACCAGTATAATATGTAACAAGGGATTTTCATGTTTTGTTACTTACACTTATAATATTCATGAAAGAATGTCACATTTAGTATGTAAATGCTTGCTTGTTTACGTAGAGAATGTTGATGACAACGAATGTCATGTCTCTTGCACTGTTTTCAAGATATAAAACATCATGATTAAACATGCACTATTTTCAGCTGGAAGTTGTAAGTATCCTCCACACAAAGGATCACAAATCAGCTTTGAAATGGACAGAGCAGTCGATCATGTGACTCTGAAAAGCCACTTCTGACTGGCTCAGGACACCTTTGGGGGTGTGGCCCATTTCAGTTCAAAACTTTCCTACCCAAGGAAGAACTTCCTCTTCTCTTCTTCCTCTCCAGCTTCTTCTCTCTTGCAATGCTCTCTTGGAACCGTCACATGGTCTCATCTCTTCGGCTCTCTTACTGCTTCCAGATCCTCCTTGCCATGTAGAGTCCAAGGAAAACTTTGGACACAAAAGTCCAGAGGAAGCCTCTCACTCTCTGCTTTATGGTTCACACACCCAACGGGATTTATGAGACTTCCTTGCAGATGGCCATGTTTCATCCAGACAATAACTATCTGCGATTATAACAGAGTCGAAGTCCCAGAGTCCAGAACAAATTTTCTACAAACGCTGAAGAACCAAGCAACACGAGGAAATGCAATGCAAGGAAACTCAATGGAAGGAAACGCTACAACAGTTTATTTCAAATTCGGTCACTTTACTCACAAAACTGTTTCATGTTGTTTGTGTTAGATTAGTTTATGTTTAGAATAGCATTAAAGTTTGTCTGTATTCAAAGATAATTTGACTGTGGTATATATTGATTAATAATCTCTTCTCTGTTTTTAAAAGATTTAGCTTAAAAGCTGTACATAAATATCTGTGATATTATTTTCAATAAGCCATGATAATAATATTACTCCAGTAAATGAATTAATCATAATTCCTTTATTACAGCTAATTCCTTACAATAGAAATTGTGAGCAGATAAAACGAGACTTGTATTACGAATTTAATGGTGGAGAATTGTATTATCTGTTATGATGACAAAAGTTATTTGTCATTTATCTTTCTTATAATGGGACTAATTCCATTATAAATTACCTTGCATAATAATGATGTAGAATAAGGACAGTGTAAATTAATTACTAGCTCACATACTGTTTTCCTACATATAGTGGTGGGAGAATTGCAGCACTTTAATCCATACCGTGTACATTTTACTACCAAATTTCCTACACACATTTCCTGAACGTCTGAATCACAGACAAATACACACACAGAGGCGGATTAAGGTGGTCAGGGGCCCCTAGTCTGCTCTTTGTGTGAGGCCCCCCTTAATCATTATGTTTTACTGGAAAAATGTATTTAGTGCCATACATGGCCCACGCGCATATAGTAAGGTGAACTGGCACACACACACACACACACACACACATTGAGACATAAAGTGTTACAGTGTTGTAGTACAATACTACAGTGTTTGCTTCAAGAAAATGACCACCACACCACATAGGTAAAATGAGAAATTGAACATTACAAACAAAACACAAATACAAACAAGCACAAGACCCAGTGCTTAGAAGCAGCCCTTTAATTATGATCAAGAAACACCAGCACTACAACCAAAACTAACATCAACAGAGATGTAAGTTGGAAGAATACCAGATATTACTGCCACCACAGTCACAAAACAATTACAAAGGAAATATGTACATGTAACTATAAACAGCAAAGCAACAGAATTCCCTGCATTCACAGTTCAACTGCAAGCTGGTAACCGCTTTTAGCTTTATAAACCAACAGGTAGGCTACAGCATCTGCATCAGTGCAGAACACCCTGTTTTACTGAGGCAAAATCACAACATCATTACTGAGACACAAACCACTGTGCAATACACTAAACTGTGTATAAAACAAAGCCATCATAAAAACAGCAACACATAATAACACTGTTATTATAACAGCAATAATGAAACAGCAGCACAATAAAAAATATGTACATATTGTTGAGTCGGCCCACCTCGAAAATGTCCAGTCCAGCCCAGCCCATCGTGGATCTCAGTTTATTTTTAATTAGTCCCAGTTTTGAAAAAGAGCACTCACTCCTGGTGTTGGTTACAGGCAAAGTCATAAATGGCCGGAGGAGTGCTATATCAACATTTTCAAACACTGATTGTAGTTTCCTTGCTCTTATAAGTTGCAGCAGTGACCTTGCTGAGGTGTCCTCCTTTTCTTTGATAAATTGTCTGGATCCTCTAGATCACCTGCATATTTCTTCTGCAGATTAGCTGCTCCTGTGCGAAGATCTTGAAGTATCCAGTAAATTGTTTTCAGTATATCTTGGTCACATTGTTCCTTTAACCTATGTATTTTCCATTTTGTGCTCACTTTCATACTTTCTTTCGGACATTTTGCGTCTATGCCGTCTAGCAATAACAGTGATGTATTTGAAAATGATTGACATGATTTGACCAGCAGCCGATTGGACAGATGTCACATCTATCCAATCACCTGCTTATTTTTTTATGTTTCTTATGGGCCAATAAGGGTCTTTTTTTGTTCACGCTGAAGTAAATTAAAAATAAATAAAAAAATAGTCTGGTCAATGCGGGGGCCCCTGCACACGTGGGGCCCCTAGTCTGCGGCCTATGCAAGCCTGCGCGTTAATCTGCACCAGTACACACAAACACACAATCAGACAGACACTCATCCATGGCTTGTCTGACTAACTCTGTCCAACTCGCTCATTTCTACTTCAATTCCTGGCACATTTCTTAGTTTCACAGTTCAGAATAAGAGCTGCGAGAAATACAATGTTAAAATGACCTCACTCAGAATACTGACAACCTATCAACAATGAGAATGCAATTTACAGCACATAATAATGGATTTGTTTTTGTACATTTTGGCCATTCCATGCGTAACCTTTTTGTATATATGAACTTTAAGGGACTAAACATGGTCCTGTTGTGTATACATTAAGTACGTTCATGCTTTGCTGTTTTTTTTATTATTATTTTGGCATTCATGCAACTCAATTATCATGCAACATTATCTTACATTTAGCAGAAAAAGGGAAAGGCTGAAGACCATGCTTTTTATAACTTCCCTTCTCACCTTTAAAAATGTATACAATATTTTGATCTTATTGAACTACAGTGCTGTGAAAAAATGTTTGCCCCATCCTGATTTCTTCTGCTTTCGTGTATATCTCTTATAAAATAGTTTAAAACACTCAAACAAAATCTAGTGAACACAAAATCTAGTTTTTAAATGATAACGTTATTTATTGAAGCAAAAAAGTTATCCGATACCAACCGGACCTGTGTGAAAAAGTACATTTCCCCAGTTATTAAATCCCAAAATCTAGGAAATTGCATTCAAGATGGGCTTCAGCTGGACTAGACACACTCAGGCCTGATTACTGCCGGCCATGTTCAATCAAATCAACACCTAAATGTAACTTTTTCAGCAGCATGAAGTTGGCTAAAAGGTCTCACCCAGTAGCACACTATGCCAAGGTCAAAAGAAATTCCAACAAAATGATGAGGGGAAAAAGGTGATTGAAATACATCAGTCTGGGAAGTGTTACAAAGCTATTTCAAAGGCGCTGGGACTCCAAAGAATCACAGTGAGAGTCATTATCTCCAATTGAAGACAACTTGGCACAGTAGTGAACCTTCCCAGAAGTGGCTGACCCTCCAAAATTCCTCCAAGATTACAGCAATGGCTCATCCAGGAAGTCATAAAAAAGCCAAGGACAGCATCCAGGAAACTGCCACTCTCATCAATGAAGGCACTGAAAGATCAGAATCAGAAAAACACTGGCCAAAAAATGGCATCCATGGAAGAGTGATGAGGCGAGAACCACTGCAAACCCAGAAGAACATTAAGACTTGTCTGGATTTTTCCAAAATAACTTGATGATCCTCAAACCTTTTGGGAGAATGTTCTGTGGACTGCTGAGTCGAAAGTGGAACTGTTTGGAAGACAGGGGTCCCGTTACATCTGGCATGAATCAAACACAGAATTCCACAAAAAGATCATCATACCTACGGTCAAGCATGGTGGTGGTAGTGTGATGGTGTGGGGATGCTTTGCTGCTTCAGGGCCAGGGCGACTTGCAATAATTGAGTGAAACTTGAATTCTGCTCTCAACCAGAAATTGTAAGATATCCAAGTGGCTCGAGTGTTTTGACTAAGTTCACAAAAACTCGTTCAGATCCATTTCATGATTCAGTGACAATTTCTGGTGATGCAAGAAGGTGGTGACAAATGAGTGTCTTGTGTGAAATGAGTAAGTCACTGAATCAGTGATCAAAAGAAAAGTTTACTTTGTCTACAGGCCTACATAGAGACTTTAGTTAGAATACAGCAGATCTATCCTTTTCCTACAGTTTGACAACTGCACACCAACATAGAGGTAAAAAACAGGAGCAGATATATAAAAAAATAGCTTTACATATTTAACACAAATCTAGTAATCTGTTTAAATTGGCAAAAAAAAAAAAACACAAAAATTATCAAACTATTCACAAACATAATGTAAAAAGCATATCTTAATGAAGACTCATGTGCTGTTATAAACTGCACATACAATGTGTGCTTAATAGAAGGTTTGTCCATTGTTTTTGTTTTTCTGCTGTGCATTTTACATAATGCTGCCAATCAAGGATAATATGCCGATAAGAAACTCGCGTTTTTGTGTTCCTCATCTCTAGATTATTCATTTAGATCAATATCAATGCTGATAAAAATATTTATATATGAGCATTATTGAAAGCAAGTTTGTAGAAATGAATGGAACCACGTTAATTCGACTGTCTGACTGGTGCCCTATTACGTAAAATAAATTTCATTGAGTTTCATACAGTATGTTTGGCTGTGAAAAAAAAAATGCCATAACCAGACAGAAAAGAAAAACTACATCTACCATTTTACTTTTACAAAAGCACATAAAAACCAAACTTATCAGGCCACATGTAACAGTTTATGATTCCCAAGAACTCAGGAACATCATGCTCGGCTAGAATAATAAACTCCCATACGCTGCACAGAACTAAACAACATCACACTGGTGTCAACTGCAATTAACATGAGGCTGCTGCCATGGAGATCATGGCGAGAGAAGATGCAAGTCATAAACGCTGAGCTATCATGGCGCTCTGGCGAAATTTGCATAAACAGAAGTGATTTATGGGTATTTCGGGTGTCAGACTGAAACTACAAGGCGGAAGCTCGCTCAACATTATTCATTTAATGGAATTTCATGCTCTGTCTCTCTCTCTTGTTACACAATAAAAATGTTTCTGGCATTAGATACAATATTCACCATGTAAATGGTAAAAGCTTAGGATCCAGATTCTAGCAGTTAGCAGACATACGAGTTGTACAAACACATCGAGTTGTGGCAGGTGCAATGCATTGGCACAAATGCGAAATTAAATGCGAGCCATTTTGTCTCAACATATGCAAAACAGCACAGATACTTTTGAGACAGAGTACAGATTAGCATTCAATTACAGATAAAACATGACCTTTATGTATTTGGGAATTGCATTTTGAGCAAACAAATTATAGACCACATGTCCATTTGACATTTTAGAATAATAGTAATGAAATAATACAAAAACAATGAATTGATACAAATGGGAGCATGGGAATTATGTAGTAACTGAGAAATATATTAGAATAAATCTAGATCTACAGCTCTGAATACTCATTCAAACAACTTCTGATTGCATTCTCGGGTGCTTTTCCAACAGTATAGGAGTTCCCATGTCTGCTGGACACTTGTTGTCTATATATATATATATATATATATATATATATATATATATATATATACACAGATCTGCCAGAAAATTTTAAAACCACCTGCCTAATATTATGTAGGTCCCCCTTGTGCTGCCAAAACAGCACCACCCCATATCTCAGAATAACATTATGAGACTATATTCTTCTCAGCACAATTGCACAGAGTGGTTATCTGAGTTACTGTAGACTTTGTCAGTTTGAACCAGTCTGGTCATTCTCTGTTGACCTCTCTCATCAACAAGACATTTCCATCCACAGAACTGCCCCTCACTGGATGTTTTTTGTTTTTGGCACAATTCGGATTAAATTCTAGAGACTGTTCACAGTGCTAAACAGCAGCATGGACCGAATGAAACAGCTCAGCGGAGGAATCTGAGGAGGCCTTAGGAGAATCCATATGTCTTGCCTTATAGCTCAATTGAGAAACAAGCCTTTGATTTGTGCTGGGTTGATAAACACTGTGCTGGACGTGAGCATTCATAAAACAACACTAGTTACAATACAAGTCATTTCAGGACTCAGCATGCAAAGAGATTATATCCTCGGCCTGCTCTGCAACTGTGAGTCTAAAGCGATGTGACATGCGGTTCTGATTGTTAAAAAAGTCTGTCCGGTTCATCTCCGATTGTGTTCCACAGAAGACAAAACATCACATAGGTTTGGAACAACATGAGGGTGAGTAAATGAAGACAACATTTTCATTACTGAGTGAACTGTCACTTTAATACCTATTTCTACTTGATCTAACACTAATACAATTATTTCATTTGTGTACCCTTATGTAGTCTGGTTGATTCAGTCATATTAAATGACATTTTTTCTCAAATTATACCAGTCTATACCATGTAGATGTTACCACATTAAGCATCATTTTAGGTTACCTGACTTTCTCCCCCCTCAGAATAGCAGAATAGCATGCAGCTATCCCCCTCAGAATAGCAGCATTTTAATATTTCATGAAGGTGGAATGTGCAGAGATAAAAAAGCTTATTATGGTAACTTTCAAGAAATAAAATTAACTCTTAATTCGGAAATAGCAGTGCACTGTACAGACTGAGATATTATATGGTATAATGGTAATATTACAACCCTACACAGTGAGTGACTCTGGTACCAATACGTCCCCCAAAGAGAGCCAAACAACTAAAATTATGTTCAGATGTAATTACTGTGCATCAATGACTGGCACAAGGGCGACCAGACACCCCCCCAAGCATGCTCAGAATCAGATTTGGTGCCTTTAAAATTTATTTTGCCTTATTGATTTGCGGTTATCTGATCAAGCTGTTATCAAATTACATAAGAGACTATTCGTCCTAACATCAGTTTAACTAATTCCCAGAGTTTGATTAAGAAGTAATCTGATCGACTGGCTGTCAGATCCAGACCTTGGGACAGACATATTAATCATGTTGTGGTTTGATATGATATATATATATATATATATATATATATATATATATATATATATATATATTGCCAGGGTAATTGATTGACGGGGGAGCTCTGAGGAAGGTAAAGTGCTGGTCTTCCATCAGGCATTTTTGCATGGGTTCAAACGTGTTTACCTTCCCCTGTGGTGTGACTGGAAGTGCGTTCTCGACACTTGTTGAAGCCAGGAAGTAATTGTGTTTGCATATTCAGTGACAAGCACAATTCAGAGGTTGCATTTTCCTTCTAAGATTACATTTTCACTCCACTGATGGTTAGGCTTAGGTTTGGAGTTTGTGTTGGTGGGTAGATCTAATATATTATGCATTACAGCTAAAACAAAAACAATAAAAAATCCTGCTTTACAACTCAATGTTGGTGCCCGTCTGTGGGCATTTCACCTGAAAAAGACAATTATACATGTCAAGATAATAATAATAATAATAATAATAATAATAATAATAATAATATAGCCTAATAAATTCCTTTGTGTTCCCAAAATAATGTTGCCAAATGTGAGTTCTTATCGGATTTGTGTTTGCATACCATTTTGGTAATAGCCTACAGTTAATACTGCCTAAAGAAAATATAACAGAACACAATTTTAGGTTCAAGGTAAACGTGTCTTGTATTATTTTATGACTTAATTACTTGCGTCTTTGTTTCTACAATACAAAGATCTATCTATCTATCTATCTATCTATCTATCTATCTATCTATCTATCTATCTATCTATCTATCTGTCTGTCTGTATCCCCGTCTGTCTGTCTATGTGTCTATCTGTCTGTCTGTCTGTCTATGTGTCTATCTATCTGTCTGTCTATGTGTCTATCTGTCTGTCTGACTCTCTCTCTGTCTAAGTGTCTATCTGTCTGTCTGTCTGTCTGTCTGTCTGTCTGTCTGTCTGTCTGTTTTATAGACTAACATTCAGGATATCTTTAAACTAGGGATGTCCCTTCTAGGGTATCGGAATCGGGTCCGATAACGCACTCATGTACTTGTACTCATGCTCGTAAAAATTTTCTGATACCAAAAAACAATACCATTTGACGTGTGAATGTTATTACGTAAACATTCAGTGCACAAATTAAAGTCATGTCATAGTGAGATTATTTAACAGCAAAAGCTGCAATTTAATTAGATAAATATATAGTATGCATGTGCGGCACGCTTTAAATGTGAGTTCTTGTGAATGTGTAGAGCCGGTGTTGTGCAGACAAAAAGACACAAAGTGCTCATACCTTTTTAGAGATCCTTGGCTCAAAAACGGAAAACACCATTATGAGCATTGCACCTTCTGTAGCAAATGACAGCAGGCAAAGCACTAATTGGTAAATGGTCTGCACTTATATAGTGCTTTTTTTAACCTTAGAGGTTGCCAAAGTGCTTTACACTGTGTCCCATTCACCCATTCATACACACATTCACACTCACATTCACGCACCAATGATGGAAGAGCTGCCATGCAAGGCGCTAGCCTGCCATTGGGAGCAACTTGTGGTTCAGTGTCTTGCCCAAGGACACTTTGGCACGTGGAGTCGTGTGGGCCACGAACCTGCGATTGGCAGCCGAACCGCTCTACAACCTGAGCCACAGCCGCCTAATTAACTTTTTGTTAATATGTATTTAATTAAATAGCAGCCTTTTGCAGTTTAATAATCACTTTCAGTCACGTAGCAACCGGCTTTTCCAGAGTGGGAAGCTATCGTCATAACATCAGATCTCCTTGGTCCTAACAACACAGAAACACTTCCAAATAAAGGCTCTGCCAATATAAAAGCTTAATTTAATTAAAGGAAAATATATGACCGAAATAGACTACTACTGTATAGTTAAGTAATATTCACAGTAATAATATAAATAATGATAATAATTATAAATAAATAGTAATTTTATGTTAAAATTTTATAGTAAAAGTTATGTGATGCTCTGTTATGCACACTTTATTTGACAAAAATAACTCAAATGTAAAATCCAACAATGGAGTTATTTTTGTATCGGTACTTGTACTCGTTCTCAAAAAAATGGGATTGTGATGTCCCTACTTTAAACAAACACTAACATATTGTTTCTAAAACCTTGTGCTTTCTCAATAGTTTCATAATGAAACTACCATGGACTGTTCACACGTTACACTTTAGAAAGAGCGTTTCTTATTTAGAATATGATCTCTCATGATGGTTTGTTGATCTCTTAGTGATTCTCTCTTTATTAATATGTAAGAAAAACTCAATTGGCTCTCTGGATAATTACAAGATCCCTTATCTCCAAACTCCAATGTGGAGAAAGCACCATCTCAGCACTGATTCATCATGACAGCTCTAGATTTATATTCACACAGATGTTGAGATCTTTCCAGTGTTTCAGATTCTTGCACTGACACGTGTTCCGAGATGGTCGCAAAGATGGGCAACAGCTGGCGACAGAGTCGTTTCCTCTGACCAGAGTGCATTCGAATGGCGACCCCTAAATAAACCTGTCAGATATGATTAGATATGGGCACTGCAGGGCACTGTGCCAACTGCACCCACCTTTCAGCCCCCACCATCTGTGAAATATGCCACATACGAGCCAGAAGACCTCTGAGACGTGCAGCAACGAGAGCAGCTGGCAAACATTCAAATAAGTTCCATAAAAGGAGTAAAGGTGTTTGAAGTGACTCTGATAAATTAAAACTCAGAGCACAGGAAATCTATAACAGTGTCAGAGCAAATAAAACAATTTTCCACATAACCGCAAACAAAAACAGAAGAGGATGAGGCAGATAGATGATTTAGGATGTCTCAGAAACATGTATCGTTCCGTTACAACTGACAAATGAGATCAGTGTATGGAAAAATTGGTTTCTGTAAGTGTCTCAGTGGGCTATTGAGTTGTTTAAATAATTTATTGATATGAGAAATGGTGACAATAAAATACTGGCAATTATAGACAATATATAATGGATCACTCTTGCTGTCAGGGCAGAGGAGAAACTGATCTAACAGAGTAGCTCAGTTATAATGTTGGCTGTTATTCTACAGATATGGTTCAGAACCAAAATTTCTAACACAAACTGCTCCAATAGATTTCAAGCTACATCCACCAAACTTGGTACAGACCTCCATACTGGTCTGACTTATTGTGCTTTGTCTTTTCTAACACATCAGACTTTCGGTTTTCCTGTATCTGACCTTCAAAGTGGCCATAAATCGTATAGACTTTTATTAGCCCAAAAAGAAAAACGGCACCTCTGTTGGCCAGTAGGTGCATCAGCATGCCTGTAGTATAACAATTACTTACATATTCACCATAGGTGTCCTGTACGACTGGAGGGGGAGGTCTGTAGCCAGCTGGGGGCGGAGCTCCTCTTGCTCTCTGTGAGGGAACACCCCTTACTCTGGTAGAAGGAACCCTGCTGAGAGGAGCTCCTCTGGGCACCACACCCCGTGGAACTGCAGCCTGAGGTGGAGGAACGCCCCCTCGACACCTGCACAACAAACACATTACCTTGTGTGTTTGAAAATTGTACGTAAATACTATTTATTATGTGTATAATATTGCGATATGTGAAATATTATAGGAATAGCGAGGTTTTCAGCTGGATCACAGATGTTTATTGTTTATATTTCATTGAATTTGTTCAGATGTGATTAGTGAATTAATAGTAGGAAAGGATCTTTAATAGTTTTTTATTTCACAACTTTTCTTTGTTTTAAATATTTACACATCATTAAATGTTTATTTCAAAGTTTTAGTTAAAAAAAAAAAAAAAGACGAAAATAAAGTAATGAAAGATTTTCTGTCTTGTCTCAAAATTGCGTGACCACACTGTACATTCAGTATTCAAAATTAAAATCTCATAGATAAATGTGCAACTGACATAAGTAAATAAATACATATTTTAAATCACAATATTGAAGTAAGCTTGTTGTGTATTATTTATTGTGTGGAAGCTTGACATCAATGTCAATTCAGAAGCCCCTACCCCCAACCTGAAAAAGTTTTACTTGCGTTCAAACTTATCTAGTTTCTGGCTTTCATTTGCTAAATAACAATTTAGGGCTGATCATGTCTCTTTCTTCTAATGGAAAATTATTTTGACAGTTTGATTGAATTTTTCTCTTCACTTGAATGGAAATGAGATGGATTTGAGAAAATGACATTAGCGTCAGTCCGTGTGTATGTCTGCCAGTTATACCACATTAAACTCTCAGTGGAGTTTAAAATACTTTTCTCATTAATTGTCAAAGAGAAAACAATAAAATGAGAAATTAATAAGTTATTTTGTCTTGTGTAACTAAACATGTTTTCCCACTGTTTCTATTTTAGAAGTTCATGTGCTAATGTGTTCAAGAAATAACTCACCGACATATATATATATATATAATGTATTTTTATTTTGAGTCACATAAAAGGAGGAATTTTTAATGAATCTTTATGCTGCTCTTTACATACAACAGTAGTTGATACAGTAAGTCTGTCAAGGTCGAAAAAGAACAAATAAATCACCAAAAGTGCTCTATAAAAGTAGCCCATTCCACTTGTGTGCTGTATTTCATGTCTTCTGAAGCCAGAAGAAGACTTTGAGTGTCATTAGTGTGCTATTTTTTAATCAAACCAGATTATCAGTGATTAACTACTGAAATTTGGGACTGTTTCTCACACAAGGTTATTTTATGGCTTCAACAGATTTGAAATATGGTTCACAAATTGTATAATCTGTGATTATTATGTGATTCACAGAAAAAATAACAACATTCACGTTTGGAAAGGCATGAGGGTGAGTAAATAAAGACAGAATTATAATATATGTGTGGACTACCTTACTTAAAAAAACCAAACAGCTTAAACCAGCTTTAAACCAGCTGGTTTGCTGGTCCTAGCTGTTTTTTTCAGTCTATTCTCCTAGTTTGACCAGCTGACAAGTGCCCAAAACCCATCTAAAACCAGCTAAAAAGACCAGCCTGTGACCAGGCTAGGAGACCACGAAAGACCAGCAAACCACTAGATTTCAACCGATTCTTTCTACAATGAAATTTTTTCACTTAAACAGTTTTTATTGCAATCACACCTGACATTCAGATGTACCTGAGAGTTCCTGGTGCTGGTGTTCCTCTGGCTCGTGTGATGGATTTTCCTCTAGCTGCTGGAACTTTCGCATCCTCTGAGCCGCCGTTCAGATATGTCAGCTCCTGTAGCTGAGCTTGTCTGATCTCATCATTGTAGTCCTGTACCACACATATACACACACCAGCTAGTTAATGAGGTTTAAAGCGCTATAATAGTCCACTTGTTTATCAAAGGGAACAATAATAGATAACATGTGTTTTTCCTCTAGGAAATGTTGTAAATATACATAATAGTATTTAAACCAGCTTTTCATTAGAATAACAGATGAGACTATGAGATATTACAGTGTAATCATAAAGTCAATATCAACACACACACACATACACACACACATTACACATTACACACACAGGGATGAATTTACTAAACTGTAACAGCATCATCTTACACAGGGTTTCAGTAAAATATCCAAATACCCTCAAAAACAAGACTTGAGAAGAAAATTACATAAGATATTAATTCTTGTTTTCAGATAAATCAAATTTTGCAAAGGTTTTTTCTATATATAAGATGGGATATGAAAAATAAACTTAATACAAAACCAGCTTATTTTTCTTACCCCAATTTTCTTGCTTTAAGCAAAAATCTCATACATTTTGGAGAGATTTCACTGAAAACAAGACACAGGGCCCTATTTTAAGAGCATAAGAAAGTATAATCAAATTAACCAAATGGTCAAAAAAACAAACATGTAATGACCTCCCCAAATCCAATCCTTTCATCGGCCCCTTTTGTGGTGACTTATCATTCTACAACAACAGGTAGAAAATTACTAATACAAATTAGATAATAAATACATTGTTAATATAAACAGTACTCAACTAATAATAATACATGAAAAATAAACCATGACCTCTAGAAAATTTTACACAAATCTCATGAAGTTTTGTTTCATAAAACGGCTACAATATTATCAGGTACATAATCTGATGATCCTCAATATTTTCAAAGTTTGGACATGAACATTATTACCACCTGCTGGTGGAATATCCAAACTGCAAACGTAGAAACTGACTTTTAGACTTTGCGCTGAAAACAGACATGTTTCTGAAACGTCTAAGTGCAATGACCCATTTCTCAGGAAAATAGCAAATTGCGCTTTACGTCACTTAATTAACTTACAGTACACTCAGAGTTTGCACTCATACACCCAGAGACATCTCAAACACTCCCAACCATGCCACTTGTGCTTTATGCTTGGACAATTATTACACTTAGAATTGGCGTTCTCAAAGAAATCGGATAAGACATTCTCAAGTTAATGTATATTGTTTTAAGGATGTTTAGATATTTTTACCAGAAAATAAGACAAAAATACAGAGTAAAACAGATTTTTTTCCAGTGTAGACGTACCGGAATAAGGAATTTCTTGATCTCCTCCAGAGCGTGTCCCATTCTTGCATATGCCTCTGCGGGCGGAGCAAACACCTCGATCAGCACGTGAAGATCTTCATTAAGGTGATTATACTTTGCTTCCCCGCTCTTCCGAAGTTCTTCTTCCTGTTAGCGTAAAACATACAAAAGAAAAGGAAATGCAGCATGACTTAATTTGTGACAGATTAAATCCTCTCCTCAACAAGCCACACAATTTCAAATATCATTAACTTATGTGTCAAAGTTTAATACTTAGGATTAGAGTTTATTTAAATATGTAAGAATGGGGATCCTGGGTCGCTCAGTGAGTATTGACGCTGACTACAACACCTGGAGTCATGAGTTTGAATCCAGGGTGTGCTGAGTGACTCCAGACATATCTCTTAAGCAACCAAGGGAGGGTAGAGTCACATGGGGTAACCTCCTCATGGACACGATTAAATGGTTCTTGCTCTCAATGGGGCATGTGGTAAGTTAAGCGTGATTCACGGAGAGTAGAATGAGTCTCCACATGCTGTGAGTCTCCGCGGTGTCATGCACAGCGAGCCACGAGATAAGATGCGCGGACTGGCGGTCTCAGAATTGGAGGCAACTGAGTCTTGTCCTCCACCACCTGGATTGAGGAGAGTAACCAATCCACCACGAGGACCTAGTAATTAGTGGGAATTGGTTATTCCAAATTGGGGAAAAAAGTGGATATAAAAAAAAAAAATAAAAAAAAAAATAAAAAAAAAAATATATATATATATATATATATATATATTTATACAATTATGAGCAATATTAATAATGCTGCTTGCCTCAACAAAAATCTTAAAACCAAGTTTTCCTAAGTTGTTACTTCGTTGTGTTTTATCGGTACATGCATCTGCTATTGACCAGTGGTGGGCCGTGAATTTAAATTCTAAGCATTCAGTGTGATTCATGCCATTAAGAAAACACAGTTTCATAATGAATAAGTCACCCTATGCCTTTGGGCATCATACAATATGCCGCAGCTAACTAGTAATACCAACTGACTTTTTAAAAACACGTCCACGCAAGAAAGACAGAACTTGAAACAACACTTAATGCTCAAGCAAGCCTAATTTTAACTGCAGCATGACTGTTTTGTGAAATGAACGTCTCCCAAACAGACATTCAAAAATCATAATTTATTTCATATGAATCTACCAAGGAGGTCTATAATACTTGGAAAAATCTATGTATCTAATAATATTTTGTGACATATTCCTACTTGATATCTCCGACCATAAATGCATTAAATTCCCCGATATTCAGAACTGCAAAGCTCCCGTTAGCTTAGCAGGGGTTTGACTCTCATTAGAGATGTCTCCTAGCAACCTAACTGATATACTGTACAATGCTGCAGCGCTAACATTTGAGCTTCAGGTGTACGATTATCAAAAGAGATTATAATGTTGTATACACCTGTTTCTGCAAACGTTTGTTAAACAAGCTTCAATATCATGTAATGTGGAAACAAAGAAATTTATCGAATGTTTATCACTTCCTTTGTATATCTCCCTGAGTGTCGACATGTTTATGGTACATCGTGCACCTGCATCTCGGTGAAATCGGAGTTGAGAATTTCTGCACGAGCCTACAAGTTGTAATCCTGACTTCAAGATGCATTCCATTGCACTTTTCCTAGTAGAAGTTGTAAAATCCGACTTTCTGAATTGAATGGAAAGCAGCACTACTTTTTACTTTTTGATCTGACACTGAATTCTCCAGCAGCGTAATTTACACTTCGTAAACTCCTGATGTTGCTCTAACGATGCAAAAAGCACTTACCAATTTACTTGAAGTGAACATCAGTCCTCCTTTCCTGTTTAATAAATTAAGCAAGCACACGGTCATGCAGAACATCTTGTGTTTTTAAATCCATTCTCATCTCTTTCTCAATGGTGATGTGGCAGTGACAGCCGACTCGTCAGTATGATTTTGCGCTTTTCGCTCTTGAATTACATACATCACTTAAAGCGTGATTGCGTCACTCAAGGCCAGCTAGAAGGCCTGGAATGGGACATATCCTAAAGATCACAACCAACAAGAACAAATAAATCAATCTGATTGGCTGATGAATCTTACAATCTGACTTTAATTGCTCATTCATTTGCACTGTTGAGGGATTCTGTGTAAATTCTGAAGTCCTGACGGGATGGAGCTCAAACACTGCTTTGGCTAACGAGCTCGGCTTCGGCATTTGATTTGTGAAACCGTTGTCACACTTTGCTTTTAAGCAGCAAGGAATACATTCTGACTAGATAAACTTTTTATTTGTTTGTAGATTAAGAGTGGAAAGCAATTAAAACTACAAAATACAAAAAGGTGATTGAGAATGAAAGGATTTGCTGGCCCTGAGAAACCACCACTGCTATTGACTGTGCTAAAAGAGTATCGCATTCGTAATTTATATATATATATATATATATATATATATATATATATATTAGACTTTGAAAAGGCTGGAGACTTAACCATGCATGAGAAGGAAGGGCATGCGGAAAAAAATATGAATCCACTGTTTATTTTTATGAATGAGATGCAGTTTTCTTAGGGGGTGCTCATTGGAAAACAGCAAGATGTAGCACAATGGTCAAATATGTCTGACTAGCGAATATTTACATTTGAACATCGCAGATGGAATAATAATTCCATCTATATATATATATATATATATATATATATATATATATATATATATATATATATATATATATATATATATATATATTATTTAATTAATAAACTGCACACCATGGTCATGCCATGCATATTCAATTCATTTAAAATAGGAATCACATATGCATATATAGGGTGTTCATTGTTCATGCCCAAAAGGGTTTTCGTACAGGGGGACCACCAAACCAGATTGCTCAACCTTAAAGCCCAGGGCCCCCCGGGGCAGTCAAGGGCCCCAGGGCACTGGCCCCACTGGCACAGTCAGTAATCTGTCCCTGACTGTGTGCCTGAAACATGGCAAAGAATTGCATCAGCCCACCTGTCAAATGCACAGTGGAAGGGTAAGATTCCTTAATTCAGAAGTGTTTCTCACTCTTTCTCTCTCTCTGTCTGTGTGTATGTGTGTGTGTGTGTGTGTGTGTGTGTGTGTGTGTGTGTGTGTGTGTGTGTGTGTGTGTGTGTGTGTGTGTGTGTGTGTGCTTTCTCTGATGTCATGCCGTTAATCTGGTCTCCTCAAGAAAGTTGTTGTTATGCAAATAAGATGCTAATTTCCTCCACAAATCTGCTGTTTACTTTAAGAGGTCAGCACGGTGCAGAGATGGCGAGGTAATGGAGCGTGTATGTGTGAGTGTATGTGTGTGTGGGGTGTAAATGTTTACTATGGACGTCGTTTGGCAACTTCTGTGAAATTCATTTCTGTGAATTCTACAACATCAAAGAGAATCATGAGCTTTAAGCAAATCTCTCCTCGCCGCTGCGGGATGGAACTGCAGGAGAATCTCAGGAAGGTTTAAAAACTGGGCAGCCCACAGGACAGGTAAGCATCCCAGAAGCCAAAGCATACAATTTACAGAGCACTATTCTATCTCTCTCTTTTTTCCACAGAGAGCATGTTGACCAAAATCTGACAGGACCAGAGGAGAGCAGCAGTCAATAACAACGTGCCCAATTAGAAGATAAAACCTTCCAGAAAGCCTTCAGATTTCTGTAACAGCTGTCTGAAGGGAAAACGATTGCTTGTGTAAAGAGTGAATATAAATGCGAGCATGACTGTACATGTATATCTACATGACCTGTGGTAAAGCTATTCAGAAACATCCAAAAACCGGCAGCAAATTAATACATTCTCAAAATATGCTGAGGAAAAATTACAATTATTTAATGGGGAAAATAAAATGAAAAAAAATATATATATTCTTTGGTTTTGAAATAGATGTGAAGATGCAAACAGGCTAGCTGTTATTTGACAGAGAAGTCTCAAAGGTAGGCTATTGTTCACCCCAATTATCGATCAGTTCAATCAGCAAAACAGCTTGCAGAGACGCAGCTGAGATCGCTCAGTGCACTTCTCACCGGTGACAGCACAGACAATGAGACAACAGGACAAACCCTCGGAATTCATGTTACTTATTAACAGCTAACACTGATAAAAGAAAGAAAGAAAGAAAGAAAGAAAGAAAGAAAGAAAGAACAGATATATTATAAAAAGCAAATGAACAAATAAACAAGTGAGCAATCAAACAAAAATGAAAGAAAATGAACCAACGAAAGAAAGATTGAACAAATGAAAACAAACCAATGCATGAATTAAAAAAAGAACAAAAAAAGAACAAACAAACATATGAACGAAAATAAATGAATCAATAAATGAATTAATTAAATAAATAAAAAACAACAGACAAAGTTAATAAAAGACAGAACAAAAGAATGAACAAAATAAAAATATAGTTAATGGAAAAAAGAAAAAAGAATAGAAACAAAAGAAAACAAAATGTAAAAAAATTAGAAAGAAAACAAAGAAAAGAAAAAAGATCAGAAAAATTAAACAACAAACAAATGTAAAAAATGACCAAATGAGTGAACACAAAATTAATAAAATAAAACAAACCAACTAATCAAAAAAGAAAACAAATAAACAAAGGAAAATAAGCAAACCATTGAAAGAATGAACAAAATATAGACAAATAAAAAGAAAGAAAAAACAAAAGAACCATCAAAAGAAAGAATGAAACAATTAAGGAATTCATTAAAATATACAAATTAACAAAAGACACAACAAAAGAACAAACAAAAATTTGAGAAAATAAATGAAAGAAACAGAGAACAATAAAAGAAAACAAACAAACGACAAATATAGGAGCGAACAAACAAAATATGTGATAGAAAACGATCCATCATAAGAAATAAAAAACAAACAATGAAAGCATTAGCAAAAGAAAGAAAAAATATAGAACAAAATAATGAACAAATGACAGAATAAAATAATGAACAAAAGAAAAAACAAAAATAAATGAAAAAAAATTAACAAAAGAAAGACCAGATAAACAAAAGTAAACAACTAAATAATTAATGAGCGAACTAACACAAAAAAAAAACTAATTAATTAAATAATGTATAAAGTAAACAAAAAAATACCTAATTAATAAAATACACAAAAATATTTTCAAAATAAATAAAGAACAAAAGAGCAATCAAACAAATGGACATCTGAAATAATGAATGAATTAAAAAATAATATGAAAGAAAAAAATGAATATGGTAACAAAAAAAGGAATGGAAATAAAAGAAAGAAAGATTACCTTTTCTTTGTCTCTCATGGATCCCTTGCCAAGGATGGACATCTTGGTCAGTGTGTCCTCCTGTAGTCTCTTTAATGAGTTCCCTCGAGGCCCAAGAAGTTTACCCACAAAATTAAACTATTCAAGAGAAAAACAGAGAGAAAGTTTCACTCACACTTTATCGGCTATTTTAACACTATTTCTTTAAATATATCATTAATATACATTCCCCTTCTGTCACTCACTGGATGTTGTCGATATAGTGACATTATGGGTCGCTCTTAGGAGCCCAGAACACCTCTGATCTTTGAGAAAAGGCCAATGAGAATTGGTGAGCGGAATTTGCATGCCACTCCCCTGGACATATGGGTATAAAAGAAGCTGGAAGTAACCACTTATTCAGATTTTTTCTTAGGAGCTGAGCGGTTGTGTGTCAGCTAGCTGAATTCCACTGCCGGTCCATTCACCTCTAAACGAAGAAGCGTATGCTGTTGGATGTTGGACGCATTCCAGCAGCTTTATCTCCTTATGCCCCTGGACACTTTGACAGTGCTAAAATTTTATATATTCATGCAAAAGAGTAGATTTTCTCTATTTGAACAAAACACATTGACATGAATGTCTTTTTAAAGACAAGTCTTTATAAAGATGCCTTTCTGTCTTTGTGTAGTACCTTGATGCGGTTGTTATCTCTCTTCCTCCAACGGCCATGGTCGTTCGCGGAAGGTTCATGTACTCATTGCAAGAACATGACCATGGCAATGTTATGGTCGTGGCTTTCCTCCTTTCCATCGATGGCGGGTAGTGGATTGCCCAACACTCCCCTCCAGGGCAGGTATGACTTCGTCATTTCTGGCGACCAAAGCTTACAGTGCCTCTGGACAGGCCACCTAAGCCCTGCATGCCATGGCCCTCCAGGAAGTCCACCAGGCCAAGGCATTGAAAGAACAGCACGTGCTGCTCGTGTTGATGCATCTGAGACCGCTTCAGCACTGACTTCAGACTGGAGTCCCGAAAAGGGCATGGCGCCACGGTACATATTGCATGGCCATCACGCCGGTCTGCCGCCACATGTTCAGCCCTTGGACAAACCTTGCATTTCTGCAGGCATGAGTCCCCCTACAGAAAGTGTCCAGATGTGCCGTGGTCACAACAGAGGCCTCCAAGTTAGGCTGGGGCGCCAAGTGCAATGGGCACACAGCCACTGGCTCCTTGACAGGACCACGGCTTTGTTGGCACATCAGCTTCCTCTGGTTGCTGGCTGTACTGCTCGCCCTGTGGAGGCTATTGCCATTAATCTGGGGCAAACACCTGTTGCGGCAGGTGACACTCAGGTGCAGCTGATATGGATTCGATTTGGCAAAGCAGAGGTAGATATGTTTGATTCCCGGGAATCCTCCCACTGCCCGCTCTGGTATTTTCTGACGGGAGCCCCAATTGGGACAGATGCGCTGGCACACAGCTGGCACACAGCTGGCCCCGAGGGCTGTGCAAATACGTGTTCCCCCCAGTGAGCCTACTTGCACAGACACTGTGCAAGGTCAGGGAGGACAAGAAACAAGTCAACCTCATGGCACATTACTGGCCCACCCAGTCTTGGTTCTCGAACCTCACGCTCCTCGCGAGAGCACCTCCCTGGCAAATTCCCCTGAGGAAGGATCTCCTCTCTCAGGGACAGGGCACCATCTGGCACACGCACCCAGACCTCTGGAATCTCCATGTCTGGCCCCTCTATGGGATGCAGAAGATTTAAGTGGCATACCACTGGCAGTGGTAGACACAGTCACTCAGGCCAAGACTCCTTCTACGAGGCAGCCATTTGCCCTGATGTGGCATTTGTTAAAAAATCGTTGTTCTTCCTGAGGCAAATGCTCCCAGAGATTCGCAGTCGGTCAGTGCATTCCTTCCTGCAGGAGAGGCTGGAGGGGCGGCTGTCCCCCTCCACCTTGAAGGTGTATGTGGCCACTATAGCAGCACACCACGACGTGGTGGACGGTAAGTCCTTGGGGAAGCATGACCTGATTATCAGGTTCCTGAAAGGCACCAGGAGGCTGAATCCTCCTAGGCTACAACTCTTTCCCTCAGAATCTCTCCGTGGTCCTTCTGGGCCTTCGGACTGCCCCGTTGAGCCCCTACAGCCAGTTGAGCTGGAAGCCCTCTCTTTGAAGTCGGCCCTCCTGACTGCACTCACAAAATCCTGTGATTTGTCGTGGTCTTGAGACCCAGGTTCCCAGGTTAGTTGGTGAGCCTGCAAGCGAATCTCCACCCGGAAGGAGGCAGATCCAGCCTCATCGTTGCTGTATCCGGTGCATGCTTTGCACATCTATTTGATCGCACACAGGGATCTAGATGCACTAAGCAGCTCTTTGTCTGCTTTGGCTGGCAACAGAAAGGGAATGCTGTCTCCAAAAAGAGGCTTACCCACTGGACCGTGAACATCATCGTTCTGGCATACCAGAACTAGGCCGTGCCTGCCCCTTTGGGAATACGTGTACACACTGGCCAATGGCACCTCTTTAGCAGACATATGCAGGGCAGCAGGTTGGGCAACATCCAATACCTTCGAGACTTTATGGCCTCAGGGTTGAGCCGGTCTCATCCTGTGCATTTTCAGGTACAAACAGGTACTTTTACAGAACAGCTGGCCAAGTATACCGCTTGTGTACAGCGCCTTACCCCTCCATGAGGTGAAGACATGCACTTTCTTTCCCATGCGAGTTCACAAACATGTGAAACCTTGATGTCTTTCTTCCTAGCCCTGTGGCTCACAAATTCAGCAGAGGAATTTGCAGCCAGACGCAGTACGTGTGCTAATATGCCCTGTACTAGGGTAGGTGCTCTGCAGGTGCTAGTTACTCCAGTAACCCCCTGTGATGTATTTTCCTCAGTACGGCCTCCCTTTCAGCAGACATGCATCTCCCTTTGGCAGAGCTCTCTCTGACCCTGGTCGCTGTGTTTGTAGAGCTACTTTCCTTTCGAGGAAGAACCAACCACTGCGCCTCTTTCCTGTGCAGCTGGTGAGCCCACGTGATGTTTGAAACATGTTACCTCCCCTTTGGGAAGAATGTGGTCTACGTGGGGTCTTTTCACCATGAAAGATTAGGAAAGGAAAAGGACACCTTCCCTAGCACGTATAATAGTGTTAGATGGCCCCAGCTGAATCTAATACTCTGTGGAGAGAAAAACATAGAAAGAAAAGGCAGCAGCTGGTGCAGTCTGCTCCCTTGATAGTTACATCCCCACCCCCCCGGTATGCGGGGAACTTCATGACGTCTTTTGGGGCATTGGGGGAGGCTACGTGCTACGACTGTTACACCTGCAATTACGCACGCAGCAGTTGCTTGCACCTGCATTGCCAGTTCACGTAACACAGTTTAGCTGTTGTAGCATTTTTGTATAGGGACCCCTAGTGTCACTACACTGACACAACATTGAGGGAGTAGCAGGAATGGAGCATCTTGGTTACTGTTGTAACCTCAGTTCCCTGATGGAGGGAATGAGACATTGTGTCCCTCTTGCCACAATGCTGTACTACCCGCTGGAATGTCCGGGACCCTGTCTCGGCTCCGCAGCACAAAACCTGAATGAGTGGTTGCTGCCAGCTCATTTTATACCCGTATGTCTGGGGAAGTGGCATGCAAATTCCACTCACCAATTCTCATTGGCCTTTTCTCAAAGATCAGAGGGGTTTTTATTTTTTTTTATTATTTTTTTTAAGGACACAAAATCCAAAGTTTTTCTTGAAGGGACAACATCTGTAAAACAACAGGAATGACGGAAGCTAGAGAAATACTGTGTGATTCAGTGAAGTTCTTAATCACAGACATTTTTTGGGTGAAAATTCAAATGGAAACAGGTGGCAAGGATCAAAGATACGAGAGTGAGAGAGAGAAAAAAAATTAAGAAAAGGCCCTGGGAGACCAATGATTGACAAAAAGATGGAAAGGAAACACTATGAAAAAGATCAGGCTGGCGAAGTGAGATGGTTTTTCTGCTGCTCTCGTTAAAACGCTACAACTGTTCCTGCTGTCCAGGCTTGTTAGCGATCTCACTGCTAAACCTGAGCAGAAGATCAAACCCTGCCATCCATAAAGACCTCTGAGAGCCAGAGACACAATTCTAAAATTCACTGCAGAAGTGACACCCTCGGAAACATTCAAAATCCTCAAAAGGGACATATTAGAACAAAGAGGCTTTGGAATCTAATGCTGAATGTTACAACTCTAATGCCAGGATTTGTGAACAGCGGAGTTTGAGCTAAAAAGTATGTTTCGCTGGTGATAGAAAAGTACATTATTGTATTGGAACATTATCACACATAAAATTGTACTTTGCAGAGAGATCATGATCTTTGCATTGACATAATTCCCCCGAAATGCATGTTCAAACAACATTACTGAAGCTCTGATTGTGGCTGCATGATTAAAAATCTTTAGTATGCTATATATCTGCATACTTTCATCGGAAACATGGAATTGTATATGTACCAATATCGCTTATGACACATTGCTGTTTTATACTCCCATTAAGAGCCATTATGAGTCCCTGAGGTGCAATTGTCACTCCACAAATGGGTATTTGGTCTCACAGAAAGTGCTTTAAGAGCATCATATGCTCTGCTGACATTGATGCCGTTAGCTGTTTGCTTAGTTGCTTTCATTAGAAGGCTGTTATTTACAGAGTGTTTTGTTTGGCTGTTCTTTAATTATGTAATCTGACGATATTTAGGCCAATAAATTAAAGTGAGAGCCTTAATCTGGACATTAAACACAACACTGAGCTGTGTGAGGATTTACAGAAAGCTCTAAAGCTTTCAAACGCACCACAGAATGCAGACACACATTAAAACACACACTTCACTCCACTACCCACACACAAATAAATCATGGAATCGACATGCAATGGGATGTGCGTTTGCCTGAGTGGGAATATACAGTGCATCTGGAAAGTATTCATAGCGCTTCACTTTTTCCAAATTTTGTTATGTTACAGCCTTATTCTAAAATGGATTCAATTCATTATTTTCCTCGAAATTCTACAAACAATACCCCATAATGACAACGTGAAAGTAGTTTGTTTGAAATCTTTGCAAATTTATTAAAAATAAAAAACTGAAAAAAAAAATCACATGTACATACAGCCTTTGTCATGACACTCAAAATTGAGCTCAGGTGCATCCTGTTTCCACTGATCATCCTTGAGATGTTTCTACAACTTGATTGGAGTCCACCTGTGGTTGATTCAGTTGATTGGACATGATTTGTTTAAGGCACACACCTGTCTATATAACAATGCATTTCAGAGCACTAAAATTTGAGTAGTGCTTGTCCTATGCAAAACTCACTGCCTTAATGCTTGTGTGTTATGTGCATTGCTATGTGTTCGCAAAAGTGTTCTGAGTGTTTTTTTAGTGGTTGCTAGGTGGTTCCTTACAGTCAAAAGTCAAAAGGTCCTCAAATCTGTATAGCTTTTGCATGCACACCAATACACTGATTACTGTGTTTCTTCAACTTCGGGTAATTTCGTCCCAGGGATTGATTTTCTTCTCTTTTTTTTATACAAACCCAATTCTGAAAAAGTTGGGACTATATGAAAAATGCTAATAAAAACAAAAAGTGTTTTGTAAATTATATTCACCATTTGCTATACTGAAAGCACCACAACTACACTTTATATAATGTTTTACCTTGTGAATTTAACTGTTTGTTTGTTTATTTAAAATGCACAGTTGTTTCAAATCAGATGATTGCAACATGCTCCAAAAAAGCTGAGACAGGGGCAATTTAAGACTAATGACAATTTTACGAGTTAAAATAACAAGACAATATGAAATAGATGTTAAAATGTTAAACAGTTGAGGCAATCATGTCATACTGTATAAGGAGCTTCCAAAAACAGCCTAGTCCTTCACAAGCAAGTATTATTCAAGACTTGCCAACAGATGCTTCAGCAAATAATCCAGCACTTTGAGAACAATGTTCCTCAAAGAAAAATTGGAAGGATTTTGAGCATTTCACCTCCTACAGTGCACAATATAGCTAAAAGTTTCAAGGAATCTGTTCAAATCTTGGTCCGTAAAGGGCAAGACGAACACCACTTCTGAATACGCATGATCTCTGATGCCTCAGACATCACTGTCTTAAAAACATCATTAATCTGTAATGGATATCATGTACATGGGCTTGGGATAACTTTAGTAAACCTTTATTAGTCAACACAACTCACAGCTTCATTCACAGATGCAAGATAAGACTTTACTGTGCAAAGCAGAAGCCGTACATCAACACTGTCCAGAAGCGCTGCCGACTTCTCTGGGCTTGGTCTCATCTTAGATGGACAGTAGAACTGTGTTTTGTGGTCCGAAGAGTCCATTGTGTTCTCAACCCAAAGAGGAAATGGACCATCCAAGCTGTTATCAGCATCAAGTCCAAAAGCCATTGTCTGTATGGGCCAGGGGTGCGTCAGTGCTTATGGCAAGGGTATGCCACGATTTAGCTGAACTTGTATTGAACACGGAACATACAAATTTCACAGCCACCACTGTGAAAAAATTCTGGCACCTCCCCGGCACCCAACACCCGAATGCAGTCTTACAAACCAGTCAAAATGTTCCTCGCAAGATGAAATTAGCAACTGCAGGACGAGACCAAGAAAGTGTCCATTTATTCTAAACTTGCGCCTCATATATAAGCCTAGAGGTGACATTTGATACGTCTTGGAGTAAAAATATTCTAATCGGCTTCATCAGAATCACCCTTCAAGCCCTATCTCTCTTGTGTGCGCTTTCTCTGCGTCCACCTGTCAGTCTGGACAAATTGAATTTGTCTTCCTCCAGTAGCTCTGTGTAGCTCTAAACAGCACATTAGTATCTGCAGTCATCAGAGCTGTCAAAGGCAGTCTGTTTAGTGTGATGCAGAGCGAGGTGAAGAGCTGCGCCGTATGACATTACAGTGATGTTCATGCTCTGTCGCTGATAATTGCTTTGTTTGAAGTGGCTGATTGTTACTGCCGTAATGGCGAGGGCTTGCATACCCCGACAGCTCTTTAGCTCTGAGATTACATTTTATATACAAGAACTGACATCTGAATATTATTCTGTTCTCGACAGTCATCCTAAAATGTGACACTGTGACAAACTTGATGCATCAGCAGTAACTGTCCGTCATTGCTGTTTAAAGCTAAAGGACATGGAATTCTTACCTGAGAGTGTGAAAATCTCACACTCACATTCACACACCAGTGGTGGCAGAGTGGCCATTGGGAGCAACTTGTATTTCTATATATACATAAATCATCATAAATAAAACAAATTCTTCCTTTTTGTTTATACACTCACCGAGCACTTTATTAGGAACACCTAATTATACATGTGATTATCTAATCACCCAATCGTGTGGCAGCAGTGCAATTCATAAAATCATGCAAATACGGGTCAGGAGCTTCAGTTAATGTTCACATCAACCATCGGAATGGAGAAAAATGTGATCTCAGTGGTTTAGAGCGTGGCATGATTGTTGTTCCCAGACGTGCTGGTCTGAGTATTTCTGTAACTGCTGATCTCCTGGAATTTTCATGCACTAAAGTCTCAAAAGTGTAAAGAGAATGGTGAGAAAAACAAAACAAAAAATCCAGCTAGCAACAGTTATGTGGGGGAATACAGCTTGTTAATGGCAGATGTCTGCAGTGGGCAGAGGTTCGCCATAATTGGACAGTAGACGATGGGGAAAAACATTGCCTGGTCAGACAAATCTGGATTTCTGCTGATGAACACAAATGTTTGGCCCACTATAGAGTCAGTGTTCTGACAGAAGTGGAACCCAACGTGGTATTCTACTGTTGTAGCCCATCTGCCTTAAGATTCGAAATTTTGTGCATTCTGAGATGCTATTCTGCTCACTACTCACTGCCTTTCTGTGAGCTCGAACCAGTCTGGCTATTAAATGTAATTTTATAGGTATGTGTTTAAGTAAATTTAACATTTTAGTTTCATTCTATAAAGTACTGAAAACATTTCTCCCAAATTCTAAATATAAATATTGTCATTCAGAGCATTTATTTGCAGAAAATGACAACTGGTCAAAATAACAAAAAGATGCAGTGTTTTCAGACCTTGAATAATGTAAAGAAAACAAGTTCATATTCATTTTTAAAAAGCACAATACTCATGTTTTAACTTAAGTTCAGAAATCAATATTTGGTTGAATAACCCTGATTTTCAATCACAGCGTTCATGTGTCTTGGCATTCTCTCTACCAGTCTTTCACATTGCTGTTGGGTGACATTATGCCACTCCTGGCACACAAATTCAAGCAGCTCGGCTTTGTTTGATGGCTTGTGGCCATCCATCTTCCTCTTGATCACATTCCAGAGATTTTCAATGGGGTTCAGGTCTGGAGATTGGGCTGGCCATGACAGGGTCTTGATCTGGTTTTCCTCCATCCCCACCTTGATTAAACTGACTGTGAGGCATGGAGTATTGTCCTGCTGGAAAAACCAATCCTCAGAGTTGGGGAACATTGTCAGAGCAGAAGGAAGCAAGTTTTCTTCCAGGATAACCTTGTACATGGCTTGAGTCGTGCGTCCTTCACAAAGACGAATCTGCCCGATTCCAGCCTTGCTGAAGCACCTAATGGTCATCTAATGGTTAGACGGAGACCCGGAGATGCCTTCAAGCCACAGTGTCTTGCACCCACTGTGAAATTTGGTGGGGGATCAGTAATGATTTAGGGGTGCTTCAACATAGCGGGAATCAGGCAGATTCATCTTTGTGAAGGACATATGAATCCTCCAAATATTGATTTTTGATTTTTTCCTAAGTTAAAACATTAGTATTGTGTTGTTTAAAAATGAATATGAACTTGTTTTCTTTGCATTATTCAATGTCTGAAAACATTGCATCTTTTTGTCATTTTGACCAGTTGTCATTTTCTAAAAATAAATGCTCTAAATGACAGTATTTTTATTTAGAATTTGGGAGAAATGTTGTCAGTATTTTATAGAATAAAACAAAAATGTTCAATTTACTCAAACACATACCAATAAATAGGAAATCCAGAGAAACGGATCATTTTTCTCTCATTTTTTTTCCAGAGCAGTATATATATATATATATATATAAAGATACACTCAATAATTCTTTCCCATTAAAAAACTTTAACTACTAATGAAATTAATTGCAATTTTGAAACATATGTACTGTATGCAGTCATGACCACTGACATGACATGAGGACTCTAGTTATATCAGTAACCTCATATACGCAGTTTTATTCTACATGGGGCAGGGGCACCCTCAAGGGAGGTACCATATTAGAATCACATGACCAGTGGAATACTACTCGCCTAATCTCAGAATCCATCTTTTCATTGGACATTTTCACTTTTGGATTTAATTAATCATGGCTGATTGTGAACAGTGAATTTCTACAATGGCATCTGTAACTGAATACTATTGAATACTATTTTAAATTATGCTGCATCCACACCACTAGGTGTCACTATATGTCCAATATAACACAAGCAAAAAGTTTCTGAGTGCACCTTTGATATATCTCTAATTTTCTCATTTGTCATTTTCTTGATAGAAGTGTTTGCAAAGGTAAGTATCACTGTTACTATTACTACTGTCATGTGTCCATCCATGTTATGAATTTGATTATGCACAAAATCTGAATATTGCAAAAACAATTGGCAAATATAGTAGTGGTTCATTCTCACGTGTTTCTGTAACGAACTTAAACGGGAGAGGATCTATGTGCAGCTTTTATTTTAGCCAAGGACACCAGGAATAACAAACTCCACGAGGAATGTAAGGCTAAACAAAAACATGAAATAACTGACAAATGGACAGGAGGGAAACAAGGGCTTAAATACACAAGGGGAAACAAGGAACACCTGGGAAAACAATCAGGGAAATGGAACCAATGAGGGGAAAACAAATCAAAAAACAGAACTACAAAGGACTACAAAAACCAAACTGGAAACAGGAACTAAACAGGAAACTTCAACATAAAAGCACAAAAACAAAAGACAACAGAGAACATGACAGTTTCAATGAATATTCTTCATTCAATACATGTTAAGATCAATTGACAGCATTTGTAGACCTTTCACCTCGAAACTGCCTCGATACATGAAATTAACCACGTAATGTAATTTTGTTAAAAGTTAGACACAGTCATGTTATTTTCATGAGATCAGACATTATTAAATGAAATGGTACATCTTATTTTCTAAATTAAAAAAGTTATAGTGTAAATGAATATTTTTGTGCAAAAGTTAAATGGTAAAATAATATTTAGTGTTTCTGAAAATACTTATGAATTGTCTTATATTTTGTTTAACTGACAACATTTATACGACATTAGATTGGAACAAATCCATTTGGTGGCACAGACATTACATACTTTAGCTTTAAAATTAAATTAAAACTAATTTTATAATAATGATAATAATTTGTAAAAAATATGCCTAGCCAATACTTTCGGAACACATTTGCCCACCTGCCTTTTACTGTGCTAAAATAGTATCACAAGGCATTTATAGTCTTAGCTCAAAAAATGCATGAGACAGAGCAGCACAATAAAAAACTGAGTATACCCAAGCCTTTAGATGACATCCGGGGACATTCTCAATTGGAAAAGTGAATAAATTTGCTTTTTTTTATTTACTATAACAATTTGACAAGATTTCTAGTAGGTATAGTATAATTTTCCATTGTTTTTACATATTCTTCTATTAATTTTATATAAGTTTTATCTAGAAACAATAGGACAGCTAAGAAAACATGTGTGCGTGTGTGTGTGTGTGTGTGTGCATGTGTGTTACGCTCTACCCTTCTTAGCACACTCCCGCTGGGATCCAAGAACCCATTTACAAACTCTCTTCAAAAAAAAAAAAAAAAACACACACACACACACACACACACACACACACACACACACACACATTATCACTCTCAAAATGTGTGAAAGTGTACAGCCATGGCAAAAAGTATTGGCCGTGACATACATTTTGTGTTTTGCAAAGTTTGCTGCTTCAGTATTTGTAGATTTATTTTTTCACATGTTTCTATGGTATACTGGAAAACAATGATAAGCATTTATAAGTTTTAAAGGCTTTTATTGGCAAAAACATTCAATATATGCCAAAAGTCAATATTTACAGTGTTGACCCTTGTTCTTCATAACCTCTGCAATTCACTCTGGCATGTTGGATATCAGCTTCTGGATCAAATCCTGACTGATGCCGATCCATTCTTGCCTTATTAGTGCTCGGAGTTGATCACAATTTGTGGGCTTCTGCTTGTCCACTCGCCTATTGAGGATTGACCACAGGTTCTCTATGGGATTAAGATTCGGGGTGTTGCCTGTCCACGGATCCAAAATTTAAATGTAATGATCTCCGAGCCACTTCATTATTACTCTTGCCTTGTGACATGGTGCTCCATCATGCTGGAAAATGCATGGGTCATCACCAAATTGGATGAAAATCAACCCCACACATGGATGGTCTCAGGATGCTTCACTGTTGGCACGACACAGGACTCATGGTAACGTTCACCTTTTCTTCTCCGGACTATCGATTTTCCAGATGTCCCAAACAGTCGGAAGGGAGCTTCATCAGAGACAATGTCTTTGCACCGGTCTTCTGCTGTCCAATCCTTGTACTTCCTGCAGAATTTCAGTCTGTCCTTGATGTTTTTCTTGTTGAGAAGTGGCTTCTTTGCTGCCCTTCTTGACACCAGGCCATTGTCCAAAAGTCTTCGCCTCACTGTGCGTGCAGATGCAGTCACACCAACCTGCTGCCAATATTGAGCAAGCTCTGCACTGGTGGTGACATGATTCCGTAGCTGACTCCTCAGGAGGAGACGGTCCTGGCGCTTGCTGGACACTCTGGGACGTCCTGAAGCCTTCTTCACTGCAGTTGAACCTCTCTCCTTGAAGTTCTTGATGATCCGGTAAATGGTTCTTTCAGGTGCAATATTCTTTGCAGCAATTTCCTTGCATGTGAGGCCATTTTGATGCAATGATGGCTTCACGTCTTTCTTTAGAGGTAACTATTCCCAGCAAGAACACAATGATTGGAAGCACTTCTTCCCTCCTTTTATAGCAATCAGTCTGCTCTTATAATCCAATCAGAATGATAGAGTGATTTCACCTGACTAATATCGTTCACACGTTCCCAGGTGCTGCCGATATTATTAGTGAAATTATGTTAGCTGGTCATTTTGTGCCAGGGCCAAAAAACTGTGAAATTTGGGTTTTTGTGATAAAGTAAAGTTTTTTGGCCAATGAAGCTAACCATTTAAAATGCATGTGATCACTCTGCACAATCATCTAGAAACAATGTAAAACAACACCACAACAACTGAAGCAGAAAACTTTGCGAAACACAAAATTTATGTCACTGCCAATACTTTTGGCCATGGCTGTACATAACATAAGTGTCTATGTGTGCACAAATGTGTGTAACTGCCAATCTTTTGTCATGATGGAGCATAAATTCTTAGTTAAAATTTTAAATAAAATCCATCAGTGTGTTTAAGTTTGTGTCATGTGTGCATCTTGTTATGAAAGAAAAGGCTTATTTATTTGTTAATACACAATGGGTGTTTTTACAATATGTGTGTAATTGCTTGGTCTTAAAATCTTACTTGTGTCCGATAACAACTGACTAAAAGTGAGCCATTGGTAGGTTGATTGTGTCTCTGTGGAGCTATCAAAAAAAAATTGCTCTGTTTGTTTGAGCATCCTAACCAGCCCGAAACTCAACACTGGCTAAACCAATGACGTGAATTTGGGGTGGGACTATCAGTTTGGCCTTCCATAAACAATGGGAGAGTTTGGAAACCTGCAGAAAACAGTTATTACAATTCCAATTTGTGATTGCATTGCAATTGAAGCCTGGTTTTTCGCCAATGATCTGTGCTGCTTTGTATCTCTGGAGTGCACGCATCTGTGTATGGGCTTCCCTTGATGCGACCCTGCGTCCTTCTGCGCAGACATTGTGTTTTGGCTTTGCTACAAGCAACGCATAATTTAAATGAATTTAAACAGCTTGATCTCAGTTCAGTTACACTTTTTGACGTACAGAATCACTTGACAAAACAGCAAAACAAATCATGGAGTGAATTATGGCGATATGCCACGCTGTTATACGCAATGACTATTTTAGCGCTAGTTTTTATTAGAAATCCTGTATTTACAAGAAAACATTTGCTGTCAGAGGCTTTATATGAAGTTAGGATGAAAATAAGGTGCATTTTGAACTGTTCTGAGACCACTGCAGACAGACTGCACACTGGAGAGTAAGTCATTCACTAAATGATAAACCGTGGACAGGCAACACCCCGGATCTTAATCCCATAGAGAACCTGTGGTCAATCCTCAGTAGGCGAGTGGACAAGCAGAAGCCCACAAATTGTGATCAACTCCGAGCACTAATAAGGCAAGAATGGATCGCCATCAGTCAGGAATTGGTCCAGTTGCTGATACTCAGAGCAAGGGAGCATCCTATAGATTTCCTTTTCAGCTAAGTGCATTAATTCCTCAAATCCAACCAAAAGTTCAGTTTCAGGCTGCAGATGAAGTTTGCACCCCTCAACTTGTTTGGCAGACATGGGACAATGATAATCAGTACTTAGATTCAGAATGTATCAGTTATAATTCAATTTTAACATGGTTGGCAGTGATTGGCACTTTGAATCAGAAATATTTATGCTAATTTCTGATTGGTAAAATGCTTCAGCACTGGCAATCACTTTTTAGTTTGACAGTGCAAAGAGAGAATATTGAGATTTTGTTGCCAAAGTAGAAAAAACGCAAAACAATGTAACAAATCAAATCAAGTAAAAAATACATAAATAAATTATATATATATATATATATATATATATATATATATATATATATATATATATATATATAACCAACACTCCTGTAAATATAATAAACAATTTGATAAAATGACTTTCTATAGCTTGGTATAATTTACAATTTCACAACTAAGTCCCTCTGTCCAAATATGTGAACATCAATTTATAGGAAAATGATTTGCTCTAGAATTTTTCTTGGGTGCTACTAATTAAAAATCAAAAGGGAAACGGAAAATACACACAGCAGTCACGCCCGGGTCTCAGGAGGTTAAAATGCTGTAGAGGAAGCCAAACCTCTCAAAATGTAGACAGCCCTGACATGCTAAACAGCACTGAGGAGGCAAAGAGACAAAATAAAGGGATTTTGAAATAACACTTACTTACAAAAATGTATCCTAACTAAAATGTACTGTATAACTATTTTATAATTCTTTACATTAAATATACTGTAAGGAAAGTTTTTTACTGGTTCATGACTTTATGTCCAATGTAAGATCTGGGTTCTGAAGCGAAACAAGTTGAGAACCAATGGTGAAGTGATTAAGTAGAGTTGATAAATGTTAAATGTGTATTTTGTGTTAAATTGGTTTCTATTATCTATATGTATTGATGTTTAATTTAAATACTGTAGAGCAAGTCATTTTCTGGATTGAGGAAATTGACAATTATTACTACAGCTATATGGGCTTCCACAGCCCCTCAAAAGCATCAAAACTGTCAGTGAGCATTAACACACACATGACAAGGTGCACATGAATAACCCATCAAAAATTATTCTATGGTCATTTTAAGCTATTCCTCCACCAACACACGTAATACAGGTCCACCATTGCGGGTTGGTCAGGGCTGGATTGGCATTTTCCAGGTGGGCCGACACACTTTGGGGCCAATCAGGTGGGGACTAGCCATCGGGAGAACTGGAACCTAGCTGAAATGAGCCCATAGGTCCATTATGCAGAATGGGCCACAAAACGGTGCAGTGACATGCTGAAGGGGACAGCGATATGAAGAAAAGGACAGCGCCCCCCCGATCAACAACTTTCGGACCAGTTTCTATGTAAAATCCAGGGCCAATTTCTCTTCTCAGTCCAGCCTGACGGGGCCGGCCGTGCTCACTCATGGCCCGGCCCCGCCCACCTGCTCGTCACAGTGTTCATTGAAACCCCTCTCCAAATACACATTTACAGACCTTTTTCTAATTATCATCTGTCTAAAATCCTTTTATAGTGTTCAAAAAAATATTTTTCCTTAGTAGAGGACTGACATTTAAACCTGCTGCTTAAATTTCCCTGTCTCGCTTTCTCTCTCTGTCTGTCTCTCTTTCACCCTCCCAAGATGGAACAACGGAGTGAATTAAAAACCATGCAAACAAAGAAACCCAGTAAATCACGTATGGAGAGCTATGAAAATACAAACTAAATGAGGTACTGAAAAAATCGTTCATAGTGTGGAAATCCTGTGGGAATGTACACACACACACACTCACACACATTCTCACACATGCTCATGATATGATAATGTGATAGTTCGAGAAGGTCACCCTCACCTCTCTGTCTGTGAAGGGGGAAAAAATCATGAAATAACACACTCAACATCAACAATATGGAAATTAGGACCATTTGCTAGAATCGCCCTGTGCCTAGTTCAATATCCACAACATGTTCCTATTAAAATGTAGCAGGACTTGTGAAGTGCTTTATATTATTATGAATGACCTGGTTGGAAATTGTTAAGTGCTGCTATGTGGAGCTGTGTGGTAACATGTTAAAAAGAAAGAAAGAAAGAAAGAAAGAAAGAAAGAAAGAAAGAAAGAAAGAAAGAAATGCCACATTGGTTGTCAGCTGTGACATAAAGACGTGCCCTTTGCAATGATAAACATATATTTCAACTTCAATTTTACCCAAAACATCATTGGGAATCTGTCATAATTTACTCACATTGATGTGGTTCCCAAAATGTATGAGTCTCATGCGGAGCACAAAAGAAGGTGGTTTAATGAAGTTCTGTTCATGTTTCAAAACAATGGCAGTTGATGAGTCTCACTTTAAAGCTTGAAAAAAGTACCAAAAAAGATCATAAAGACACTCTATGTGACTTACACGTCATAATCCAAGTCTTTTGAAGGCATGCTAAAGGTTTTTGTGAGAAATCAGCACTTAAAAAGACTTCTCTCATATAGCGCTCATTCAAGGTTTTCACCAAAAAATGTATTCAATTCCTGTCGTATGCCTTCAGAAGACTTGAAATATGATACATGAGTCACACGGGCTATTTTATGATATTTTGGGTCCTTTTTTAAGCCTTAACTTGAGTCACTATCAACTGTAATTGTACTGAAAAGACAAAAAAAAAATGTTTGCGTAAGAACTGTAAGTTATATGTAAAAAAAAAAAGATATTGAATATTTTTTTCTTGTTTTTCAGTAAAAATATTTAAATATTCTTAAAACAAGATAAATATACCCAAAAGGCAAAAATACTTTTATTTTGTCTTGTTTTTAGAGAAATCAGAATTTAGTGGTTTTTGCCAATGGGGTAAGAAATAAATCTTGATTAAAAAAGAAAATTAGTTTATTAATTGGCAAATAGTTTTTTTTCTAGGCAAAGGTATATCTTATCTGCTTCTCAAGTATTTATTTTATATTTTTTTAATAAAGTTTAGATATTTCTACAATAAAATAAGACAAAAATTTCTACGCCATTTTGGTGGTGGTGTGCAGCAAAACATAGAGATTCTGATCAAGTTAATAATCAATTTAATGACAATGAAATGCTTCCATATATGAAAGTGGCTATTCACACCTTCCATATTATACAATGAGAAACAACTGAGAATAGAGAAGACAATGACATGACTCCGTCATACGCACTTTCGGGAACTGTTTTACGGGAATCAAAATCTTCTGTCCCAGTTTCATGTTCTTGTTGATGACCACGTCGATAAACTTCTCATCCTCTTTGTCTTCATCTTTCTGAATCTTTTCAATTTCTGGAGAGAAAGAGAGAGAGTTATTCTCATCTGACCATATTATCTAGGTATAATTAAAGGGGCAGTAAAAGTTTATCTCTCTGAATTTTGAGTTCAGATGAGCAGAGACAACAGCTCTGGCATTTGCCCGCTGTCAATTGTGCAAAGCGTATTTTGACTGTTCAGTGGACTGTGAAATAGCTTCCATTGGCCACGCATCCAGTAATTTAATTGGATGTGCTTATGATCGTATCTGATAGACATTTGTCTGTGATTGGTGGATATTTCTATCGGTGTGGCAAACATTGTCTGATTAGAAATTAAAGTGTGTTAATAAGCTCTTCAACCATGCACAGAAGTCTTTGTTGTTGTGGGACACAGCAGGGGATTGGGATATTAGTCAATTAATGAATATGCCTGTGTGTGTGTGTGTGTGTGTGTGTGTGTGTGTGCGTGCGTGCGTGCGTGCGTTCGTGTTCTTGAAAATATGCATCAATGCTTGTAAATGTTTAATTACATTACGCTACATCTGGGTCTTCACAATAAAAAAAAGAATGGAAAAGTAGTGATTTTGATCAAATGGTAAGAACTATACTTTCTTTAGACTACTCAGAAATGAATGAAAGTGAATGAGATAGTAAAATCTGTTCTCAGGATAATCTTTAATCAAAATGTTCAGTCTTTCTAAATGGCTTTACTTGTCACCCTTTTTTCCTGTAAGCACCCTGTTGTATTGCAACATACTGTATATGACATTCACATTTATGCATTTTGGAAGACACTTTTATCCAAAGTGACTTACAGTGCACTTATTAGAGGGACAATCCCCCCCAGAGCAACCTGGAGTTAAGTGTCTTGCTCAAGGACACAATGGTGGTGGCTGTGGGGATCAAACCAGCAACCTTCTGCTTACCAGTTATGTGCTTTAGCCCACTATGCTACCACAACTCCATATATGCATATAAGCATAATAACTCATGTTTATAGACAACCACTTATAGACAAACCTAAATTACTTGCTGGCCTACTCAAACTGCTTTTCATGGGAATTTGTGTAATATTCGTAATTATTTGACACACACATCATTATTTTTGTCATAGCTGGCTCGACTGTGTGTTTTCAAACCACATCTGGCCTGTTTTGTTTTCAGATGATCAGAAGTTTAATATGTTTATTAGTATAATGTCCAGTTTATGGTCTATAGCAATAACAGTACAGAAGTTATTCTGTACCCCCACACACATTAGTAGGTAAGCCATGATCCTCTAAACTTGGCAGGCTGCTGGTTATCTAAGGAGGGAAATTATATTTTTCAATGGGTGTGTTTTGTGCCCCTCGACTACAAGAATATTGACATGAAAAAATGAAATGAAGCATAACCCACTGAATCTTGGGTCTCTGTGGACCTGTGGAAACTGTGCAAGGGTCTTTTCTCAGCTCTTGGTGTAACTACACATAAATAATACGCTGTTATTTTCTGATAAAGTATAAAACACAGAACCCATAGAAGAGACCTGCTAACAAAGCGTGAAATCAGCTTTTTAGTGCCATGTATCGGTGTATAAATAGATGGAGTAAGGCATGTCACATATCAGGTCATCAGCTTCAAAAAACGATTTAATGACAACTACAAATTTATACATTTTTACATTCAGCCTGATTCAGTCCATTCAACACATTTCCATGTCATTCAGAAATTATTTTTATTAACGGGACCTTTAATGGCCCTCGGTTTCATGGAGACCCGGTAAGACCACGTCTAGACATCCAGACTGGATGACGACTCTCTTTGAGTACTTCCTTGATTAGTCAAGGGACTGGAGAGTCTTAATTTTGAATCAGATGCACCCACCAAAATACAAATAATGGAAAAGAGCATTGAATATTCAAGTGCAATAAGCATCAAAAGATGACAGATCGTAGAAAGGAACACGAAAAATCCTTTTCATATTTAAACTGTTGTGAAGTGTCTTTAAGTGTTAATGGCTAAGTTTTGTGTCACCTGTGACAAAATGGATACAGGAATATTCTAGAGGAACTCTGGAACTCTTGACATGCTTTGAAGATTTCGCAGTGGTAGAATTGGGAAATTCCAACCGAATTGCAGATACATGTAAGTTGTAAAACGGCATCATAGTTGTTGCTGTTAAATCAAAATTGATATTTTGAAAATTGTGAAATTTGGGACTTTTATTGACTACTGAAATTTCTGTATCAAAACAAACCTAGTCTTAAGTATGGCAAGTCAATCTCTTCTAACCCCACACACAAATCGGAAAAAACCTTGTCTGATTGGTCGATATTTCTACAAATTTCACACAGCCATTTGTACACCCTAAAGGCCCTATTTTAAGAGCACTAAGTGCAGCATTATGTAATATGTCATCTGTGCAAAGTCAGTGAGCATTGCCATGAAGTTTTCATGAAGTCTAGGCAAGAGTGGGTTAGCCTAAATTGCATGCACAAATGCTAACGGGCTTGGTCAAGTGCTGAGGTTCTTCTCCAAGTTATTGCACTGTTTATATCCTATTATATAGTCCATTCCTTGTGAGGCACCAGTGATATAAACTAATTCATTCATATTAATGTGTTAGTATAAATGTATGCAATTAATTAAATGAATAGAAAAATGTACTTATGTTCTTTGTGCATTGGGGCGGCTGTGGCTCAAGTGGTAGAAGGGGTCAGCCATTAATCGCAGGGTTGCCCGACGTGTCCTTGGGCAAGACACTGAACCCCAAGTTGCTCCCAATGGCAAATGCTAGCACCTTGCATGGTAGCTCTGCCATCATTGGTGTGAGTGTGTGTCTGAATGGGTGAATTTGATGCAGTGTAAAGCGCTTTGAATACCGCTAAGCTTAAAAAGGCGCTATATAAGTGCAGACCATTTACCATTAAGTATGTCCTTGTTGAATGTCTGGCATATTTTTAGTGGCATGCTCCTTTAATACGCATGGACAATGTGGTTCTCGTCATGACTTGAATGTGGACTCCGTTAAATCATAGAGAATGTAAGTACTATTATTCAAATTGATCTAATTACACACAAATCATGGCTAGTCCCGTATTAACAGTGATTATATATTTTTTTGTGCACTTCACTTCTACCAGTCCATTTTGCCTTAATTCAAATTACATTTCAATCTGAATGGAAATATAATTAAAATAACAAAGTGGTCAGAAAAATCGCCAGCTCCCCAAATCCAAACATGTTACTCTCTCGAACTTCTTCCACCAGCCTGACTTAAAATCAATCTACGAAACTGGTGGACAAATACCAGTACAAATTAGATCATAAATACAAATGTAAATATATAGATAATAATAGTTGAATAATAAGCTATGACCACTAGAAAGTTAAAAACAGACTTTCAGAGTTAGGTCATGAACTGTATTACCACCTGCTGGAGAAATCTCCATACAATAAAAGCAGGAACTGTGTTTAGACTTTGTGCTGAAAACAGATGTGCTTTTGAAACGTCTTAGTGCAATGAACTATTTCTTAGGAAAATAGCAAATTTTTGCATTGCATTAATATACATGCACACTTTGTGCGCCTACACCAACAGATAGTGCAAACACTCCCACCCACACCTACTCGCATTTTGCACTGGCATGAATATTGTTCTTAGAATCAGCGCTCTCAAGAAATTTAGATAATGTGTTGCACACTGTTGTTGCGCATTGTGCTGCACCTAGTGTGGCCCCTAAATGTGACTAGTCAACATTGTATTTCCAGTTACAAGAAATGCTTGCAGGGCAGTACAGCATCGGAGTTCAAGTGGGGGAGCGCATGAGAATGGCCCATTAACTCCTCAAATTTCTCTTCCTGCTCACAAGAAAGTGGCAGAAAGTGAAAATTGGCATTAACGCCTCAAAGAGATGCTCTGGGAGATGATGAGTGCCATGGAATCCAGGAAGAGCTCATTCAATGAAGTTGAAGGAGGTTAAAGTCGATTTGTAAGTTAACATAGAGCTCTTGTAGACTCATTGTCTTTCAGAGCAGCTGCTTTAGTTTGGATGTTTGATCTGGTGAAAGAGCAGAAATGAGGAGAACGCCATTAATGGAAGCAAACAGTATGAACGTACAGGGATGTGACCTATATCTGGCTTTATTATAGTGTGCATACATGTTTTATGAAGCACAGAAAATCCTCGTATGCATGCTAACATGTCACATGAGATAAACGCTGACCAAAACCTGAGACGTTTCAAGAACACTTAAAATTATTTAAGTTACCATGACATGCTGTTCTGAGCCCATTTTACTTCTGTAACCTGTTGTATTTTTGAGTGAAAGCAGACATTCAATGAGATAAAAATATAAATCCATCAGGAATTGATTGGATCATGAAAAGTGAGCATTGCATACCAGAATGGAGCCAGGTGGTTGAACGGGACTGGTTGATACATTTTTATGAAATATTACAAACACAAACATTATTTGGAATAACGAGCGCCAATAAACCATTCGCAATAAGACCAGGAACTTGCTCTTAAAAAGTAAATAGGGTTCACTGTGAATTCATGTTGACTTTAATTGAAACTAATGCTGCTTGTGAAAAGATTTGCACAGGCCCAGAGCAACTGATTACCAAGAAGAAAAGATAATTGATTTAGTGGAAAAAAGACCCCACACAGGTGTCTACCGAGCTACCAAAACATAAGGAGGAAAACACCAACACATGCATCCAATGGTTTCAAAGGGCTATGTACAAAGATGAATGCAGGGTGCGCTGAGTGACTCCAGCCAGGTCTCCTAAGCAACCAAATTGGCCCGGTTGCTAGGGAGAGTAGAGTCACATGGGGTAACCTCCTTGTGGTCAAGATTAAGTGGCACGTGGTAAGTTGTGTGTGAATCACGGAGATTAGCATGAGCCTCCACGTGCTGGGAGTCTCCACGGTGTCATGCCACATGATAAGATGCACGGATTGACGGTCTCAGAAGCGGAGGCAACTGAGATTTGAGTTGAGAAACCGCGCCACCACGAGGATCTAGTAAGTAGTGGGAATTTGGCATTCCAAAATTGGGGAGAAAAAGGGGGATAAAATCAAAAATATATATTTGTGTATTTACACATTTATTACACTTACTACATGTTGTAATATGTTTGTTTATAGGCCTATGCACTTGTGCGATTTCAATTGAGTTTACATTGAATAATGTAAACAAGTGCTAAATGAATAACAAGTGCTAAATTTGTACTGTCTCTTTAAGTGAATAGCTGATCCCAGTGCAAGTGTTTACGATTGAATGAGCACAGCTGAACTGTTGTTTTCCCCTCATCTGCACAATGCATTTGATTATATATGATTAAATATATAATGTTTCTTTTTATCTTTTTGATCACCATCTGCAAAATTTGTTTGCATATGAGAATAATTTACTCGCTATGTAGAGGGCTGTGCAATAATGGAGACTGCTTTTGAAATGCTTGATTTACACTGAAAGAAAACTCCATTCTGAGAAGTGTAAACATCGCAAAAATGTGGACGAGGCTCATATGATGTCATGGATTTGAATCCCATGTTTCTGCATCCGACTTCACAGTTTTGGTCTTGTTTTTATGTAAACAAGTGCTATACAGACCTCTTAGACTGTTGCACTTAACCTGCACTGTGTCGTGCGCCTCGAGACTCTAGCATTCTGTTCCAGTAGTTACACTCAGTATGGCTTTTTATAATGTAAAATCGTGTTCTAAATGAACAGCCCCTAATATGACGATGTCCAGCATATCAAGAAATTACCATAACCCAACATGATCTCACAGGAAATTGATGCGAAGCTACTGAATGTTCCAGTATCCTAAAATTGACCCCATTCTGCCAGATCACTCGGAAGTTACATCCCCATTATACATTTTTGTGTTTACCTTTATCTGTGGCGCAACTGATAGTTTTGTGCGGATAACCTCTGCAACAGCGGTCGTGGTCCAACTGTGAACTTGGCAACAGCAGGTTGAAAGTTTTGCTGTGGAAATATATATATATATATATATATATATATATATATATATATATTTATAAAAGTTTTGTCTCTTTTGTCTTTACATATAGTCCTTTAATGCCCTGCTGTGTTAATATTCCTGTTATAGTCACAGTCATCAGATGTGTTTACTGGTTATGACACATTTTAAATGTTATGGTATTGTACTCTGTTTTTGTAAATGCCTGACGAAGGTCGTGTGACCGAAACGTTGCAACACAAGTTTTGTGATATTCTTTGCAAGCAAGGAAGCGTGCGGGATTATGTCTTTTATATTCTGAAAGTTTATTTGAGAGGTTATATGTATAATCTCACAGCCAGGGTATTCGTGCACAGTGGCAGGTAAAACCTCACATGGGGTAAACTCCTCGGGGTCGCAATCAGTTGTTCTCGCTCTCAATGGGGCGCATAGTAAGTTGTGCATGGGTCGCTGAGAGAAGCATGAGCCTCCACATGCTGTGAGTATCCACAGTGTCATGCACAAGCGAGCCACATGATATGATGCGCATCACGCAACTGAGACTTGTCCTCTGACACCCGGATTGAGGAGAGTAACCACGCCACCACGAGGACCTACTAAGTAGTGGGAATTGGGCATTCCAAATTGGGGAGAAAAAGGATAAAACAAATAAAAATGTGTTTGTCATAAGTATTAATTAGTTGGTAGTTAGTATCAATGGTTCAATAATTCTTTGTCATTAGATATTTAGTGGTTAATATTTACTATAATTGCAGTAGTTCAATAATTCATTATCATTAGCATTTAGTAGTTTTATCATTAGTTCAAGAATTTGATATCAGTTGTATTTAGTAGATAATAATTTAAGTATGACTGTCGACAAGAAATGCCACCAGACGTGTGCTTGAGGGAACACACATTATCATATTTTGAAGAAGAGAAGAAATAAATGCAGGCGATGCACGTGTCTGATTTGCTTTTTTTCTGATTTTGCTTTTTTCTTTTGCACTTTGACGCCCACGTCCACACCATGGTAGTTCAAAACTGGTCGTTTTGCACATTCCTACCTTTTACCAGCAAAAAAACTTTATATTACAGTGTGAAAACAACTGTTCCTCAATAGACATTTTCTTTCTAGGAAAAAAGGATATAACAAAGTTTCTTTTTAATCTTTTTATGAAGTTTTTACAGTATATCAAAACATCAAATTGCAATATTTACAAAATCGCAATATCGCAACACATATCGAATAGACTTGGAAATATAACTGTAATATCGAATTGAGAGGTCAGTGCCAATTCCCAGCCCTAGTCAATAGGAATGCATATTTTATTAACTCTACCCCCTAACCCAATCCCCAACCCTAAACCTAACCATCAGTGAATTAAAAAAATATATTTTAGAACAAAAAAGCTTGTTAGTAATTCAGCTGAATGGGGTTGATTTCAGGGTGCATGACATTTTGGAAGTTTTGTCGATTTCCCATGCGATCATGTTGTTTTAACGCATGTTGTCCTTTAGAAGGATTTTGCTAGCCACAGCTCTGTTATGTTCATAGCTCAGGTTTGACATGGAACGCACCTTTAAAGGACAAATCTGAATCTAAACCCAGAGACAAAGCTTGCTAAGCTGCACATTGATATATGCAGAAAGTACCACACAGAGCATCTTTTGGATAACTATTGATTTCCATTTATGCGTTCGGTCTAAAAGCCTTCAGTCAGGCCCGCGGAGTCTCGGCATAACAGATCGCCAGCAGAAAATGAAAAATAAGATGCGTGTTGTGCAACACTTTAGATTGTTTTTTTTCAGGAGTGGGCCGTCATGACAGATTGCAGATCGATATGTGCGGCTGCCCGCTGTCATCGGCCCATGTCACCCTGCCCACATTTCATTCCTGCAGTCCTCCCTCTGGACTCAGCCCCGCTCAACGCTGAGAAAGAAAAAAAATAGCAATAGATTTCCATGACAACCAAGAGATTTTTTTTTTTTCTTTTCCCAGGAAAGCATGGTGTAGTGTGATGTGTTGAAGCTGCAGACTAGAGTGACAGAGAGCGTGCTCTATGAGACTAGTGTTGAGCACCATTCAGGATAGAACCGAGAACGCCTTTTAAATACCTACATTTGATAGTAGTATACAATTGCAATTCGAATTTGGTCAATTGAATCAAACTGTCAACTGAGAGTTCTTAAATTCTGGATTTTTCCAAACCCTAACTCTCACACAGTCTTACTTGCCGTTCTGTATTTCCATTTTTGTCATGTGGCACTATTTGAGCGGAGTTTGACAAACATAAATATCTCTCCATCTGCATTTTAACTAATTCAATGCAAACATCAGGGCATTACGTTGTGTCAAAATCTCTGCCATCTCGCCAGCGCCACATTCTAACAATGCAACTGGAATGTAACTAAATGAATGCAAGGCAGACGGAAAATATATTTATTCATTATGAAGCAATTCTATCTACAGGCAAAGCTATAATGAAAAGCAGATAAATCACAATGTTGACCGTGGTGCGACTGGAGGTCTCACTCACAAACACACATGCTCATACAGATCTGCATTCTATGAAATCAGATATTTACTCAGCTGCTTTCAAATAAACACATACGGTCATAAATTAGTTTGCATAAATGCAGCCCATCCTAAGACAATGCAGTGTTTTGGAGTAAATATACACCTACATGGTTTGTTTGTTGGGACTTTTGTCTATGGGGCACGTTAAAATATCCATTTTAAATTAATTTAATATTAAAAATATAATCTCAAGAATCTGTGAGCTATAAAATAGTGGTAAAAGTAACTATCCATATATATTTAGAATATCTAAATGTGAAAATATTTTACATTTAAGTGCTGTCAGTACATCCATATTGTACATTTCAGCTTTTATTTGAACCAATAAAACTTTTAAACGCTATGTACAAATACCTACGAATAGAGCAGGCTGATACAGACATATAAACATTGTATGGATACATTATAAAGTCTTTGTAAGAGTGGTGTATCCTATAATGGTTAAAGATTTGGGTTTGTAACCAAAAGGTTGCAGGTTCGAACCCACAAGGGCTGTTTGTTGAGCTTTTACGAAAGTAAAAAGGCTGTATTAGTTACTCCTGCTATAGTATAGCACTGGAAGAAATTTCAACTCAATGTACAATGTACCTGAGATCTATGCATAATGGAAAGTTATAGTTAGTATTAGAGATATTTTTTATAAAGATATCCTTTTACCTGCTGTGTGGGTTAGCACATTAAAATGTACGGCTCGTGTAGACCACTGGGATGTCATTAAGAGAGGTCAGGCTGCCCTTTTCTGCTAACTACTTAATGGGTTTGTACAGTAGTGTACTCTACATGATAAATGAACTCAACTGTATCATTGGCAGGAGACATTACTAAAGAATGTTTAGGGAAATCCTGGAATGGTAAACACAGTTCTAGAACAGCTGTTCTGTGTGTTTACAGTTCTGGAATTCTTTATATAATTATGATGTCATAAGGTGGGCCAATACACTCCAATTACCGGCATTCATAATGATAATGAATTATACAATCCTCTGTTATTAGCATTTGGCAGTTCAAATCATTATTTTGAGATTTTTTGATAATTTGTTCTAGAATTCTTTATTAGTATCAGTAGTTAATATCATTAGTTTAAGAATCGTTTGTCATGGGGGACCCTGGAGTCGCGAGTTTGAATCCAGGGTGTGCTAAGTGACTCCCGCCAGGTCTCCTGAGCAACCAAATTGGCCAGTTGCCCTGGAGGGTAGAGCTCACAATGGGGCGCATGGTAAATTGTGCGTGGGTCGCGGAGAGTAGCATGAGTTCATAAATTATTTATCTTTATTATTTAGTATTTAGTATCAAATATTGCTTGTTCAATAATTCTTTATCATTAGTATTCAGTATTTAGTATTAAGTATCACTTGTTCATTCATTATTTTTATTATTATTTAGTAGTTAGTATTTAGTATAATTAGATAAAAAACTATTTATCATTAGCATGTAGTAGTTAGAACCATTTATTCAAAAATTATTATTAGTATTTAGTCATTAGCAATTAGAATCAATAGTGCTTGAATTACTTTATTGTTACCAGAGTCTACCTTAAGACATCATAATGATAATTCATTGTAGAAGTCGTTATCATTAGCACTTGAATTTTGTAGTTAATATCATTATTTTTTAGAATTACTTATCATTATGACTTAATTTACAGTGGAGAGTATTGGCCCACCTCATGACATCATAATGATGACAAAGAACGCTGTGTTCTAACTGAAATGGAGCCTCATTAGTGATTTGAAACACATTTAGGCAGCAACTCCAAGCATTATTCAAATAGCACTCCTCACACACAGGGCACAGGAGACTCAACTCGCTCACTTCAATGCAGGTGATGCGATACTCTAATCAGAATAAATATACATAGCACACATATTTTGGGTGAACTAGTCAGTTTTCTATCGTATTGAACTAGTTTTTATCAATACTTTTCAGTATTGAATGGATTATATATATGTATATTTATAATTAAAATGTATTTTTCCACCGAGCTTATCATTGTGCGTACTTGGATCACCTACTCAGGGAAGGATACTGTACATGCTGCCAAAACATTGGGCCAAAACGAGATATCTTAGGAGGCAGCATAATTAAGATATCTAACTTTCACATCAGAAGCGTGTAAGATGTCTTATTTTGCTGTCTCTGGAGGAAGTTCACTAGATTTAAGAATATTGGAAAGACCGACGGTTTGTATAACCATGCTTATGTACATTTTTGCACTCAGTTGAATATTTACTTTAGCTCAGCGAGTATTGACGCTGACAACCACCCCTGGAGTCGCAAGTTCGAATCCAAGGTGTGCTGAATGACTAGCCAGGTCTCTAAGCAACCAAATTGGCCCAGTTGCTGGGAAGGGTAGAGGTCCTACATGGAGTAACCTCCTCGTGGTCACTATAATGAGTGGATCTCCCTCTCGGTGGGGTGCGTGGTGAGTCATGCGTGGATGCCACAGAGAATAGCGTGAAGCCTCCACACGCACTACGTCTCCGCGTTAACACACTCAACAAGCCACTTGATAAGATGCGCAGATTGACGGTCTCAGACGTGGAGGCAACTGAGATTCGTCCTCCGCCACCCGGATTGAGGCACCATGAGGACTTAGAGCACATTGGGAATTGGGCGTTCCAAATTGGAGAGAAAAGGGGAGAAAAAATCTAACTTTAGAACAGTTTTACTAATGATCTAGACATAAATTAATTTACTCACATTTCATGAATGGGGCTCTCAATGACAGCATACTGTAGGCTTAATCACTACATATACACTTTATAAATGTTATTTAGATCTATTTTGACTCATTTTCACCCCCTTTTTTGCCCTATGAATGATTAAAGTGCAACATATTTGCATTGACCTTGTGCAAATTGCATTTCTAGTCAGATCTTCAGTCAGCACTTTGGCAAGATTAAGCCCCACGTCTTTAGCGTTCAACAGACATTCTATTCAAAGACCAAATAAAGAAGCAGAGGGAGTTAAAAAAAAGTCTGAGATGCTCAGCCCCGTAATCTCGCCTTCACACTGCGTCCCAGGTCAGCACGGATCATCAGAACTGAACTGAGGGCACAAAAGACTGGCCAATACCCTGTTTGTACTCTGAAGGTTATTTATGCAAAAAAACAAGTAAAAAAAAGAAAGTAAAATATCCATGAAGAGTTCCGCCTGTGACTCTTAAGACATAACAGGAATCCGGCATGTTAATAAGATGTAATGTGAGACAATGGCATCTGTGGAATATGAGAAATGCTAATTATTTGGAACACAAACATTAACACGCCATTCGCTCATGAATATTATAATGCCACAGGCATTCGGTTGCACAATTATGCACCATTATAATGGATTTTCATGAGGGAGAATTCACTCTTCATGCTGTGGAGAAAAATGTGACTTATTATTTTGACATTTTTGGTGCATTATTAACGGGCTGAAGTGCTCTCAAAGTGACCAAATGGTTGAGCATGAAATTCATAGGCAACTCAAAAACATTTTTTTGAGGCTAATAATACTCTTTCATTTGATTTATGAATCACTAGCTGAAATGATAATCAACAAGAATGTGTAAAAGCCCAAATCTAATTGCACTAATTGCAGTAAAGAAACACTTCTCAACACACTTTAGGAAAAAAGGAAATTACATTTATCTCTAAAATTATATAAATGAAAAAAAAAAAAACACTATCATGGTTTAGAAAATAAGATTTTTTATTTAGCTATGAGAATTGCTTACTTGTCTTCAAAATAATGTCAGAGTGCAAAAAAAAAATATATATATATATATATCTTATAGGTCCTAAAATAGGCTTCATTTCATTTCAGAAATGTATTGTCTTTTTTATTTTATTTATTATTTTCTTTCTGTTTCTTCATGCGTTTCAATCATCAAGCTTTCCATTTCCAAGCATTTTCCATGTTGGGTTTAGGGGTTGAGTTAGGTTTAGGGGTTATGTTGGGATTAGAGGTTGTGTTGGGTTTAGGGGTTGTGTTGGGTTTAGGGGATGTGTTGGGTTTAGGGGTTGTGTTGGGATTAGAGGTTGTGTTGGGTTTAGGGGATGTGTTGGGTTTAGGGGTTGTGTTGGGTTTAGGGGTTGTGTTGGGTTTAGGGGTTTTGTTGGGTTTAGGGGTTGTGTTGGGTTTAGGGGTTGTGTTAGGTTTAGGGGTTTTGTTGGGTTTGTGGGTCATGTTGTGTTTAGGGGTCGTGTTGGGTTTGTGGGTCATGTTGTGTTTAGGGGTTGTGTTAGGTTTAGGGGTTTTGTTGGGTTTGTGGGTCATGTTGTGTTTAGGGGTCGTGTTGGGTTTAGGGATTGTGTTGGGTTTAGGGATTGTGTTGAGTTTATGGGCTGTGTTAGGTTTAGGGGTTTTGTTGGGTTTGTGGGTCATGTTGTGTTTAGGGGTCGTGTTGGGTTTAGGGGCTGTGTTGGGTTTAGGGGTTTTGTTGGGTTTGTGGGTCATGTTGTGTTTAGGGGTTGTGTTGGGTTTAGGGATTGTGTTGGGTTTAGGGATTGTGTTGAGTTTAGGGGCTGTGTTAGGTTTAGGGGTTTTGTTGGGTTTGTGGGTCATGTTGTGTTTAGGGGTCGTGTTGGGTTTAGGGGCTGTGTTGGGTTTAGGGGTTGTGTTGGGTTTGTGGGTCATGTTGTGTTTAGGGGTCGTGTTGGGTTTAGGGGTCGTGTTGGGTTTAGGGGTGGTGTTGGATTTAGGGGTTGTGTTGGGTTAGGGGTTGTGTTCAATTTAGGGGTTGTGTTGGGTTTAGGGCTTGTGTTGGGACCTCATAAGGATAGCCGCACCAACAGTGTGGTGTGTGTGTGTGTGCGTGTGTGTGTGTCTGTGTTTGTGTGTGTGTGTGTGTGTGTGATGAGCAAAGAGTATTTCCCATGTATTATTTAATGTCAGACTCTTAATCAAATATTCTATTTCAGCAACAAAAAAAATACAAAACACAGACACAGGGAGACAGAGAACTTGATTCATGCATAAGACACACACTCCCATAGTCATGCACTTGTCAGAACCTATATGAACTGTATTACCTCATTAACTACTTAATTGTGTGTGTGTTGTGTGTGTGTGTGTATTTATCACTTTGTGGGGACCAAATGTCCCTATAAGGATAGTAAGTAATGTTTGACCTTGTGGGGACATTTTGTCGGTCCCCATGAGGAAAACGGCTTATAAATCATACTAAATTATGTTTTTTGAAAATGTAAAAATGCATAAAGTATTCTGTGAGGGATACAGGATAGAATATAAAGTTTGTACAGTATTAAAAACCATCATGTCTATGGAAAGTCCCCATAAAACATGGAAACACAACATAGACAGATGGAAAGAGAAAGGAATAGAGAGAGATCCAGATGACGGAGGGCATCTGTTCTGCTCTCCTTCAGACGTGTGCATCTTCCATCTTGTTATTTAGTATTCCAGAACTCTTATATTTTTGTGGTTTTCAATAAAATAATAATAATAATAATAATAATAATAATAACAACAATAATAATTTTGCATCAGCATTATCTCTTTTTATTTGTTTTCCTTATATAAAGTATAACCACTATTAGCAATCCTTTTCTTGTTTAGGTGATCAGATGATGGAAGTATACAGTGACCATAAAAGGTTTTTGAACTTGTTGGCCACACTTAAAAATGCATGAATGCCATTACATTAGAAGTGGCATCTGCAAGCAAACTATACTACAACTTTTCTAACTAACTTTTCTGAGCCTTACATTGAATGTTTGAATTCAGTTCCCTTTATAGTTCCCACAGGTGTAGTTCATTACATTAACTATGGAAAGTTTCTATAACATTTGACAACCAGAAAGTTTTCTTTTTTAATGTTATATGTATTCTTTTATCATGTAACAAATGTATCTTTTTAGTGAAATATTTGACTTGAGAATTGCATTTGTGCTATTTTAAAATAAATATCACTTTCATAAATGGTTAAGTGTGGCTCAAGTGTCCAATCACTTTTTGGGGCCACTCTACATTACCTAGAAGACAGAGACAGTACTATCCCAAACAAAAATGGAGGTCAAAAGTCAGATTAGGGTCATGTAGTTTTTGGATACGCTACAGAAACACTTATGTTCAACTTAACTTTAGTGCAAATGTGGAGACTCAAATAATCCATATCAAATTTGGCATTCAATTTACAATGATAACCAGCTTCTGCCAAAATGTGATATAAATAAATACTCAATATAATTATAGAAATTAATAAATCTAAATTACTTATAATAATAAATTAATTTATAGTCTATTTCTAAAAGCATAAGAAATCCTTACGCGTAAATTAGATTTGTTAGCTGAGGTGAGGGTAGATTTTCTGCAAGAAATTATACACATTTCGGTGTCTTCATACAAAGCCACTGTTCGTATGGCTTAAGAAGACTTGGAATAGGGGCCTGAGTAGCTCAGTGAGCACTGACGCTGACTACCACCCCTGGAGTCACCAGTTTGAATCCGAGGCTTGTTGAGTGTCTCCAGCCAGGTCTCCTAAGCAACCAAATTGGCCCAGTTGCTTGGTAGGGTAGAGTCACATGGGGTAACCTCCTTGTGGTTGTGATTAGGGGTTCTCGCTCTCAACGGGTGTGTGGCAAGTTGTGCGTTGATTGCGGAGAATAGCATGAGCCTCCCGTGCTGTGAGTGATAAGTTGTGCAGATTGACTGTCTCAGAAGCGAAGGCAACTGAGACTTGTGCTTTGCCACCCGTATTGAGGCGCGTAATCTCGCCACCACGAGGACCTACTAAGTAGTGGGAATTGGGCATTCCAAATTGGGAGAAAAAAAAATGACACTTGGAATATATCATGAAAAATGGATGACTTTTATGGCACTTTTATTTTATATTTATTTTTTTGTCATGGTTTGGTCTTAACAGCCCACATTTTAAACACTGAAATTCACTGTATAAAAGCAGCCACAATATTCTGCCAAATATAGCCTTTTTGTTCCATTGACAAAATAAATTAATTTGCGTTTGGAAGTTGTTTTTTTTTTTTTTGTTTTTTTTTGATAAACTATTCATTTAAGTACTTTTACAGTTCTTCTACAAAAAAATTGGTTTCTGTCAGATAAAACAGACACCAAAGTCAGACTTAAAGGAACGCCGCTGTCTCCTCGAAACACATGCTAGCCTCTCGCCCTCGTTAATTTGGACTTCTTTATAGCACACTTACTCCACACACTGTTCTGAAGGTAGACAGACTTCTGTTTGGTTGTCAACATGATGCATTCCAAAACATCTCAGCACTTATACGAGCTTTTTTCTTTTGAAGCAGCCGAATCTATCACCAGTAAAATAAAGTAAGTGAAAATAATAGTGATGCTCCAAGTGTGATGTTTTAAAAATAAGAACAGGAGCTAATCTGAGTCACTGTATAAACTGCAGCATTTTCCTCTTATTTCCAATCAAATATAAAAAAAACTTTAAAACAAGACAAATGCACACAGTTATTTATTTATTTTTGTGCAAAAATGTGCTTTAATCAAAAAAGAAAATATATATATATATAGATAAATGAACCAACAAAACAAGTTTTTAAGGCTTAAGGTAGGAATAAGATGCAATAAGATGTTTGATGACGCAAGTGCAAACAATGGCACACTTAAGCGATAAATTAAGATATATATTTCAAAACAAGTCTTGATATTTTATACCACTTTCCTTCTCAAGTAAATGTATGTTGTTTTAAGGATGTTTATGCATTTTTTACTGGAAAACAAGATGAAAATCCTGTTAAAGAAAATTGAATTTGTCTCTCTCTATGTTTCTTAGGACACAGTACCACTCTAACAGGTCTCCATTATTTGTGCTAGTTCTGAAAAAGAGAGAGAGAGGGTAAAAAAGAGGACCTCATCGGTACAGTACATGTCAAATAGACCTTATCTACTCACGAACGGATCCATCATCCTGTCAGAGTGCAGCTGCCGTTCCAAACGGAGAGAGGGACACGCTTTTTTACACCAAGGCCAGACAGCCAGACCTCATTGCACACGCACCAAAGCTTCTGTGGCTCACGGTGTCGCCTGATGCTGGCTGAGAGCTTGTGCTGCTTGTAAACACTAATTATTAAAGGTACAACCCAAAAATCACAAAGGAGGTCTCTTTGAAGACCCCATGAAATAGTTTGACAAGTGCAGTTTTCTCAGTTGTGTTTCTAATTGAAAAAGGATGTTGGGATGGTATATATTTCTACAAATTGGAGTACGGGGACTTTAGCTTTGAAAAATTACAGTTAATTCGCTGCATTATCAAGTGTAGCTCCATTCACATAAAAATGCACAGCTAAACTTCAAAGTGCGCATTCTGGGAAAGCTGTCCAATCCGTGCAGTTTCTGCAGTGACTAGCTGACACAATCCATCATAATTAATATGGATTCATCTATACACCCATATCCCCTTCCTCTCTCGCAATACCTGATTAATTATTCATATTCGCTAATAGACTGCGACTGCCGGAGCTGCTGTTGGATCTATTGGATTACACAAATCGCTGAGAGAGAAAAAACTAAAACAAGGATCGATAGCCTAAATGTAGGGGAGAGTGGTGGCTTGCTGTGTCATAGTACACTCGTAGAAGTCTCAAAACACAATGGATGGATAAACGAGAGAAAGACAGACAGAGAGAGTAATAAGTATGTTTATAACAGAGTAGCAGAGAATGAAACAAGTCCACTCAATAAGCAGCATGCCTTAATAATGTTGTTTTAGCTTACTGGGTAAAGTGTTATAAAAAGGGAATATTTTTGTGACACTTTTTTTTATAATTATGGTATTTTTTTCACCTTTTTTGACAATAGGTGCTGGTTTATCTTAAAAAGATAGAACGAGTTGAAAAACTAAAATATGGTGTAGCTGTCTCAATGAACAGTTGAAGAAAGCATTGAAGAAACTGGCGGGAAGATGCATAGACTTTGGCCTGTACCATCTGTGCAAAGGGAATTACTGATTATTTCAAAATACACTGAATATACAGATATTCTCATACATTTCTAATTAGATTGATTCAATTTGCCTCAAACAAAACTCTAATTGACTTTCAGAGATTCAAAGCCACAAACATGGCAAACTTTGGTAAATCCAGTGTTTTTACTATAAATCTCCACCTTTGACCAGCCCCGACCCGTAGGTGGCGATAGGCATGAAGAATGCGAATCACCAAAAAATAAAAGAAGAAGAATGTGGAAGCGAAAGTGGACATTTATAGTAGAAAAATTTCTTCGATATTGATTCTGTTTGTCACCCACACCTATTAAATCGCTTTTGAAGATGTGGATTCAACCACTGGAGTCATATGGACTACTTTTGCACTGCCTTTATGTGATTTTTGGAGATTCAAAATTCTGGCCACCATTCACTTGCATTGTATGGACCTACAGAGCTGAAACATTCTTCCAAATATCTTAATTTGTGATCTGCTGAAAAAAGAAAGTCATACATATCTGGGATGGCATGAGGGTGAGACAATGATGAGAGCATTTTCATTTGTGGATTTATGGGAGACTATACCTTTAAGTACACATTCATTTATCTTTTATCTTTTTGTCCAATTTTCTAAAACCTTTTGCCTCAAATCAAAGTTTACAATGTGATTCAGCTCAGAGCTGGTTAGTTTGGTTCATGGCTTCGAACTCTATTATGAAGACTGTCATGAAATCCCAATGGCAAAGAAATAAATGGCAAAAGAAATTCACTGGTCATTGTTGCACTCACTTTGGTTTCCTGTTTGACATCGCATTCGATACTGGATAAATAGCTATATAAATATCCAAAACTGATTTTAAAATGTTTTAACCCTTAATTACTTACCACAGCCATACCGTCTTGATATTCAGATGTGCTTGTATCAGGTGAAACAGCTTGTATCAGCTTGTATAAGGATGCATGGATCTGCTGACACTGATGGGTGATATGAGGTGGAAAATAAATTGTGTACATGCTTCTTCAGACCACACAATGTTTCTTTTGCACAACAAGTCCAAATATACTCTTATGCCTACAATGTAAAAAAAAAAAAAATAATAATATATATATATATTTTATTTTATTTAAAAAAAAAAAAAAAAAAAATGACAGCTGTGGTTGCCACAATAATTATGTAAAAAATCAACTTTACAGAACTAATGGTATATTTTACGGTGCAGTATCGTCGTTTATGTTATTAAATGATAAACCTAATATATGAACATTCTGAAACTGGAAAAATCTGCTTTTCACTTTACACTGATCAGCCACAACATTAAAACCACCTGCCTAATATTATGCCACGGTCACTGAGATATCATTTTACCATTTTACCATTCTGATGGTTGATGTGAACATTAACTGAAGCTCCTGACCCGTATCTGAATGATTTTATGCACTTCACTGCTGCCACACGACTGGCTGATTAGATAATCACATGGATGATTGTTGGTACCAGATGGGCTGGTTTGAGTATTTCTGAGATTTTCACACACAACAGTCTCTAGAATTTACTCAGAATGGTGCCAAAAACAAAAAACATCCAGTAAGCGGCAGTTCTACGAATGGAAATGTCTTGTTGATGAGAGAGATCAACAGAGAATGGCCAGACTGGTTCAAACTGACAAAGTCTACAGTAATTCAGATAACCACTCTGTACAATTGTGCTGAGAAGAATATAATCTCATAATGCTATTCTGAGGTGTGGGTTGGTGCTGTTTTGGCAGCACGATGTGGGCCTACACGACATCAAGGTAACTTGTGAAATTAAAATAATGTTGGTAATTGCCAACAACTGTGTGAAATAATTCGCCCAATATGTCCATCCCTGCCACGCCCAGCTCGGCACACTAAACTACATCAAATATAACACAGAACACCCCAAAGTACATAACTGTTATTAAAATGAGGAATAATCATAACTATTACCATAAAATATACTGGGTCATGCAGGGAATTCTGGGAACAACCAATTACAGTTTTTTGTTTTTACCGTAATTTTAACAATAATTTACCATAAAAAGTAAATGTATTCTCTTGTTAAAATCATACTTTTTACATATAAAAATGTCATTTTTACAACATTTTACCATATTGTATTTTTAAATATATATATATATATATATATATATATATAAAGTTAAGCACATTTTACGGTAACTACTCGTTAACAAATTTAACATTTTTACTGTATCATTTTTACAGTTTTTGAATCAGGGCTAACGAAGAGAGCAAATCTCTGTTAACTCTGGACAGTGCTTCCTCTGTATTGGCATGACTCATTATTAAAGTTAATGATGATGCAGCTATTCGATGCCATTATAGCCTGTAGTTTCCATTTGAAAGGACAGAATTCTAAGTAAAGCTGATGTGGATATGTTTAAATAGCTTCACGCTCTGTTTCTGAATTTCCTTATTATACTGTATTTCATAATAATTGTATTGTGTTTCCAGTATTTGCATATGCCTGATTCACCAAATAGCACTGAAGTTCATGGCATTATCACATTATTTACTTCACACAGATTCCCATTACTGTAATGCATCTGGACTTTACTTTTTTTCATTTTATTTGTAGTTTTGTAATTACCATTATTCTCAAATACTGTAAAAAGACAGAATACAATGTTCAAATATTATTATTATTATTATTATTATTTAAATCAGAATATTACTACCGTGACTTGATTTTATCAATTTCAATCTTTTTTTAAATACAGTACATTTTTGCCTTCACTAATTCATCTTAAATGTCCCTGCTGTGTGATAAATTAATTTTTAAAATTACAAATATTCCATTTAGTCTCTCAATTTATAATGACATTAAAAACTACATGCTCTGTACTATAATTAAAATAAATTAATACTGTTAATTCATGTCCATTTTCCAAAAGCATTTAATTAAATGTTTTTCATTTAATAAAAGTGTTTGTTTTTTTACTTTATATTATATTATATATTTATATCATATTTTGTTTTGATTTTAAGATGAGATATGGCCTGTTATTCTTGTTTTGTTGGACCCACTGGCCCCAAAGAGTATGCACACTTACAGTTTTTCTCAATTGCTTTGGCTCAGTTCTCAAATGTTTTTTTTATTTCCCAAAACATTAAGTTCAGATCTCTGAACAATTCGCTTCTTTTTCACATCAGATTGGAATTTCTTATTGATTTGAGCAAATTGCAAATGCTTTGGCACATGTGTGCAAAGAGTACATACAACTGTCTGCAGTTTGGACAACAAATAATTGCATATGGCTTGTTGATCAAAACTGATGACTCGATTCTCACTTACACTGTCAAACACTTCAGAACTTCTCAGACATTTTTTATTGTGTAAGCCATCACATTCAAAACTATCTATTCAATTATCATAATTAGTATACATGAATGTATATTCTAAAATATATCTGACATTGACATTGTTTGTAATGTTTGCTAAATTGGCACATGACCTCTAATTGCATTCGCAATCTAATTGCAAATTACCTCTAATATGAATCAACCATTTAACCATTTAACCAATCAACTTTGGGAGTATATATATATATATATATATATATATATATATGTCTATATATATATAGATTGCCCACAGCACAATCACTGCTGTAGAAGTTTTTGAGAATGGAGGACATTCACAACCCTGAACTGTGGCAACATGCTCATGGAAGAGCAATTGGAAGGCGTGTAAGAATACGTGGTGGTGGTAGAGGAAGAAATAATCGAGGAAGAGGTGGAAATAGAAGAGTCAGAGTCTCTGATGAAATCAGAGCCACACTTGTGGATCATGTCATAAATCATGGTTTAACAATGGAAGAGGCTGGTGGAAGAGTACAGCCTAATGTAAACAGGTCCACAGTGTCATCAATTGTGCAAACCTTTCGTAGGGAAAACAGGTAAATATGTTTTTTTGTTTTGTTTTACAGTATGTAAAGTATTTTTACAGTATAAACAACAATATTGTAAAGGTAAATGCAAGTCTATTTGTTTATTCTATAGAACTGCACGACAACCTCGCGCTGGTGGCAGAGCAGCAGTATTTAACCAACTGCAAGAACAAGAAATTTGCAACATGGTCATAGCCAACAATTCCATCAGGCTAAGAGAGATCCAAAGTGCAATCATAAATGACAATAATGTCTTTGCAAATATAAATTCTGTCAGCATTTCCACCATAGACAGAGTTTTAAAAAGACATCAGATGACTATGAAACAGCTCTATAAGGTGCCATTTGAGAGGAACAGTGAAAGAGTCAAGGCGTTGCGGTACCAGTATGTCCAGGTAAACCATTGGTGTGCACTTAGTGAGTTTTCCTGTTTTTCTAAGATGCCTGTATTACTTTACTGTAAGTTTCAGAAACCCATAAGAAAAAACATTTACTGTTACATTTTTTTCTGTGTTTCTTCATAGAGAATCATGGAGTTAGAAGTACATGAAACGACCCACATTCTTGTTTTTGTGGACGAGGCTGGGTTTAATCTGTCCAAAGGCCGGAGACGCGGTCGCAATCTCATAGGACACCGAGCCACAATTGACACACCAGGCCAACGTGGGGCCAATATTACAATGTGTGCTGCCATTTCAGAGAACGGTGTGAGCACACATATTCCACACATTGGGCCCTATAATACCCAACTTCTCCTGGCCTTCCTAAATGCACTTTACAGAGACCTGATTCCAGAACAAGAAAGAGGTTTAGTTAGACCACATTTGCCTAATTATGTTGTTGTCTGGGATAATGTCAGCTTCCACCGAACCAACAGTGTTAGGGACTGGTTTGCTGCACATGAAAGGATAACAGTGGAATTCCTTCCACCATACTCTCCATTCCTAAATCCAATAGAAGAGTTTTTTTCAGCATGGAGGTGGAAAGTGTATGATCATAGACCACAAAATCAGATTTCTTTGTTGGATGCCATGAATGCTGCATGTGAGGACATCACAGCTGACCATTGCAGGGGATGGGTGCGGCATTCAAGGAGATTTTTTCCACGGTGTGTGGCAATGGAAAACATCAGATGTGATGTTGATGAAAATCTTTGGCCTGACCAACGTGAGCGACAAGATGTCCACCAAGAATAATTTTTTATTTTTTTTTTTCCCATGAATGTTATTTGTTGTTTGTGTATTTGTGGTAATACACAAATATGAAATGTAAAGTGAAATCTTGTTACTCTTGTCAGTTACTTTACATGTACAGTAAATACACTTGTATTGTGTGTGTATATACACATGAAGTACAAAAATAAACACTGTAAAAATACAAATGTTCATAGACTTTTTTTTTTCTACATACTACTGACTTTTCTCAACAAATATGAGATTTGTTTACAGTAAACCCTTAATTTTCATGGTTGACTGTTGTGGTGAAAAAACAACTAAACATTTTGACCAGTGTGGCTCACACAATAACAAAAATACTTTAGATTTTGGTGGCCTTGGCCAAATTATTGACACAATAACTAGGTTTTGAAGCATGAATTAAATGTTTTGGGTGAGTAACTACATTTTGCAGACATGCTATAAAGTTTTGAAGTTCCTGCAAACAGTTGTGACATTTGCACTCACAGTTTAGAGAATGTTAAGACTGTTTCGAAAAATGTGCCAAAGCAATTGAGAAAAACTGTAAAAGTCACACTTAAAAATGCCTGAAAGTCATTGTATTAGATAACTAAATATCAAACCAATTGGCATCTTTTAACAAATGATGCTAGAGCTTTTTTCTTTTATTTGGGGGGGGGGTTTCTGGGTATTTTTCCAATGACGTTTAGCTGGGGTCAAGGTGCATTTTAGTGGATGTATGAAGTCTGTTCCAAGTGCAATTGGGTTTGATATTTTGGTTTCTAATGCAATGAAATTCGTACATTTATAGGTGTCACTATATAGTATATAGTCCTGTTACTGCTTCAATCTAAATAACTTAAATGGGAAACTGTAAGCAGGACAAAGGACCTGATTTCAGCATCAAATAGTGCAAGAAAGAACAAGAGAAAAGACAAAGAGAGATGAGGAGAGAGACAGAGAGCAAGAGAACAAGACAAAGATCCATTTGGAAGCATAATGTCATGTGTTCACAATCTTTAAGCAGAAGCACAGAGTTAAAACAAGACATCTTGATTAAGAGGAGGTCAGACATGTTAAATACTGCTAGAGACACCAGGGTGCTTTGCTTGGGGAGCAGAGCGCGACCAACTTGACGTGAGCAGCATTAGAAATAGAAGCACGAGGTAAGAGATATCTCATGTTCCGACAGTCTCAATAATGCAATTAACTCAACAGATGCTGTCTCAACCTACAACATTTACATTTCTGATATGATTTGCAATGCAGCAACAGAACTAGAATTACCAAATGGAAAGAAAAATCACAAATTAGATCTCTTTTTACATATCAATCAAGATGTCTGAAATGATGGATGGATGGGTGGGTTTGTAGATAGATAGATAGATAGATAGATAGATAGATAGATAGATAGATATTGTAGACAGATAGATTGATAGATATTGTAGACAGACAGAGAGAGAGATAGATAGATAGATAGATAGATAGATAGATAGATAGATAGATAGATAGATAGATAGATAGATAGATAGATAGATAGATAGATATTGTAGACAGACAGAGAGACAGACAGACAGATAGATAGATAGATAGATAGATAGATAGATAGATAGATAGATAGATAGATATTGTAGAAAGACAGACAGACAGACAGATAGATAGATAGATATTGTAGAAAGACAGACAGACAGACAGACAGATAGATAGATAGATAGATAGATAGATAGATAGATAGATAGATAGATAGATAGATAGATAGATAGATAGATAGATAGATAGATATTGTAGACAGACAGACAGACAGACAGATAGATAGATAGATAGATAGATAGATAGATAGATAGATAGATAGATAGATAGATAGATAGATAGATAGATAGATATTGTAGACAGACAGACAGACAGACAGATAGATAGATAGATAGATATTTTAGACAGACAGACAGACAGACAGATACATACATAGATAGATAGATAGATAGATAGATAGATAGATAGATAGATAGATAGATAGATAGATAGATAGATAGATAGATAGATAGATAGATAGATAGATATTGTAGAGAGACAGACAGACAGATAGATAGATAGATAGATAGATAGATAGATAGATAGATAGATAGATAGATAGATAGATAGATAGATAGATAGATATTGTAGACAGACAGACAGACAGATAGATAGATAGATATTGTAGACAGACAGACAGACAGACAGATAGATAGATAGATAGATAGATAGATAGATAGATAGATAGATAGATAGATAGATAGATAGATAGATAGATAGATAGATAGATAGATAGATAGATAGATAGATATTGTAGACAGACAGACAGACAGACAGACAGATAGATAGATAGATATTGTAGACAGACAGACAGACAGACAGACAGATAGATAGATAGATAGATAGATAGATAGATAGATAGATAGATAGATAGATAGATAGATAGATAGATAGATAGATAGATAGATAGATAGAAATAGAACTTGTATCCGCTGTTTAATTTTGGTGCAGATGGCTCATAATTTATTGACATTAATTTGTAATATTCAGAACATACAAACATTTACTCTCTGGAGTTTTCGTGCATCTCCGAATTTATTCTGTTGTGCACTTCCCCTGGCTCTCATCTTTCATATGAAGATCTTTCAACAACCACTTAAAAATATTTCTAAGGAATAAAGAAAAAGTCAATAACCACTTCAAAATGTTTCAAAAGTATTAAAAAACACAAAAAGCACATCACAAGATATCTATAAACCAATAAGTTGAGTGCTAAACTCACATAACTGTAGACAATAACATCACAAAATAATTGACTCCAGAGATATCAACAATCCATCTAACGATACATCCATCCAGCCAATTGTGGAATATGAAAGCTAATGAATGTTATTTGAGTGAAATATATATATATATATATATTTAAATAAATGTGCATCGAAATGTTTAATTAAACAGCAAGGCTGTCTAAATGTAGCTTTGAATTATATATCTGCATATTTCCATTCTAGGATATGCTGTTAATGAGCTGTCAGAAGTGTAATTAGTATATGAGATGAACATGATCAAATATGTATGCGGGGAAGAGGGTCTCACTGGCAAAGAAAACTTTGGTTGTCATGGAGATCCATCCCAGGTTGCTCCTGTCTAAAGACGCTTGACCCTTTTAAAATGTAGAGCATGACATTGAAATGGACCTGTATGGTGTTAGCAAAGCTATAGATCTCTTCGATTTTACTGAATTCAGGTCTCTATAACAGTTAATCTTTCTAAAAGGACAAATTCACTTCATTCTCATTTATGTATCTACCTTTTTGTGTATCTAGGTCACCTTACATTAGACAAATGCACAACCTGGTCTCCTTCCCCCCCGCCGCAAGATGACTGCCCATGTCATACATGCCTAAATCCGACACAATTACAAGACTGTTCAAAAGTGAAAGTCCATCTGTGCTATTTTATGTCCTAAGATCCCTGCATTCAGATGCATTCATTGTGCTAGCTTCGGTCACTTCGAATTCCGTCCAGATTGCTCATTCATGTCTTAACAGCTGACATTTGACAGAGATGGTTGTTCCAACACACATAAATGATAAATAATGGACTGATGAGTAGAACGTTTCCTCTGGTTAGATTTGCGTACTGAACTGGCTCTGATATGGAGTGTAAACCAGCTCCTCTATGGAACATTCTGGGACACTAACTGCAGATCCCCTTACGGTACTCGATCCTTCTCAACAGACACATGATACACAAACTCTCTTCTTAGAATCAGATCTGCTAATAGCGTTCAGCAGTCTCTCTTACTCTCTTTCTATCACTATAACTCTTTCACTTTTCACTATCAAATGAGAAACAGGACAAATGAAGCTAAATATAGAGCCGAATGCATAGAGGTAACAGGTACATCTCATGTTTAATGAGCCACAGACTGTAAATACCCTTGTGTATAGGAAACTAAGCTAATATAGATATTTAGCAAACCGACTCTACCTGATTATGCATTCTCAAGCATGGGATGTGGCCCATTAATCTCCTAAATAACATTTTGTCATGTGAAAGACACAAATATTGGTTCCTGAACAAGGCTTTCCATGTTTGTGTCACCTATTTTGTTCTTTGAGTTACTAGCACCTAAGAAAGAAAAGTCACAAATTAGATCTCAATTGTATCGCCTAGACAGCAATAGAGGTCTGCAATGCGGCCCGGGCCCGATGGGACCGGAAAATCCTTTGGGTTTAGGGCAGTGTTCGGGTCAGTTTTTCAAGTATGACTTCATATTCAGGTCACGTTTTTAATTAACAATAACAAAAAAGGTCAACCTAACTAATTTCTCACACACGTTCTCACAGACTAGCGTGAAAGGATGAGTAAGAGTCATTCACATTGATCGTGTTTTTCCATGCATCTGTTCTGTTTTTCCATTGTTTTCCTATGAACTGTAATGTGCTGCCTTTAGCATCTTGTGAAGTACCGGCACATTTTTAGACACTGTGTCAAGTGTAAAGGAACTATAAGTTTCAAAAATGCATATCAGGCCACCTGTGCTCATTTAGTTTAGGTTAGAGTTACGGTTAGCTTGCTTTTAGTAAAGCTCACAAAGATTCAACGTTCTCCAAAAGTTCAGGCTACAAAGTCGACTTTATGTGACTGTCATATTTGTCCATATTGTTCTGGACCAAGCAAGGTTTTGGCACTTGATAAATGGTAAGTTGATGTTTTGGTTGTTTTTTTTCCATGCTTTGAAAGGTTGCTATTACAACACTGTTATGTAACGTTCGGGCCATGTAGGGTAGGGGCCACATGGTCTCATGTACGGGTTGGGTTCGGGTTTCATTTTAAGGCCCATGCAGACCTCAAGACAACAATGAGATTAAATGGAAAATTCACCCAAAATGTCATTCATTTTCATTTTCATTTAGTGCTCTACATTGTGTTCCATGGATGAAAGCACATGCAGTCCATCATGTTAGTCCTGTACAGGCCAGTATAGTTTGAAACCCTCATTGATTTGAACCCTTGATCTCTAGTCTCCCTTGCGTGGCCACGGCGTTGACCAGATGTCACATCTCATCATGGCGAATGTTTTCCATCTTCCTCTCGCAGTCTGGCAGAGTAAAGGACCGTGGAGTTGGGGAACAAAAATAAAACTGTATGAAAACAAGACTGCCATCACACCTCATAATTAATGGGCAGCTGATCAATGCATCTCAGCATCCTTGGCTGCTACACTAAAGTCTTCTTTCTTTTCTTCTCTCTCATAAGCTACTTTTAAGAAGAGAAGGAATAGAGTCAGTTTGTCCAAAGGACAAGAGTCAACATTTTCTCTCTTGCTCTTTGTGTCATCAGACTTACACTTTGTCTGGCAGATAGAAAAAACAAAGCATGTGCAAGCAGCACTCACATTTTCTTCAGAAGGTCGATCGCAGTTTGTCCTCTCATCTTTGTTTCTTATCTGTCTTTCTCACTGTTCATCCATCTTTTCATTAGTCCTGCTTCTCCTAATCATCCTTACCCGTGTCTGTTAACCTCATGTTCTGCTATTCATCAAAATGCCAGCAAAACCAAAACCATGAAGTCAGATGAACATTTGAGAAAACAGTAACGTCTAATGTCTTTCTTCATTGTTAACGTCTTCCGTTCTACCCCTTTCGTTAATCCTTCAGTCCGTTCACCTTCTTTCTTTCTCTACTTTCTTTTCACTTCTGTTTGTTTATTCATTCATTCATCAGTAAGTTAGTTTGCTTTCTCATTATTTAATTCTCTATTCTCTTTCTTTTTCTTGTATTTATTAATATGTTCATCTGTCTACTACCCTCCTTTCTTTTTCTTTCATCCATTCATTTATCTGTCCATTTGATTGCTTTCTTTGTCTTTCTTTCTTACGTTTGTCCATTTGCTTTCTTATTCGCTTTCTTGTTCATTCACTCTTTCTCTACTTTTTCTATCTTTCTTTTTGTCAATTCACTTACTGTCATTCCTTCTTTCGTTCATTTGTCCATCTGCTCTTTCTCTTTCTTTCGTTATTTCTTTCTTTTGTTCATTCTTAAATCTGTCCATTCACCTTCTTTCATTCTATACTTTCTTTCATTTATTCATCTGTCTGTCCGTTCATCCATCTATCTATCCACTCTTTCTTTCTCTACTTACTTTCGCACAATTTTTTTTGATAATTTGCTCTTTCCTTCTTTCTTCCATTTGTTCATCCACTTCCTTTCTTTTGTTTGTGCAATTATTTTGGTACGGGGGCCACATCAGTCGTTATCATGGCAGAGAGAAGATAACAAGTTCTGCATAGTTGTATCTTTAAGCCCAGAAGTAGTAATGCACTCATGCACTCAATGAATGAGAATGATGCGCAATTTTCGGAAGTGTACACAGACTGATGGGACCATTCTGCAATTGCTTGAAGATTCATGTGTTAGTAAAACTGAATAAAGGTAGTGGCAATTTCGTATTCAATTTAACACACTACATCAGGAGTCTAATTTATAAGTTAAATAAAACATTCAGAAATTATAGATTTAAAAAGCTTATTTTAATGTTGGCCGTAAAGTGGACAAAGTTGTTTTATTCTGATTCAACCCATTTACACGCTCATGAGACATGACGTGAGTCTCGTCAATGGTTTGTTTGGCATCCCTTTCAGCACACAACTGAATAAAACAGGTAAATCATTACTGCCAGTGTAACATTTGCATATAGGTGTGAGGGACACAAATAACAATTTTTTTTTTTTTTTGTTCTTGTGTCCCCTCCGTTTGCGAATGATGCGATCTATTGGGATTTTACTAAACTTTGTCACTAAAAAGTTTGCATGCAGACTTGGCTCTAAAAAGCACAAGCAGCCTCACGAATGAACACAGAGTGGTTGCATCACAATTTTCTTTACAATTAGCTTAGCGTTAATGCTCTAGACTACAGTCCTAATCATGTTCTCCTTTAAAAGAAGACACTTAGTAGTTTTTTGGTGAAGTGAAAGCAGGCAGCTATATAACTGAAATTAAAACAACATTATAGAACCTTTAGTTTTTTTTTTTTTTTTAAATATGCTGCACTTAACTTGCACTAAACTTAAATAAAACAAGCAAAAATGTCCCACAGTGCCCATGCCAGTTAAGAGGTTCTAAATAAGCTATTTCAAAGTAGTAACTAAATATACATCAATGGGTGAAATGAACAGTCATTACCTTTATAATGCTCTTTTTTTCTGCTCCACTTTTTTCTGCTGCTTCCTGCCTTGTGCACCTGTTCATTTGGTTATTTTTTCACTCATTTGGTCCACATGTGAAAAGGATACGATTATAACATAATCGCGTTGTGCTAGTGCTCAATATATGGGTAGAGGGGCTCACATTCGTCACAAGAAGACACACTTCCATTTTGTGCCCTTTTATGTTGCCTATGCCACGGGCTGGCATTTATAAAAATAAACAAAAATGATACATTTGAACACACCTACAGATAAAAAGAAGTAGATTGAAAGGCTAACACACTGCATAGAAATTGAGTCCACTCAGAAAGAAGAATAAAGACTTTAGAAAGTTCAGAAAACTGCTGCCAAAAAGCTAATTAACAAAAGTGGATGTTTTACAAACTGGACATTTTCCAATCTTCAGGGCTGTCCACATTCAGGGCTTTTATAATAAAGCTTATCTTTTGTAAAAAAAATGCACCACCCGGCATAAAAATACGATTTGAGGAAGCGTGGAAACCCGATATGACATAGCGAGCTGGAGCCACAGTGGTTTTCCAGGGAAACTCAAATTCCTTTTGGGTTCATTCTGTCTAATCTGTCAGGAGGAGGAGAATTTTTTTTTTAATGAACCTGTCTCACCTGTGGGCCCCTGTTCCACCGTTCTGCAACAGTGAGTGGTTAAATTAGCAAAGAGGTGCTTCAAGACTGCTGCATTTATCATGAACACACACGCATAGCATATACTCAATTCCCTGGAAAGCACTACCAACCAGGGAGTCCAGTGAAACATGGGATGGAGCCCAGTCAATGACAAGATCAACTGGGGTAGAAGTAGAGTGACTGTAACCCTGTTCCAAAACCTAGTGAGCTGCCTACCTAGACAAAATTTTGTAGAAATATTCCAGGTTTAACAAGCTCAATCAACAGAATTTGAGGCATAATGTTGATTACCACAAAAAAGTAACTTACTCGTCCTTCTCTAAAAAATAAAATAAATCAGTGTTGCAGTGAGGCACTTAAATTGAAAGTGAATTGGGCCAATGTTTGGAACACTTACATTATTTCTTTCCTTTTAAAACTTGAACTGTAAAGTGTTTAAATAGTCATTTTTATGGTAATTTTAAGGTTTTATTGTTTATGGTGTTAAAGGAATACTTCACACAAAAATGAAAATTCTCTTATCATTTACTCACCCTTGTGCCATCACAAATGTGTATGACTTTCTATCATCTGCTGAACTTAAATGACGATTTTAATAAGAATATTTCAGCTCTTTTGGTCAATACAATGCAAGTGAATGGGTGCCGAAATTTTTAAGCTCCAAAAATCACCATAGAAGTATAAACCAGCATAAAAGTAATCCAGTGGTAAAAGTAATCAGTGGTTAAATAAATATCTTCAGAAGCGATATGATATGTGTGGGTGAAAAACAGATCACTTTCACATTCTTCTCCTTATGTTTTGGTGATTCTTCATGCATACCTCCCCCTAGTGGGCAGGGTGAAGAATTTCAAGTAAAAAAGGACTTAAATATTTATCTGTTTCTCACCCACACCAATCATATAGCTTCAGAAAATATGGATTAAAACACTGGAGTCGAATGAATTACTTTTATGATGCCTTTATTCCACATTTGTGGGACGGCTGCGGCTCAGGTGGTGGGACGGCTGTAGCTCAGGTGGTAGAGCGAGTTGTCCAATAATCACAGGGTTGGTGGTTTGATTACCGGCCCACATGAATCCACATGCCGAAGTGTCCTTGGGCAAGACACTGAATCCAAAGTTGCTCCCAATGGCAGGCTAGCGCCTTGCATGGCAGCTTTGCCGTCATTGGTGTGTGAACCTTGGGCACATATCTCGGTCGGGGTCTCAGGATCACGTGAGAATCTACCGGACCAAACTCCAGGCAAGTGTTGCAGAGAGAAAACACTTGCAGGTCCCAACCCTCTTGATGGAGGTGAGCGCAATCAGAAGGGCCGTCTTTAATGAGAGGGCTTTCAGCTCAACTGACTCTAGCAGCTCAAAGGGGGCTTTCTAAAGGCCCAGGAGAACAACGGAGAGATCCCATGAGGGGAAGAGGTGTCGCCTAGGATGATTCAACCTCCGGGTGCCTCTGAGAAACCTAATGATAAGGTTGTGGTATATATATATATATATATATATATAGAGAGAGAGAGAGAGAGAGAGAGAGAGAGAGAGGGAGTATGTGTTTGTATACATACAAAAGACACATACAGAAAAACAGCCAACAAGTGCCCAACATAGATGGAAAGTCTTTATGGAACAGAGCCTGTGTGTATGTGTGTGTCTTGAACAAAGATGAATGTGGACAATACGCATCTGTGTGCGTCAGCATTGTCCCACGATGTTAAAAGCCTAACCTGCGGCTCTCTCCTTCTCTCATTCTGTCTGTAGTAGGAGCCTCCAATTACACCAGCTTAAGATTTACCATATCACAAAGTAATTAACTGATTGCAAACCAAATCCCGTGGAAGCTGCTTAGCTCCACATCTTTTATTGGAGATCTTACATTACTGTAGCCATGTTTAATTTGGAGAGAAAGATCTCCTTTCCGAACCCTGTCTGGTGCTGGGGAGAGGTGACGTGTAGCCAGGCAGGGGATGATCGCTCTCCGGATAATAAGGCATTGTGCTGGGATCCCTGAGGAGCCGACGGAGAGCAGGATATTGAGATTAAAGCAGGATCATCCAGCCAGCTGGGCTTATGAAGAGATGTCCTTATTGACCACATGCTGGTGACTGAACAGCTTCGCACACACACGTACACACGGATGGACTCTACAACCCCTATAACTGCAGTCTTTAAAGGGATTGTTAACACCAAAATGAAAGTTCTGTCATTAATTTTGAAGACTCTCATAGATCTTTTCCATACAACGACAGTTTATAGTGACCACGGGATGTCAAGCTCCTAATAAGCACTATAAAATCATTGAAATGGTAGTCTATATGATTTATGTGCTTCATTACAAGTCTTCTGAAGCCTCATCAAACTGATGATGCATCAAACTGCATCAAACTAAGTTCTTAAGTTCTAAGAGATTAGTTTAACCAAAAATAAAAATTCGGTCATTACTCAACCTCATGTCTCCAAACAGGATTTTCTTGCATTCGTTTTACACAAAAGGAGATTTTGTATTTAAATGTTTTTAAATGTGCAAGTTATTCCATAGAATGAAAGTGGACACAAGCTCCAAAATGGACGAAATTGGCGATATGACTCATTAGGGACGTCCCGATAGCATTTTTTGGAGACCTGGTACAAGAACGGATCATTCTTCTTGGTAATTGCCAATAACTGTTTTTCTTCTTTTTTTTTTCTTTTTTTTTATGTTGCAGTTTTCAAATACAATACTGTGCGAATGATTTGAGGACAGCATGTATATTATGATTCTGCAACTGTTACTCAATAGACATCATCAAAAAAGTCATTTTTAGTTGTCATAAACTTTCGAAAATCATAAAATTTACGGAAAATATCCACAAAATAAGAGAGCTGACCCTCTAAACTGTAACTCAAAACACATAAAAATAAAAAAATAGATAAATAAATAATTAAATAAATAAATAAAGGTTGTCTACCAATAAGGATACTTTTATTTATTTTATTTTATCTTATATTTAATTTTTTTGCAAAGTAATAGAACCCCATTATAATCAATGGTACTCTCTACACTGGAAGCGTCCATCGCGCTGACAATAAACGGGTGTCCTGTTCCATTTTGCATTATTTTTATCAGTGCTTGAAGTGCTTTTGATATATTTCAAAAATATTAGAGTTATTTTAGCCAAATAAAGTGCTGCATGGCATCACAGATTTGAGATATTGCTTAAATATTATACAATTCAGTTAGGACACCTCTCGGAGTAGTTTAAAAAAGATTGTAGCTTTTATTTTGACTTAAAACTGAGCAAAGCTCTTTCAGTTTCTTTGTGATTTTGATGGCTCAGATTTTTTAAATATCTTCATATAACACATTCATATTTTCAAAAGTCATACAGGTTTGGAATGACATGAGGATGAGTAAATGTTGAAAAGTTTCATATTTGGGTGTGTTATTCCTTTACTTATCCAGAGGATGAAATAAAACAGAGTATTAAAAAATACCAATTAAAATCCAAGTAGCTAATATAGCTTTAAGACAACTTTGAAGAGAGGTTCATTGAAATTCAAAACAAAAAAAGTCTGTGTATGCTTGTGTGTAATGTGAGGCCTCTATCATAAGACACACAGTCTGGCAGGTACTAAATTGAAGTGCCATATTATTGGTGTAAACCAATCTCAACATCACTGTCAAATATGAGTGCTCACTCTTTGACATACAGGAGTTTGCTTTGCTGCTGCCAAGGTGCAATCTTTCCTGGAGGAAGTGGTGCACATTGAGTTATTTGATAAAAATCTAGTCTATAGCTCTTTGCCAATACTTAGTATGTTACCTATGAAGACAACATTTAAGGAATCATAGGCACGTGCTGTTCCAGACTATGCTGCCTTCTAAGATAGCTCATTTTGGCCAAATTCTAAGGCAACACTCTAGGTGTCCATCACGTTTAATTTAATCTTACAATGTAATGGAATAGGCTCAGAAGGCCAGTTAGGAAAAATGTATGCAATAAATATGATTCACTCAATAAAAAAATTCAACCTAATTAGAATGGACCTCTGTACCCAAAATTGTATTCTTTTTAGAGCATCTCAATTGAGTCGAGTCTCCTGTGCGCTTCACGTAAGGAATGCAATTTGTACGATGCACTGAGATGCTGCCTATATGTAGATTGTTCCAAATGCAGCTGCCTATGTAGGTAGTACTGTATACAGCTCTCAATGTTTTGGAACAGAGATTATATATTTTCATGTTTCAGGGCAAAATATACAGTCCGAGACATAAAAATAGCACATTACAATGTTCTCAAAGACGCACGTGAACAAACAACAAAATATTTATTCTGATATTCTTGATTATATGTTCAGGGAATTGGATCCACAATAATCATTTTTCTCGAGAATCTAGAGTGAATACTCATAAGCTGTAAGATTTTTCTCCTGCTGGGTTTCCTAAAATGTCCCCAGTGTAGAACTGGCAGTCAAAAATGCATATCGCAGTGCCGTTTTGTGGTCTGTTCTGCATAACGCTGCGGCTCATTGTTGCGTATCGCGGCCCATTCGGCACATTTCGCGGCCGAATCACCGGCCCGCTCGGTTCTCACGATGGCCATTACGCCCCTGATCGGCCCAAATGTGTGTCGGCCCACCGTGAAAATGCCCGGTATGCCAGATTACCAGTCCAGCCCTGGGTGGGGCTGACTACTCCTCCTAAAAAGACTCTCAAAAATGCCTTTATTTGACAGTAAATACTAATTTGCTAAAAGATTATCCACTAAAAGTATTAGCTACAATATGTATGTTGTTAGGCAGTGTCATGGTATTGCCTGCTCATTGGTCTAAACCAAGGGAACCCCATAAAAAGTTTGTCAGGGGCTTCGCAAATTGATGGCTCTGAACGTAACATAATTGATCAGAATAATAAAGGAAACACGACAGAAGCGACAGAAAACTGTTGACGCTAATATTCGTCCACACTCAAAAACAACTCTTTGATTAGCAGAGGCTGTTTGAACAGCCAACTGCTACACACTGCTGCCTCCACTACAGAACTGTACAGTACACAACTGTTGATTTATTAGTAGACAGCATGTATGTGAGAGTAAAGAGTAAATGTTATAATACATGCACATTCTTGTACGCTGCTTTATAGAGGTGTAACTGTTTACTCTGACAATGATTCCATTACGACTCTTTACGATTACGATGCATCGTGAAATCTGAAATTTGGTCACAATTCCATTCGATCTGATTCGATTTGATTATCTTGGAACGATTCATAAATATTTTCAAAAATATGTCGAAAAAAGATTCACCGTTTTTACTGAACATTTCTAAATTAGACCAGACTTGAGCACTAGATTCACAGATGCATTAAGCACCAAGGAGGATTGGCTCATAAATATGTTACATGCATAATAGATAAAGGATATCATACTGTCTGATGCAAACACAACACACACAAACAGATCGTAAACCATGAAATAAGCGTATTAGATTTGCATAACATGTAATATTGCACCAATAATTGCAAATGAAATGTTGTCTGCAGGCACAAATGATCCATCTTTAAAACGAGCAGGGTCATAGGATGCAAACTATCTATTAGTTGCGTGTAAAGGCGATTTATACATGGGATGTGGAAACCATGAGTTCCATCAAATTTTGGGATAGGGAGAGAGATGGCTGTACGGAGGCAGCAGCTCCGTTCATGAGACACAACACAAGATAAAATTGTTTATCTTTTCGCGGCTGCCACGTGTCATTGACGAATGACTGTATATTCTGTAGCAAACACTATAAAGAGAGTGAATTAACTTTTTGTTCACAGCAAATGTCTGCCCCACAGTCACATTTATTTAAGTTCTATTTGTAGTTCAAATGTTTTATAGAGAAATAACATTTTAAATGTTTCCGTCCATCCATCCATTTCATCTTATATATATGTTTGTGCTGTGAACGCAGAAACTTTCTTAATTACAAAGTGCGCTTTCTTTCCCTTCAATCTTGCATACTCTGCTCTATGTCTGTTGCGAGAAGGCTTGTTAATAAAAATAGTCACATTGGGTATTAATATAGTAATAATAATCGATTATTAAAGGGATATTTCATCAAAAAAGGAACATTTTCTCATCATTTACTCACACTCATTCCATCCCAGATGTGTACGACTCTTCTGCAGAGCACAAACGAAGATTTTTAGAAGAATACACTATATATGCTCTGTCGGTCCATACAATGTAAGTGAATGGGTGCCAAATGTTTGACGCTACAAAAAGCACCTTAAGACATCATACAAGTGATCTATAAGACTCCAGTGTTTTAATCAATATCTTCAGAAGTAATATGATAGGTTTGGGTGAGAAACAGATCAATATTTAAGTCCTTTTTTGCTATTAATTCTCATCCCCACCCAGTAGGGGGGCGATATGCATGAAGTAATAAAATTGCCAAAAACAAAAGAAGAATGAGAAAGTTTGACTGAACAGGGAGGAGAATATATAGTATAAAACGACTTAATAAATATTGATCTGTTTCTCATCCACACATATATCACTTCTGAAATCATAGGAGTCTTATGGATAACTTTTATGCTGATTTATGTGATATTTGGACCTACAACATTTTGGCACCCATTCACTTTGCATTGTATGGACTAAGAGAAATTCTTCAGAAAATATTGAACATTTTGATATCGATGCATCTAAATTAATTTGATAGATTGATGCACTGCAATGTATTTTTACACCACTAGTTAAAAAGTGTAAACCAAGAAATAAAAAAATAAATGTGGGTGAAAATTGTGTAATATCAGATACAAGTGTATGATATTCTGGTCCCTAGAAATGGCTCAGATCTCTCCTTCAACGTCTATGTGAATTGTTTGTCTATTTTATTGTCTGCTAGATGAAATCATAACTCATATAATTCTGTGCCACTAGCATTTCCAAAGAAAACTGCAATCAATTTCTTTGAGTGTGCCAGGCCGTGATTGGAGAAAGATGCCTCAGGATGTTCCTGGTAGGATATTCAGCCTTAAAGGCTCCATATTGTTAGGATTAGGGTGGGGGTGGGGTTATGGCATCTGCTGCCAGGCACAAAGAGAGGCACCTTTGTACAACAGGCAGGCCAAACAGAGTCATATTGCCTCAAACAATGGCGTGAGCTTGGGACGAGACTATCTGTTTGCTTGAACGTCGGCAGATTGGGGAATTTTTGAACGCTGTTTGAAATAAGTATTCATTCTTGCAATTCTGCTTGGTGCCACAAGTGGCGCAGAAATTACACACAGCAGATTTAAAGATCCTAATGACAGGGCTCAATGACGGTATGTTGGCTTAGGGGCTGCCTGATTCCCTCTCATCACTTTCTCTGCCAATCTGGGGAGTTAAACCCAACAAGCCTCTGGGCTCTGGAACTAACTGCCTGCCAAGCGAGTAATGTGTTTAAAGAACAGCAATGGAACATCACAGGTTTTATACCCCATTTGTCTCTTCAGTCCTCTGGTTAATATCCTCTTTAACACTGTTTAACTGTACAACATACTGTATCTGCTGTCAGATTAGAATTCACTTCTATTGGGAACAAGCCATCCAATCAGAAATAAATAACATCTAAAACAACCTCCAGGGATGAAAACAAACTTTCAGAAACACGTTTAGACCAAATATATGCAGCATGACAAAAATGTCAACTATTGCACTTTTTATTCTATAAATTAAACCTTACATCACAGGCACATCAACTACTCAAACTAGACACCATCTGGCAATGCTAATATGTTTGTGAGACTCATATTGAACTGTAGAATTATTTTTAGTAAAAAGACTGAATAATAATGCCGCCAAAAGCAATAGGGGTGGTAAAAATAGATTTTTTGATTAATCACGATCTTCATTTGAACGATTTCAATATTGATTCTTAAATCACAAGATGTATCTTATACTCTATGTGCAACGCTCTACTACAATGAGAGGAAATCACTTGCAATCAAATTTTGTGCTATATGACACTGTTCTTTTCATTTTTTGATCAAAAACAACAAAAAATAAACTTGTTTAGAATTTAATTCTAATAAATGGTTACTGGACCACTCTGTGTACTGTTATTTCCTTCCTATAATATTAACAACTTCATGCAGAAATAAATTACTTAAACGTTATGACTAAACAGAAATCAGATTAAACTGCTATCTACCATTAAAACACAATCTTATTTTTTTTAAAGATAATAATATAATAATTATATAATTTATAAAATAATAACATTCAAATATCCAGCAACTAACATGACACACGAGGGGATTAAAATAGGCAGGAACAGACAACGGATAGGTGCTGCTCGCCAGCTGAAAGTTGGCATGATCAGCTTTCCCGTGGAAACAATCAGGGTTCCCGTGGAAACACTGAGTCCGCGTGACAGCGGCACCTGAAACACATGAGGGAGAAATGTAAACACGATTTGACCAAAACAAACAGAACATGGAGCATGAGTGTCCCGATCCCAACACAGATCGAAACCAAACCATACAGGAAGTCAGGATCCAGACGCCATGGCCAACCGAAGAGTGCACGGTGGTAACTCACAACCGGACCCTTGTGCTCACATAAAGAACGTACACAAAACACAAGATATGGGATGATGATGTCACGGTCTCGTCAGATAAAAACCCAACCTGACAGAATGACAGGACCGCAACATCACCAAAGAGCGCATTGCGGAAAGTCACACCCAGACCTGTGTGCTTAACACAAAGACAGGAGACAGAACATGGGGCAATGATGTCACTTGACATAATATTGTTGAGAAAGTAAGGTACTGTCAATTTATTTATAGCAAATACCAGAATGCCAACACATCCAGTTTAATGGCACAGACATTAGAAGGTAACTCTATCGCCCCACTTGCGAACTAAGGTTTGTTCCCAGCAAGGTAACGGAAGAATCAAGGTTGAATAATAAAATGTATGAGTCCTATAAAATCCTGTTTCTCTGTCAGTTTGCTATCCGCTGTGTGTCGACTTCAAGTGAATCCTGGAATGTCAACAATTTACAATGAGAGAGAATAGCTTTCCTCTATTATTATTCATTGCACGTGTACCAGAGACTGCGAGAAGCAATGTAACAGAATTTTAAATTAAAAGTTCAAACATGAGGTCATAAAAACCATGCTTTTAAATTGAAAAGAAGAAGCCTAGCACTTGAATATAATAGAACAGTTTGATTCACTTGAAAATGCGACTTGTGTCATGGAGACTTCCTATGTCAGTGGTTGTAGCCTTCCAGAAAAAATGCAGACAAAATGAATTTCGTCAGAATGCACGGCCACTTCAGAATGACCATCAGTGGAGATTCAGTAAATGCTTTTTGTCTCCATAATGGTGTAGATACAACTTTTACCTGATAACAATACAAACTTTGATACCATGGTACAAGTGTTTCTGACAACAATGCTTCTTTCTTTGTGCAAACTACAGGGATGTCATCATAAATTCCCCTGAGCTGAATCAATAGTCCAGACAATGTAGGCAGTGCATTCCATCCAAGTGTTCTCTCACTCAATATCACCTCTCAAAGACACAGCACTTGTCCACTGATATATCATCCTCTCTGTCGCAGCTTGTTGGCAGTAACATCAGAAATGCTTTGGACAATGACGTACAGTCAGTCGTATTGGTAATGTCACTATTTAATAGCATGTGTCCTGTTTAAAGCTGCGTGCTACCTATCTACAGGTAATTCCCTTTTTAATGGGATAAAAAAATACATATTTATAGTGTGAATCTAAAACTTACTGATGAACAGCAGTATATAAATAAAGAAATAAAAAAAGGAATCAAACTTCTGGAAACCCTATTGAGCCATAAATCAACTGAACCAGCAAATCAGATTTTAACTGAAAATCTGCTGCACAATTATTTAATGTGACCAAATGAACTGATTCACTTTAATTAATTGGACTTTCCAATGTTCCTTGAGAGAGATTCGATGGCAATGTTTTTGATATGTAAAAAATGTATGTATATATTAAAGGGATAGTTCACCCCAAAATTAAAATTCAGCCATTGTTTACTCAACCCTGTGTTGTTACAACCCAATATCACTTTCTTTTTCTTTGCACAAAGGGAGAAATTGTGACAAAATGTTGTGCTCATTGATGTCACACAATGGCAGTTTATGGTGACCACAATTTCAAGCTTCAAAAGGACGTAAAATTATAATTCAGAAGTCTAATAAATTAATCCATGACACTCATGATTATTAAGAAAGGATACGATGAGCTTTGATGAGAAACAAACCGAAATCTAATGTATTATTTCGTGAAAATGTTGACCGACCGTTACTCTCCTCTATGCGTTCATGATAAGACTGCACGAGAGAAACATTTCACGCAGCACCCTTGCAACATGGGGCATTCAAGAGAAAGCGCATTTTGTTTATCTAAAAACAGGTCCTCCACAGCGATAGAAACAACAGGACACAACACAGCAGCACACAAAACAAAGCATAGTATAACAACACAGGGGTGAGTAAACAATGACTGAATTTTCATTTTTGGGTAAACTAACCCTTTAAAAATGGATATTACCAGTTTCATCAGAGCCATGCCGCAGCATTCTCATTGCCAAGTGCACAACTCGATGCGTTGCTTTGCGATGCGTTGCGAGGTGCTACAGACATCCACACATGACATCACTGCTTGGGACTGGCCTATTGCTGGTACTCCCCAGAAATCCATACATATGTGAATAATACTTCGAGTGTTCAAAGTGTGGCGCTACATCTTATAACATTTTCATGAGCGTGCTAATTCTAAGTGCAATTTTCATGCCAGTGCAAAGCGCAAGTGGGCGTGGGTGGAACTGTGGGTGTATGCGCGCAGTCTTTGGGTGCATTGTATGTTAATGAAGTTGCGCAAAGCGCAATTTGCTATTTTCCTGAGAAATAGGTCATTGCGCTAAGATGTTTAAGAACCAACACATATCACAACACAGCGGTGAGTTAACAATGGCTGAATTTTCATTTTCAGGTGAACTATCTGTGCGTGCAGATACGATCAATGTAAGCACAGCGTAGTTCTGGAAAACTCACAGCTGTACATCATAGCAACATTAGCTAGGTTACTCCAAGCCAATCAGCCATCGCTTTATAAGCTTGCTCACAATCTATCACATTGCTGTTTCAGTGTGCCAACACGGCAACGTAATTCTATAGCTCACTACGTTTTTACTATCTCGTTTCAGGAGTTCCATTGACTATGTCCCTCCACCAGCATACTTCTCGTCCCTTGCCCAAACCTTTCAAACCTCTACCGGACTATGCCCTCACTCCTCCATTTTAGATTCCACTAAAACTCATGCAGAATGCTTATTTTACCCTTTTTTCTCAAACACTCCAAAACAGACCACAGGCATGCTGGGTGCGGTTGTAGTAAAGTGATATCTATAATCTCCAGCTCCTCCTGCCTCGACACCTCCACTGCATACAGTATATCTGCAAACTAGTTCACAATCTGCATCTGACCGCTCAAATATTGCGATCCCCTCCCCAAGTCTCAAGGCATTCATTCAAAACTGGTACGGCCACAACGGCTACTCATCAAGGACTATCAGAACCCACAATCAGCTGCTCGGCCGCTGGTCTTCATCCTACCAGAAATATATTCGACCCAACCCACTTATCATCACGCATGCTCAACTTTCCGTCAGCAATAAGTTTTCCTTTCTATCTGATGGCAGATGGGAGCTCTCACTGCTCATCCACATCATTTCCAATGCTATTATCAAATTCAAGCAGGTCTATTGTCCTGCAAGGACACCACATAACCATAACCCTCCTCACCAGGGCTTCCATAATTCCAAGCATGGTTTTCCTTTGTATAGGTACCACAAATGCCTAGCTTGCCCTCGTCGGAGGGCTCATAATCAACATGGGATATCTTTCAACAAAGGGTATTGCACGACAATGTTGCCATTATCATATGGCTTTGCGCAACGTTACTCAATATTGGCAGAGATATTTCAAACAACGGTAGCCTTCGTCAGAGGGTTCATTAATGTTGTTCCACTTCTGTCACTCACTCAGCGTTGTGTTGATGTAGTGACACTAGGGGTCACTCTTGGGGGCCCCAAACACCTCTAATCTTTGAGAAAAGGCCAATGAGAATTGGTGAGTGGAATTTGCATGCCACTCCCCTGGACATATGGATATAAAAGGAGCTGGAATGTGGACACTCATTCAGATTTTTTCTTCATAGTTGAGCGGTTGTGTGTCAGTGATGAATCTTTTTAAAGATGCCTTTCCATCTTTGTGTGATTCCTGGATGCGGTCATTATCTCTCCGCCTCCGATGGCCACGGGTGCTGCCTCACGTGTCTGGGCCGCGATCACACTGAGGCAGCATTAATGTATGGTTCGTGTTCTCATTGCGAGAACATGACCATGGCAACATTGCAGTTGCAGCTTTCCTTCCTCCAGGGGAAAGCCACTCCAGCCGCCCCCCGCGCTGCACCTTCTACCTACGGGTACGAGTAGAAGGGTACAGCTGGAGGCGATTTGGAGATTTCAATGGGCGCAGTCTCGCGAGTAATTCTCTGCGGACCTCCCATTTCCCAATTGATTTTACTCAAGTCTGCTAGTCTTCCTGATAGAATTGATTTGTGTGGCAGTAGATGAATCATATTTACTCTCTCCAAAATTTTATGGAGCGTACTTCCAAAACCTGATGAGAATCACACACACATCTATGCGTATAAAAGGAGCATTTCACTTTCAAAAAGAAACTCAAAAAGAACATATGCGTTCATTTTCTATTCTTCTAATTAATTGTGACAGACTAGCACTAGCATTTTTAAAATAGGGTCTTTCATATTACAGAGGAAGTTTGATTGAACCATTTTTAACCTAGTATATTTTAGTACTGTTCACTGATTCTTTTTTATTTATGAAAATAACATTCAACTCTAATAAAACAGAGAGCAGTATGGAAATGGTCATGCTATTCCCTTTCTCTGAGCTCATTATAAACTGCGTGATGCCAACACACATGCATGCAAATCTCTTGCCCCCATGTGATTCCTTTCTTCCCAAATCTCTATACACAAACACACAATTACTCATAGACACACTTTGTACATGAAAACCTATCCAGTCAGAATCAACTCACTTTATTACAGAGCTCACAGGGTCACGAGACACCATAGTATGATAATTCAATCATCTATGGGGAAGGCTGTTTGTTATTTATGTTTGGTTGACAGAGCTGTACCCAGCTGTTTTTGAGCATGTCAATTTAAATTAAAGCAAGACAGGAGTGCAACATGGCACTGATCTAAACTACACAAGTGCAAAGACACCCCATTAGTGTGTGTGTGCACGCCTGTTAATTCAGTGGATATGCATGTGCATATTTGTTTGCATCTCATCGCAGTGTGGGTTTGTCATTAATTAATCTGTTCTTGTTTATTTTTAGGCAGGGGAACGCCTGGATAAACAGCCTGGGTAATATTTGTAGAATGGCAGCAAGGTTTGTTTGACGGATGCCGTTGGGATTCCGGTTGAATGTCTTCGTGATAAACACATGGCAAAGGTAGACCTGTTAGAGCTGCAGCTGTGTGCGTGTTTAGGAGTTGCCGGCACTCCCCTTCGGTCTCGGTGAATTCAAAGCTCAAATGAATGCTGGAATTGTACAATGTTCAACAGCATGTTTGAAACATTTTAGACTTTAGAAGCTTAACTTGGTACTGGGGTAGACATAAGTTGAGACTGGAGATGAATGGAAAATATAAATAATTAAAAAAAGAAATTGTGAAAGTGACACGAGAGAAACAATATATTCAAAGAAACAAAAAAGTTGATGGTCAACCAATCTCAACCTTTGACTAGCCTTGACCAGTAGGTGGCTGAATGTAAAAGTTAAAGTCACACCAGAAAGTGGAAGTGGAAGTGGAAGTGACATTCTTGATTTGTAGTAAAAAAAAAAAAAAGGACTTAAATCTGTATCTCTTTCTCACCCACACCTATCATATCACTTTGGAAGATATGGATTTAACCACTGAATTGTTATGGACTACTTTTATACAGCCTTTAAGTACTATTTGGAGCTTCAAAGCTCTGGTCAACATTCACTTGTATTGTGAGAACCAACAGAGCTGAAATATAATTTTGGAAGTCCTCATTTGTGTTCTGCAGAAAAATGAAAGTCATCCACATATGAGATGGCATGAGGGTGAGTACGTTATGAGAGAATATTAATTTTTTGGGTGAACTATCCTTTTAAAAACTCAAATGTTACAGAATCAGTGCTTCAACTGACACCTATTTCTTCATGCTGTTCCAATACAATATTGATTACTGATACTGTGTATCCACATTAAACCAATCTTAAAAGTGTAATTGTATGCCAGTCTAACCTTGCATGAAAAACTGGACTTCTTATGCTACATAGACATCATCAATTACACCAGTGGTTCTCAACTGGTGGGTTAAGAAAATCATGGGTTCGATTCCCAGGGAATGCCTGGACTGATAAAATGTATTCCCCAAATGCACTGTCAGTTGTTGTAATTGTGCCTTGAGCATAACATGGGGCCAGCAATGCTATGGTCATGGGTTTGATCCCCAGAGAATTTTCTCTACCCCCAATTACAAATTGTAAATTGCTTTGAATAAAAGTGTGTACCCAGTACATACATGTAACATACATTGTGCTTTGGAGAAATCCAAGGTCCTTTGATTGTTAAAGAATGATCTATATCCCAAATACAATATAAATAGTTTTGTATATATGCACATATATAATGCATAAATATAAATGTAAGACATACAGCTAAGACATACAGAATGAAAGCTCTATTTATTCTTTATCAAATCAGTCTACACTATGCATTAAAGGGAGTGTGGCGCCCTGTCTATTTAGATGCAATTGCATATAAATACTCTCTCTCACACACATACAACTCTCATTACGGCACTATCACAGTGGGTTGTTGTCCTGTTAATAGCCGTCAGACTTTGATAAAGGAATATTTGTGTGCCTCATTGATTTCTCATAATGAGTCCACCCGTGGAGCATATTTGTAGTTTTTTTACCCCCCCCCCACCTCGATCTCACAGCTATGAGAAAACACTGCCGCTCATCCTTCTGACGCATGTTTCTCACACTTTGTCTGAGATACGGTACAAATTCTCTGATCGCCTCTTCTGCTGCGGCCGAACACTCAATCTTGTTTGTGTCTTGCTGTGGATATGGCTTGTGTGTCTGGATGTGTAAAATTAGATTGTATAGCATTTGTATCTCTGCTCTGAAACCCTTATCTGATGCTACTGGAGGAGAACACGAACAACACACACACACACACACCTACACTTTATCTCTCACTTGTCGCGGTCATCCCGTTTCCAAGAACATCTGACACAGAGAGCATTTGATATAACTGCCAGCTCACAAACAAAACTATACATGCATGCAACATTCAATGAATTCACCACCACAAGGATGGAGCCCCTAAAGTGGGAGCTATTCAACCACTAATTGTTTATTCAGTACCTTTCATAAAGATGAACGTTTACAGTATACAGTACCTTTCAAAAAACTCAAAATGCAAAAGAAAATGATTACGCCCACTTTCATGAAGCATTGCTAATGACATTGCTAATGAGGTGGCCTCCTTGCAGTCTTAATCTGTTTGTACACATATTCATATTTCAAAATGAACTTAAAATATACTGGCATAGACAAATGTAGGAATAGAATACAATGCAGCCCAGATCAATATATATATATATATATATATAAGTTTACAAGAGATATGCTGCTAAATTAAGGCATCATTGCACTCTTTGAAAAGGGTTCATATTGGCCTGGCTGATACATCAATCTTTCACTGCTTTTATAATAATATTTTCTTTGTTTCAGTACATTATTAATGTCATTTTCTTTTCTCTTCTGTCCAAAAATGATCACACCTCTGCTGCAATTAGAGCCATTGTCTCAACACCTCTAAACTGCATATCTATAAGAAGGGCGGCCTCTCTCTCCAATGTCTCAGTTCCCAAATAATTTCCTATATTATCTTTCTCAAGGATTAAATGTGGCCAAAATAATACAGGTATATTGTTCCTGACGTTTTGAACAACTGTAATTAATCAATTATAAACTTTTATAACAGGTAATTGTATAGTGGCAGACTGATAATTTAGCCAATATTTTGTCATTTTGAGAATATTAACTATGCCTGCTTGGTCGATTAACAGTAATCTTTGCTTTCCTTTGTGATAGTTCGGAAATATACAATTACCCATCAATCAATAACAATTATCTGTTCTAAAATATTTTATAGTGAATTTAAAGTAGTGTGTCACTTAGTTCAATAAAATAATGTCAAAGTGCTAAAAGTGGTCCTAATGTGCAATGTATTTTCCCAAACATTCTCCCTATCTGCCATTGGTCAACCATATAGGTAGTCACTCCCCATTTACACCATTGGTTGAGCCAATGTTGCTATATTGGACTGTGTTGAATGGATAGATAGATAGATAGATAGATAGATAGATAGATAGATAGATAGATAGATAGATAGATAGATAGATAGATAGATAGATATTGTAGACACACAGACAGACAGATCGATAGATATTGTAGACAGATAGACAGACAGACAGACAGACAGGTAGATAGATATTGTAGACAGACAGACAGATGGAAGGAAGGATGGACAGATAGATAGATATTGTAGACAGACAGACAGACAGACAGATAGATAGATAGATAGATAGATAGATAGATAGATAGATAGATAGATAGATAGATAGATAGATAGATAGATAGATAGATAGATAGATAGATAGATATTGTAGACAGACAGACAGACAGACAGACAGATAGATAGATAGATAGATAGATAGATAGATAGATATTGTAGACAGACAGACAGACAGACAGATAGATAGATAGATAGATAGATAGATAGATAGATAGATAGATAGATAGATAGATAGATAGATAGATAGATAGATAGATAGATAGATAGATAGATAGATAGATATTGTAGACAGACAGATAGATAGATAGATAGATAGATAGATAGATAGATAGATAGATAGATAGATAGATAGATAGATAGATAGATAGATAGATATTGTAGAAAGACAGATAGATAGATAGATAGATAGATAGATAGATAGATAGATAGATAGATAGATAGATAGATAGATAGATAGATAGATAGATAGATAGATAGATAGATAGATAGATAGATATTGTAGACAGACAGATAGATTTTAAAAAACACAATAGACCACTAAATGGTGTATATTAATAAATAAGCTATCAATAAATCGAGTGTAACTTTATGTCTGAGGTTTATTGCAGGTGATTCTAAATCACCATAATTCAACAACCCGATTGAACATTTTTGCTGGCTTATCCACCCACCGAGACAACACAGCTAATGGGCTTTCAGACAAATGCAGAATGGAGAATACTGAGCAAAGAACATACTACCCATGGTGAAAAGTTTCCAGGCAGAGAAAAATCAGACAAAGAGAGGAGGTGTGAGCGAGCACACACCTCTGTCTTTAATGAGCTACACCGTTCAAACCTGCTCATGGGTCAGAGCTGTAACAAGCCAAAAGGTCCAATGCCTACACTAGCCTTAACAAGCACCGAAGTCCAACAGCAGGTCAGGACTCAAACAGTTTGAACAGAGAACACTAGTAAACAGCATGAGGAACAAGATGAGTTTCATTAAAAAGAGAGGAAAGTGAGAAAGCAAGGTAGACATGAGAATGAAAGGCAGAGGTCTGAAAAACAGAAAATGAGTAAAAGAAGCAGACAGGGCGGCAAAGAAAGAGAGAGAAATAAAGAGTAGAGACATAACTTGGGCTAAATAAAAAAAACACAAGTGTTTATACAGTATTTGGACACTTAACAAGATTTACTGTTCAAAATGAAGACATGATTTTCTTGTTGTCAAACATTAGCGGATGTGCTGAACTACACCTAAACTTACTCTGCTGGGACACCTGTCAACTTTACTAAAATGACTTCCACTAAAAATCCTTTTGACACCAGTTGATTTAAAGTAGGGCTGTCAATTTAACGTGTTAATTCAATGCGATTAATTTTATAAAAAAATAACACGTTAAAAAAATTATCGCAATTGTCCTCGGACCGTAATAAGGAAGATTCCTCAGAAATTCTAGCTTGACGTACCACCTGTTTTCTCCAGCGGGCAGTATCTTATGGCAAACTACAGCTGTATACAGTAGGCAACGGGCAGCTTATACAAAGAACAAAACAACCCTTCAGCAGACAGCACAACACAAGGATGTGTGCTTGCATTCAAAACACAGCTGGTTGGAGAGCAAATCCAAACTAAGAGATCTTAAGATGTGTTCTTCTAAGTATTAAACTACGTTTAACTTGACACAGCAACCTAGAAATGGTATGTTTATGATGCAACGCAACCAAAGTGAGACACTCCAAAAGTATCCACCACAGGTGTACACTGACGTGTCCTTAAACAAGCCCTCATAATAAAACTCTGACTGATTGACAAATTCACTTGTGAAATGGATTGCTGTGAACTGTATACCAATGATTGGCTTATGTTCAGTAATATTTAATAATATTATTTGTAAATTGTTAAATATAACTAATTATTTGATCATTATATATTGAATTATTGCTATTTGAGGGACTTTCTCAGCAAATATTTGTATATGTGATTAACTGCAATTCATTTGATTCATTGGGACACAATGTATTTAATATGATTAAAAAATGTAATTGATTGACAGCCCTAATTTAAAGTAATTGCATTGACTTGTTGAATTGAATTGTCCACAAATTTGGACAGGAAGAAACTTGATGTGTAGAGTGACCAACTACAGCTTGCTATTTTTACGAGACATTTAATAGGGGTTATGTCTGAAACTGAGCATACTGAATACAACACAGAGTCAATTCTCAGTTTCACTCCATTCAAATAATTTCGCAGCGATTGTTTTCCATGAATTTCTATACAGACAAAACCAAATAAATTATTTTTAAAAGTATTTTGATTTTGTCGTCAGAATTTCCGTTAGTCCAAATTTATGAATTGTCTCACAGAACATTAAAATGCAACAAAATGCAAAATACATTAAAACTTCTGTACAGATGGACCCCCCAGCATGAGTTCATTAGGTGAACACTACAATTTAAAAAGAACATCTTAGCTTACACTTCACATCAGATGCACTTGGGGACGGATTATATCACAGCAGTTGCACTGAAGGTCAGATTATATATTATCAAACATATGATGTGGTTTTTAGATGTTTATAATGACAGATAAGATGCGATTGTGAACACGTTTGCCTGCTATGCGTGCCAGCATATTTTCATTGCAATGCAAGATGCGATTCTGAGTTTGTCTCATAGAAGCATACAAGGAGGAGAATAGAAAGTTATAAAACTAGCCTTTCCCCTTTCCCAGCCCCAGAAGTGGTTGTGACGGAAGGAATGGGAGTTGGCTCGAGTGAACTGACTAGTTTGGATATTCTTTGTTTGACGTCAGAAAACATGGCCGCAGCACTGCATCAAAACAGTTTGAAAGTTTGTAACTTATAAAACTAAAGATATTGTGATGTGAAAAGACTATTTTAGCAGCTGGTTCATTATGATAACTGCTTTAGTCCATATTTTGCTTGTAAACAGCAGCACGAAGGCAGTGTGCACCAGTTTGATCGTGCACGTTGAAGCCCAGCCTAGCGTAATCACACCGGTTTAATCGTACTTGAGAAAAGGTTAATTATAGTAACTGTGAAAGTTATTCATCTTTTTTAAAACCTTATAAAGTTTCTGTTTTAATAATATAAGGAAAGAGGGCAAGTCAAGATGAGATAACGGCAGTAGTGGTAAAGAAATGCCTTGAAAAGTCACATCTCTCTCTCTCCTTCTCAACTCTCAGCACATTACGGAATATCTGCTATTTCTCCAAAAGCCTGAAAATCCACTTAAGTTTAATTTACTGATATGCTGTTTCTGCGCCTCTGCGCTATTAAAGATTTATGCACCTCCATAACCCTGCTGGATACTCACTTTTTACCCATTACCCCTATAACGGTGTGTGTGCGTATTATGTTGTTTCTCTTGTGGACGGGGGTCTAAAAGCTCTCTGAGAGAAGCTTTATGCTGTTATTTCTTTATACAGCCATGCAAAGAAGAGAAGCGCTTCCTCTAACCATTTCGACGGCGCCTGGGGGGCTGGTTTGTTCTGCTGTTAAACATGATTAAAGGGCATTTTCTCTCTTTATAACATGGTCAATAAACATCCAGAATCATTATTACAACAATTATGCACTTGAATTGTTGGTCCCAGTGACAGCATCCCACATGCTAATACAAGACTTTTGTATGCTTATAAATTATGGGTAATCCTTATTCAGACACCTCTTGTCTCTCATAAACAGTACCATATTCTACTTATTAGCATGTTTTCTCTTTCAATAATGTTGGTCAAGGTTTCCTGCACCAAAAACATCTTGGTTACTGTTGTATAGAGGAATATATCCCTGATAGAGGAAGTTGTGTTGATGTAGTGACACATCAAGTGATGTGTGAACTTGGGAGCCCCAAACACCTCTGATATTTGAGAAAAGGCCAATGAGAATTGGCAAGTGGAATTTGCATGCCACTCCCCCGGACATCCGGGCATAAAAGGAGATGGCTTGCATCCACTCATTCAGGTTTGTGCTGAGGAGCCGAGACAGTGTCCCATCCATTTCGTCGGGTAGTTCAGTGTTGTGGCAGGAGGGATACAACGTCTTGTTCCCTTCATCGGAGAATGGAGGTTACAACAGTAACCAAGACGTTCCCTATCTGTCACTCACTCGATGTTGTGTCGATTGTAGTGGCAACTGGGGGCCCCTATACAAAACGCTTCAACCAGCCAAACTTTGTTACACGGATCGGCGGTGCAGATGCAGTCAAGCTACTGCGTGCCTAGAAACAAGTGCACACAGCCCCGTCAATTTTAGAGGTGAATGGAAGCTCTACACTGAACGGCTCTGAAGAACAAATCTGAATGAGTGGATGCAAGCTGTCTCCTTGTATACCCAATTGTCATTGGCCTTTTCTCAAGTATCAGAGGTGTTTGGGGCTCCCAAGTTCAACCCCGAGTGTCAATACATCGACATAACGTCAAGTGAGTGACAGATAAAACAGTCAACAGTCGTTGGGGTCTTTTCTGTGATATGGCCCCTGTAATGCAAGATGTTTCTCTGACCAAATATATTCCACTGAGAAGCTAAAGTCCCCTGCAGTATCCACAGCATGTGTCGGGTTGTGTTTCCAGTGATACCCAGTGGAGAGCAGCAAATCTGGCATATCCACACAATTCTGTTTTGTTTCCAACAAAATTCTGTTTTTGCACCAAGTATACTGATTAAAGTAAACAAAATTAGACTTTTGTGGCTTTTAGTCCATGTGTGTAGTACTGAGGCCAAGCTAGTGTACTCTTAATGGGACTAATTTGACTTTAAACAGATATATGTAGGTCATAAACAGTTTAAGCAAAAAAACAGTAGACGCAGGAAGATTTTTGCCTATTACCCAAATTTTGCATTGAAAATAAACACTTTTAGCAGGATTCTTAACAGCTTATGTACACAAGTGTTGTAAGCATGCCTGTATACATTTTGACATCAAAAGCAGAGATATCATGCAAAAGCAGTTTAATGTCATTGTCAGATTTTTTGAAGAAGCTGACTTTTGGTAGTTATCAGGGTATTGGTGTGGATGTAAATGCACTCAATGGGATGAGCCCTTCAATATGTCCCGCCAAACCTTCCTGTTTCAATACGTCAGCAAACAAAAATGCATCGGCAAAGCAAATTTTTAGCAACATACTAAACTAAATAATACTGTTTTTGACCTATTTATTTAATTATTTTGTTTTAATTAAACGCCACTTCTAACAAACTCTGTTGTGAATGATTAATATTAACTGGATTCCAAAGTTGTCATATAAACAACCAGTCAGAAATTATTTGTGACTGACCGATTTATTTATAATTTTTCCACTCAAAATTTAACTCAAAACTTTGAAATATTTCTATTTATGATTTAGATAAATGGTAGAATGCAGCTTCTCCTGGTTTGGAGGCCTGAGCGCTATGGCTAATAATTTAATTTAATTATAATCATTAATAATTTAATTGATAATTGGCTATTGAATTTATTCCAAATGTTTAATACATGAGGTAAAAATCTAGTTAAAAATAATAATACCATGTTTTACATCGTTTTTCAGTATATGAACATAAGGGAGAATGATATTTAATAATTATTTACAGTCTAGTGTTTTTACTAAATGTTTTTACTCTGTATGCTTTGTGCATGAACAGAATGAAACAGGTGTGCAGAAATTACAACTTCACTCACTTTTTGGACACCAGTTGAATGACTTTGAGTCTGTGATATTAAGAAGAAATTGTTTGATTTGCACGTTTTGAAAGAAATTCTTTTGTTTTCTTTAAATGAAATATCCGATAAATAAAAAATACCAAATATTGGCCAATTTATCAGCTCGGTGATATATCAGTCGATAGAGCTGAAATGATTAGTCAACGTTATTGACATAAAAAAACGTCGACAAACATTTTAGTTGTCGAATAGTTCTTTGATCTCATTTAACTTAACATGAGATCATATGAAACTCTAGTGATGATGCTCGAGAGCAGTACTGTAGTTCACACCTGAATGAAGAGAGAAAGAATTACACAGATCACAGTCCAGAAGCACTCTAAACTTTCCAAACCACTTCAAGTGATGTAGATCACAAAGTATGAGGGAATTATAATGCAAAAACACAAAATAAGTAAATACAGAAACACTCTCGTTGTGAAACACAACAGAGCTGGAGTTGTCGTTCCACTGAAGCAAAGCTTGCTTGTGGAGTGTCTTTGAAGGAAACACCTCGCCATTATGTCTTTAATGCATCCTTTATTAAAGTTCAAATAATAAGGAAGCCGGTCATGTCAGTAACTACAAACTCTGAAACTGGCATTTCTCTGTGCAGTCAGCGCCTCTATGAGTTGCGTGAAGTGTCCCAACCTAAGGGGGAGTGATTGAAACAGCACCCGGATGAGGTAAACTCTGTTGCGGGGACGCTCATCCCTCAAGCGCGCATGCTTAATGCAGCTGGATTATAACGTGATGGCTAGCAACTTAATGAATCATAATATATGCATCACTGTGCATTTCTTATCATGAATAAAACTGGCAATACACAGTTTTATTAATAAGAGAGTTTTTTTGTGTGTGAGTTAAAGACTGATTGAAGAGAACAGAAACGTGAGAGAGGATAGTCTTTGCCCCATAATACACTGCAACAAAGTTTTTGATTCGTTTTTTTTTTATTTTTTCCAAAAATAATATCTAAAACTAATTGAAAACAACGTACATTTACTTTAGCAACTATACTGCAGAATCAAAAAAATTATCTGAGAATTTTGATTTTAATATAACCTTTTAAGTTGGGTCATAAGCTGAATAGGTCGGTTAAGAGGTAATGATTAATCTTTGCAATAATCGCCGAATAATCAAATAATCTTTCTATTAAGCATTATATTAATCGATTATCAAAATAATCATTAGTTGTACTATCAGTCAACCACTAGTAATTGTACTGATTTCTAACAAACCGTATTTCATTATGTGCTTCAACAACACATTCTCACACCCAACTCGTCACATATTGACGCTTTTGACAGGACCCCTTGGCGTCACATTTTAACGCCCTGGGTATACCTTTAGGCGTAATTTTTCGACGCGTTGGGTAGTCTTAACCAAAACCACATTCAAGGTGAGTTTAACAACGCTCCCCGGCGTGTGCATGTTTTTTATATGTTTATTTTTAAAATCCTCTATAGAAATCTATCGGACTACCCAACGCGTCGAAAAATGACGCCAAAGGTATACCCAGGGCGTTAAAATGTGACGCCAAGGGGTCCTGTCAAAAGCGTCAATATGTGACGAGTTGGGTGTGAGAATGTGTTGGCTTCAACACAGGGTTAAGTTCAACACAAAAACAGTTCTCAGTTAATTTCGAGTCATAGATGAATACATGTTATAACACTAAATTATTAATGTGAGACTCATTCAAGTTTATTTTTATAATAATGAAATATTAATATTATTATTATCATTATTTAGAGGATTACATTTGTTTTATACAATATAGTTTTTGTCAATTTACTTTACCTTCACATTGAGCTTTTATTTTGACGGAAAAAGTGCAGTGTGAATTTTTGACATTTTACAGTTTTCCTCATTATAAATCTTGTGAAACGCTGTCATCGCCTACTGTGTGGAGTTTTTTAGATTTGTTTAATGAATTGAAAAGGTGTTGAAAAAATTCTGTTGTTTCCTTTAAATGAAAAATACCAAATACTGGCTGATTTATCGATATATCCGTCGACCAATAGCAATTATAAAGATTTGTCAAAAACCACATTTGATTATGTTGTTCAACACAGGGTTAAGTTCAACATGGAAACAGTTCTCAGTTAATTTCAAGTCACAGATTAATGCACGTTATAATGGTTAAAGTAAGATGTAGTCGTTATAGCTATATAACTATATTTCAAATTCTACTTTTCTTTTCAGTGAAAAAAATAGCAGCATGTTTCAAATGACATAGAGGTAAATAATGACAGAATCTTCTTATTGGGGTGAACTATTCATTTAATTCAGTAACAATTCTGATATACAGTATTCAGTGAATGATTCGCTAGAACAGTTAAAGTCTTTTTGACTCATTAAATTAAATTTAAAGAATCTATCACTTCATCTATATCTGGGAGACATCTTCAATCAAACAGTAAACACAAGCACCATGAAGAGTCATCTTATTTACGTACATACTATCATATCTGGCTTTTCTCTTTCATACTAGGTTAATTATTTCGGATCTGTCTAGCCTGTTTCCCCCTTGCGGCCTCTCTTCTATATTTTTTACCCATTACAATTACAATTTCTTCCTTCCATTTCGTTCTTCTATTGCATTCTCTCCTCCTTTTGAAATTTAATTTGGCTGCAGTCCTTGATAAATAACTGTCTCCCCACGGAGGAGTGCGGCCTTATTCAAACTGTAGCCCAAAGACATACTGATTAACAGAGCATCTCTCTCTCTCTCTCTCTATCTCTCTCTAATCCTCTGTTATCCAGGGCTGCTGTTGTACTGTCCCGTGCTCTGCTGTGTGATGCATTAACATCCTGTAGCAGATTAATACTGTATAATTGAAGAAGGAAATTCCATAGGGATGGACTGGTGGCCTAGATTAACATTAGAGTGCCAGAGGTTTGGTGGGTTGCCTGACAGCTTCCCCGTGAGCTCCCAATTGCAAGAATGTTGGAGTTTATGGATCGTTTAGCTTTTTGAACCGGTGTACTGCTTGCACCAAAGATTTTCCATTGGTTCACAAGAAGCACTTGCATTATTTAAAGGAAGAGATCACCCAAAAATGAGAATTCTGCTGGTGTTTTTCTTCTTAAGTTGCATACATTTATCTTACGTAAATGTATTTTCTTTTTTAGGACATTTACAGGAAAGCATAGAAGCATAATCATAATACATTTAAAAACATGCAAGGGGTGGGGAAAGTGTAGGAGAGATTTTATGGTACTTTCTGTCCTTTTTGAAGCTGAACGGCCCCTTGTCACGATATGATGAAAAGAGCAGCTTGAAGATTCTTTTAAATATATTTGTGTGTGTGTGTGTGTGTGTGTGTGTGTGTGTGTGTGTGTGTGTGTGTGTGTGTGTGTGTTCCACTGAAGAGAGAAAGTCATATGGGTTTAAAACAAGAAGAATGTGAGTAAATTATGACAGAATTTGTATTTTTCTGTGATATATTCCTAAAGAGCGAGTCTCTTTCCATGCCTCATGAAACCACTGCAGCAGAGGGGGATTATGGGTAGCCACAGGTCATTTGATGAGAGCGCTACACATCACGCTATGGATTTCCAGCTATCAAGGGCAAGAAAGAGCAGAGAAGGTATTTCACAGTTACATGCTCTGGCTCATTATCCTTGACCTGTGGTGCCGCAGTCACTGCTCTGTTTCTGAGATTGCAGGCTCATTTGTTTTTTGAGTTGACCTGAGAAAGCCACCATGCAGAACTGCTGAGACTGACAAACGCAGACACAAAACAGACTCTATATTTTTTCCAAGCCTCAAAACACAATGAGATGCGTGGCATGTTTTCCACACCGGTGCGTTTTATGGGGGATGGGAATGCTTTAAAATCAGCCAACCTGTCATGCACAGCCTGCTGGAGATGATTACACCTGTAGAAAAGCCAAGAAACGACACTGGCTGGAGAATGAGAATGAGTTATCTAAGGTGACGCTGAAACATCTATCGCAAACATGAATGGAAAATAGATTCTTAAAACAATGTCAGACCAGACATGCATGGGCATGGAGTCTCCTAGTAGACCTCCAAAATAAACTTGAGCACCCAGTAAATTACAGAATCTAGTCATTTCTATCAGGAAGACTTGCAGACTTGACATATTAAGATGACATTTATTTGATGAATATAAAACAGAAAAGTAATGTCTCTCTTTGGCGTAGGCCCTGTCTGGCGGTCCGAAGAAGTTGTACTCTGAACCGTCATATCCTGCCGGGGATAGGAGGCAGGGGCGAGGAGCCTACCCCCGTGCAGGACGGTACTCAACTGGTGGTGGTGGGGTGGTGGAGGTTGCCGTGTTAGCACACTGAAACAGTAATGTGATTGTGAGCAGACTTATAAAGCAATGGCTTACATGTGATTGGCTGGGAATTACTCAGCTAATGGTGCGATGATGTACAGCTGCTAGTCTTCTCGCTAGAACTACGCTGCACTTACATTTCTGTTGGCATAACTACAATCTTTAATCAGATGTTAAGGGTAAAATCAATATGTGTTGACGGCAGTTAACGAGCAGTCATTAGATTTTATGAGGAACAGTTCGAGTCTCTTAGGAAACAGTTCTCACTTTACACAGAGAGAATGTAAAAGAGAACCAATCAGAGAATGAAACAGAGTGAGACATAGCACAGTGCCACATGACTAAGAAAATCCTTTCAGCAAAAATACTTGTCATTAGCTGCCTAAGCAGGATCAACTAGTGACAGCATGAAAAAGGACAAATAAAAGTATAGCTTGAGATTTACCAAAATAGGAATCTGTTTAATGCCCATTTCTGGCAACCCATTTACAAGAAAATGTGTGCTTGGCAGAGGCAAACATATTCAGGTGCTCAAAGCAATCCACATCAAATCGTTCAGAAATAAGGACTGCTTTCTCTTGTTTAGTTTGCTTTGCATTCATTTAAAGTGTATATATACCGTTTATTTTCATGTACCGCACCAGGCAAATAACACTTACGTTTTGGGAATAAAGAGCATTCTGAAATAAGGAAAAATTTGCATTTTTTGCACTAAACAGAAAGACAATGACCTAATTTAAATATTTTTTAATTTAAATAAATCAGCAGATTTATTACCTGGGTAGCCTGGATGAGTGGTTAGTAGATTAGACGCAGGTTTTAGCGCTAAAATACCACAAAAGTGGTGCAACCGTTTAGTGAATTCAGCATTAAATGATTGTTTTTTGTTTTTTTTCAAAATGATACACATGTTAAACATCTGTCCAACTCAACAGAATGTAGTGGTAAATGTTGCTAGGTCATCCCCACTTTCGTCAGCCATGCTAAATTTATGTTGTAATAAATAAAAACACAATGACATGAAAAGACGACAGTCATCTAGAATTATTGTTAAGGTTCAAAGTGAATCACACATGGTTAAAAATGGTTTGATAAATCTGTCCACTGAAGTGGACGTCATGCATCCGAGGGTTTTTTAACAACTCTTGAGAGCTGACCCCAGATCGGTTTTCCTTAACCGGGAGCACCGTACAATTTCTGGACTGTCTTGCACCTGATTTGACCCACCATTTTATTATCATTTAATTACTTTTATTCTATTTGATTGCCTGTCCAATGCAGAGTCCACCTACTGTAAGCAACTTTGGGCTTGTTTTTCATAAATTTGCTAAAAAAAATATGGGTAGTCGTAGGTTGAGGTTTTGAGGCTTGCTGATGCTGAGCAGCACAGTATAGTGTGACAAACCACTAATAACAGTGGTCAAAAATACCCACCAACTGTCTGACATCAGTAGTGTCAAGCACAACCAATCCAACCAGAGAACTGCACCATTCGGTCTCACACATACATGAATACACACACTCAAGGAAAGGTAAAAAGTGGATTTCTTAGTTGTTTCTAAGTCTTCACTGAATCATTAAACTAATAAATATGATGCATTAACACAGATTTTACTACACAGGCTTTAATTTGTGATAATGCTCTTTTTCGGATACATTATTTGGCCTTGCATTATGTTAAGTTTAGTACAAATGGGCACATATTTTAAAATGAGCTTAACACCCCTGCTCTACAAAATGTCATTGTTAATGAAAATGTTTCTCCTGTTCAGTCCAAAATGTGATTGTCATGGAGTGGCCTGGATGAGACTCCCGGCCTGAAATTTTGTCCCAGTCCGGCCCCGACTACAATGTTTGTACTGCCTGAAATGACCTTAAATCAGAAACTCATAACAACAACCATCCACACACACAGACGCAAATATATTAATAATGTTCAAAGCACCAGCGAGACAACAATTATTATCTCAATAAAGTGACATTCAATTCAATTTCTCTCTCTCTCTCTGTCGCTCTTTCTCTCTCTGTCGCTCTCTTTGTATCTATCTATCTGTGCTTATCAGGTTTTTATGCATTGCCAGGTGTTGTTTCTGTTTGCTAGTGGGTGGTTTAGTAAGCCGGCATTCAGCCACAGATCAGAGGGCACAGAGAGAGCGAGAGAGAGAGAGAGAGAGAGAGAGAGAGAGAGAGAGAGCGAGAGAGAGAGAGAGCGAGAGAGAGAGAGAGAACTTTTTAAACAGTCTCTGTATTATAGCAGGAATAAATGACTCTTCCTGAGTCTCAAAAGTATCTTACACTTTTAAGTGTACTTTTTCTTACCATCTTACACATTCCATGCTGCGCTCTAGGCCTTGGAAATGTGTGCAACAATTTAGTTCCCTCGACTTCCACAAGGGTTGGAAGAGAGATGGCATAAAAGATTTCCTCTGTTCCCACCCATAACTTTGTGTAAAGGAAAAGGAAGTTTTGACTGTATAATATAAGCTCCTGTGCATACAAAATTGCTTTGGCTACACTTATTCAATCATATATTGTGATTTTTTTTACTCACATATTTCATTGATAGTTTAGATCCTCATATTGCAGATACATTATTTATTTGCATTTATATAATTTCCTACGGTTTAATTCATGTAAAGCAAGTTGTATTGATAAGAACAAGCTCTGAAACGGCATTTCTCAATAGAACAAAAAGAAACAACCCAAGTGGATAAAAGAAACAAATCATGTGACTCTGACAACACTGCATGAGTCTATCTTGTGACCCAATAATGATGGAAACATTGCAATGTATTGAGTCTTATGTATTTTTATGTATTTCATTTTATGAGAAGGTACGTGATATTCAGCCCAACTTAGAGATGCAATTTAAATTTCAATCAAAGTTGTGTAAATAATCATGATCTGACACAAGGTAGCATTAAAAAAAGCAGAACCACCAAACTACTGGTATTGGCAGAAGTTGTTCTAAACAACTGAATACAGTAAAATGCATACAGTAAACACACATTGAAAAATGCATGTGCCTATGTGTCATGGAAAATGCTATAGTACTGTATATAACTACTAAATGTGAGCTCAGGTTTGAGTGTGTTCTCTGTCTTTATTGATGCATTAAATTGAACATTGTTGAGCCTCAATTAAGGGTTACTTTGTAGTTTAATGGAGTATAATTGCACTAAATAACTAATTAGTGCCTCACAGACTCCTTAAAAAGACCTCTCTTAGGCAATTAGGAAGAAGAAAAATGTGGAATCCGGGAGCTTGGTCACTGTTGGTCTGTGCTGGTTTATCAAAACTCCCACTACATCTGTTTCAAGCCAGTTAAGATATTTAGCAGTGTGTGTGGAAATGCAAACAGTGCATTTGTGTGTGTGGATGCGGATGTATGTGCAAAAGTGTATTTGTAAGTATTTTTTTCTTTCTCTTCTCCTGCCAATTGCATAATTTAGTTAAGATGAGAGCTCCTCGATGTGACATCACGAGCCATCTGTGGTGCGCTAGAGATAAGAGCGTCAAGTTTTTCTTAAGATTTGGCAGCCATGCAAATATCTCGAAACCCCAGGATGCCTATCCTGATTTCTGCCAATAAAACATTCAGAGATGTAAGCTAATTACTTGCAAATTGGATCTTTCTTACTGAATGAGCAAATAAACTCATGAAGCAGTCTCTGTCTTGCTCGCTTGCTTAGTTTCTCTCTCGTTCCCTGTCTTTTTCTCTTATTTGAAATTCATTTCAGCGAGAGGAACTATCCAGGAACTGAACAGAAGTTTAAATTTGATGTCCTCCAGTCATAATACCTCTTGATAGGAGCTGTCATCCCACTAAAAGGCCACCTCATTTCTTAAAGAGAAAGAGAGAGGGTGTAAGGCAGACGAGCGCTGAGTGTGAAAGTGTGAAAATGTTTTATTGCTAGCACTGCGCCTTTCATTCCGACAGAAACTCTTTGTCTTTCTCACGCCAATATTACTAAAGATATCACAGTTACTAGTGACTGAGCGCTTTCCTCGTCTGGCAATATCTTGGGGTGTATGTTAGGGGCCACACAGCTCAACTGACACCATTGTACTGGAGGTGGGACAGATTTGATGTCTAAGGAAATCTCTCTACTTGGTCAAAACGCCATTCTGTTGAAGTCAACATAAAACGCTGCTCACTCATTTTGCCTTCATACTCAACATACATGTTTATGAGTAAAAATGTCATTTAACTAGACAAAATGAAGGACGAACAATGATGTTATCCATTAAAAATTGATTGAGCAATGTGGGCGCAACATGCCAGAATGGAGCTGAAATTTAATGTTATTTCAGAGGTGGAGGAAGTTATTGCATTTTAATTAAAGATATTCTGTGGAATAAAGTGTACCAATGAACTGTGCACAATAAGACTAAAAACATGCATTAAGTAAGTAAATGGGGTCAGCTTTGATTTTATGTTGACTTTCAAGTGGAATGATCTACAATAGGACAGGTCGCCCAGCATCGCTCCACATTTGAAAAAGAATGATACTTTGTTCTTATTTCAGATTCAATTTTACGCCATTCCCTCCAAGTTTCTTCTCGATCCCTGTAGTCTTCAGAAATTAAACTCAAACAGTCCCCCTTTCGCCCAGTTGCACAGACAGAACATGTTTCACATTATGATGAGTCTGCAGAAATGTTTTATTAAACATTAAACCACATTATTGTGTGAGCTCATAGACCTTCAGTCACACCCTTGGGCAATGTGAAAGCAAACAGCAATGACACACATTCGATTGCATGAATCCATTTTTCATTCTAAGACAGCTGCACCGTCCCTAAATCGAAATGCAGAACACTTTGTGCACCTGTTCTCCAGATTTAATACTCAATGGTTTTGGATGGAGACCCTCTAGCTGATTCTGCCGGTGAGACGCATGGTATATTTTCATTGAAGTCTGCGTGGTGAGGCAAAAATCATCTCATCATTAGTGTCAAGTAATTTAATGAGTAAATAACTTTGATAAATAACTGTTCCAAATTACTTCAGGAACATTGAAAGTTCTCTTATCAGCCTGAAGCTGTTATAATATAGGGGCCCTTCACATAGGCCCTACAAATGTTTTAACATTCAGTCTGCATTTTTATTTAATGATTTTTATTATTATTGCTATTGTTATTTGGTAAATAATGGAGGCCAGGGTAGATGTGACAAAGGGAAGTTGCCACAATGGCTATAACTCAATAACTAAAAGGTTTTGAGTCAAAAGTCCAATTACCCATGCGCTTGTTTTCTTAAGACAAGTTTATTTTTCAATAAAATGAAACATTTTGAAAATTGATGTAATTTAATGTAATGATGCCATTTTTTTCCACAATGTATTAATTACTCTTATTGTTGGCCAAAGAACAATTATTTTATATATTTGTTACCTTATTATTATTATATTTGTTTCATTCATAATATGTGATTTCTATATCCATAGTGACACTATATATAGTGTCACGTGGCATAACAAAACTGCTGTAAACGCTCTACATGATAATGGGACAAAAACAAAAATGCTGTAAAACGCTCAACATCATTTTTAAATCAAAACGTTTAAGTGAGAGTCTACACAGAATCCCACAGAGGTAAAAACAAAATAATAATAATAATAATAATAAATAAAAATAATAATAAAAAGGTGTGACATCTGCCCCTGTTCCTCCTACATATAACAACTAGCTAATTAAAAAAGTGAAAAAATAAAAATAAAAACAAAAAGGCAGACGAAAGATTTGTTTGTATTATTATTGCGACTGAACTCTACGCATGCCTCGAGACACCTGCGTCGTCTTCCATTCCGTTGCGCTCCATTTAGCTTTTGGGACGCAAGAACTATTCGTTTGTTTCATATGTAAACGGTCCCTCCATTTTTTATAGAAGACTTTTAAAAGAGATAAAGGCCTAAAAAAACAGCATTCATCAAAACTTGGATGAAATGCTTTGGTTGTTGTTCAACACTTTGCGTCGGTTGTTGATTTTGAGAGCCCCCAAAAGACCCGCTTCCATCCGAGCGACGCGACTTGCAGCTTAGGCAGACGGTATCAAAGACAGAATCGGTTCCGCGCACCGCTCTTAAAACGGATTAATTAATGAGTCGGACCTCCCTCGGTGTAAATCTGCTCCACTTCCTTAGAGAAGCGCGAATGAGCTGGTGCTCTTGACGAATACAAACGCCTAATTCTTCGCCACGAACAGAAAAATACCCATATGTCAGTGTATGTTGCTTGATTGGCTTGCTAGCGACATATTCAATTACAAATCATAGCCGATATTTACACGTCTGTCTGGGGATACCGATTTGGCATGAAGTTCATCAGTAGGTTATTTTACGCGAAGAGATAAAAGATCTTCAAAATATTTAGCAATCAGGTAATTCTGTATGATATGATGAGTCTTGGCCAGGAATAAATGAGATTTTTGTCCGCTCAGTAAAACATTAGCTTTACCAGACAGGTACAGATTGCCCACCTCACCATTTTTGGTACCTAGAACGTTCTTTGAAGGTTCGATTATTTTTATAAAATAACACAATTCTAAAAAAGAACGTTAGGAGTTGGTTCCCCAATACAAAAATAACCAAATATGAACCATACACAAACGTTAGGGTAACGTTCTGTTTGCTGGGATGCACGTGCACAGCCTATAGTATTGGAATGTGTTGCAATACGCGAATGTTCGTGATGTTGTAAAGACTAGAAAAATTACGCTGTTGTCTCCCTTCTCAGTCATTTTGAAGCCACGGAAGCCAACCGCAAAATACACAAAATTTCGCGCAGCTTAAGACAAAAGTACGAGGTTCGCCCCGTAGAGTTTGACAGGTAATGACAGCGCGACTTACCTTGATCGAGAAGCCGCAATGAGTGGTGGAAGGACGGGTCCAGAGAATCCTTCTCCGCCATCAGTTCTGGCAAGTATTTTTCGTTTTCCATGTCGCCCGGTGCGTTTGGTCCAACAAAAAGCTTGCGAGTTGTTGGCGATGAAACGTAAGATATCCTTCTTTTGTCCTAAAGCAACCCAGACAAAATGAGCACCAGTCGTAGAAGCGAAAAGAAGTCTAATCAGGAGTGTGTTTTTTTTTAATTATTAATATTTTTTATTATTATTTGCGTTGATTTTCACGAGTGTCCATGGGCTTCCCAAATGGATACCTCTATCCCATCAGCGGGAAATTCGTCTATGCGTCCTCCTGTCAGACTGCCGCTGTCAACTGTAAACAAGCGCTTTGAAGCTCCCCCTGTTGTATCCACAGGCAACGACGACAAGTCCCAGATCCTCCGTTGATTGGTTGTGTCTTGAGCCGCTAGTCGAAATATCGAGAGAGGAAAAAAAACAGTTGCCTGATAATAAATCATTATCATTCCCTGAAGGCGGGGTGGGTGTGGAACTGTCCATGGTGCTGGAATTTCTCGCGAACGCTGTGAACTTTTCTCAATAATCACCTTTTTGAAAAGATGCCAGAAATGCTGATTTAACATGTTTCTGTAATATATATATAATTAGACATGCATGTAAACAACTCATTTATTGAGGTTTTAAATTAGTGTAACTGAAGAGTGAAGCAAAATGTTCGTGTATCCTGAAGACCACACTGGCTCTGTTCCAAAACCTAGTGAGCTGCCTACGCAGGCAGCATTTTTTAATAATATTTTTTTTGGCATCCCAACAATCTTCAAGCAATCTGGGCAAATTCTAAGCCAGCATTGAAGTATTGATTGCTGAGAACACAATTCCAGAATGCATATGTAACGGTGGCCAGCTGATAGATAGCTGTGCAATGTGTATAACCTCACTCTCCTGACCTCAAGAGGTGCACTAGTGACTGACGTTAGGGGCTGTAGCATTAGCCTCCTTGTTCGTGCACCTGCCTCTTATGCCAGAGAAACTGGTTCGAGTCCCGTATGTGGCAGGTAGAACAGGAGCGTCACAATGGTGCCGTGACCCAGATGGGAGTAAGGTTTAGGGGGGGTGAGTGTAACGGTGGCCAGCTGATAGATAGCTGTGCAATGTGTATAACCTCACTCTCCTGACCTCAAAAGGTGCACTAGCGACTGACGCTATAGGGACTGTAGTCTTAGCCTCCTTGTTAGCGCACCCACCTCCCATGCCAGAACGCCGGTTCGAGTCCTGTATGGAGCGAGTAGAACAGTAGTCTCACACATACATTTGCAAAATGCATTTTTGTTTGTTTGTTGTTTTTTGTTTGTTTGTTTGTTTTTCTATTTTCTGTGAATCTACTTTGGAATAATATGTACTGTAAAAAGTGCTATACTGAATTGAACAGTTACTGCCTAGAGCATGTACCAAATCAGTGATTCCCAATCAGGTTACCACTGAGCATACTTAAGCAAGTTCAAGGGAAACTTTGCAAACTTTGGAAAACAATGACATTAGAGTACTGAAAACTGAGTTTTCAAACAAAAACAGATGGATATGTCCGTAGCAGACAGCTGCATATGTAGTAGACAGCAGGCAGTTCTTTAGGTTTCAGAACAAAACTAGTGATTCCTAGTGAGCTAGTGAGTCAAAAGATCCCACAGCATTAATACCTAAGCAGGGTCAAAGTGATCTCATGTCTGCAGGCTTACAAACCAGACTTACTCTGCTTCCGTGTCAAAACGCAACAATATTAGACGCCATTCAAAACTAATGAATATTGAGTGACGCGGCACATGCACAGCCAGTATCTGCAACAGAGGCATGCCCAAATTAAGACTTCAGAAATGAGTGGCTGGAATGTCAAAAAAGGAATGTGAGTAATAAAGAAGCTGTATAACTGTATCTGTGTTCTCTGTAGATTGCCTGGAGAAGTCTAAACTTAACTCGGAGTGAGTCATGTGTCTGTAAAACACTGGCACTAGCTCAGGACTTACTGGTGAGGTCATGTATGGGTAATACAGGAGATTGAACACAGGATAAAGATGCTGCAAGTGTTTCACAGGGGAGCAATCAGCTCACTTTTCAAGTTCTTTATTGTGCTTGGTAGCAATGTGTATGTAGCAGTTAACTCTGAGAAAAAAAATACACTTTGTGAGTCTCCTAGATTTGCTTGTTGAAAAAATTTATTGTTTCGGAGGTTGTTGCCATGACGACATAACACGTAAACCCTGAAATCCCAGTAAATGATGATTTAAACAGCATTACAGCTTAAATAATACACAAGTGTTAACAGAAGAATGAATCTAAGTGCTTTTATAAAAATAAAATCTTCTAATTTCTGGCATTAAACCCTCAAAACATTGGCCCCATTCACTTTCATTGTAAGTACCACTTTTAAACAATTTTTTTTTATTTTATTAAAGAAAATAAATTCGAAATTAGAACTTTCAGTTCTAAAAGATGTCATCACAATTCAATGTACATGTCTGAGGTTTGACCCAGGTCTTTGCTGATTACCCTGTGCAGATGAAATTGTCAGATCTTTTGCACCATGTGGAGTGTGTGATTAATCATATCTCATCTTCCGTTAGAGGCTCACACTCTCAGCAGGCTCTTTCGCCTCACTGCTAATGACCGAACTCAAGAGTCACTGCAAAGGATCCCGCAGTGAGCATTCGGGTCAGATTTGAGAGATCAAGACCATTTTTATTAAATTCAGTGTTGCACCCAGTGACCATCTATATACAGTATGTTTGTCAACAAAAACCCCACCAAATATCAATGCGATCCTCCCCAATCTTCCCAAGTGCCAAATGAAACCAAGTGGTGGGCTTTCTCATTATACCAGTCTGAGGTAGTTTTCAACTTTTCTGATGTTAGAACTTGTTTATTTAAGTGCAAATGTGGATGTTTAGGTGGGTGTATTGGACGGCAGGCTGAGAGGAAACAGGTTATGTAACTCAGAGTATGTCAGAGATCCATTGAGCCAAACCCACACTATCTTCACCAATACCGAATCACAGAAAAAAAAGCTCTATGTATATCTATCGCACTTTTACACTCATCCATACCAAACTTTGAGACGAGCTGCTGTTTATGGTGGAATGGGCAGCTTGAAGCGATCGATGAAATGTTTATTTATAGGTACCAGTGGGTTGAGAATATAGAGAGGTTAGCTCTGTGAACAGTGTAAGTTAACAGCACAACAGGGGTGGAGATGGCTGGTATTATATATACAGTATATGCCATCCCAAGGATGGGTGAAAATGTTTTGAGGCATTTCTGCTTCTACCTGTATATAAAACAACTACAGGAAAGGTGAAGAAGCTTAGGTCTATCTAGAGTATCTGTTAAACTCAGGGATGTTGGATGGATTCAATTTCGCCACTCCTGCGTGATGATACCAGTTTACACATGTTTTCATCTGAAAGAGGGAAACAATAAGTTATTACAAACTTAGTGGGGCTACAGTAATCTCTGCGAGGGACCATTACAAACTAGCTCAAAAGCACTAATCTCCTACTCTGAAACATGACTTCTTTATAGATATGGTTGCCATCTGGTGTTGCTCTCCTCCAACGTTTCGCACAAGATATATCTGCTCCATTAATGGCTGCTTGTCTTTGCATTCTGCTCCTAATTGCAATATATATCACACCATGCAACGATAAATAAACTTTACTGAGTGGTTTTGTTGGGTATGATACGTGGGTCACAGCAACAGAGCTCCTCGTTTCTTGATGCAGAGACAAACGACTGTGTCCCAGTGGACGCGTGGAGGGTCGTTATTGTGACAGAGAGCGGTTTTAATCATAGCGGAGGGAGGTTACCTTCTCGGTGGCTCTACCGAGAGACTCTCAATTTAATATGTGTCTCATAAATACAGCGTTAATTACACAGCCAAGGGGAGATGACTGACACTCCAGGGTGGTGTGTATCCTTACATTGTCCTTACAAGAAGCCAAACATCTGCAGACATTTGTTTTCACAGCGAAGCCATTAGAGTGTGTGTACAAATTATGACAGAACAGTCACAACTTGCTAGTTTAATTGTTTACATTTGAACTTTCTCTAACCTCATTTTGTTTTCCGTTCACTTTTTAATACTGTAATGTCTTATTCTTCATTTTTGTCAATTGAAATAGATTAAAACACTCTGCATACCCCTCCTGTCAAGAAGGCTAATGCATTTCCTGTGCTTACAGAACAACGCCTCCATCTCACCTCAGGAGTGAAGAGTGCAAAAATGTTTGTGACGGCTAATTTGAAAGTTTTCCCACGGGCACTGGGGGGATCTTACAGCCCTTTCATTATCCCATCGTCGACGAGGAGGGTTCACCGAACGACTGTAAATGCAGGACGCGCGCGACATGCGGGATTCTCAGCGTGGGAAATGTGCACTGCTTATTAAAGCGCACGCGAGAAGAGCGGGAAATGAATTTCTGGAGGCTAGACGAACGGATACCTGAATGTGAAGTGGCAACACTGGCTCCTTGTGGCCAAAACAAGCTTGCGTCAGTACAGCACATTTTCATGTCTCCCCCACATTATATATATATATATATATATATATATATATATATATATATGGAATAACAGAAATGGAATTTTGAGAATGATGTAAAAACAATCAAAAATTAATAAAAAATATGTTACATTTTAGCATCTTCAAAGTAGCCACCCTTTGCCTAGAATTTGCAGAAACATACTCTTAGCATTTTCTCAACCAACTTCTTGAGGTATCACCCTGGGATGCTTTTAAAACAGTATTAAAGGAGTTTTCATCTATGCTGGGCACTTATTGGCTGCTTTTCTTTATTAGTCATTGCAAGTCGTCCAATTTTAAGCCAGCCAAACAACTTTTTATTTAATTAAAATGTTTGTTTTGTAATGAAATAAATTAATATGTTGGCACAATTATATTGTTGTCTATAAAACTTATTAAAAAAAATTAAGCATATGCTTTCAGATCAAAAGGTTTTTAAGATCACATGAAACATTTCAGTCGAGAGACCCCAAACTTTTGAAGTGTTAAGATAAAGTTAAACTAAAAGTTTAAATGCCAGAGTTTGACAAGATCATATTTCTTAAAGTCTTTTACACCTTTTTTTATTGAAATACTTCCATTAATTACAACTCTATCATATTCTTTTTTATTATTATTATTTTTATTTCAAAGTGCTGCTCAATACAAAAGGTACTGCATAACAGAAATGACCTAGGCATTTTTCGTGGTTCATGGAGGACTGAGGTGGGTCAGCTAATTTTAAGGTAAATTCAAATCTGATTGACATCTCTTGGACATTTGGTATATAAGTATGCATAATGATCAAGCGTTATTTGTCAACTGATGTTATAAAAAGTCATGGCTATAATACATTTTTTGTTTTTCAAAAATATAGCTGAAGTGTGTAATTTTCTGCATCACATAACCGAATTGCAAAAATAAACATTATTTTCCAACAGCCTTCTGAATACACCCCCATCTGCTGCAAATCAAACCAACAGGTTGTCCCACTCCAAACTCACAGCATTGGTTGAGTCACTGATGTTGAGGTGATCTGGAGAGTGTATCCATACTCACTGAACCGTAACTCACTGCTTAACCACCACAGTAGAATGCACCGTTAGAGAAATTAATTAGCTAGTCACAACAGTTTTGCGAAACCGTATAAACTATGTTGCAAATCCGTCATTCTACCCATGTTGGTTCAACAATGCAGAGCAGTGACTGTTGTTAATGATGCTACACAGCTGGTGGAGTAAGTCTGTCTAGATCGAATGGATTTGAATTTATGATAGCTCTTTAACATAGACAATAGAAAGCTGTTTATTGTGAGAAAGCTTCTTAAGACAGGAAAGTGGCATTCACGTTTACATGCATTGTGTAAGCGGCAGCATCATTGCGCTGCAATAGTGGGGTTTCCCTCTTACGTCATACCCCACGTCACTTGAGCAATAGCACATGAGCACTCTTCAAAAACATAAAAAAACACGTTTATGCATTTACATGGACACATAAGCAGTGTTCTCAGACAGAAACCTGGGTGAGTTAAACCTCTTACTTTTAATCCCTTAAACAGAGTAAGATGTTCTAGTTGCTTGATGTTTCAGAATGCAGCTGTCTGCATAAACCCTGGAATAAGCCGTATTTTTAGTGCATGTAAATGGGGTCAATGAAAGATACAAACAGAAAGCTATTTATGGAATGAAACAGTGACCTGCACAGACCTAAGCAGGGACAGAGGCGGAAGGATTAAAAAGGGCACTGAATTTTTTTTTTTTAAACTAGTAGTAATTATAACTAATTTATTTAGCTTTTTGAGCGTTTGTCTTGTATTAAAATCTATCTGGGAGCTGCTGCGTAAATAAGAAAGTACCTCGCCATTCGTCATTACTTTCGTTAATGAGATTAACACAGAATACAATGGTCTGACAGCTCATAACAAGGGGTGCTGCAACGGCGACAGGGAGTTCTGCATCACCCTCAGCACCCCTACTTCCCACGGCTATCCCTTGAAGGGCACTGCTGCGGGAGGGGACGTCACTCAAAAGCTTGTTCGGAAAGGGCCCTTTCACAAGACTGTTAGTGCAGGGTACATTCAAACAGTAAAGCCATGTTTCCTTCAGAATACCTACTTCAAGGGCTCTGCACTTCAGAGTGAGTGTGGCATAGGGAGGATCACTTGCAACTGGAATCTGCCACCAATCTGCAGTAGCGTGTGCTGTTAAAGTCACCTCCACTTAATTTCCTTTAATACACCCTCGATTTACAAACAAATCTCATAATAACACATTATTAGTGTTATTGCGAGATAATCACGAGATTTTAATTTTGTTTTAATTAACTATTTTACTGGACGACCAAAAGGGCACCTTTAGATTTGTGAATGAAAGAGGTGCCCCTGCTGCCTCCCTTCTGTGCACATCACAGAAATGAAATATAGAAGCTTCAGAAATGTCAAATGATGCTGCCACCGCAAACTAGTGCAATGTGCAGCCACAGATGGACAGCTCTGGTTCCAACCACAACTTTGCAATGCTGTTTGCGAACATACATTGAAACAAAGCTTTCCTATTGACCTATGAATGGCTTACTTATAGTTGTCTCTGCATATTATGCTGGGATATAAGAAAGCATTTTGACATAAAAAGTTACACTTAATATTAGTGTGTAAAATGAATGCAGTTGTAATTACCAGTCTTTTTGCAGAAAAATGACAGTTTACGGAAGCACCTCAGTGTCACAGGTACACACACCAACACACACACCCATCCGTTAAATGGCCATTCATACAGAGTGATCCGGCAAGCCCTGATCCATAACATACATTGATCTCTCTTCATCACTTTTCTCCCCTATTGCTCTCTCTGTTTTCTCTTTCACACTCTCTCTTTCTCTCATTCTCTAAAGGAAATCTTAATGAGGAACTGTCAGCTCAATCCAAGTAAACAAATCAATGGCACCTAGGCTGGTAACGCTCACAAGGTCAATTGTCTCTCTTTCTCTTTCTTTCTCCCTCTAACTCTCTCTATTTATGAACTGTCTCTCCCTTGCTTTCTCCCTTTTTCTCTTTCACAGTCCAGCCTGAGTTCCTGGTTACACATCCACCTAATACTGCCCTCTCTTGTTCTCTGCACCTCTTGGAAGAACAGAAAGACCTGTCAACAATCTGCTAATTTATGTCTCTGCTTGACATTGCATATGATGACTGTTCATTTGAATTTCTTTTGGAGGTTAGTGATATTTGCCCCTAAAACATTGTTTCATTTCAGATGCTCTGATTAACTGCACAAACTCATGAGATGCCAGGGAATTGTGAGATAAATTACATAGTTATTGTTCTCCACAATCCAATAATGTTACGCTTACTCCACCGGATCTCCTCCCATCTGCATGAGGCTGGGCCGAATGCATTTTTTAGCTTCACTTTTAGAGCTGTTTTGCTTATTTAACATAAAGCAGTGTTCACAACCCATTTTATTTCTTTAATATGACCCTTTTCAAAATGAAGATCAGAGAAAAAATGTTGAGTAAGACTTGATTTTATCCATCAGAACTGTTTGGATTGTGAAAAGTGGGTGTTATATACCAGAATTCAGCAAGTTGAGGTTGAATGGTTGAAAAGAAAGAGGGATTCATGACAGCTGAAAAGGACAGATGTTTCTAAAGCAAAACAAGCTTTTACATTTTGATAAAAGATTATTCTTTGGAACAACATGCAGCAATGAATTGTCCACAATAAGATGTGTCTTAAAAGGATATTTTTCCAAAAAATGGAAATTCTTGCATCATTTACTGATCATCATGCCATCCCAGAGGTGTATGACTTTCTTTCTTCAGCAGAACACAAAGATTTTAGAAGAATATCTCAGCTCTGTTTGGTCCATACAATGTAAGTGAATGGTGATCAGACATTTGTAGCTCCAAAATATCACATAAAGGAAACATGAAAGTAATCCATATGATTCCAGTGGTTAAATTCATATCTTCAGAAGTGAGATAGCTGTGGGTGAGAAACAGATCAATATTTAAGTCATTTTTTTACTCCAAATCTCAACTTTCAATTTTACATCTGAAAGTCACATGTGGTCCCTGTTTAGTTTCAGTCGAGATTTAGAGTATAAAAAGGACTTAAATATGGTTCTGTTTCTCACCCACACCTATTAAATTGCTTCTGAATATATGGATTTAAACAATGGAGTGACCGAACCTCAGCACAACAGGAAGACAGCTCGCGACCCGGGCACGCAACGCAACGTGAGCGTGACGAGAGGCGCAACCACGTTTGTGAGAGATAGACAAAATATTGACGCAAGTGCATGCTGCCAAGATAACATAAGCGCTATGCACCCACGAAAATAATAGACAGACATGGAGCACGAGTGTCCGGATCCCGACAAAGACCGAAACCGAACTAGACAGGGAGTCAGGATCCAGACACCGTGCTCCCGGCATGAAACAAAACAAACCGAAGCGCACATGGCAGGGTGTACCACCGAAACTGTGCGCTCACACAAAGACAGACAATGAAACATAAGACATGGGACGATGATGCTATGGTCCTATCAGACAAAAATGCAGACTGACAGAGTCTCAGGACCGTGATCGACCTTTGCACTTCTGGGGTACGGGTCCCCCGTAAGCATGAAGTTGAGCACGTGAATCGAAAATGTCATAGAAGCACTACAAAATGATGTAATTGTTTCAGCAGTTGCATTTTTCGTGTCAGACTTGTTTTTTATGACACTATCGGTTAGGCTTAGGTTTAAGCGTAGGGAAGTATTTTTGTTGATTTAAAGTGAGCATTAACCATAAATCCTTCAGTGCAACACAGTGGACATTTCAGCTTGGAACTGCCGTGATACGTGTAATGAACCACGTAATGTCATTTTGCAAAAATGTTGCCACAGATATATCATTTTTATGAGACCAGGCAGGGTTTTTGCAGGCTCTAGTTCTCTTTAAAAATTAAATATGATCATACTAACCTATTTTAAAATGAGGACATGAATTCCTGCATTGCATCTTCTGACTTAATTAAAATAATATAAAATAATAAAAAATAAAATGAACCTTTCTTCTAGTGGATTTGAATAACCTTCGCACAGAGGTTCTCCTTACATGGCTCAATTAAATTACACAAACGGAGGTCTTCTCTAGGAGCATTAATGTCAAACTCTCAACCTAACCAGATGTGACTCATAATGCAATTAACGTATTTCTCCCATTGAAAGCATTGAATAAGGGCTGGAGGGTACAACCTGCATGTCTTGGCCTGTCAGGTTTTCAGCACAATGGAATGAAGATGGAGAAATCCACATGTCCATCAAACCCCAGAGGGGTGTTGGGGAAAGGAGGGTGATGGAAGAGTGTGAGGAGTGAAGAAGAGAATGAGATGGAGGGAGAGTGAGAATTTGAGAGTGGTGACTGTCAAAACTCCCCATCAGGCAGCAGATGGTGAGATGGCTCTTTTTTGAGCAAATTCTGTTGAATATTAAGTGAAATTTGGTAGGAACATTCAGTAGTTTCCACAGTTAACAAGCCCAAAGAATGAACATGCCTGTTGTGATGGACATGCATAAAAATGGGCCCAGAAACTGCTAAAAATTTAAATAAAGATTCAAACTTTTTTTTTTTTCGGGGGCATCATGATTACTTGTGAATGTGGCATTTTGATCATTTTAAAAGCAAAATTAATCAATAGAAAACATACTTTAAATTCAAGGCCTTTTTTTAGACATGATTTTAGGTTGTCAGTGGTTTGACAACTGGTTAAAAGCCCTGGTTGGCTTACCAGACAACTCTGAGAAAACTAACATTAGTCATTGCAGACACAGTGCCACTCAAATATCAGTAATAAGTTATTACATTTTGTGTCATCAGAAATGAGAATCTGTCTCAATATTTTGGTTTGAATCTACACTAATAGTTTACATCAATTTCAGAAAAGAAACAAAACTGCAGAAAATTACTGATATAATTGAACTCTTTTATAGTCTCTGTTGATTGGAAAGGAATGGCTCAAAATTGGTTTAAAACGCTGCTTTTGAAAAAGGAACAAAGTCTGAAGCCATTATAAATGCTATGTTCATGTTTGTTGCCCAAGTTGACTTGTCTTGTCATGTCCAAAGCAAAGAACAGCTGATATTGAACCATCTCTGCAATTTCTGAAGACGTATAATGGATAACTGCACGAGTGGGATGCATTCGGACTTAAAATAGTCATGATGGTCTACTTGTGAGGGTTATTAGCAGAGTTTATAGGCACAGAGAATTCGGGTTGGAGTGCATCCTCCTCCTCCTCCTCCAGAACTGCATGAATTGCTCACTGTGTGGGAGGCAGGTAGGAGGGAGGGCCTGCTCCTCAGCCTCAACTCCTTCCTCTTTTTTATTTCTTCCTGCATCTTCTCTCTAAGGAATCTTCCAGCGTGTGCACGGGGGCGTATTGTTGGTGAGAGGATGAAATAATATTGCATTCTTTCTCTGACAAGCCCTGTTGAATGTTTCCACCTTACTTGTAGAGAAAGCTGTACAATGCATAACTTCTACTGGAGTCTTTAGAATTGCTGCCATTATGCTGTTTGTATTGTTCCATTCCTGATAGGCCAAAAAAAAATTGCGCAAATTTATTTGGTAACACTTTACAATAAGTTTCCATTTGTTAATATTAGTTAACACAAACTAACAATGAACAATATTTAATCATTAAAAACAATAAAAACCATCAGCACCTCTGTAAAATGGCATTAGTAGAAGGGACCTACGTATCGGGCTCTAGGGTGGGAAACGGTGGGGCTGGTAACCAAGGCTACACTGGAAGGGTGACAACCCCATAGATGGACTAAATTCTTGCTCCAAGAAGAAGGGTTTTGGGAGGCCATCCATCGCATGGTCTTTTCCAGTTGGTGGTTGGCTCATTCTGCTTGACCATTAGTCTGGGGATGAAACCCAGAGATCAAACTCACCGTAGCCCCCAGCTGTCGACAGAACTCTGCCCAAAAATGTAACACAAACTGGGGGCCTCTGTCAGAAACCACATCCACTGGGAGGCTATGAATATGGAAGATGTGATTAATGACAGCTACTGCTGTCTCCCTCACTGAGGGTAATCTGGGGAGTGAAATTAAATGAGCTGCCTTGCAGAACCTGTCTACTACAGTCAAAATTACTGTTGCCATGGGACAGGTGGACACTAGTAACAAAATCCATGGCTATGTGTGACCAGGGTCTCAAAGGGACTGAAAGCAGTTTGAGGAGCCCAGCAGAGAGTTACAGGAGGTCTTATTCACACAAACAGGGAAAGCAGCAAAGAACTGGCAAATATTCCATGCAAGCGATGGCCACCAAAAATGCTATGTAATGAGCGTTTGAGTACTAGCAGCAAACAGGTGATGATTGATGATGGCCCCACCGAAGGACGTGCATTCGAACTGATCTCGGATCAAACAGCTGACCCGCTCGACCTGTGGTTGGAGATGCGGCGTTATGTAGCACGGTGTGGACTTTAGCCTCCAGGAGCGGGGAGTATGTATCCGCTGGGACGGTGGAGGTCTCAATTTTGAAACATAGAGAAAGTGAATCGTGCTTGACGTTCTTTGAGCCCAGACGATACAAGTGTGTGAAATCAAAACACGTAAAAAATAATGCCCAGCGGTTCTGCCTAGAGTTAATATGTTTGGCGCTACAGATGAACGCTAGATTCTTGTGATTAGTCCAAAACACAAAAGGTATCCCCAAGCCCTCTAACCAATGACTCTACTCACCTAAGGCCAACCGGACAGCAAGTAATTCCCTGTTACAGACATCATAATTGCGTTAAGTGTAAGTTAAGTGGTGGGAAATGAACACACAAAGATGCACCTTTCCATCCGTGGGAGAGTGCCGAGAGAGAATACATCCACCTCCACAACGAACTGTAAAGCATGGTCAGGGGAAATTAAATGGGTGTGGTGTAAAAATGCTCCTTGAGTTTTGCAAACATGGATTCAGCCTGTGAACACCAACAATATTCAGTGAGCGTGGAGGTGAGACCCCTGTGGGTGTTAAACACCATCTTCATCTCATACCCCTTCCTAATATGAACCAGATGGTAAGCTTTCTGTAAGTCCAACTTCGTAAAGACGGACACTCACTGTAAAAGCTCAGAAGCTGAGGACATCAATGGCAGAGGGTAACTGTTCGTAACCGTGATGCCATTCATCTCTTGATAATCTATGCAGTGTCTAAGCGTGCCATACTTTTTCTCCACAAAGAAGAACCCCGGCCCTGCAGGAAAAGAGGAAGAGTTGATGAGACCGGCTGCTAAAGAATCATTAATATACCTGTTCATGGCCTTCTTCTTGGGAGTAGAGTGAATGCAACCGTTCTTGAGGCAGAGAAGTGCCAGGAATCAATTCAGTAGTTGTTCTGCAGAAAGAGAAAATCGAGAGGAAAAAAGCCCTTACATATCCCTCACCTGAGTATGGAGCTGGGAGAAGAATTTCCATGTCAGGCCTGCTCGCAGAGGTGTGGGAAACGTCAAAGGGGGAGGTAGTAAATCCTATGCCAGACTAGGATCAGGAGGGAGGCGAAGTTGCTGGACCAGGGGCATAAGCTCAGTGAGCTAAGACACCATCATCTCCATGGAATGGTTAGATGTGGATATCTGGTCTTGGTGTAGACCAAGCAGAGCACCTTGCTGAGACAGGGCAGAATGAATAGCAGTGTCCTCTGCTGGATGCATTGCTGGCTGGTTTATTCTGTCAGGTGTTGCAGGGACAAACGACCCAAGAGCACAGGAAATCAATGACAAAGTCCTTTATTAATCTAACAGAAAAAGCACTCCAGTGCCAGCTCGGTCGAGCTCAAATAATGAAGCCACAGAGGGTGAGGTGATTGTGTTCGTCAGTTCGTGTTGTGTCATGGAAGTCCGGAAAGATCCGCAGCAGGTTGGTGTGATGCAAAGCAACACCCACACACACAAGTTCCCAGACACGTGGGCAAACATTAGAGGAATCCTCCTTGAGAGCAACCAGCAGGCAGGGTTGGGAGGGTTAGTATTTAAATGTATTCCACTACAGAATACATGATGCAAAATGTAATTTGTAATGTGTTTCGTTAGATGACTCAAGGTCAGTAACACATTCTAACTACTTTGGATTACTTCTTCAGCACTGGTAGATATTTTCACTTGTTGTGACTATAAAAACTGTCAGTACAGTAAGACAAAGTACATGTTAAAAATACATTCTCTGAAAAACCTAAAGATCTTATGCAGTGTTGTTTCTAAAACAGCATAAATCAAATTTATCTTGTTTTAAGGATTTTTAGATATTTTTACAGGAAAAAATAAAAAGTTATTATCAGTAATAGGATTTTTGCCCTAATATCAAAGGTCTTACTAGAAAAAATGAATTATGATCCAACGTGAATTTTCTTGATAAAAAAAATATGATCATGCCTGGTAACACTTGCATGTAAAATTGCTAGAAATAGCATTTTATCTTAGCGTAAAGCTAACAATTTACACAAGTTTTATTTCTATTTCTTCTGCTCCAAACTTACTTCAGATGTACTTCTCTGTCTGTTCATATGAATGTAACATCATAAGAAAGTGTTTCACCGCTGTTCAAATGCACTTTGTATCGATTCATTTATATGTATAAATGTTTTCCATCTGAATGGACTAAATATTAAATTAAACAAATTGCAATAAAATGCAAAGTAATCTTTTCAGTAATCAAACTACTCTTTGAATGTAACTGTATTCTAATTACCAATTATTTCAATTGTGACTGTAGTGGAATACAGTTACTTATATTTTGTATTTTAAATACGTAATCCCATTACATGTATTCCATTACAACCCAAAATTGAAAACAACACAACAGGGGAAGCAAAATAACAACAAGGAAAACCAAAACTAAACATTTAGCTTGTATGAAGACAGAAAAAGCAAAAAACGAGACTAGACAACGAGGGTAAACATTAGGTGAGTATTTATAGAGTCTTAGTAACCAGGTGATTGGGAGAAGGTGAAACTGATTAGAGCATAGTGAGTTGGAGTGGATGATGGCAGGAGATGGAGAGAAAGATGAGGGTGTGACAACATATTATATATATATATATATATATATATATATATACACACACACACACACACACACCACACACACACACACAGTACAAATATATTGTAAATACGGCACCAGTATGGTCTGTTTAAAATACACTCCACAAATTACATTTTGATAATGCTCGATCAAATTCAATAAAGTGACATTTCCTCTTGAGAGTGTGTTATCTCAGAGGCAAGCAGAAGTGTAAAATTAAGGGCAGATACATACTGAATTGCAAGTTCTCAAATGCAAACATCAATGCTTGGCCAGCACAAATCAAGCAATTTTTTTTCCCCATGGTAAAATGTTTTTTCCTATTCTAGAGTATCTACAAGTGAGCCATCCGTAGGCTGAGTACCCCAAATTGTGTTACCACCAACCTGATCTCATGACCAGTCAGAGGACCTCATGACCAGTTAGCTCGAACAAAAACGTAACACTTTTACTCCCATAGAGGAACATAAATGAACCAACTAATGTGATATAACCATTTACTTTCACCTCTTACACAAACATAACCATAACATCTACCCAATCTTCTACCATGGATAAAATAAAATGAAAAAAACAGCAGGGTTTAGAACAAGTCAAGGTAAGTGCCTATGGATAAACATAATTTGTTTGTATTGCATAATTAAATATGTAATGAATAACCAAATTAGTTCACAAACTTTCCATATTTAAAAGCTACAGTAGCTGAAATTTGATGCCTTTATGCCTATTTGATATGAATCTCTGATAGTTGATTGGTTGGTGTGTATGGGAATCAAAGTCGTAAGTTTTCATATGGGCCAATTCGTAAGATATATTTCAATGTCGCCATATCACATAAATTATTACAAGTTGTCATGAGACCATGCTGCTTAACACTGTGACTTTATAGTACTATCAAATCAGTCGATCTTGAGATCAAGATTCTGTTTGACTGACTAGAGCAATACGGTGGAGAGCGTTCAGGGAACCAATTGGCAATTTGAAAAAAGTTGTTCCCTACAAATTATTGGGCTATTCACATCTATTACATCCTCTGTGTCATTTTATTTAATTGTTTAATTGTACTTCACATCTACTTCATCATAGTTTCTTTGTCTTTTCAGGATATTTGTCATTCAAAAACCCTGAACATCGTGTTCCTTGTCCTGGGAGGTGTCTCCTATAACACTATCTTGTGTTTTTATAGCATCCTATTTATAGAAACAGCTCTTTAGCACTTGAGAGAAGATAAAACAGCTTTGAGTTAAACCTGCATTCTAACAGACCTGATAAATGGAACAATCGTATCTGGATTCTGTGGAATGTAACCCATTTTTCTTAATATCCCACTCTCTCTCTTACAACACCCAATCTATAATGAGTGCAAAACTATATCACTTCCATTATAATCAACAAATCTCTCTTCACTGTAAGTGTGTGATTTAGACAACTTCTTTGATTATAATGGGAGCAACCTATTATTACTGTCACATTGCTTGCTTGCAGTGGCGACATGCTGCCTCCCTATTTACTATCCAGCCTACAGTAAGTAGTATGCAAGATTAAAATGAGTGCATCCCAAAATTATAGCAATTAATAATGGTTACATAATCAAAATGTGTAAACAGATACAATAAATACAGAATTTCTGGCCAGCTGAGGTAGTGTGTATAATTTTCAGGTGTGTGAGAGGGGTTTATTTATTGTCCTAAATGTATGTACTTAAATATTAAGTAATACTGAATTTTAAGCTAATGATTTTAGCTAAATGTACTGTATGCATAAAGTTTGTTTCAACATATTTTCAACATTCACCAGTAAAGTGCCTACTTTTAGTTGATTATTAAGTAAGTGTACTAGGGTTGAAAAAGACTCATATTTGATTCAGAGGTGCAAACTTGCAAAAAAAAAAAACCTAAAATAAATCACATTAAATGTCTTTCTATTTTCGTCAGCTCGGTAAACTGTCTTGTTCTCTCATATTTTAATCAATGTCTTTACCTCAACTGAAATGTCCAGGAGACATATTGAAGAAAAGAGGGAAGAAAAGTGAAAATAATTATGGCAACCCCAATAAGAAATCAAAACCTAATTATTTTAATCAGCTCAGTCAGAAAATTATATTTATTTAGATATACCAACCAAAACCAATTGGTTTTTCTTTCACAAGACAATGTTCCAACACTTAATGTGGAAAAAACCTTATCTCTAGTTTTAAAAGCAATACATCTTAAACTGTAGTAATCTTTTTTCTTTTTTTTTAACTCATCTTCTATTAAGGCTATTCTCCTCAAATCTCTGGAGCCAATGGCTTATTACATACATTTAGTTGAGAGGAGGAAACTGGATCCTATTAATTGCAGCTAAATTGTGTGAGCAGTAATAGGGAATGAATATCAAGTGGCCTTTTGTGTAATGAAGTTCTATCCTTTTAAATGAACACAGTGTCCTTAGTCAAAGTCAAACTTATTCACCTGCAGTTCCAGGAGACCATCAACATAACTATGTTATCACCATGTTGTTATCCACGGATGGATGGATGGTTAGATGAATGGATGGATGGATGCATTTATGTACATATGTACAGACGATCCCTGATGTGGGAATGAGACATTGTGTCTCTCATGCCACAACGCTGGACTACTCGCTTAAATGGCCTTGACCTTACTCTCGGATCCTCAGCACAAAACCTGAAAGAGCGGTACGCACGCCAGCTCGCCATGTTCGGGGGGTGGCATGCAAATACCTCTCGCCAATTCCCATTGGCCATTTATCAAAGATCAGAGGTGTCTCTGGCTCCCAAGAGTGACCCCTAGTGTCACTACATCGACACCACGTCTTGTTCCATCCATCAGAGAACCAGGACGTTTCTAAATCAAGATAAATCAAATTGATCTTGTTTTAAGGATTTTTTAGATACAAAAATTATTATCAAGAATATGATTTTTGCCCTAATATCAAAGGTCTTACTAGAAAAAAATAAATTATTATCCAATGTGAATTTTCTTGATAAAGAAATATGATCGTGCCTTGTAACGTGCATGTTAAATGGCTAGAAATAGCATTTTTAGCTTAGCATAAAGCTGACAATTTACACCAGGTTAAATTTTATTTGTTCTGCTCCAAACTTACTTCAAACTTACTTCTCTGTCTGTTCATATGAATGTAACATTTCATAAGAAACTGTTTCACCGCTGTTCAAATGCACTTTGGATTGATGTCCAATCTCTTCAGTAATCAAACTACTTTTTGAATGTAACTGTATTCTAATTAGCAATGATTAAATGATATACACTCACCTAAAGGATTATTAGGAACACCATCCTAATACTGTGTTTGACCCCCTTTCGCCTTCAGAACTGCCTTAATTCTACGTGGCATTGATTCAACAAGGTGCTGAAAGCATTCTTTAGAAATGTTGGCCCATATTGATAGGATAGCATCTTGCAGTTGATGGAGATTTGTGGGATGCACATCCAGGGCACGAAGCTCCCGTTCCACCACATCCCAAAGATGCTATATTGGGTTGAGATCTGGTGACTGTGGGGGCCATTTTAGTACAGTGAACTCATTGTCATGTTCAAGAAACCAATTTGAAATGATTCGAGCTTTGTGACATGGTGCATTATCCTGCTGGAATTAGCCATCAGAGGATGGGTACATGGTGGCCATAAAGGGATGGACATGGTCAGAAACAATGCTCAGGTAGGCCGTGGCATTTAAACGATGCCCAATTGGCACTAAGGGGCCTAAAGTGTGCCAAGAAATCATCCCCCACACCATTACACCACCACCACCAGCCTGCACAGTGGTAACAAGGTATGATGGATTCATGTTCTCATTCTGTTTACGCCAAATTCTGACTCTAACATCTGAATGTCTCAACAGAAATCGAGACTCATCAGACCAGGCAACATTTTTCCAGTCTTCAACTGTCCAATTTTGGTGAGCTCTTGCAAATTGTAGCCTCTTTTTCCTATTTGTAGTGGAGATGAGTGGTACCCGGTGGGGTCTTCTGCTGTTGTAGTCCATCCGCCTCAAGGTTGTGTGTGTTGTGGCTTCACAAATGCTTTGCTGCATACCTCGGTTGTAACGAGTGGTTATTTCAGTCAAAGTTGCTCTTCTATCAGCTTGAATCAGTCGGCCCATTCTCCTCTGACCTCTAGCATCAACAAGGCATTTTCGCCCACAGGACTGCCGCATACTGGATGTTTTTCCCTTTTCACACCATTCTTTGTAAACCCTAGAAATGGTTGTGCGTGAAAATCCCAGTAACTGAGCAGATTGTGAAATACTCAGACCGGCCCGTCTGGCACCAACATCCATGCCACGCTCAAAATTGCTTAAATCACCTTTCTTTCCCATTCTGACATTCAGTTTAGAGTTCAGGAGATTGTCTTGACCAGGACCACACCCCTAAATGCATTGAAGCAACTGCCATGTGATTGGTTGATTAGATAATTGCATTAATGAGAAATTGAACAGGTGTTCCTAATAATCCTTTAGGTGAGTGTATGTAGTGGAATATAGTTACTTATATGTTGTATTTAAAAGATGTAATCCTGTTACATGTATTCCAGTACTCCCCAACCCTGGTGCTCCTAGAAAAAGCAACTGCAGACCAAATATATTGATCTGACCTCTGACTTTTCCCTCTGTGCTGAGAAAAACTCATCAGTAATGAGAAGTTTTGATTTCAACTACTGAACAGACCAGTGAGAGTAAGAGACAGACAGAGAGAGAGAGAGATAGAGTCAGGGTGTAATGATATTGTAGCGATGAGATGGGAGACAATGGATCTACACGCTGGCTTTTTAATGGAGATGATGAAAGTGATACAAACAATGTGGTGTAAAGAGCTAAATAATAACATTAATGCATACAGACCAAAGATCACAGGAACATACAAGGAAATATAAGAACTGACAAAGGACAAGAGAACATGAGGACAAATATATATACACAGACTAACTGAGGAAGATGGCAAACACCTGTGAAACAATGATGGGAGACAACCGGGGGACAATCAGAAAATAATTAACACTGACAAGTTAAACTTTTAAACTAAGAGTCTTAGGAACTGAAAGGTGAAAAACTGTGACCTGAACTCCACACAAGACCCCGGTTTGATCTTGATCTCTTATGAGAATCAAATAACATAATAGTATTATGATAACTATACCAATTTTAATAACAACTTGATACAAAAATTACACCTTGAGGGGAACTGACTTTAAACATGTATTAAGAATCACTTTGACAACAATTGGTAAAGAGTAAAATGTAGTTAGTTCTGAGAAATGCTCTAACATCATTTGTTGGTTTGATATTTTGTAATGTAATTTAAGGATGATTTAGGAGGAAAAGAGTTGATTGCAATAAAAATAAATGTCAAAAGCTAAAATTAGTCAAGTCGCATTTATCAATCTCACAGATTGTCAGTTTGTATTAATGCAGATGCTCTTTGATCAAGTTTGATTATAATAATAGATGTGTGACGTGTCATAAATCTAATAATTCCTTCCCTCAGGATCTTTTTAACATTCCTCATTAGCATTTGCACTCTTTCTTGCTTCTGTTTTAGTGGCTTGATATGATTTGAAAAAGTTTCTTTAATGTCCTACTCATTTCTACATCTTTTGAAGTGCAGTACACTCTTGACTTTATTTGAAAAAGCTCACTCTGTAATCGCAGCCAGTTTAGGAATTTGATTTGATTGGTTGCTTCAAATGTGACGTTACAACAAATGTGGGATTTTGAAGAGAGGTGTGCTATTACTTTTCTAAGCGATTGGACTTATCCACCAGGTGGATGATAACGTGGTCAAAAATGCCATAGACTTCCATTTAAGCAGGGAGTCGAGCCATCTAGGAACAGAAATATGATATCAACATTATGTTGCATGGTGCAAACATGCAGCCATGGGTGATCTAAATGCACTCTAATCTGTGCTCTGCTTGACCTTTGACTTTTTTTTTTGCAAGGAATGGAGGATTAACTAATGCAGAAATGCATGTAAAACTGAAACCATAAAGCACACTTGAGAGAAAACAAGAGGGAGGCAACATTAAAAGGAAAGGAGAAGCCATTTAGCAAATATGCTTCAATTTTGTCCAGATGCATGCTGGGTAAGTGTTGGCTGTGGTGAGAAACAGAGGTCATGGAGTTAAGCAGAGAGAGTATGTCGCATGGACAGAGAGAGGATTTTAGATATGCACATACTCAAATGTGCCAGACACGTTCATACACAATTGGTGTCACAAGTGGAGGTAGCAAATAATTTTTATCCCACTGATTTCAAATTGTTGGCTATCTGCAAGCACATACACACTCACAACAGAAACTACACACACACACAGACACTTTAAAATATAATGATAATGCTCTATAACGTCCTGCACACATTGAGGAGGAGGAGGAGGAGGAGGAGTTGAACCATAAGGTTCGCTGTCTTTTTTGCCTATTGCGGCGCAGTTTTGTGGTTCGTTTGCATAATGTGGTAGCTTATTTTAGCTTATTGTGGCCGACCCACTGGCCTGCTTTGCTCTCCCGATGGCCAGTCCACCCCGATCAGCCCCAAAGTGCGTCGGCCCACCGGTAAAATGCCCGGTATGCCAGATTACCAGTCCATCCCTGGTCATAGGTGTGCTTCATAGGTGTGCTTTTTAAAATTTTAGGCAGCATAATTATGCAGCTTTATAGGATACCCTGTTTTCCCTAAATTGTAAGGGGCTATTCACAATTAATAATTATTTTCATCAATCTGTAGTATTTTTACATTGTTTTGTGTAATTTCTTTTTTTGTTGTTTTTAGCTTTGTGTTTACTGTGGAAAGCAGGGCGGGCTGAGTGGAGGGAGGCCGGGATGGATGCCTGGAGCAAATGATCCTGCCCAGCTGTTGGTGATTGCAGTGTTGGCGGGAGGGGGATAAGGCTGCAATGAGAGCTGCAGTCGAGAGAGACTTTGGGAGAGAGAGAGAGAGACGCAATGAAGCTGTGTGTCTATGTGGAGCTGAAAAGCACCTCGTTAATGTGTGTTTATGTGGAGCTGAAAAGCACCCTGTTAGTGTGTTTGTGCTGCTGAAAGCAGTGGTGTTTAATGTCTTTGTTACACTGAAAATTGCTGACAATAAAGTGTCATGTTGGATGTTTGACCGGCTCCCGCCTCCTTCAGTGAGTCCACTTCTTTACAAACGCATTCAGTCTAGACAGCCCTGAAGGCAGCATCGCATGTAGCCTTTACTTTGCAGAGAAGGCAATCACATAATGTTTTACTGTATACTCAGTGAACAAAATTGTGCAAAATAGCAGACGATGCAAAATAAATGTTGATTATAAATCTTTCTATACTGAAAAGTATTGTAAAAAACAACAACAACCGTTTAGTCTAAATAAAAATGGACTATTCTACCAATATCTGTGAGCTACATATGCTTTTTAGATAATTGCATAGCTAGCATAGCAACATGCTAACGCAAAATCAATTTTAAGTTGAGTCTCCCATGCAGTGTGTTATTAGTGCTATTTGTATGATACACAAATTGTTCCAAATCAGTATCTTATTAAGTTCCATTTAATTTAGGATGCTGTCTTAGGCCACATCCACACTAACACATTTTCAGTTGAAAACGCATTGTTTTTGCTATGTTTACGCCTCCCATTCACAACTGAACAGTGTTTTCCTTCATTAAAAGAAACCGAACGCTCTCTACTACAGCATATTTTGGAAAACGATGACATTAGGAAATGTACAAAGGGAGTATTCAACTGAATATTTATTATTAAAGATGTGACCTTGGATGGTAGCTGCCTAGGTAGACGGTAGAAAACAAAGCAGATTACTAGATTTTCAAACAGAGCAAAACACGGCTGGATAATTCAGTTAAGATGGTTGCTGTGTTTTTGATAAATGTAGCCTGTCTAAGATGTTCAATTTGCTTGTCATTAGCCAGTCCAAACTGGTCATTAGCTGGTTTAAGATGATAATTCTAATCAAGCTTGTAGACCACTTTCCAGCAGGTCTTACCAACTTAAAGCGAGGTCTTATTTGAATATGCATGGTGAAATTCCATGGGTGAAGAAGTCTTGGACGTATGTTGAGTGCGTGTGAGACAAACAAAAACGAATAGCCAAGCAGCCTCTTTTTAAAGTTGTACATTGTACTATGAAAGAGTGAAGTTAAAAATCAATTTGCCACTAAAATAATATTATTGTCCATTGTTCAATATAGCTGTGCACGAAGCACCGTCAACACAGAGCTCACTGCCAACTCAAGCAACTGCCTATTAGTCAATGTAGCGAATTCAACTGGCAATGTTCACCAAACTTGAACTCTATGCAAAATCCACAAGGAGATGTTCTTCACCACCAGAAGTCCATCGCCTGAAATTCACGATTGCACAGATTCCAACTGAGATTACTATATTTGGCCTACTGGAAATTCACCATGTGAAGGTTTCTGGAACAAAATGGCTGATCAACCAGCTAATGACCATCTTTGATTAGATACCAAGCTTAAACTGGATTTTTCAGTAGGTGTTGTTGGTAAATCTAAGAACTAGTTACATGACATTATATAAAAAAGAATTAACTTGTTTGTTAATCCAATCACATCCAAATTGTGTGATATGTGTTTTTTTTTAATCAATGAGCAGTGAAATTCCACAGGGAAATGGTGGTCACACAGTTTGGCTCCATGCTGAAAATATCTCATTAAATGTGTGGATCACTTGCCATGCTGGAATGGAGTCTGTCAAATCAATGTCATGTTATGGCAGCAACAGAAAAATCATTACAGATGATAGTCATAAGCGTGATTAAAAGCACACAACCACACAATCAAAATGAAGAAATGCAAACACACACTTCTCAACAGTATGCTTGAACTGATTAGCACTAGGATGAATGACTGAATATGTTGTAAATCCCTGCTGAAAATCCATCTTAAAACAGTAAAAGGTGGTCAGCTAGTCTCCCAGCCATGCCATGCTGTTAAACTGGTCTGTTTTGTTAGTTTATAGCACTTATTTTGGACAATTTCCAGATAGTCATGAAGGTGGACCAGCTGGCCGACCGGGTAAACACAAGCTAAACCAGCTGAACACCAGCGTTGCCAGACTGGGAGACCAATAAAACCACCTTACACTTTCAAAAGAGAACCAAAACGTACAATGGTACTACTATGTCTTTTTGGACATTTACATGGACATATCAAAGTACCATTGTATTATTTTTGACATAAATATTTGACATATTTCTTTTTACTTCTTTTTCCTTTTAGTTTTCTTCATTATACAGGATGTGCTGCTGTCCAAATATTGTTGCCTGTGTATTTGAAAATGTTTTTTCCATTCTATCATTCACACAGACATAGATTAAGCAGGCAAAACATGTTATTATTACTTTTATTTATTTTTTTCCTCCCCTTTTCTTCCCAATTTGGAATGCCAAGTTCCCAATGTGCTCTAAGTCCTCGTGGTGGCGTAGTGACTCAATCCAGGTGACACAGGACGAACCTCAGTTACCTCCACATCTGAAACCGTCAATCCGTGCATTTTATCACGGTGCTTGTTGAGCACATTACCACGGAGATGTAGCATGTGTGGAGGCTTCACGCTATTCTCTGCAGCATCCATGCATAACTCACCATGTGCCCCACCGAGAGCAAGAACCACACATTATGGAAACCACAAGGAGGTTACCCCATGTGACTCTATCCTCTTTACCAACTGGGCCAATTTGGTTGCTTAGGAGACCTGGCTGGAGTCACTCAGCCTGCTCTGGATTTGAACTTGTGACTCCAGGGGTGGTAGTCAGCATCTTTACTCGCTGAGCTACCCAGCCACAACTTATCATTACTTGTATGGACCCACAATGACTAAGAACATTTGCCAATATGCATAAGTTAAGTTGAAGTGAAACTTGTGTTCACTATCGAAATCCTCGCTTATATTTTCACAATAGTTTGGCACAAACCATCGCAGACGGCACGTGCATCACAGTGGCTCAGAGGCAGTTAATCAGTTCTATTGTTCAATTGAGTTGAATTAGACACAAACACGCCATCAATGGCATTTATATATTTGCTTAAAATTGCCTTATTTGAACAGTAAAATGTGATTGGAATGTGAAGTGCACAATAATCATGGTTATCTATAAAAATCATAGCTAGTCCAAATAATCGTCAGAAGCCTAGCCACCATTACTTTTATTTCAAACATGCAATAAAAGTGAATGGTGACTGAGACTAACAACCTGACTAACAAATTTGTGTTCTACAGAAGGAACAAAGTGATACAGGTTTTGAACGACATGAGGGTGAGTAAATGATTATATTTTTTCTTTTTTTGGGGTGACCTGTCCTTTTTATTGCCATGGAAATAATGTCACAAATCATAATGGTCCTAAATTTAACTTCATTTTTTGCTTCTATCTTGTGATTTTGAAGTCAACCATATCCCAAGCTATGATATTGCAAATCCGAACTAGGCACACTAGTTGCTTTCACCCAAACACTTTATTGGAATATTGTCTGCATATTAAGCAGTCAGAAAGCTGTTTTGCAAGCATCAACTTGCAAAGTGTGTGTGTGTGTGTGTGTGTGTGTGTGCGTGTGTGTGTGTGTGTGTGTGAACACACTTATTTGAGGTTGCAGGTTATAAATGCCAAGGTTTTCCTCACTAACAAATCCCACACAATGACCTTTAGCCAAACTTACAAGACAACTGGCAAGCCTGTTATTCATCGTGTATACACACACCCACACAAACACACAGAAGCATTTTGCATGTTAGCACAGCTCTCCCAGACTCTGCAGACTTCGCTGGACGTAAGATTTAATTCTAAAAGAGGCCGTGGCTTCACTTTGGTGCTGGCAGAAACCAGCAGAGTCCATTATTGTGGCGCCCTTTCATTCTGGCCATGGTGGCGTGCAATACTGGGAGTAAGAACAGGAAGAGATCAACCTATCTGCTTATTTGCCCTTGTGTCATTTCTATCCTTTTTAGTCTTTCTATCTCCCCTAAATTCTCACAACATCCACTAAAGGACTCTAGAGTAACAAACACACTCTTTTGGGCAACAAAGGCTCTTATGGTAGATGCTATATTTAAAGGGATAGTTCATTGGAAAGTTTAAATTCTAGCATAATTTACTCACCCACTCATTTGTTCACACACAATAATTTTATGTGAAGTATTTAAAGTACATTCGTAGTTTCAATATTTTTTGTTCTTTAGACATTTGTTTTGCTGTACAAGAATAACTGGCTTTGGTTTTCAAAAAATGAAAATAGGTAATAATTTACAATTTATGCATGGAGCAACATTGAGAGCTCAATATCTCTAGGATTTATCAATAGAAGGCCTTAAAATTATTTGTAAATAATAAAAGTTTGTTCTGAAACAGAATCTAAAAGGATATTAAAATGTAATGGAGGCTCTCCAACTTCAGAAAAACAACTTTGTTTTGTTTTTCCCCAAGTTTTGGTCTAACGCCATTGGCATATAATTTAAGGGTGCTGAAGTGAAGGGTACTGATCTCTGCACAAAAATAAAATAACAAGTCCTCATTTCTAAGGTTATTTGTTGTCACCATTTATGTATTTCTTTCACCAGATTTGTTTTTTATTATAATTTTTTTTTTATCATGGTTGAGTTGACACAGAATGACATTTGTTTATTCCACTTTGTTCTCAGAGTTATTTCCAATATCACATTTACCTACCCCTAAACGTCATGTAAAAAATCCGCTTTTAAGATTTACCTTAGCCTACTATCGAAGCGGGCAGCTCCTGGCCTGAAAAAGCTGCAATAATTACCAGAATTCATGATTGTAGCACGTACGTGACCCCTCAGCTACTAGTGCACTATTACTACAGACGGAAATGGGCTTCGACCAGATAACTATGTTCGTGAAGAGAACAAATTGGGAAACTTGTTAAGAAAACAAAACAGATATACAGACCTTTTAATGAACAATGAGCAACTTATACACAAATAAATCACCTCATATAACAACATAACGTGTCTTCTTTCCAGAATTAATCAAATAAAATAGAAAATAATCTATGTGGTTTGCTCTGTTATTATTTTGTCTTATATATATATATACTCAATTTCAATTTCAACCTCAATTTCAAATATATACAATAAACAAAAGAACAAATAATATTCTGTTAAAACAACAAAGAACTTCTCAGAATGCTCAAATTAAATAGTTCAACAGATCTTCTCAGTAGGTTCACATGATATAATTCAGTTCAATAGAGCTTGTCAGTGGGCTCAAATTAAATACTCAATTCAGTTCCAGTGGATGATAAAGACTTTCAAATTGTGCAATTTGTCTCTACACTCGTAGATAGAAAGTTCCTAAATCCTGAAAAAATTTGAAGTACTTATTGCAATCACAGATCGTCCGCTCTCAATCCGTTGTCTGTAATCACACTCATTCCGTTTTCTTTTTTAGATTAAACTCGTGGGTGGCTCGCCATCTCAGTTTCTGCACAGGTGGCTTAACATTTTGGCCAAATGAAAATACATTTCTTTTAAGAAAAAAAGATCATTATATCGTAGCTCACCAAGTCGGATGATTTCACATTCTAGCTACTACCTCACATAGACACGGGATTCCGTAATCGGTATGCATCCAATTCCATCTGGACCATCATCATTCTACAAACAAGCTTATGTTGTTAATCCAACATATTTGTAAAGAGATTACTTGATAGGAGGCGAATACCGGCTTGACAATATAAATAATATTTAATATAAAACTGAACCAAAAAGACAAAGTCACACACAGGTGTCGGGTAGCTGCCCGTAACTCTCTCTCTCTCTCTGTCGCACTGCCATCTCTGGTCGGCCCTTATCCCTCTAAGAGGCTTGATTAGCCTGATAAAGGGCCGGGTGTGTAGTATCGCGACCCGGCCTTGCCATACACCCTGCCACATTCCTCCCTCGTTCTAGCAGGACGGGGAGCCCCATGCATGACGTATATCTTTTATTTCAGTGTTTTATTTATTTTCCGAATTCTTGCTTAGTTGTAATATTTATTTTCCACACCTATTTATTTCTCATTTAGGGCTCATTTAGAATGTTATTTCCAAGGCGTAGTTTTTTTTTTTGTTTTTTTTTTACCTGGGTTACATGATTATTGTCAAAAGTCTGGCTATGTACGACTAGATAAACAAAGCCTGTGAGCTTTCCTCTCCTTTTATCTATCTCCCCTATCTGTCTGCTCTTCTCCTAGTTTCTCTCCTGTCTGGCAACTGTCCCATCTTCCTGTTCCCGTACCTCCTCTCACCTTCCCTCCAATTCGATGAGCATCGATTACCCAAAGCTTGACGCCCGGGTGCCATCAATGAGTAAGTGGATACAGCTCTTTACCTACTACAAGCTTGCATGTGCCCCTGCAGGAACAGGTCGGGGTAAATTAATAGTGTTCTCACACATAGTAGAAATCACTAATGTATCTGATATTGATAGAGTTAGACAACGTGAGCAGCTTCACCTTTGCTTAATAAAAAACATATTTCTGGCAGCACAGTGCAGAGGTGCTCAGCCAGATGGCTGGATGTCTCTTAGATCATCTCTCTAGATGAACAGCTCTCATTTTGGGTTTAAATGGTCCTTCAAAATGATCCTCTGTGTATTCCAAATAACATAGGATGTAGAATACAGGTAATTAAAATAAGGCTAAAAAAAATTAGACATCTTTTAAAAATCTTACTTAGTATAAAATACACTGCATGTGTCAAGTTCACAGATATGTAATCTGTGTCCATTTTGTTTTTATACATTTTTAAAAACGTTATAGCATTTTCTACAAAAATATATTTTATTGATCAAAAAAATGTCAAATGGTGTTTAACTATCAACTATTATAATACTTTCCTTGCATCTAGAATATGCATGAGTGTACACAACTTAATCATTTATCTCAAAAGTTTTCAAACACATTTTCAAGTTAAAACATATTTACAAATATCATAAATGCTTGATTCACAAATATCAAGAAGTTGTATTAGGGTTACTCCATTTGTCATGAACAAAATGTACCATTTTCATAATATCAGATTTTCTTCACACAGTCATGAAGGTTTGAAGGGTTTTTGTCACATGACAACAGGTTTGAGTGGTTTACGAGGAATTTTGTTTTGTTACAAATTGGTAATTACAAGGATATTGTGTGTGTGTGTGTGTGTGTGTGTGTGTAATTATAGTAAAGGTTTCATTGAAGAAATTATATATATATATATATATATATATATATATATATATATATATATATATATATATAAAAGATTATTCCAAACAACTCATGCCAACATTTTAGCTTTTAATGAGACATTTTATTTATTTTGTGATTTATGCTTTATAGTCTCTGGAGTTTACACCCTTACATGGCTGTCAGTTTTTAGCCTCTCAGCCTTGAATATTTGCCTATGTACTTTGGTGTTACACAGAAATAAAGAACTTCATACAAGTTTGGAACAACATGAGGGTAAGTTCAAAATGACAGAATTTTAGAATGAACGGTCTCTTTAAGGAAGTAAATAACATACATTTTGATTCTCTGTTATTTTGTTTTAACTCTGTTATTTAATCTGAGACCATTTCATCTTCTGATACATACTTTGCGTTGCTGTTTGAGAAACTCTGAGCACATTGTGTTGGATTCCCTGTAAAAGTCATACAGAAACTTTTGCAATACAGTAGCAGGCACAAAGCCTCAGTTAGTTTAATTCTTCCTGCATATATCATCCAGCTAAACAAGTGGGAAACAGCATGTTTCACTGCTGATAAAATAATGGAACCATGTGTGTGTGTAAGAGAGAGCTCATACTGATTTTCACTGGTGCTTTTGCTAATTGGCTCATATCTTACCTGTGGTGACAAGTCCAGAGACAGGCAGCCAGGTCAGCATTTTTTAGTAAAATCATAGAAAATAACCACAACAATCCTAGGTGTTTTTTCAGTACTGTGGCTAAATTGGTTAGGAATAAAGCCTCAACAGAACCAGATATTATGTCGCAGCACAAGAGCAATGAATTTCTTTACAGACAAAATTGAAATAATCAGAAATAAAATTGGAGTTATGCAATCATCTGTCATAGCACCTCAGAAAACAGTGTCTAATTATTATCCTCACGTGCAACTTCAATCCTTCACTGTCATAGGTCAAGAAGAGCTAACAAAACTAATCGAAACATCAAAAGCCACAACATGTTTATTAGATCCAATACCAACTAAGCTCTTAAAAGATGTATCTCCTGTAATTTCAGAACCTCTTCTTAATATTATTAATTCCTCACTATCCTTAGGACATGTCCCAAGAAACTTAAAGATGGCAGTTATCATACCGAAAAACTAATTCATGCGTTCATGACCTCAAGACTAGATTATTGTAATGCATTACTGGGAGGATGTCTAGCAAGATCAGTAAATAAACTTCAACTGGTTCAAAATACAGCAGCCAGAGTGCTGACAAGAACCAAGAAATATGATCATATTAGCCCCGTTTTATCATCGTTACATTGGCTACCTGTTAAATTTCGTATGAATTTGAAAATTCTGTTAACTACTGTGGCAGGGCGGAGGGTGGGACCGGGTCGTTATCCTACACACCCGGTCCCGTATTAGGCTAATCAAGCCTCCGAGAGGGATAAAGGCCAACTAAATTTTACGGTGTTTTTTTGGGGGGTACTACACTGTTACAGTCTGTTTCCCTCCCCTTGTCCCCTCCCTCGTCCAGGTAGACGGGGATGATCTGCCGGCAGATGGGGCATAGGGCACGCCCTCCTCCAAGGAAGGGGGTATGTACATCATACCGGGGGCTCCCCAGCCTGAAAGAACGAGGGAGGAATGTGGCAGGGCGGAGGGCGGGGCCGGGTCGTTATCCTACACACCCGGTCCCGTATTAGGCTAATCAAGCCTCCGAGAGGGATAAAGGCCGACTGCAGAGGATGGTGCGGGAGAGAGAGATTGTATACGGACATGTCCATCATGTTTGTGTTTTGTCTTTTGTTTAAGTTTATAATTAAAATATGATTTATAATGTCAAACCGGTTCTAGCCTCCTCCTTTCCCTTGAACTACGTTACAACTACATACAAAGCTTTGAATAGTCTAGTTCTGCAGTACTTAAGTGACCTTCTGACACACTATATTCCATCACGTTCATTACGATCGCAAAATTCTGGCCTGTTAATAGTTCCTAGAATATCAAAATCCACAAAAGGAGGTAGATCCTTTTCGTATTTGGCTCCTATACTATGGAATAGTCTCCCTAACACTGTTCGAGATGCAGACACACTCCCTCAGTTTAATTCCAGACTTAAGACTCATCTATTTAGCCAGCCATGCACCTAATGTATCCTTCAGCAGACAATTAGGCTGCTTTGGTTTGGTCTGCCGGAACCAGAAACATTGATCATGATATATAACTCTGCAATAAATTGAATGGCATCTATGCTAATATTATTATATTTGTTTCACTTTCTCAACCTCAGGGCTCCTATCTTGAGGTCACCAGAACCGGCTGGATTCAACCCCATTCCTGCATGTCTCTGAGTGATGATGACCACATGCAGCTGGTGCCAGCCATACATCACTTCAGTCTAATATGATGGACTTCAGAGGATAAACTGATGCCAACTCCAACCATAAGACATGGGATACTTCATATGCCATTGCCTGAACCTTGGACGGACCACACCGAACCTCACCGAATTTATCGGCCAGGTTGAAATCTGATGCACCTCACTGATCTCTGCCTACATCACCTCGGTCTATTGATGGACTACACTCTTGAAATAGAATATATAGACTATCAATTGCCAACAAAACCCTTCATCAGTCAATTAACAAGGACAATTGCATATATGTGAACTTCTGCAGTCAATATAGGATGGAGTTCAAAGACATTAGTCATTAATCTTACAGTTAATACAAAATCTATGTTTAAACACTGTCCCTTAAGACTTACTTAGTTTAATAATTTTATAGCATGACTTGCTCTATACATAAGTAATATTGCCATTATATTCATATTGTTTAGCCAGAGGGGAACTGGCCACCACAGTGAGTCTGGTTTAGGTTACTTTTCTCCATTTATCAATATCTTATATATATATATAATATCAATATAAAGAGTTGTGTGTTCCTTGCCACAGTTGCCTTCCGCTTGCTTGCTGGGGTTATAAATACAATTATTATTTAATTACTTATTTTTAAACACAATTCAAAATTGTATTTTATCTAATTACACAATGATGACTCATCAACTTTACAGACATGATTTTGTCTGATTTGTACATTATATGCCTGATTTTCTGTAAAGCTGCTTTGAAACTATGTGTGTTGTGAACAAATAAAATTGACTTGACTTGTGTAAATATGTTGTTTATTGTAAATTGGTATGTGTCTCGTCACCGTCATGACTGCTATGTTGCTCGGTACTGCACACAATACTTTCACCCACTGTTGTGTATATGGTCGTGTGACAATAAAGTTGTTTGATTTGATTGATTTGAACTTTCTATGGAAGAAAGAAAAAGAATGGCCTATGGAATACATAATACCAATGGGCCCCAGCAAACATGCCCCTTTGGGGCCCGTGTGGGCCCACTGTGGGCAGAAAATGTGTGAGGCCCACTGTGGGCAACCCACATATCAAACAAAAATATGATCAAAGCTATGGTTAACACTTTGCAATAATGTTCCGTTCGTTAACATTATTCAATGCATTAGGTATTATGAACTAACAATGAATAATATATTTTTATATATTTTTTGTGTTAGTGAATAAATAAAAATACAATTGTTCATTTTTAGTTAATGTTTGTTCATTAACTAATGTTAACAAATGGAAACTTGTAAATGGAAAAAATGTTACCAAGCTTTGAAAATATGGAGAAAAAAAAAAAACATGGTTTATCAGGGGCATGTGTGTGTGTCCCAGGTGGGGCCCCAGTGGGCCAGCCCTAAAGTGTGGGATGATTGTGGGCTGCCCACACTAAGCAGAGTGGGCCCCCACACCTACTCTGCTTAACCCTAGGTTGTGTGTGCATACTGTGGGCACAGTATCTGGGCCACAATACGCCCTGTGGGTCTTTAACAAATAATAAAATTAGTTTGGTCTTACTTTGTACCTGCAGAATACCACAACATTACTATTAATGCATATGCAGAAAAATTGCACTTGTTGAAAGTAGCAGTTATAAACTAACAGTCATATGTATGAGGGCATGCTCTGCTTAACCCTAGGTTGTGTGGGCATACTGTGGGCACAGTATCTGGGCCACAGTATGCCCTGTGGGTGTGCTCAGTGGGTCCTTAACAAATAATAAAATGAGTTTGGTCTTAGTCTTACTTTGTACCTGCAGACTAACAGTCATATGTTTCAAATAATTGCATTTATTCACAGCCAGGAAAAAAATGAAGAAAATATATATTTAAAATTGAGTACAAAACTGAGCATGGATTAAATACTAATTAAAATACATTTTAACAGAACAATAACCACTTAGAACCACATTAGAAAACATTAAGTAGAAATCAATCCCCTCAGGGGCACCAGTGAATCTCCTGGTCCTTCTGCTCTTTCCCCATCCCTGTCTCTAGCATTGCGGAGACACATTTTAATCTCAGCTTCCACTTCGGATCCAGTGGCCCGGTTACTTTTTGTCACAGCATCTAAGTGAGAAAGAAAACAATAATTGAAAAGTAAATGTAAAAAAATTTTTTAGAGCAGTTCCACCTCAGGGAGTTCCCCAGGGCACCAAGAATATTTTGAGGAACTCAAACTAGTCGACTAGTGCTGCTAGTCGGCAATTGAAAAAATGTTCAACTAGTCTGTTATATTGATTCCCATCAAATGATGTTAGATGATAATGTCTTCTTCTTCAGAAGACTGGATCTCTGGATACCGTGAGATTGGTCTGGTGTAAATAAAAATAAATAAAATGTTACAAACAAAATTTCACAATTATGAAATATCTTAATTATTTATGTTAGTGATTGTAAAAGAGTATGTAAACACTATGTTAATTCGTTTTAGACAGAAAGAGAATGAGGTACTTTACTTGAGTATTTTCATTTTACTCTACCTCTACCTCTAACATGTACTTCTTCTACCATTATAGTTTTAAATAATCAATGCTTAAAAAAAAGAAACCCACTGCCTTTTTCGATGATGCTTCCCCAACATGATGTCACTTTTGGAAAGGAGACAAGAAGAAGTCTCAGCCTTTTTTGCTTTCTGCCTGGCTTTGTCATAATCTGCTATAGAAGAAAAATATGCATGGTTTCAGGGTTGTTTTGATTGGCACAACTATGATGAGCTGAACTTTTGCTATCACGTTTTTACAAATGAAATATTCTTCAGGCACTCTTAGATCAACACATATCATATCATTGATGAACCATAGTAAATAACTGTCTGTGGATCCCTTGACTGTCTACCCTAACAATCGCTCTATAGTTTGGCACAAATACCACTCACAATCTGATCCAGAAGATCAGGGGCCTCTGTTGTGAGTTAAACAAAAACAGGGACTCTGTTTTGTACAGGCTCTGCCCTCTATCGAGCTACAGGTTAATCCCATAGTGCTCCACCTTAGTACCTTGACACAACTTCACACACCTATTGCCCAATCAGGTAAGAGCATGCCCATACCTAAGTTAAGTTATGGTAGGGGTACAAACTGATCTTGCAAGAAATGGCACTGGCACTACTTCAAAAGGGTACTACTGCAGTGAGTGGCCACTCAGATGTAACAGCAACATCACGTATGACTTACGTGTTTTGTAGAGTGAGCGCACTTTGTATTTTTCCCAATCAGCTCCTTGTTTCTCATGCTGCAGCTGAGCACGTTTTACGTAATTGGGGAATTTATACAGAGGCCAATAGCAGGCATCCTCTCCAGCCATCCACATACTGCTTAACACTTCCACCTCTCCCTGTCCCAAGAAATTCACAACATGGAACATTTTGGAGTTCATCTTATGTAATGAAGAAAAGATAAGACATTGTGAATTAGAATGATTATTTAATATTGTACATTAAAAAGACAAACATTTAAAAGTAGAATAACTTCTGATGAATACTAACTTGTGATAAATAGCATTTTGTGTGGATAGATACAAGTTATCAGGAGTTATCAGGAGTAGATATTTTGTCACTCACTGTGGCATACTCATGTCGGTCGTCGTCCCATAAGACTCGCTGTCATGTTTCCTCTTTAGGAAGTTATGTCATGGAGTGCGGTGTGATGAGATTCTGTTCCCCATATGTGTTAGTAAACGCAATGTCAAGTGGACTGAAGTAGTAAGGGAACGTCTCGGTTGTGTACGTAACCTTGGTTCCCTGAGACGAAGGGAACGAGACATTGCAAACGCTAGCCGCACAACAAGACTCAGAGTTCTTGAGGCACAAGCAATGCGCTCCTTGTTCTCAGAGGAAATGGTATGTGTGTGCCCTGTTTTATAGTGGTCGCGCCGAAACAAGCGGTCAGTTTCGCGCCAAAATAGATGGGACTCAAACACCATAGCCAATATAAGAATATTGCCGTTATTGTAGAGAGGTTTCAAATAGGTTGTGTATGAAGGCACTCCCCATATGCGTTAGTAAATGCAATGTCTCATTCCCTTCGTCTCAGGAAACCGAGGTTACATACGTAACTGAGACGTTTCCTAATATACAAAACTAATACAAATACAACCCTAACACTTAATAACTATTACTAATACTAACACATTAACGTTAATTACACAACTACTAAAGCGAAATAAACACAAAATATTAAAAACGTGTAACTAAAAACTAACAAATTATTATCAGAAGCACAATGGATTTCCAGTCAGCTGATTAACAGAATTAAAAGTAGGTAGAGAGACAATCACTTTGAAATTCGCACCACAAGCCCATTGAGTGACAGTTTGGCTCGTGGCCAGTTCTGTATATTTTGTAATGGACCTTTTTCACAGGCTATGACGCATTTCCGCAATTAGCTTAAATCTGGCAAAGTTTTAAATTTTTATTGTTAAAGAAAATTGACATTTATGATTGTACTTATATTAACCTGGTAATAGATTTAAAAAAAAAGGAAAAAAACTGCTGTTGCTAATGGAGTGACCGTAAATTTGTATATGTATATATATATATATATATATATATATATATATATATTATATATTGACATTAGGTTACGTCAATGAAAGCTATTTTAATTATCAGATCAGGTGGAAATAGTTCCTCTTAATGGCAACAATGTAACAATGACACATTTCCACTTTTTGCAGTGTTGTTTGAGCAGATGCAAAGTCAATGCCTAAATGTGGGCTTCAAAAAGGTGTTAAAAATGAACCTTCTCTTGTCTAAATCCAACAGATGTAGTTACAACAAAAGTCACACTTTTTTTAAATCTGTTGTCCCATCTGCCGGATAGAGAAAGATAGAGACTGGTAGGAGGGATAAACATAACCTTCATTGTGACACAACAACAGTTTTGAATCAATTGAGCTTTGAATGCAACTTCCAAAACGCAAATAATAGTTTGTTGCTTAATAATTAACATGTTTAAGATACACAGGTTTTGTAAGTATAATTATTTTTATTTTTTTTAAAGTGTATGAAACACTATCATAGAAATCATCCATTCATGTGTAAAATCAGTCAAATCAGGGATAAAGTTTCCCCATTATTGTCAATTTTAGTGGCATTTTTTACCCATTTTGACCCTCATTTATTTCTGTCCTTCATGTGTTTGGATGAAGCAGAAATGTTTGCTTGTCTATACAGAGATTTGTAAGTGTGCCACATGTGTGAACAGCTCCTTGCACCTGTAAACGTCGCTGACTGGAAGCTGCTCTATATTATCTGAACTTTCAGTTTGATGTTTGCTGCTGCTGGTGGTCCCCAGCAACAAAACGCCTGCATGCATCCATCCATCCATCCATTTATCTTCAAATGTATAAAGCTTTTCCTTACATCAAATTGAATTAAATCAGTTTAAAAAGTTATACGTGATTACAGTTTTTCTCAATCACTTTAGCTCATTTTTTTTAAACAGTTCTAACATTCTCTAAACTGTTTTATGAGGCATCACAACTCTATTGCATGTCTGCAAAATATAGTAACTCGCCCAAAACATTTAATTTAATAATCTTTCAAAACCTAGTTATTGTGTCTCTGTAAATTGGCCATTGCCACCAAAATAAATCTTTTTTTTGTCATTGTGTGAGCCGTACTGATCAAAATGTTTAGATGTTTTTTCACAATGGCAGTCAAACTAGAAATGTTTGTTATATACAAATACAATATTTGTTCTACATTTTTGTTGACACTGACCGCTTACTGTACTATACAAGAATGTCAGTTCCCCTTCTGTCACTCACTCGACATTGTGTCAAATGAAGTGACACAAGGGGTCTTTCTTGAGAGCCTCATATACCTCATATGCCCCGCCCCCGGACATACGGGTATAAAGGGAGCGGGTGAACGTCTGTCATTCAGAATTTTTCTTCAGGGCCGAACTGTTTTGTGTCCAGTGAGCTGTGAAAGACGACTGCCTCTACAAGAAGCCATTCCAGCGTCTTTCTCCCATCTGCACGCTGTGCAGCTGCTGCCCCTGGGCGCTTCGGCAGCGCAGTTTGAATTTCTCTAAAAGAGTTAATTTCCTGGTAATGTGCAACACACACAGGCGTGAGTTGAACGTCCTTTTCAGGACGTGACTTTTTAAAGATGTTTTTCCGCCACTGTGTAGTTCCTGGATTTGGTTGATTTCTCTCTTCTGACGGTCATAAAAGCTGCCTCGCGTGCCTAGGCTGCGATCACACGCAGGCAGCGTTTTATGAATGGCTCATGTTCTCAGTGCGAGAACATAACCATGGCAACATTGCGGTTGCGGCTTTCTTTTCTCATGAGAGAAAGCCACTTCAGCTGCCCACGTCGTTCCTTCTTCCCACTGGATTGAGGACGACCCGGCTGGCAATGAAGGCGATTTGGGGAACATGATTACCCGGCTCGGTTTCGCCAGGTAAATCCCCACGAACCACCCTTCCCCCGGCACGCTTGCTTGCCTCCGTCCGAGTTCAGAATTAGTGCGGCTCGCTTTTGCGGCCAATTCCGCGAGCTCCTCCCTTGAGCTCCCGGAATTGGATGACGATTTCGCAGCTGCATCGGAGAGCATTACAGTGCCGTCTGATGCTGATGATTTGTCTGGGCGGCCACCTTCGGGTCTGCTCACCCAGTCTGAGTCTGACGCGCGGATATCCGCTACGCTTCCTCGGGCTGTCGGGAGCGCGAGACTGAAATGGAAACTTCCGCCCCACCCCCCCTCACGGCTACTCGATCAGTTCCACGGGTCAGGGCGCCTCTCACAGCCACACACCACCCCCCCACCCCCTGGTTCCTTTCTTCACAGAAGTGCATGACCACTCTCACTACCCTGGACGGCAGAGCGGTCCACGAATACACGGAGATCTCCCAGGTGGATAGGGTGGTTGCGATCCACCTGGGGGACAGACCTCTGCTTTCTGCGGACAGGAGTCCCCCTGCAGCAGGTGTCCAGACACGTCAACGGGCACGCAGCCGCCGGCTCCTGGACGGGGCCCTGCCTGATTTGGCACATCAACTGCCTCGAGTTGTCAGCTGTATTCCTTGCCCTGCAGAGATTTCTCCTGCTAATCCAGGGCAAGCACATCTTGATCCATTCAGACAGCACCGTCACATACATAAGTAGCATACATAAATCGCCAAGGCAGCGTACGCTACCATTATATGTCACAACTCGCCCGCCATCTCCTCCTTTGGAGTCAGCCGCGACTCAGGTCGCTACTCGCCACTCACATCCCGGGCCACCACAACACGACAGTGGACGAGCTGTCAGGACAGGTCAAGCTCAGCGGAGAGTGGAGGATCCACCCCCAGGTGGTCCAGCTGGTCTGGGACCGCTTCGGCAAGGCACAGATAGATCTCTTTGCCTCCCAGCACAATTCACACTGCCTGCTCTGGTACTCCCTAACCTTGGTAAGCAACATTTGATTATAAGGTTCCCTAACCTTAATTTCGGCTCCTCAGAGCAAATCCTGAATGACAGACGTTAGCCCGCTCCTTTTATACCCGTATGTCCGGGGGCAGGGCATGCAAATTCTTTCTGCCAACTTAACATTGGCTTTTTCTCAAGTTCAGAGGTATATGAGGCTCTCAAGAAAGACCCCTTGTGTCACTTCATTCAACAAAACGTCTAGTTCCCTCCCTCAGGGAACGGAGGTTACGACAGTAACTATGACGTTTTGTCTAGCTGAATGCTTTTGTGTATCACAAGCTTTTTATATACCGATTTCAATGGCAGGTTAAAGTGTGCTGAGGAATGTCAACACTGTACAATACTGTAGTACACAAAAAATTATATGCACATTTGTATACAGTAACTTTATTTTTGTAGCGATGTGTTACATGTACAGAGAAAATTCACATTTGCATGTCCATTTTTACACATTTGTTACATATAAAGTCATCAATAGTGAACTGAAAATTTACAAAAAATGACATCCATGCAAAAACAAATGCAACAATGAAAAAACCTGTTGTAGTTCTGTAAAATAACAAACAATAAATTGTACCTCTTCACAGTACGTAACACTACAAGTTCCCATCTTTTTGGTGGACATCCTGTTGCTCTTGTAGTCTGGCCAGAGATTTAGCAGACATCACAAACTTTCCATGTCATAGATATTTATGGAATTTACATGCATATCTGACAGATTTTGATAATTGAATGGATACTTTAAGTCACGTGTCTCTTAAGTTGACTTATGCAACTCACCCACCTTAGTGACAACTAACTCCAGTCTCCCCTTACACCACTTAAACAATAATTAATCTGCATACAGTGAATGGTAGTTAAGCAATAAAGACTTTTTGAACATTCAAATGTTATCTTAACATTAATATAAAGGTGTGGGAGCGGTGGCGTGGTTTAGCATCCGTCTGGAGAGAGAGAAAGTGGTACGGGTGCATTCACCTGAGCCAGATAATGATTAACACCTTTTTCCATTTGCTGTGAGCTTGTGGAGAGCAGTATATAAGGAACCACACCAGTAGCAAGAGGAGGGAGAGCTACATGTCTACAACATACTTTATTAAGCTAATGAGTGTGATGCTGAAAAGAGATATTGAGTTTTGTTATTAAAAGTCTTACCTTTGAGTAAAAGTATCCAGTTCCCTGTGTCCTCCTTTCCCTCCCTACATGAAGTCCTTGCAGCATGATATATGAATAAGGGGAAATGTATATTTTAAGTGCATAAAATGCAAAAATGTTGTTTGCTATGCAGTTTGAATATTTTGTTCCCTATCTGCCACTTACTCGACGTTGTGTTGCAGTTACACTAGGGGTCACTCTTGGGATCCATTCATTCATCTTCAACCGCTTATCCTGTACAGGGTCACGGGGGGCTGGAGCCTATCCCAGCTAACATTGGGCGAAAGGCGGGGTACACCCTGGACAGGTCGCCAGTCCATCGCAGGGCCACACATATACAGACACACACTCATACTCACATCCACACCTAGGGCAATTTTTGGAGACACCAATTAACCTAGCCTGCATGTCTTTGGATGGTGGGAGGAAGCCGGAGCACCCGGAGAGAACCCACGCAGACACAGGGAGAACATGCAAACTCCACACAGAAAGGCCGGGGCAACCGGGGTTTGAACCCATGACCTTCTTGCTGTGAGGCGACAGTGCTAACCACTGCACCACCGTGCCGCCCTCACTCTTGGGATATTTATGGAATATACATATATGTCTGACAGATTTTGAAAATGTAATGGATCGTTTTGCATGGGATGGCTCACAAGATTAAATAATGTTTAGAAGTTGTGAAGAGTTTGACAGTTTCACTGAGAATCAACTCATCAAACAAGCCATGTGCATTTAGTTATTGTGAACACTGTAAACAATTGTAGTTGCTCTTTTGCACACATGTGCCAAAACACGTGCAATTGCTTTAAATCAATAAGATATTAAAATCTGATGTGAACAAGAAACTAATATTTCAGAGATTTTACCATTGTTTTGAAAAAAAAAAAAAAAAATATATATATATATATATATATATATATATATATATATATATATATATATATATATATATATATATATATATATATATATTCTCATTTGAGAATTGAGCGAAAGCGATTGAAAAAAAAAAACTGTAAAAAAGTCCAGACTAAATATATTTGATATTCTTGTACGTTCTTAGATGGTTTTATACTCAGTTATACCTCAATGTGAAAAAGACTGAAGAATGTGGGTTGATTTAGAATTGACAACACATTACTCATGTGTCTGTTTCAAACTCAAACTCAAAGATATGCTTATAAGATCAGTATTTACATTTACACAGTTCATATTGACTTTTAGACCATGTAATTCGAGATCTGGTCAGTGTTTCATTGAATAACACTGGGGGGCGCCATTTGTTATTTTTTATGTTATTTGTTGGCTTATTTTACAATAAGGTTCCATTGGTTAACATTAGATAGGAATCATGAACAAACAAAGAATCTAACTTAATCTAAGTTAATGTTAGTTAATAAAAATACAATGTTCATTACTAGTTTATGGTGCAGTAACTATTGTTAAGCAATAACATATTTGATTTTAAAAATGTATGATTGCATGTTGATATTATCATTAACCAAGATGAATAAATGCTGTTAATATACTGTTCATTATTAGTTCATGTTAACTAATGTCATTAACCGATGTTAATAAATGGAACCTCATTGTAAAGTGTTACTGTTGTAGATTTATAAAATTATTTATTTATGCAATTGATTACTTTTCCCTTTGTCATATGTGCTGTTTCATTAAATATTGTATTTCATAATTGTTATATTGTTTAATTTTTTTCAGAAATGCCATTACACACTATATAAACTTTTAAATACATTTAAGTTTTTTAGATAGCATTTCAAATTTTAATTAAATATTTCATATTTAAATATGCATGCTATTGTAAATAAACAGAAGGTTTTCACTGTGACAACTTCCCCAAAGTTGACAAAAGTTCAACATGTCTTCAATGTGTTTTTTCCTCAGAGCCTTTGTTGCAGCCAATACTTTAAGTTATGTGTCTCTAAATTTGACTTATGCAACTCACCCCACCCTGAGATACTTGAAACCAGAGTGTACTTAAACACTAATTCTAAACACTAACTTAAACACTAACTTAAACACGAATTCTTCCGCATACAGTGAATGGTAGTTAAGCAATAACAAGGACATTAACTTTTTTTCAGCATTAAAATCATAGCATTAATATACAGGATATATGTATGGGGGGAAATTTATATTTTAGGTGCATAACATGTAACAATGTTGTTTGCTATGCAGTTTAAATATTTAGTTTTTTTATTCTAGCACCGCTCTTAATGTTTGACATGCCGTGTCAATCACCCTTTGATGTTTAGAACAGCCCTTTACAATACAAAATACAAAAATAAATCACTAGGAGTTTTGTCAGAGCAAGTTTTTCAGGTCATGCATGAACGGCATGAAGTATAGGTGCGCAGAATCATACGCCTTTTTGATCAATGTAATATCATGATGTTTTTACCTGATCTACTCTCAGTGTCATCTTGCAATGATCTCTGTCTTGTTGCCACATCGATTGAGGGATTGTCAGTGTTGTATGAAAGAGAGTGTAAAGGAAATAGTATATGTATCATAAAAAGCATGATAAAAGAAAAGATGTTGTCATTATTTCATTCTTAACTTTTTAGGAGAGTCAGACTTTGTCTTCTTTTAATCTTTGTGATTCTTAATATATACTGCTGTATCATGTGTTGTGTGTATATATACACTGATCAGCCACAACATTAAAACCACCTGCCTAATAGGTCCCCTTTATGCCACCAAAACAGCGCCAACCCGCATCTCAGAACAGCATTCAGAGATGATATTCTTCTCACCACAATTGTACAGAGTGGTTATCTGAGTTATCGTAGACTTTGTCAGTTTCAACCAGTCTGGCCATTCTCTGTTGACCTCTCTCATCAACAAGACATTTCCATCCGCAGAACTGCCGCTCACTGGATGTTTTTTGTTTTTAGCATCATTCAGAGTAAATTCTAGAGACTGTTGTGCGTGAAAATCCCAGAAATACTCAAACCAGCTCGTCTGGCATCTGCCAATCATATGGCAGCAATACAGTGCATAAAATCATGCGGGTCTGGAGTTTCAGTTAATGTTCACATTAACCATCAGAAAGGGGAAAAAAATTGGATCTCAGTGATTTTGACCGTGGCATGATTGCTGGTGCCAGACGGGCTGGTTTGAGTATTCTGAGAGGTGGGTTGGCGCTGTTTTGGTGGCACAGCGTGGACCTATACAATATTAGGCAAGTGGTTTTAATGTTGTAGCTGATCTGTTTTTTTTATTTTGATATTACTTTTTTTAAAAACATTATTATTATTATTATTATTATTATTATTATTATTATTTGCAACTAGAGCAATTTAAATTCATCATTGTCATATTTTCATGAGTTAATCACATTACTATAGGGTGATGTCAGTTAATGTGGGCCATCAGGTCAAATGGGACAGATGAGGCTGGAGTCCCTAGGTTCTGTAAGATTCAATCTCCAATTATTGCAAACTCATTTAAACTGTTGCAAAAATTGTATTTGACATGTATCAGCTGATTTCATTTGTCTGAAAAACAACCTTTTTATTTTAATTGTTTGATGAAAAGGGCTTTTTATTTGCTGGCCCATTTTAGCAAACCCCTATCTGATAAAACACGGGCCACTATGTTTCAGCTACAATGGGCCACTTTATAGACTGACTAATAATAAATATTTTGTCTTTCATTAAAACTGCACAAATAATAGGGATGAAAGAATGAATGGATGTGATGAATGTATGACTGTAGTATCCAAGAATGTGCAAAAAAATTCCCCACCCACCTCTTACATACAAACACACACACACATGCACACTTAGGTCCATTTGATTACAACATATGAGTATAAATACATTTACACATAAAATTAGAATTGAAAAGAAATTACAGTGTCATTGTACATGCACACACATACACACAAATGTACTAGGAGCATCAAAGAGAATAACAAAACGATGAGTAATTTTTAGTAAAGTGACGTTTTGTCTTTGTGGGGAAATCCTACTAATGTTATATCCTTGTTCCTTATTTATGTCATGAATTCTTCTTATTCTAAAATCTACAAATCTACCTCACTCTCTCGCAACTCAACCTCCCCCACAACACACATTGTAAAGGGTTAAATGAAAAAATGAAAATTCTCTCATCGATTACTCGCCCTCATGCCTTCCCAGATGTGTATGACTTTCTTTCTTCTGCAGAACACAAATAATGATTTTTATAAGAATATTTCAGCTCTGTAAGTCCACACAATTCAAGTGAATGGGTGCTAAAATGTTGTCGCTCCAAAAAGCTCATAAAGCCATCATAAAAGTAATCCATACGACTCCAGAGTTATAATCCATATTTTCAGAAGTGAAACAGTACAACAGTACTTAGGTGTGGGCGAGAAACAGATCAATATTCAAGTCAAATTGTGCTTGAAATTATTCTGCCTGCCCAGTAGGGGGCGGTATGCATGAAGAATGTGAATCTCCAAAAACACAAGAAGAAGAATGTAAAAATCTGTTTCTCACCCAAACCTATTAGATCACTTCTGAAGATAATGATTTAACCACTGGAGTCTTATGGATTACTTTTATGCTGACTTATGTGAACCAAAAGAGCTGATATTTTCTTCTAAAAATCTTCATTTGAGATCAGCAGAAGAGAGAAAGTCAAACACATCTGGGATGTCATAAGGGTGAGGAAATGATGAGATAATTTTCATTTTTGGGTGAACTATTAATTGAACACATTTATTTGCAGCTCCATAATGCATTTCTTCTAATGCAATATTATTGCAATGATTATTCTAATCAGAAATAGTTTTTGTTTACAATGATGTTTGCTGTACAAATTCAGAGGCCCATTTTAGCCGAACGCATCATTGATGACACGGAGTGGGACTTTTATAATTTACAGTTTTTTACATTTGGTCACATTAATACCGATTATACATTTGCAAAACTGTTTCTATCAACACAACATCTGTGTCTGTGGACTGAACTGTGAATCATTTTGTCAATGCTTTGATGACAAAATGCATTCAGCGACATCATTCAAAATTCATGAAAACTTTTCTCATTTAAAGGCAGCCATTAGATAACGAACTTTTAGCTACTGTTTTTAAATTTAATTTTACGTTCAAACCTTGACAGCAATTTGATGAACAATATGCTTTATTTCTTCCAATAATCAATCATCCTTATTATATAAAAAAAATAAAAAAAATTTAACAAATTGTTAACAATTTGTTAACCCTAATTTGTAAATCCAGCTAATTTCTAGTTTATCTGATGCCCAACTGAGCTGGTTTTCTTTATCAATGTTGTTACCATCTGTACAAAATGGGGCCAACTTTGTAATGATTGTGTAATGCAAACATGGCTGACAAAACAAGTAGATTGGTAGGAAGAGGAAGAGGAGGTGCTTGTCTGGTGAAAGACAATTGAAAGGAAGACTCAAAGTATAGGTGTATCACTGAAGAACACATTCGATATGTGAAATAGTGAACATGTGGCCAAATGCATTGAATAGCACTACTAACAATCACCCTTTTGAATTAAGTATTTAGCTTTTTTTTTACATGACTTTTTTGCTGATCTATTCTATAGAGAAAAGACAAATACAAAAGCATTTGAGTTGTGTTCATATAACAGCAGTGCATCCTGCGCATCCTGTGCATGTTTGTAAATACCGTGTTGGTTTAAAAAAATAATAATAATTAAGTGAAGTGCACGTGACCAAATGTAAATAGCTCTTGTTCTTAAACAGTTGTTTTTGTTACATATTTTCAACATAGAATTTAATAATGCAGGTTGGAAGTGTAGAAAATGTGCATAGACATTTTAATGCTGTTCTTGATGATTTACCAAAAAGTAGCCCACTGTAGCTAACATTACCCTACTTACAGTATATTTAGCATGTATAGACTTTTTTCACTTTCACACAAATCAAGAATAAAATGGCATATTATCAGTTCATTAAGACCTGCTTTTTGCTTTTTTCTAAACACTCTTTCAACAACGTATGACTTGAAGGCAACATATTTTAATGTTTGCAATACATAAACAAATACACATTATTTATAAGTGTATTCAAGTGCAATCAAGTTGCACACAAGCTCAACTAAGGACCAGGTTAAGAGTCCAGAAGAACACGTGAGACTACAAGTGAGTCAAAAGTGCAATAGAAGCACCTGACAATGTTGTTGTTGAGATTAAATCTTAGGGTTTAAGGTTTAGGGTAGGGAGGTGGAAGTATATTTACCTCACTTTTGGCACCACGCAGTTGAAAATTCACATCAGAATTGAAGCGATACCTATAATGAAGAACGTATGGTCATTTTGGAAAAACGTCACCACAAAGTCACATACATTTTATGAGATCTGGCTCATTAACATCTTTTAAATGGTTAAGAAGGTTTTTTTTATACATTTTTTTATTTAATCAAATAAGATTTGCCTCACCAGTTAAATATAAATCATGTTTATCAAACGGTAAGATAGTTATGTGATGACAGTTATTGGTTGAATAAATACAGAAAAAATGGTCTCATTATAAATCATAAACTGTAATGCCTACATTCCTGTATAGGTGCATATTGGGGCCCACACCTCATACACTTAGAGGAAACAAAAGTTATGCAAATCTTCTTTGACATGCTAAACTGGTTTGTCTGAATGTGGACAGACCTGATTAGTGAAGTGATGTTTTTAACAGATTGTTTGGCAATCTTTCTTTTTTCATCTAATGTTGTATATATATGACATGGTGTGGTATGGGCTTGGCCTTGGCATACTAGATCTGCTCTACGCATGCTGCTGCTGCTTCTACTTGACATGAGTAAATATGCTGCTGCTGTTGCACGGAACTCATGTGCTGCTGCTGATGATGACAGAGAAGTGTGCTACTTCTACTGAACAAACAGAAAATCACCCAAAACCACTTTAAAAGAAAATAAATAGACAAGAAAAGAAAATAAGGTGATCCCTCCCCCTCCCAATAAGCAGATCTGACCACCAGGCATGTGTACTGCAGTGAGGTGGATTTCCATTGCCTGTAGCTAGCAGTGTATCCCTAGCATGTGTTCAAAATGTGATCCCACTGAGGTTTGTCTAGTGACATGAAAAACTATGTGTGATTGTTAAGTAATCCATTTGCATACATTTTTTTTTTGACAGCACATTTGCTCTGCAGTGTTGCAATATTTTTTCTTTTTCTCCCTGGGCTTGAGCCAAGTTAGACAATGACTAGCATTGCGCAAACTGACAATACACCCTAGGCTGTTTTGGCAATGAATAGCATAACTGCATAACTGACAGCATACCCCAGCAACCACCTGAGCAGTTATATGCTCAACAGAATCCAGAAAACATCACTTGAATATTCAGAATAAAATGAAATGAATCTTAATACATGCTGCTGAAAATGTCTCGGTTACGTATGTAACCTCTGTTCCCTGATGGAGGGAACGAGACGTTGTGTCAAAGAAGCGACACTAGGGGTCTCTCTTGAGCGCTGAAATATGCCTATGATCTATGAAAAAAGGCCAATGAGAGTTGGTGAACAGTATTTGCATACCCCGCCCCCGGACATACAGGTATAAAGGCAAGGGAAATACGCTCGTTCATTCAGGATTTTTCTGAGGAGCCGGGAGTGTTCCGGGCACCTCAGCAGCTCGGCTCAGCACCGTGGCCGGGAAGACACGACGTCTCGTTCCCTCCATCATACGTAACCGAGACGTTCCCCGTCTTTCGCTCACTTCGACATCGTGTCGAAGAAGCGACAATAGGGGTCCACTTCAAATCACGCCATGCGCTGAGCCGTGTACGTGTACTGCTGACACAGAAGCGGGCAGGTATTCTACGTGCACAAGCGACCAACTGTGTTCAGACTGCACGTACTCTTCCCCAATACCCCAAAAAAGTCGTCAGAATCCTTTTGGTTACCCTAGGGGGGAACAAGGCGACGCTCCCAACTATGGAACGGGCCAAGCCTGGCTGGGCCTCTTTTCTCTCTTTGTTTTCTCGGCATAGAGCAAGAGCAGCCGGGGCCCTTACTGCATCAAGTGAAGGGGGTTTTACCCGAATTCCTATTCTTTCAAGGGGAAAAGACCCTGCGGAGGCCACACCCACCTGACAGGGGAGGTAAAGGTTTCGAAATACATGTGGAAAAAATGGCGCGGTGGTAGATCCCGCCTCAGGGAGGGGGGAGTTGCTACAACACGGCGACCGGAGGGCAGCAAAAAGACTGCCTAAGGGAGACGCGGGTCAGCTTGTAAGGTGACCGTACTGCGGAAGTACACACAGGAGGAGTCTGTGTAGGAGGCCTAACCTGTGGAGCACCTATTCCAGAAGGGGTAACCTGGGGTACCCGTAATGGTCTAGGCTGGAAAGTTCCTCCACTGAACTGCGGACCCAAAAGGGCTAGGGAGGAATCAACCAGGGACCTAAGGGGGGTCTCCTGGGAAAGAAGGGTGCACTGTTTTACCTTGGCAGAGGGAAAAGGCGCTGGAAACAAGCGATTCACCAGGTCAGACCGTCGACGTGTACCGAGTTCTACGGGCTCAGACCTGAGAGAACACGGGACGAGACCTACTCAACCCTGAGATTGTAAAATCTCGCAAAGTTGTTAGGTGCTGCCCAGCCCGCAGCTCTACATATGTCTGCTAGGGAGGTGCCCCTAGCCAGTGCCCATGAAGATGCCACACTCCTAATAGAGTGAGCTCCAACCCGCAGAGGGGGTGGCACGGCCTGGGTGTGATAGGCCAACAGAATGGTGTCCACCACCCAGTGGGACAACCTTTGTTTGGAGACAGTGTTCCCTTTCTGCTGTCCTCCAAAGCAGACAAAGAGCTGCTCAGAGCACCTGAAGCTCTGGGTGCGTTCCAGGTAGGCATGCAAGGCACGTACCGGACACAGCAGTGAGGGGGTTGGGTCTGCCTCCTCCCGGGGCAGCGCTTGCAGGTTCACTACCTGATCTCTGAAGAGCATGGTAGGAACCTTGGGCACATAGCCCAGGCGAGGTCTTAGGATCACATGAGTGTCTGCCAGACCGAACTCCAGGCAAGTGTCGTGGCAAGTGAGCGCGATCAGCAGGGCCATCTTTAGAGAGAGGGCCCTGAGTCCAGCTGATTCTAGCGGCTCGAAAGGGGATCTCTGAAGACCGGCGAGGACCACCGAGAGATCCCAGGAGGGGAACAGGTTTAGCCGGGAGGGATTTAACCTCCGGGCACCTCTTAGGAACCTGACGATTAAGTCGTGCTTGCCCAGAGACTTGCCGTCTACTAGGTCGTGGTGAGCTGTAATAGCGGCAACATACACCTTCAAGGTCGAAGGGGACAGCCTCCCCTCCAACCTCTCCTGTAGGAACAGGAGCACCGACCTATCTGCGCACCTCCAATTCACGAACAGACGCCATTTCAGGGCGTAGAGTTGCCTGGTAGAAGGGGCTCTGGCTTGGTTGATCGTGGCTACAACCGTGGGTGGTAGACCAGCTAGATCTTCCATGTCCTGTCCAGGGGCCAGACATGGAGGTTCCAAAGGTCTAGGTGCGGATGACAGAGTGTGCCCCGTCCCTGAGAAAGAAGGTCCTTCCTCAGGGGAATTCGCCAGGGAGGGGCTGTTGCGAGAAGTACAAGGTCAGAGAACCAGGCCCAGGTGGGCCAGTAAGGAGCCACGAGACTGACTTGCTCCTCGTCCTTCCTGATCTTGCACAGCACCTGTGCAAGAATGCTCACTGGGGGGAAAGCATACTTGCGCAGCCCCACCGGCCAGCTGTGTGCCAGTGCATCTGCCCTGAGGGGAGCCTCTGAGCAGGCATACCAGAGCGGGCAGTGGGAGGTCTCTCGGGAGGCAAACAGGTCTACCTGGGCCTTGCCGAACCGTTCCCAGATCAGCTGAACCGAGTGGGGGTGAAGCCTCCACTCTCCGCTAGGCAAGTGTTGTCGCTGCTGGCTCCAGAGGAGGAGACGACGGGCGAGTTGTGACATGTGGCAGGAGCATACGCCGCCTTAGCAATTTATGTACACCACCGCAGTGGTGCTGTCCGACCTGACCAGGATATGTTTGTCTCGAACTAATGGGAGAAACTTCCACAGGGCCAAAATGACGGTCAACAACTTGAGGCAGTTGATGTGCCAACGCAGCTGGGCCCCTTTCCAACGGCCTGCGGCTGCATGCCCGTTGCAAATGGGCCCCCACCCGATCTGGAGGCATCGGTCGTGACCAAGACGCGTCGGGACACCTGCTGTAGGGGTACTCCTGCCCGTAAGAAACAGAGGTCTGTCCAGGGTTTGAATGTTTGGAGGCAGGCGGGGGTGATTGTCACCCGATGTGTGCCGTGGCGCCATGCTCATCTCGGGACTCGGGTCTGAAGCTAGTGTTGGAGCGGTCTCATATGCATCAACCCCAGCGGCGCGAATACCGCGGAGGACGCCATATGCCCCAGGAGCCTCTGGAAAAGTTTTAAGGGGACCGCTGTGCCCGGCCTGAAGGCGGCAAGGCACTTCAACACTGACTGGGCATGCTCGTTGGTGAGCCATGCTGACATTGAGACCGAGTCTAACTCCATACCGAGAAAAGAGATGCTCTGGACTGGAGTAAGCTTGCTCTTTTCCCAGTTGACCTGAAGCCCCAAATGGCTGAGGTGCCTGAGCACCTGGTCTCTGTGGGCGCATAGTAACTCTCGCGAGTGGGCCAGAATAAGCCAGTCGTAGAGGTAATTGAGTATGCGGATGCCGGCTTCTCGGAGCGGGGCAAAGCCTGCCTCTGCAACTTTTGTGAAGACGCGACCGAAGGGGAGGACTTTGTACTGATACGCCTGGCCATCGAACGCAAACCGCAGGAAGGGGCGGTGTCAAGGCAGAATGGAGACATGGAAGTACGCGTCCTTCAGGTCTACCGCTGCAAACCAATCTAGATGCCGGACGCAGGTTAAGATGTGTCTCTGCGTGAGAGTTTGTGCAACGCTTGGTTGAGAACTCGCAGGTCCAAGATTGGTCGTGAGCAGCTGCCTTTCTTGGGTACGATGAAGTAAGGGCTGTAGAAATCCTTCTTCATCTTGGTTAGAGGGACAGGCTCTATCGCGTCTTTGGCCAAAAGAGTAGCGATTTCCGCACGCAGGGACTGGTCATGTTTGCCATGTACTGCGGGAAAGCAGCCGCCCATGAAGGGGGGCGGGGGCCTGGCAAACTGAATTGCGTAACCGAGTCGGATGGTCCGGGCCAGCCAGCGAGACAGGTTGGGAAGTGAAAGCCATGCGTCCAACCTCAGCGCTAGGGGCACTAAAGGGACGATTAATTTTGACGTACCCGGCGGAGCTTCGCAGCGGGGCGGAGCAGGTAGGGCAGCGTTGAGCGACCCGCGGCTGGGGTGCTGAGAAAAGAATCAAAGCACTTACCTTGCTCCGCACATCCGGCAGGGGGCGGGTTAGCGACTGAGGAAGAGGTCTAGGGTAGGCGTCCTCTAGACTCGTCGGAACCGGCCGGCCGGGGGACAGTCGTGGGGCTGGAGACGGGTGGTCCATGTCCAGGAAGCCAGGACTGTTGAGATCTGGTGGCAGAGTGCCGTGAGAACTGCAGGCCAGGTGACCCAGAGATATAGGAAATAGCTCTTTTATTGAGAATGTGGGTACCGCAACCCCATCTAAGGGAGGCGACAAATGAAAATTGTTTAAGAACAAATGATTCTCCTCCCGGCCCTCCACCGGGGGACGGAGCAGTCTTACCACCTCCGGAGCTAACGTCTGTGTTGCTGGGTCATCCATCTCAGGAGCGCCTGTTAGCCTTACGGGTCCGAGAGGGGGTCCGAGAGACGGGGGGCGTCTGCTTCCTGCGGTGTGCTCAACGCAGGGGCTGAGAGCTTGGCCCGGGTTGAGGCGGAGCAGATTTCTTGGCCGCAGGGGGATGCCCTCGGCGAGCAGACGGGGCAGTGGCCGTGGCGGCAGGTTTGCGGCGAGGCAGGATGTGAGAGATGGCCTCCGTCTGCTTTTTCACCGTAGAGAACTGCTGGGTGAAGTCCTCGACGGTGTCGTCAAAGAGGCCAAGCTGGGAGACAGGGGCATCGAGAAAGCAAACTTTGTCGGCCTCACGCATCTTGACCAGGTTGAGACAAAGATGACATTCCTGGACCACAAGGGTGTCCATCGCCTGCCCGAGTGCCTGCGTGGTGACCTTCGTGGCTCTGAGGGCGAGATTGGTCGCTGAGCACAGTTCCTGCAGCACATCGGGGTCAGGGCTACCCTCGTGCAGATCCCTGAGCGCCTTGGCCTGGTGGACTTGCAGGATGGCCATGGCGTGCAAGGCAGAGGCGGCCTGTCCAGCGGCGCTGTAGGCTTTGGAGTTTAACGAGGATGTCGTCCTACAGGCCTTGGAAGGGGGTATAGGGCGCCCGCGCCAGGTGGTAGGGTTACCGGGACAAAGATGGAGCGCAACCGCCCTATCCACCTGGGGAATCACCGTATACCCGTGGGCCGCCCCGCCATCGAGGATAGCGAGAGCGGACGAGCAGGGTTTTTGACGAATGGAGAGCGGGGCTCTCCATGAAGACGTCAGCTCATCATGCACCTCCGGGAAAACGGGACCGGGGGGGGTGTGGCTGTGAGCGCTGCCCAGACCCCAGGAACCAGTCATCCAACCGTGACGGGTATGGGGAGGATGGAGGGTTCCAATCCAGCCCCACACTGACGGCGGCCCGGGCAAGCATGTCGGACATCTGTGCGTCAGCCTCAGCCTGGGCGTGCTGGCCCAAAGGCGGCAGCCCAGGGGAGGAGTCAGCGTCAGACAACGCGCTCTCCGACGGCGAGCTCATCCACCTCAAGCCCAGAGGCGAGTCGCCGTTGCCTCGAGGCTGGACGGAGGTCAACGAGCGTGTCGGGGGCGGGTGGTCCAAGGGGGCGTACCCGGCGGAACTGCACCCCCTGCCCTCCCCAAATCGCCTCCATCGTTTCTATTGAAAGCAAGCCACGACCGCAAAGTTGCCATGGTCATGTTCTCGCAGTGAGACACATGAGACAGCGCCTGTGGCTGTCAGAAGCAGAAAGCACTCTACCTCATCCAGGAACTACACTGGTGTTGAATGGCATCTTTATAAAGACTCATCCTGAAAAGGACGTTCAACACCGCTGTGTATTGCTCTTTTAGAGAAATAAACTCTTTCACAGAGAAAATTACTCTTTATAGGAAAACTCTTTTAACTCTGCGCTGTCTAAGCGCCCAGGGGCAAACTGCACGCCGTGCAGAGAAGAGAAAAGCCGCTGAAGTGCGCCGTAGATCCAACAGCAAAGCAGAGCGTCAGAGGATAGAAGCAGGATCAGTTTTGTCATTCGCAGCTGGCTGCACACACGACCATCGGCTCCGAAGAAAATTACTGAATGAACAAGCGTAATTCCCTTGCCTTTATACCCGTATGTCCGGGGGCGGGGTATGCAAATACTGTTCGCCAACTCTCATTGGCCTTTTTTCATAGATCAGAGGCATATTTCGGCGCTCAAGAGAGACCCCTAGTGTCGCTTCTTCGACACGACGTCGAAGTGAGCGACAGACGGGGAACCAACATTCCATCCTATTAGATAGCCAACAAGGTAACTCTGGGTGCTAATGTGATCCTGCTCGGCTTTGAAGAGTGCTGGTGCATGCATCTGCGTTCAGTTCCTTCTGTAAACAGAATCAATTGAGAAGAAATATTTTCTTCACTGCAGGCAAACCATGACTCATCATCAGAATCAGAAACAGCTTTAATGCCAAGTATGCTTACACGTACAAGGAAATTGTCTTGGTGACAGGAGATTCCAGTGCACAGCAATACAAAAAAACAATACAAAAACAGCAGCAAGATATCGATAATAATAATAAAAAAAAATTACGTACATACACACACAGACACACACAAACACATATATACGTAGTGCAAATCTAATACAAATCTGTTATGTAAAGTGCAAAATACAAATCTGTTATGTACAGTGCAATTTTTATTAAAAAATTTTCTCCAGAGGAATGAAATTGCAGAAGAGGTTGGATGTGTTCAGTGTTCATGAGATGGATAGCCTGAGGGAAAAAAAATGTTCCTGTGCCCGACGGTTCTAGTGCTCAGAGCTCTGAAGTGTCGGCCAGAAGGCAAAAGTTCAAAAAGTAATGGGCAGGGTGAGTGGGGTCTAGAGTGATTTTTCCTGCATTTTCCCTCTCTCTGGAAGTGTATAGTTCTTGAAGGGGGGGCAGGGAGCAACCAATAATACTCTCAGCAGACCAAACTGTCCTTTGTAGTCTTCTGATGTCTGATTTTGGAGCTGAACTAAACCAGACAGTTATTGAAGCGCAGAGGACAGACTCAATGACTGCTGAGAAGAACTGAATCAGCAGCCTGTGGCAGGTTGAACTTCCTCAGCTGGCAAAGGAAGCACAACCTCTGCTGGGCCTTTTTCACAATGGAGTCAATGAGTGTCACCCACTTCAGGTCCTGTGAGATGGTTGTGCCCAGGAGCCTGAATGACTCCACTGCTGCCACAGTGCTGTTAAAGAATGTGAGGGGGGTCAATGTTGGGCTGTTCCTCCTAAAGTCCACAATCATCTCCAAAATTTTGAGTATGTTCAGCTCAAGGTTGTTTTGACTGCACCAGACAGCCAGCTGTTCAACCTCCCTTCTGTATGCAGACTCATCGTCATCTTGGTTGAGGCCGATGACAGTGGTGTCGTCTGAAAACTTCAGGAGCTTTACTTAGGGAACCTTCGTGGTGCAGTCATTGGTGTATGAGAAGAGTAGTGGGGAGAGCACACATCCCTGGGGGCACCAGTGCTGATGGTACAGGTGGTGGAAGTGAATTTTCCCTGCCTCACAAGCTGCTGCCTGTCCATCAGAAAGCTGGTAATCCACTGACAGGTAGAAGTGGGAACAGGGAGTTGGTTTAACTTAGTCCAGAGAATAGCTGGGATGATTGTGTTGAAAGCCGAGCTCAAGTCCACAAAAAGGATCCTTACGTATGTCCCCGGTCTGTCTAGATGTTGCAGGACATGATGCAATCCCATGTTGACTGCATCATCCACAGACCTGTTTGCTCTAAGCAAATTGAAGGGGATCTAGAAAGGGTCCAGTGATGTCCTTCAGGTGGGCCAACACCAGTCTCTCAAATGACCAGTCTCCCTGTTCCCCGATAAAAGCGGAACGAGATGCTGCGCTTCTTTGCCGCACTGGGATGCCCCAGGACTGCTCTTCAGACAAAATACCTGATGATGCACCTGTGACGCATCTATTTATAGCCCTGCTACAGGTGCATCCAATGATGTCACCAGCAGAGGCTATAAATTCTGGTCAATTTCATTGACGTGTTGCACACATATTCACAGCTGGTCACACCTAAAGTTATTCCCAAAGCGCTAAATCAGCGCAATATCAAAGTGTAGCTTTTTGACAGGGAACAAATGTTTATATATGCTTTAATATGAGAGCTTAAACAAGGCCCCCTCAACTATGAGGACCCCCCAACCCTTTTGTTTTCATGTTTCTAATAAAAAAAATTGAGCAACTCTTTAACCTTATAACGCAGTGCATATCATATTTTATGAATTACTTATATTTTGAAATAATTTAATTATGTATTTTTTTTAAATACATGCTCTATACTTGGAAGCACATGTAACTTGACCTGTCCTCAGCAAGAGGTCACAATGTTAAACAGCAAAATGCTACATTAAAAATGCAACAAATTCATTAATATACCTGTACATATCATATAGGGATCTGTAAGATAATACAACAATGTAATGCATAAAGTAAATTTATATTATATTTTCCATTAAAAAATATGAGTTGTCCTCACTTTGTGTCAACTCCATCAGATGTTTTTATAATCCTGAATAAATCAGACAATATCATGATCAGGAATAAATCTGAGTATTCCTTTCACACTTCCTGCTCATGGTGGATGCAACAGTAGGAGAAATTATCTGGTTTTAGATTTTTCTCGTCATCCAATTGTGTTAATTTCTGTTAAGAATTGTGGTGTAATTTTGGCATTTTAGTTTAGGTTACAGAGGCAGCTTCAACTGTGGGAAACAATACACGGTTAAGATTCTATTTTCTATTTTTTAAGGTTCTATTGTGTCAACTCTGTCAAAATTGTCATAATAATTTGAAAACTGAAAAAAAAGTCTAGATTGCAGTTTATCATTGAGCTTTTTAGTGTGTCTGACATAATTGACACAAAATATATTAACATGTAATTTATGAGGTGAATGTCAATGACAAATGTCAATTTTCAGAAGAAAGTGTTTTTATAAAAACCTGTTCCCTTACATTGTTTGTTAGCAGATACCTTTGTCTAAAATATATATATCCATTTCAAATTAATTTTGCAGGTGATTTGAGTTTCTATCTTACAATGTATATATATATATATATATATATATATATATATATATATGCGCGAGGACGCGGAAGCGTGGCAAGAGGGCGGGGGTCCATGCTAGGTTAAAAACAAACCCTAGCCGGCCGGCTCTCCTGTCTATCCTGATCTCAAATGTTTGATCCCTGGACAATAAACTGGACTACATCTGACTCCAGCAAGCTACGCAATGTGAGTTTAGAGACTGCTGCGTCTTTGTTTTCATGGAGATGTGGCTCAGTGACAGAGTTCCGGACGCCGCCATTCAGCTAGACGGGCTTACCTCGTTTCGTGCCGACAGAAATTAAGCTCTGTGCGGTAAGGCTTGCGGTGGTGGCTTGTGTGTTTACATCAACACGGAATGGTGCAAGAACTCTATGCTAGTCTCTAGCTACTCCTTATCGCTGGTGGAGCTTGTGACTGTTAGATGCAGACCTTTTCATTTACCACGGGAATTCACCACTGTTATCATAACCAGAATTTACATTCCCCACAGCGCTAACGCTAAGGAAGCGCTCTGTGAACTGTATGGGGCTATGAGCGAACTGCAGAACGCTCACCCTGACGGACTGTTTATTGTTGCAGAGATTTCAACCATGCAAATCTCAAGACAGTGCTCCCTAAATTCCATCAGTATGTGGACTTTGCAACGAGGGGGCGAACGAGCTTGATCTTGTTTACACAAACATCCCAGGCGAGTACCGGGCGGAGCCCCGCCCCCACCTCGGCTACTCAGACCACATCTCTGTTATGCTAATTCCAGCATACAGACCACTCGTCAGACGTAAAAAACTGCTTCAGAATCAGGTGAAAACCTGGCCAGCAGGAGCCATCTCTGCTCTTCAGGACTGTTTTGAATGTACTGACTGGCACATGTTCAGGGAGGCTGCAACATATGGCGACTCTACCAACTTGCTCCAAGCAGAAGCCGTGGATGACTGCGGAGGTGCGCGCGCTGCTGAGGACCTGAGACTCCACCTTCAGAGCAGGGGACAAGGCAGTCCTAAGAACAGCAAGGGCCAAGCTGTCCCGGGCCATCAGAGAGGCAAAGCGCACACTCCCAGAGAATCCACAGTCACTTCCAGGACAGCGGTGACACACGGCGCATGTGGCAGGGCATCCAGGCCATCACCAACTACAGGACAACATCAGTTGCTTGTGACAAAGATGCCTTCCTTCCAGATGTGCTGAATGACTTCTACGATAGGTTTAAAACACAGAACGACATGGTGGCGAGGAAGACCCCCCTCCTCCCAACGACCAGGTGCTCTGTCTTACCACGGCTGATGTGAGGAAAACTCTACGTAGAGTCAACCCACGAAAGGCTGCTGGACCAGACAACATTCCTGGCAGAGTGCTTAGAGGATGTGCAGACCAGCTGGCAGATGTACTTACCGACATCTGTAACATCTCTCTGAGCCGCGCCGTCGTTCCAGCGTGCTTCAAGGCCACCACCATTATCCCCATGCCAAAGAAGTCCTCAGTGTCCTGCCTCAACGACTAACTTCCCGTCGCACTCACACCCATCATCATGAAGTGCTTCGAGAGGCTCGTCATGAGGCACATTAAAACCCAGCTGTTCATAGACTTCAGCTCAGCATTCAACACAATCATTCCCAGTACCTGATTGGAAAGCTGAACCTGCTGGGCCTGGACACCTCCCTCTGCAACTGGATCCTGGACTTCCTGACTGGGAGACCTCAGTCAGTCCAGATCGGGAACAGATCTCCACCACCACCACACTGAGCACTGGGGCCCCCCAGGGCTGTGTGCTCAGTCCACTGCTGTTCACGCTGCTGACTCAGGACTGTGCAGCAATGCACAGCTCGAACCACAACACATGACCGTGGTGGGTCTTATCAGCAAGAATGACGAGTCAGCATACAGAGAGGAGGTGCAGCGGCTAATGGACCCGTGTATAGCCAACATCCTGTCTCTGAATGTGGACAAAACAAAAGAGATGGTTGTTGACTTTAGGAGAGCACAGAGTGGCCTCTCTCTGCTGAACATTGACGGCTCCTCTGTGGAGATTGTCAAGAGCACCAAATTCCTTGCACTTTCACTGTGCCTATTGTCCTGTTAATTTTTAATGTTTGTCCTATGTTGTTTTAAGTAGCACCATAGTCCTGGAGGAATGTTGTCTTGTTTCACTGTATACTGTACCAAGACCTGAATTGGGTGTGTCAGAAAAAAGGATAGCCTCCTGGAACAGGATTGGGAACAACTGTGTTAGTTTTTCATGTGCTTGTGGAAACATTTGAAACAATCTTTATAAAGACATAGTTAAGCAAAATGCTCTTTATGACTCGAAAGGCTCGATGACGTGCACAGCAGGAGTGTCCAGTGCCATCTGCCAATAGATTGGATTGATTTGAAAGGGTTTCAGAGATTGTCACTCCTGAGAGAAACTCCCAAAGCATCAGCTACTGCACAAGCATCAAAGTGAGTGACTTGAAAGTGAACTACACAACAGCATTTCATAAAGTTTTTCGTTGATAATATAGCCAGAAAATATAGGATATTCTCCAGGAATGCATAAGTAACTATGGTAAAAGGGACTTTGCTTTCCCCAATTAAATTTCGTCCGCTGTTGAACAAGAAATTTCTTTGCAAGAGTTTGAGTTTCTAGTCTCACACATTCCAATGCATGTGAATGAGAGAGAATGGAACACAAAGTGTAGTGGGACCACCCCTTAACATGGAGCGCAAAGCCTCCTACATAGCAAATGAGAATTATTAAATTGCTTTATTTCAACGGACCTTAATAATTATAAAACTTCTCAAAATAATATAAACTTGAAGTACTAGAATTGGAAAAACAAATTATAATGTAAATAAATGTATGATTATGCCACTAATTTTTCACAAAAGCGCCACATCTGCCACTTATGAAGTGACACCACTACTATGATCGCCAGTGTGCTCTGCTGCTCTCAGCCAAAAAAAAATATAATTAAGTAAAGTTTAAAAATACGTCCCACAACTCTGCAAATTATTTAACAGAACACCTGTTTCATCAGACTCAGCTTTTCTACGCATTGCTATTTTTCTAACCAAAAGTGGAGCAAAAAGAGAAAGCAGCTCTTCCTCTCACCCTGCTCACTACCACTCTACTAATCACTCTAATCCAGAGATGATGGATATACTGGACAGCCCTCCATGGGAAGTACCAATGAGGAGGGACCTCCTCCCTCAAGCGTAGGGCACGATTTGGCATACTCAGCCATAGCTGTGGAACCTGCATGTGTGGCTCCTGAATGGCGCATCGAACTAGCCAGAATTGGCTCAGTTGGTAATGAACACTGTCTTGCAGGCTAAAGTATCATCCACAAAACACCTCTATGCACTGAAATAGCATGTGCTTTCAAACTGGTGCTCTTCATTTGGCAAGGACCCAGTGAATTGATCCATAGCTGAGATCCTTACATACCTTCAAGACCCATCTGGTTTTCACCATGTGGAGTTATTCATTATTCTATACTATTGAAGACATGTCTTAAATAAGTCACCGTCCTGTGGTATGCGACTTCCTATACTTATTCTTTTTCAAGCGTTTATTCCTCTGGTGGCATGACATCATGTAGTGTGGTATAATGGGACTCTGTTCCCCATAGTGATTACACAATGTTTAGTGAACTGTAATCGAAAGGGAACATCTCTGGTTACACATGTAAACTCGGTTCCCTGAGATGAAGGGAAGGAGACACTGTGTAAGCTGGGCACACTATTTCTTCAGAGTTTCGAATTATGTGTGATGCACTCTTGTCCTTCAGTCAGAAAATTTTGAAGAAATGGTGATATCGAACCCACTTATATAGGCCAACTGCTCACCTAAAAGGGGCGGGGCTCAAACATTCTTGCAATCACAGGATTGGCATTATTGTACAAGGGCTTCAACTAGGTCATTGGGAAGAATTCACGCAGCATTTCAGCATTTACGCAGAGCCGGCACAACAGTAATTTCACAAAAAAGGACATATCCCTCTGGTGCAGAGTAAAGGAAAAAGAAGAAAACAGAGGAAGAGAAACAACAGCAAGATAAAGGTATGTTAAGTAGCTAGGCGATGTTGTGAGCTAATGTTAGATGCTAAGTTAGTTAACATAGCCTAGCTAGGTATCTTCTTGTTTTAGGAAAGTTCTCATTTGATTAAACATTCGTAAATATCCTTGACATCTTAATATATTATAATACAACATATTACTTAGCTAGTTTTAGATTAAAGTTTTTGTCTTCGGTGTAAAAATAACTTGTTCCTGGGTATATATATATTTGTTGTTAAAATAACATTCTGTTCTGTCAACTATGTACTCTTATGAAACTTCTCTATAGTGCCAGTGCTACAGCTGGTGATGATACAGCAGGTGCGTTTTCAACAATCCCAGATCCATTACCTTCTAATATGACATCTAACATGGGTAGCTTTTATTGTTATTATTATTTTCATCTTTCATCAGGTCCATCCTCTGCATGCGAGGAGCACTTACCTGCATCCACTGATCTTACTGTTCCTTCCATGTCTGTTTCAACCTCAGCGGATGTGGCAAGTTAATAGTACAGCAGCCTTTGTATTTGCTCAGTTTACTGTAGAATATCCTTAAATTAATATTTCTAATTATAATTTCCTTATAAGTCCTTCTACTTCTGTAGTCATTTGGATCGATGTCACATTGATGTTGTACATGCCCAAAAGGGTTTTCAAGTGGGGGATCACCAAACTAGATCACACAGCCCAGGGCACCCCTGGGCACTGGCCCCATTGGCCCGGTCAGTAATCTGTCCCTGTCGGAAGCAACATGCCAACATTCCGTGTGACAGGAGTGCAGTGGCCACTGGCCATGGACTTTTCCCAGTGGGCTGGCCGTGAAACTGAAAATCTGAACAACCCAACTCTTTCTCTTTCTCTTTTCTCTTCCCAGTCTGCCCTTGCCATGTGATCATGTTGCATGTATGCAAAAATAATATATATTAAATAAATAAATAAATAAATATACTTAAAAATAGCCTAAATAATAATAAATAATTAAGAAAGTGTAAAGAGTAACACATGTAATATATTCTAACGTTTCAGTTCTCTGAAAGATCATCTGCAATCTTCAATGTCAAGTTCACAGTTTAAATGTTTTCTGTTGTTCTTAAAGACAGAAATTACAGTTTGGAAAACATTGTTTCTTCATTTAGAAATTGCGCTACTGTATATGTAAACATTAATTTATGTGCGACCATTTACAGATGCAAACACGATAACAATACATCCTTTGAATTCCGTGCCATTACTACAATGCAACCCACAAAAATACATGTTGTTGTCATCTATCGCCCTCCAGGTCAGCTGACAAGCTTTCTTGTGGAGTTGGATGTCCTAATATCCTCCTTGCCAGAGGATGGTAGGCCACTTGTGGTTCTTGGCGATTTCAACATACACCAAGACAAGCCCCAGGCCACTGAACTGAATACTCTTCTGGCCTCATTTGACTTGGAAAGACTACACACCACAACAACTCACAGATCGGGCAACCAGCTGGACCTCGTTTTTACACGAAACTGTACTACCTCAAATATTCTTGTTACACATTTACATGTCTCTGATCATTACTTTGTTCAATTCAACATGATTCTCCCATCCATATTAAAACCGACTCCACCTTTGGTTTCCTTTCGCCGTAACCTCCGTTCCCTCTCACCCTCTCGCCTATCCACTGATGTCTCTGCCTCTCTTCCCACAATAAATGTATTTTTCACGCTCAATGTAAACACTGCCACAGACACACTTAGCTCTACTTTAACAACCTGTCTGACAGCATCTGTCCTCTCTCCTCTAGACCAGCATGTACTACTCCACCCAGCCCCTGGCTGTCTGACCTCATTCGTGAACATCGGACTGATCTCAGGGCAGCTGAGAGGAGATGGTGGAAATCTAGAGATCCAGCCGATCTAGGTAAATATCTGCTTCTGCTTGCAACTTTTTCAGATAACGTTAAAGCTTCAAAAACTTCATATTACCAGACCAAGATCAACAGCACCACAGACACTCGTAGCTTGTTTAGAACATTTAACACACTTCTCTGCCCTCCCCCTCCACCACCTGACACATCACTGACAGCAGATATCTTCGCCACATTTTTTACTAATAAGGTTACAGTCATCAGCAATACATTCACAGCAACACACCCTGTCAAACACCCACCTCCTGTATGCAACTCATCGGTCTCGTTCTCTCCTCTGACTGACACTGACATCTCTAAACTCCTCCTCTCCAACCACCCCACCACCTGTTCCCTTGACCCCATTCCATCACACCTTCTCCAGGGCATCTTTCCGTCCATCCTACCTGCACTTACAAACATAATTAACACATCTCTTCTTGAAGGCACTTTTCCCACTACATTTAAGCAGGCTCGAGTAACCCCGCTGCTGAAAAACCTGCACTTAACCCCACACAGATAGAACACTACAGACCAGTCTCTCTCATCCCATTCATGGCGAAAACACTTGAAAGGGCAGTTTTCAATCAGATCTCTACCTATCTCTCACAGAACAAGCTTCTGGATGACAATCAGTCAGGCTTCAAAAGTGGACACTCCACTGAGACTGCCCTGCTGTCTGTCACGCTGAGTCGCTGAGACAGGCGAAAGCTGAATCCAGATCATCCGTTCTGATTCTGCTGAACCTTTTTGCAGCCTTTGACACAGTCAACCATCAGATCCTACTCTCCACCCTCTTTAAACTGGGCATCACCGGAACTGTTCTTGGCTGGTTCAACTCCTATTTCTCAGGTAGGTCTTTCAAGGTAGCCTGGAGAGGTGAGGTATCCAAGCCACATCAGTTACTTACTGGGGTACCTCAGGGATCAGTGCTTGGGCCACTTCTCTTCTCCTTATACACAAAGTCATTAGGACCCATCATCCAGTCACATGGTTTCTCTTACCACTGCTGCGCTGATGACACGCAACTCTACTTGTCTTTCCAGCCCCACAGTGACCGCTCGAATCGCTGCCTGTCTGACAGACATCTCAGCCTGGATGAAGGAACACCACCTGCAACTCAACACAGCCAAGACTGAACTCCTAGTCTTTCCAGCCAACCCTGATGTTGAACACAAAATCACTGTGCAGCTGGGTCCAAATAGTGTCGTCTCCCAAAACGGTCAGAAATCTAGGGGTAACCATTGATTACGGGCTCAATTTCACAGACCACATCGCAAAGACTGCAAGATCATGTAGATTTACACTCTACAATATCAGGAAAATAAGACCTTTCCTCTCTGAACATGCCACACAACTGCTTGTTCAGTCACTTGTCATAACTAGACTGGACTACTGTAATGCTCTCTTTGCAGGCGTTCCTGCATATGCTATTAGACCTCTGCAAATGATCCAGAATGCAGCAGCACGTCTGGTCATTAGTGAACCAAAGATAGCACATGTTACACCACTCTTTGTCTCTCTCCACTGGCTGCCGGTTCATGCACGTATTAAATTCAAGGCTCTGATGCTGGCATACAAAACAGTCACTGGGTCTGCTCCAGCATACCTAAAATCATTTATGCAGATCTACACGCCCACCAGAAGCCTGCGGTTGGCTAAGAAACGTCACCTTGTCGTACCAAAACAAAGAGGCACCAAAACGCTTTCCCGGACATTCAGTTTTATCATACCATGTTGGTGGAATGACCTCCCCAATTCCATCCGTGAAGCTGACTCACTCTCTATCTTCAAAAAATGGCTAAAAACACATCTTTTCCAAGAGCACTTAACCAGTCACTAAAAAAATAAAAAATAAAAATAAAAATTGAAAAAAAATAAAATTAAAATAATTAACAATTCTTGTTCCACTTAAATCTGTTTTGTGTACTATTCTGATGATAGTGAAACTTTGTAGTATGGCACTTTTTCATACCACTGTCTCCTTATGATGATTCGCTTATGTTTTTCCTCTTTTGTAAGTCGCTTTAGATAAAAGTGTCTGCCAAATGAATAAATGTAAATGTAATGTAAATGATACGTTTTGTAAGAGTTTGCATAAATATAATGCAAACTATATAAAACAGATAAATATATTAAAAAAAATACAAAATAAAATTAATGAAATAGCTTAAAATTACTCTGAAATCTCAACTCAAATACATTGTGAAGAGGGAACCTAACTGAATTGTGAAATCATAATTTGACACGTCAGAGTAACTCAAATAAATATTTTATTCCTGTATATACTGTACAAGATAGTGACAGTGATTGTACAGTTAGCATGCAAAATACATGCTGGTGGGAAGCTGTACATAATACAGCAATATTACATATACAGCTCAATTGAGAGAGCAATAAATATCTCTCTTCACCATAATGGAAATCTCCTGCACGGTTACAGTAAACCAAACAAAAAATCTGAATGTGTCCCAACACAGATGTATGATATTACACCTTTTTTCATTGATTGATTTTTTTTTTTTTTTTTGATATGAACATAGGTAGATTCAATAAACTTTTGATTAGGATAGTGATTTTTTTTATAGTGAAGATAAAAACAACAGAACAGGTAATGCCATAAATACAGTAAATAAGTAAATTTTATTAAACTTACAGACTCAAACTCATATAGTCCTTCTCACCACCCAGGGTAAAGAGTGATTTTATTCCTTTTGTGAAGTTCTAAGATGATTCTGTACTCGGCTCCTCCTCTGTGATTTCCAGTGTGTTTGAACATCTTGGACATCTTTTCAAAATAGTGGTGCCATCTCCCATTACTGTTTGCACCAAAACCGAACACATTGACCTAAACAGATGAAAAACAATCCACAAGAGTACTTTACATTAGTGCATAGCACAATGTCATCATATACTTGCCCTCATATCATTTCAAACCTGCATCGTTTTAAACCCGGACTTGCTAATTCTATCTCTGGATAAAATTTTGGCCATTAATGAGTAAAAAGATTTACCTCATCACAAATATGTAGTGCAAACATTAGTGCAAGGAAACCCGTGGATGGATAAGCTCTTGGAGACTTGCTCTTCAGCCACGAAGTGTGCACATAATGCATGAAAGCAGGGTGCAAAACCATCACCTATAATATCAACATAAATAATAACATCAACCATAAATTACCGAATGCAACTTTAAGCCAAACATTTCTAACTAACTACAAGTTATATGAGTGCCGCTAAGAATGCATGGACAAATTATTGGTTAACACTTTCCTTAACATTATTAATGCATTAGGTATCATGAACAAATAATTAAGTATATATATTTTAGAGCATTAATAAATATTTGTTAATGCTAGTTAATAAAAATACAATTATTCATTTTTATTTTATTTGTTCATAGTGCATTAACTAATGTTAACAAATACAACTTTTAATGTAAACAATTATTAGTATATGTTTTAATTAACATTAATTAAGATTAATAAATGCTGTAAAATTATTGTTCATTGTTAGTTCATGTTAACTGATGTTTACAAATGGAACCTTATTGTAAAGTATTACCATTGTTTGTACTATTACGTATTGTGGTGTTCCTAAAAGGCAGAATGTTTTGCAATTAAATTATCTTAAGGCCGTCTATGTTTCATGGAATCTCCATTGATGATACGTCTCCTTGGTGAAGCCAGTAAGCAGTGACACAAAGCACACACACTTTACACTTGACAAGGCTTTGTCAAGCCAACATTAAAGTTTGTCTTGACATAATTTGTCTTGACAAACTGTACCTACATAGTTAGCTTCAGATTGTAGGTGTCCTCGTTGGGGTTCATATGGGAATGTGGGCTGACACATAGTTTAATACATATCATGCTCTATTTAGGATTTATTTTACATATTTAAAAAAAGAACACTGTGTATCCTCTAAGGTACCTCGCAACAAAGTTTTTTACATATTTTGGATAATTTCTATACAATTCTGATTAAATCTACTCAAACACACACTAATCCCATAGGCTCTCATTGGAAAAGGTCAATTCAAAAGGATAATTCAAATGTCTTTAAATCACCTGCCTGCTGTTCAGAATTGTTACATTAAATCACATTGAAACTGTTTATTTGTTTAAAAAAAGTATTGCATGATCTTACATTGTCCTTGTTGGCTTGTATCTTGTCTATAACCTTAAACCGTGTTCTGTTGAGAAATGAAAAAAAAATTAGAAAAGGATCAAAACATTCCAAGAAATACTGTACATGCCTACATCCTGCTGTACAACAAGTGAACGATATACAGTACAGTGGCCCCAAAAATTATTTGGACACTTGGCTAAACTTAAAAAATTTATGTATTTCATTGCATTAGATAACCCTTTCCGCTGCTATTTATTATTTTTAGTGAATGTACAGTAAGAAGTCAGTTCCCATAAAGATGTCGTAGCAGAGTAACTACAGATGGAGTTCAGAACATTAACTCTAAACACATTTCACTAATGTTTGTCAGTCAGAAAGTGTCCAAATACTTTAATTAAAATAAAATAAATGGCACTTGCTCTAATTTTTTTGAATAATTATTTTTTCGAATTACTTTTTCGGGCCAAAATAGATGTACTTACATCTACGCAAGATTTTAATTTATCAGTAAAGACTCATTGAATACATTTGCATCAATTCTATTATGTGTGTGTGTGTGTGTGTGTGTGTGTGTGTTTCCACTGCAAGGTATGACTGGACTTGTCTCAACTCTGCTCGCTTTTTGGGGGTAGTACCTGGTCCCTGGAACTTTTTTTTAGTACCACCCCGGTCGAGGTTCCAGGCGAGCTGAGCCGATACTAAATGTGATGTCATACTCCTGCAAATCACTGATTGGTCAGAGAGAATCGTCACTACCAGCGTCACTGGATTTGTGACACGGGACATCAACCCGCTAGTTATAAAGTTAGCAACAGCAATAACAGTATCATTTGTTCACGCGACTTTCGAATTGTAAAAAAAAAATGGCTGTGCGCAAAACCACGCTGTGGTCAATAAACGAGGTGCAGATGTTCCTCTTGTTAGTGACGAACGAAATGAAAAAGTCTTTCAGGAAGTGTCATGGCTACCAACGGACCTACCAACGGTGTAGGGAAAAGTAAAAAAAATAAATAAAAGTGACTACAGAACCATCAAGGACCACAAAAGCCGGAGTGGTTCAAACAGAAGACAGTGGAAGTGGTTTGACCAAATGGACACTATCTGTAGCAATAGACCGGCGAGCAATGGGAAGGAGAGTGCCCTGAGCCCGGCCACTGCGTTGTTGGAGTCCACAATGGAGGATGGTACGCTTTGTTACGTTAACTCTATACTCTGCTTGAAAGCTTCACTTTATTTAGTTGACCAGCTACTGGAAGCTTCTAAACCAACCAGGCCAATTTAACTGTTACACTTGTGTAAAATCACCATGCAACGACTGCTTTATGCAGCACAATGAGCTAGTAGCTAACAGCTAGCGGTCGTGTTATTGTTTATGGTCAGTAATGTTTGTGGCATGTTTAAGATGATGTGACGGCAGTAGAGGCAGTTCAACTATGACGATCAGCCTATAATCTGCAGTGGAAAAGCAAGCTCAGAAAAGTAAAGTGAGCAGTGTTGAGTCGATTCGAACCATAACGTGAAGTGGAAAAGTGCCATAAGTGTGTTCACTGACCGTTTGATAGTTCCATTGGTTAGAGCACTGGTGATCCACTGGATATCCAGTATTTTGAAGGGAAACAGCACCAGATGGGTGGAGCTGTCTAGATGGGTTGCACTTTCTGGGTACATGATCCGGTGGGTCGTCCTGAATCCCACGTCATTTTCAAAGCCTTCAATTATCGCCTTATTCATTCTGATGGAATTGTAATGCTTAGCTGTGCTTATTACGTTATCTAACAAAATTATCTTTGCGGTTACTTTGTGCAAGATTTTACCTCATTACGAAATCATTGTTGTCTATAAGAGGACCATAGTGTGATCCTATAAGGTTGCCAGAGTTCCCCACCACAGCACAAGTTCGACAGCGATGTGGGCCGCTGTCTCAGTAGCGCTCTTCTCCAGGAATGATGGCAAACAGCTCCTCAATCACTTTAGAGTAATTAGCCTGGCTCTTAGACTGTAGAAGCTGTAGATGGATACAGAGCAAATCTGATGTTATTGTTGTGAACGTATTGAAAGAAATCATCATAGGAGAAGGAGGTGTGAAAATGAAAGGTAACACTTAGGTTCTGAATCAAAACCTAGGGAGCTGCCTTGTTGTCTCCAGCCAATGTAGCCAGTTGCCTTCTATGACAGCATCCTCAATGAAATGGAGATTGGTAAAAGACGCTGTTCATAAGCAGCAACTGATACAAGACCTGAACACCCTGTCTGGGTTTATTTAGTGATAACAACCAGCTGACTGTACATTATCCCTTACATATCACATATAAGAGGTATAAACCATACTTTTCTGTATTGAATGGATTGCTATAAACATCTTGGATTCTCTTGCTTCGTCTCACCATAGAGCTGTTCAGGTTGTAGTCCAAAAACCCAGAAGAGAATTATCAAGTATGTCGCAGAAGCTAGATATGGACCACAAATGTTTTCTGCCTTGTTGGGCTCATTTGTGTTGTAGTTGTATTCCTTAATTAGCAACGTGTTTGCAACATAAATTTTTTTAAAGCATGGTGACTTAAAAATTCACGTTTGAGGTATGACTGTGTCATGGCCGTAACTACCATTGAGGACACCGAGGTCATCTCTGTATTTTTTTCTTGATGTGTCGTTTCATTGTGAAGTGAAAATAGCCGACGAGACATTTATCCTTGCATCAACGGACCGTCACGTGACACGTACTTGCGTGTCATGTCAAATGAAAGTAGTCGGCTGTAGCGGAGTGTTTCCTAAACCAATTAAAGAAGAACGCAATGCAGTGTCTCGCACAGCTCACAT